>CAKXYN010000074.1:5924166-7125833 GCA_935064755.1 Tragelaphus eurycerus
CTCTCTGACCATCTCATCCTCTGCCGCTCCATTCATCTCTTGCCTTCAATCTTTCCCAGCATCAGGGTCTTGGCTACTTTGAATACTGTTATAGTGAACTTGGGAACACAGATAACTCTTAGCGTTTCCTTTGGTTACTTGAGCAGAAGGGGCATTGCTAGATCAACAGACAGTTCTTATTTTTTAATTTTTTGAGCAAACCACACTGTTTTCCGAAATGGCTCTACCACTTTACAGTCCCACCCTCAGTGCACAGGTGTCCCTTTTGTCCACATTCTCACTGATCATTGCCTTCCGGTAAGGCAAGATGAATGTATAAAGCCCTTCCTATGCTTTCACATACCATATACAAGTCTCATCTTGCTCTTTCCATTCTGCTGACCAGAATCCCACCCTTTATTCAGACTCAGTTTCCTCACACAGGAAAATGATATTAGCAGCTATACTTTGAGCTCTTGAAGTTATCATTCATACTGGGGTAATATTTGTTTCTAGGTCATTTCAGTGAATTTTTTTTTTATTTGTGAATCTATATTAGTAGTTTCAATTCAATTTCATAGAATTTAACCTCATGTTTTTAAACTCTTTCCCCTTGTGTAATATGGTATATTAGAAAGCAGTGGCTAATAGAAAACCCATTATTTAAATGGCTCTCAAAAACAAGTATTTATTTCCTGCTCATGTTATCAGAGGCTCCGAGTCATCTGCAGCTCTGTTTGGCTTTCCTGAGCTTACACAGCTTGGCTCCTGAGGCTTTCTTTTTGTGGATCATTGACTGAAGGATATATGCTGTGTTTAGGATTACTGCATCGTCAAGTCCCAAATCAAAAGGCAGTGTAATATCCTTTTCCTACAGGATGATCAGACAAGTCTCATGATAAGTGGAGGGGATGATACATAATTGTACAACAAGGAGGGCCAAGTAATTGGTAGCAATGATCCAGTCACTGGTCTGGAGAAAATCAGAAATTCTACCCAGAGAGTGAAGCAAAGTTTATGTACTGTGATGGTTACTTTATGTGTCAACTTATTGGGGGATGTTCTTATAAAAATTCTCTCTAGGTGTGTCTATTAGATATCTAACACAAACACAAAACTTTAACTGATGATGCTTATTGATACCAAATAGCATTACAATGGGAGATGTGGGGATGATGTAGAACGCTGCATAAGTTATTTAAAACACAATATGTTTTCAATCAGAAAATGTTAATGATATTGCCAATTCTTTTTAGAGACATATAGATATTATTTTACTCAAATGAAAGCCAAGTTATACTTTTCATCTTTGAACTTATTATACAAGCCTGGAAATATAAAGAGACTAGAACTTGGATTAAAAGAAAGAAGAAAACTTGCAGAAAACCAACTTGGTAATATTTTAATATCTGCTTCTAGAAAGTACAGGTAAACTAGGAAGGATGCTGGAGTGAAAGACACTTTCATTCTTAGATGTGAAGTTCAAGGAGCAGTCTGACTGTACAAAAATGAAAACACTGGGCAGAAAGTTCCTGAGAATTCCGTTGACTATAGTTTATTGAGTTCACATTTATAAATATTTATCTGCATCTTTAATCCCTGCAGTTTCTGAAATTCTTGACTATTTTCTGTCACGGAAATTCACAGCTCATCCTCTACTTTGTGTCTATGTATCTTTTGAGCTTTAAATAAAACAAGAGAGTTGGCAGTTTTAGGCTACACAGGCATAGTCATGATGGAAGAATAAATGGGACAATGCTGGGTCTTTTTCTCTCTGCTACTGCTCATAAGTTTCTACTGGATATTACTCTTAGAGCAAAAGTCTAATCAGTCACAATACTTTCTAATATTTGGTCATTACTGGGGCAAACAGGCCATGCCAGTTAAGCTCCATAGTTTAATAAGCCAAAGTCATGTGCCAAGAACAAAATGACAGTGTACTTTTAAAACTGTTAGCTTTATTAAACCTTTATTTAGAGTGCTTTTTTTTCACTGTACTTAACATTTTAAATGATACTTATTGAATTATTTCCACCTGAAGAGTCTTTTAAATATGCTTCAAATTTTCCCAGCATTTATGTAACTAATATGTATGGCATGTCCATCAAGGCCCAGTTGCTTTGGTGGCCAGTGAAGTTAAAACAGGGAAGAAAAAGTACACTTCCTAACGTTTTAGCGTTTGTGAGCTTAGAGCAAATGTAGAGGTAGAGAGACTAATCAAAGTATAATGTTGACTATGTTCTTATTTGTAGAATGTATTTTATGTCTGTAGAAATTGCTCCGGAGAAGGCAATGGCACCCCACTCCAGTACTCTTGCCTGGAAAATCCCATGGATGGAGGAGCCTGGTGGGCTGCAGTCCATGGGGTCGCTAGGAGTCAGACACGACTGAGCGACTTCACTTTCACTTTTCGCTTTCATGCATTGGAGAAGGAAATGGCAACCCACTCCAGTGTTCTTGCCTGGAGAATCCCAGGGGCAGGAGAGCCTGGTGGGCTGACGTCTATGGGGTCACGCGGAGTCGGACACGACTGAAGTGACTTAGCAGCAGCAGCAGCAGCAGAAATTGCTCACTGCTGTATAAGTCTCGCTTATCTGAAAGTATTAAATTTTGTGAGGGAAACAGTGCATGGGGAAGAAAGGGATCCTATTGTTATTTGTGTACACTTCTGTACATTTGAAATGCATTCATATGCGTTACCAATCTGATTAGAATAAACTGCTTAATAATACAAACTAGAAGGCAATGGCAACCTGCTCCAGTACTCTTGCCTGGAAAATCCCATGGACGGAGGAGCCTGGTGGGCTGCAGTCCATGGGGTCACGAAGAGTCGGACATGACTGAGCGACTCCCCTTTCACTTTCCACTTTCATGCATTGGAGAAGGAACTGGCAACCTACTCTAGTGTTCTTGCCTAGAGAATCCCAGGGACGGGGGAGCCTGGTGGGCTGCCATCTATAGGGTCGCACAGAGTCAGACATGACTGACGTGACTTAGCAGCAGTAGCAGCAGCAGTACAAAAAGATGAAGCTGCCACACAGCAGAAGTATGGGCTCCTCTTGAAAGATAATCAGAGAGGCTCCTCAGAGGAAATGCCACCCATGGGTAAGATGAAATTTTAAAACATGCTTAGGAGATATGAAAGAAAGTCAAAGTGATGAGTAAGTTGTAGGAGACTGAGGAAGAAGCCCAGAAAGGATAGTGTTTCCCATGGAGAAGACATTTTCAGGATGGGGTACAGAAGGAAAAGTAGGGGTACAGAAGGAAAAGTAGAGAAAGAGTGAAATCTATGCAGTGTGCAATTATATGTGGACACTATAAATATATATATATATTTTTGTATATGGACCTACAAATAAACTACAGACCAATAACCCTCGTGAACATAGAGAAATCCTTAACAGAATATTAGTAAATGGAGTTAAATAATATGTAAATGCAATAAGACACCAAAGCTTAATCAGGGCTGATAGTAGGAATGCAAAGCTGGTTCAGTATCTGACAATAAATCAGTGTAGTGCACTGGATTCATAGACTGAAGAAGGAAAATGACATGACCCTATCAGTTGAAGAAAAGGCATCTGAAAAATGCAACATATTCAGGATGAAAAGTCTCAGAAAACAGGATGGAGGAGTACTTCCTCCACTGGATAAGTGGTGTTTACCCCAAAAATCTGCAGTTAACAATACAGTTCACAGTGAAGGACAATGCTTTCCTCCTAAGAACAGGAACAAAGCAACAACGTGAGATTTGCACCTCATTACAATGTGAGATGTACCTCTCCTTATGGGGTTTCCCTTGTGTTTCAGTCGGTAAAGAATCCGCCTGCAATGCAGGGAACTAGAGTTCAATCTCTGGGTTGAGAAGATCCCTTGGAGAAGGAAATGGCAACCCACTCCAGTATTATTGCCTGGAGAACCTAATATTTAGTGGAGTTCACTAAAGTGAACTCCAGTGTTCTTACCTGGAGAATCCTGTGGACAGAGGAGCCTGGGGGGCTGCTGTCCATAGGGTCGCACAGAGTTGGACACGACCGAAGTGACTTAGCATGCATGCATGCATTGGAGAAGGAAATGGCAACCCACTCCAGTGTTCTTGCCTGGAAAATCCCATGGATGGAGGAGCCTGGTAGGCTGCAGTCCTTGGGGTCGCTAAGAGTCGGACACGACTGAGTGACTTCACTTTCACTTTTCACTTTCATGCATTGGAAAAGGAAATGGCAACCCACTCCAGTATTCTTGCCTGGAGAATCCCCCAGGGACGGGGGAGCCTGGTGGGTTGCTGTCTACGGGGTTGCACAGAGTTGGACACAACTGAAGCAACTTAGCAGCAGCAGCAGCAGCAGCAGACATAGAGATAGAGATATATGCCAAACAAAACTTGAACAACAATTCCTTAGGAGTCTCTCATAGCTCAGTTGGTTAAGAATCCACCTGAAATGCGGGAGACCCAGGTTCAGTTCCTGGGTTGGGAAAATCTGCTGGAGTATTCTTGGGCTTCCCTTGTGATTCAGCTGGTAAAGAATCCGCCTGCAGTGAGCGAGACCTGGGTTGGATCTCTGGGTTGGGAAGATCCCCTGGAGAAGGGAAAGGCTATCCTCTCTAGTATTCTGGCCTGGAGAATTCCATGGACTACAGTCCATGGGATCACAAAGAGTTGGACAGGACTGAGCAACTTTCACTTTCTTTGGAGTCCTGCATTCAATTTTATTTACATTGTCATTTTCCATATTAATACATACACTAACAGTTATGACTGGAAACATGATTTTGATTAGAAACACGTGATCATAAATTTCCCTCCCTTTGCTTTCCAGGATATCACCTTCCAGGGTAAATATACAAGTGGAGATGCTGACAAATCCAAACACCTAAATGATAAACAGGCTGCACTGCGGGTGCAGGAGCTTTCCTGTCTCCAGAGAGGGAGCAAGAGGGGAGACAGTCTTAGGGTCTGGCTTGCTCCATGATGTAGCTTCTAAAACTCTGGTGAGAAAACACACCCCAGGCGCCTCTTCCTGCTTCCTGGTCTTGAATGAAAGACGCCTATTTACATAGTCATTTTCAGCAGCAATTTCCAGATTTAAAGCACCGTGGTCAGTAAAGTTCTATTTAAATCAGTCCTGGCTTATGCACTCCACAGCGGATTCTAACAGAACTTGTGGCTTGTGAAGAGTCTGCTTCACTTCCTCCTCCCTCTGAAGGAGAATCTGAGCATCAGTGTAATAGAGGAGCCAGCTCTGTGTTAAACTGAACATTTCTCAACATTTCAGGATTATGTTATAGTAAGTTGCTTCTGCCTCTGTACTGACATGTCTTCTAATGTAATTAACTAGAATTTCCTTTCAAAGTCATGAGAGGGGCTTCCCTGCTGGCTCACATGGTAAAGAATCTGTCTGAAATGCTGAAGTGGCTTCCATCCCTGGGTTGGGAAGATGCCCTGGAAAAGGAAATGGCAACCCACTCCAGTATTCTTGCCTGGAGAATCCCATGACCAGAGGAGCCTGGTGGGCGATGGTCCATGGGGTCACACAGAGTCACACGCATCTCAGCAACTAAGATTTTCCCTTTCAATGTCAGGAGGGTGTCCATCATTCATCTTCAGCCATGGTATGTTTCTCACCAGGCAAAGTTATTGCTACTCGGAGGATTCCCCTGCTACTGCCATAAACACTACTGTTTTTTCAGGGAGTCTAAAGATGATCCACAGAAAGAATGATACAGAGTTGATTTATAGATAAATATGCATACTCTATGTTCCTCATGCATGCATGCTAAGTTGCTTCAGCATTCCTCATCTTACCCAAATTTTGAGAGAACTAAAATTACAGCATTTATGGTTGTGTATAGACTTGAGATAAAAGTAGTTATTTACTTATATTTTAACAAAAGGCTTAAATTTGTTATAAGAATATAGGACAATGTCAATTATAAAATTGTGAAATTCAACTTTCCAGGGTTGTTGTTGTTCAGTCACGTCCAACCCTTTGCCACCCCATGGACTGCAACACGCCATGCTTCCCTGTCCTTCACTATCTCTCACACTTTTCTCCAATTCATATTCATTTGTGATGCCACCCAACCATCTCATCCTCTGCCTTCCCCCTTTCCTCCTTTCCTCCTTTCATCTTTCCCAGCATCAGGGTCTTTTCCAGAGTTGGTTCTTCACATCAGGTGGCCAAAGCATTGGAGCTTCAGCATCAGTCCTTCCAGTGAATATTCAGAGTTGATTTCCTTTTGGATTGACTGTTTTATTTTTTCGAGCATAAGCCTGTGTATTAATAAACGTGTCTTTTCAGACTTTCTTTAACAATATACACATGCTTATACAAACAGATTTTCCAAAAATAGATGCATAATATTTTATATACATCACTTTTTTAAAATTTCAACACTGTAACATGGTCAACTTTCCATACTGGGCATAGAAATTGAACCACATTCTTTTTAATAGTTTTATAAGTATTCCATGGTATGATTTTTTTCCTACTGTTAACATATGGGTAAAGACAACAAACACATGAGCAGTTATGAACAATTCTGAATATTCTTTAGTGTGCCTGCATTTCTACAACCCTGTGAAGTCAAGGCTGATTGTAGACTTTTTACCAAAAGGTTCTTTTTTGATGGATAGCACCCCAGTGACACTGAAGAAAGATGCTTCAGTCTAAGGGATTGCTGTCTTCCTTAACTCACAGTTGATGAATGGACTTGAAACCCTGCAAGTCCCTCTGAGAATGGGATAACCTCCAGGATGATAGCTGTTATTCTTTGCTTTGGCGACTTCTTCCCTTTATTAAAAAATTTCAAAAATATCCAGTTCTTTACACATTAGAGAATATATTTGACTCAAACTATATTTAGATAAATATGCAATGTCCTTTTTATTCTTATCAATGAACGTTATATAATTTACATGAGTGAAAATCAAGAATAGGAATTCATGATGGCCTATGTAATAATCTTTTCTCTTCTTTAAGAGAAGAGTGTCCATAAGTGTCTTGTTTATATTTTATGATAGAATACCAGAATATAACCAAAGTCCATGCACTGAGTCTAACGTCTACCTACCCCCACCCCCCATATTTTAAGAGGGGTAATCATATTCTTTTGACTGCTGGGTGTTTTAATATTTTCCCATTTATGGAGATTTATACATAATTGCTGTTTTGTACTGAAACTTGTCACCTTTCATTTCCTTGCACTCTTTTCAAATTCAATTCTTGGTGATGGAAAATGTTATGAACAAATATATGTATTCCTTGAGTCTAAAGGCCTTGCTAAACTACAGTTCTATGAGTAACAATTTATGACTATCACATACCTAATTGTTATGACAGTTTCTATGACAGCTCATAAATAAAGCAAAAGCAACAACCAAATAAACACACAACTTTAAACCCCTGACATTCATTGTAAGAGAGCACGAAAGAATTCTGTTGAAGGGGAGAAAGGTGAGACAGCTTCTCAGAGATATCAAGGAAGAATGATAATATCCAAGCGCCAACTTTCACTTAACTTGTTGGTCAAGTTCTAGTCCTGTCTGTGTCAACTTAAGCTAGTTCTTTGCTACCACAAGAAAACGGGAGTTTTGTGCCAGAAAAAAAGGAAAGCTACTACCAAGAACATGGAGACATCCTAATAGTTTACATGACTATATTTTTGGATGCAAAAAAATAATGAATTATTTTTTTCTCTTTTATTGGCATATAGTTGATTTACACTATTGTGTTAGTTTCAGGTATACAACAAAGTGATTCAGTTATATATATTCTTCTATATAAATATGTTATATACATATATATATATATTCTTTTTCAGTTTCTTTTCCAACATGGATTCTTAAATGATATTGAAAATAGTTGGTATGCTATTTAATGGAATTCCATTTTTTCTTCTATTTTATGCATGGTATTGTGTATCTGTTAATCTCAAACTTGTGACTTATCCTTCTCCCTCCCCTTTCCCCTTTGTTAACCATAATTTTATTTTCTGTCTGTAAACCTGTTTTTGTTGGGTGAATAAGTCCAACTGCACTATTTTTAGCTTCCACATGTAAGGAATGTTTGTTTTTGTCCACATGAATTATTCAGTATGTCCATCCATGTGGCTGCAAATGTCATTATTACATGTACTGTGCTTCTATGGTTCAGCAACATTCCACTGTGTGTGTGTGTGTGTGTGTGTGTGTGTGTGTGTGTGCTGTATCTTTATCCCTCCCTCTGTTGATGGGCATGTGGCTTGCTTCCATGTCTTGCTGCTGTGAACACTGGGGTGCATGTGTCTCTTCCAATGAGAGTTCTCATCTTTCCTGAATACATGCCCAGGACTGGGACTGCTGGATCATATGATAGTTCTGTTTTTAATTTTTTAAGGAGCCTCCATACTGTTTCTCCATAGTGGCTGCACCGATTCAGAAAAAGAAATTATACTTCTGAGTTTTCTGTGAATATTTTGACCATGTGGAAAAATCTTAGATGGTGGCCATATCTGAAAATTTAACAGCAGAGGGATGGAAATAAAATAATAACAAGAATCAGGCAATAGTAGTAGTCATTTTTTACAAACAGGGAATGAGGAGAAAGAGCTACACGCAGAACATTCTGGGGGCCCAACCTGTATCTGATATTGTGTGGTTGCCAACACAGTTGGCTGGTTCTATTCCATGGCTTTGGGGAATGTCAAGGAGTTGAAATCATTTGTGGGTAAAGCACAGGCTTCCCAGGTGGCACGAGTGGCAAAGAACCCACCTACCAAGGCAGGGAACATGAAATAGGTAAAAGTCCCTGGATAAGGAAATGGCAGCCCACTCCAGTATTCTTGCTGGAACAATCTCCCGGACGTGGGAGCCTGGCGGCCTACAGTCCGAAGGGCCGCAGGGTCAGACGCGAGTGAACCTCTGAGCGTAAAGGAGGATGGGGCAGCTCCAGAACTGGCCGGTAGGGGGCCTCAGCGACCACCGTGGAGTGACCGGCTAGAAGCTGTGTGTGCCTTTTTCCGCTCACAGGCGTCCTCAGTCTGGAGAAAGTGAAACCTGTAATGATTGGAAGCGTTCAGAACGACTGAGGGGAAGGGATAATTGAAACTGGAAAAGCGGATTTGTCTGAAAATCTGGGATGAGGAATGAGAGTTTTCTATCTTGTTTTGACAGATGAGAGGCTGAAAATGGTGGGAAGACTTCCTGTTTGGCGAGAATGGAACAGTTGTCAAGGAGATTGATGTGTTAGATTCTACTTAATATACCTACGGGGACTAAATCAACAGCAGCAACTCTCAGTTTTCGCTCATGTTGAAAGGGGCTTTTTAAAATGGTTATTATTTTGTGGAGATATAACTGATACATAGCACTGTGTGAGTTTAAGTCACACAAGTTTTCATACATTCCTATGTTGCCACATAATCACTACCACAGCCTAACACCCCGATCGTGTCCCCCAATTATCATTCCTTCTGCGTGTGTGCTCAGTCCTTCAGTCGTGTCCAGCTCTCTCTGACTCCATGGATAGCGCCAGGCTCCTCTGTCCATGGGGATTCTCCAGGCAAAAGTACTGGAGTGGCATGCCATTCCCTTCTCCAGGGGATCTTCCTGACCCAGGGATCGGACCCACATCTCCTGCATTGGCTGGCAGATTCTTTACCTCTGAGCCACCAAGGAAGCACTCTTTTGTGTAGTGAGAGCATTTAAGATCCATTTCTTAGTCACTTTGAAGTAGATAATATGGTACCAACTGTAGTGATAGGACTGTGCGTGAGATCTCTTCCAACTGCAAGATTGTACCCTTTGACCTTTTAAAAATGTGATCTAGCTCCTGTAGTCAACCACCTAGCCTGAGGCTTCAATAAGGTTATTTTCTTAAAAAGTAACACCAGTGTGGTAAAAATGCTTAGCACTGAGCTCTCTCCCTATGCAGCCTGTGTGCTCGACTCTGTGAGCAAGGCTGGGAAATTGTCAGGTTTAATTATAGGAAGGAAGGGAATTTTAGTCTCTCTGAAAGTTCAGACTGTTGCAATGAATTAAAACCCAGGCAAAGGAATGCATTTTCAGAGGAAATTTCTTTAGATTGCTTAGGAGATAAGGAATCCACGATGTTCACTATTGCCTTTCAACTGGTGCTGGAGAGAAGGTGTGTGTGTGTGTGTGTGTGTGTGTGTGTGTGTGTGTGTGCGCGCGTGCAACTCTTTGGACCCCATGGACTGTAGCCCGCCAGGCTCCTCTCCACCAGATTCTCCAGACAAGAGTACTAGAGTGGTTTGCCAGTTCCTTCTCCAGGGATCTTCCCGACCCAGAGAACAAACTCTGGTCTCCCACACTGCAGGTAGATTCTTTACCGTCTGAGACACCAGTGACGTTCTAAAGAGTCCCTAATCAGGAACTAGTTGAAAATAAAATGCTAAAAGTTCATGCTGGGGTGAGCAAAACTCTATTGGAAGTTTCCTGGCTGTTAAAGATCTGGAAAGGTTCATTACAAAATGGAGATGAAGCTGACGGGGGGAATGAGGCAAGTCTGGAGTCAGTGAGCTTGAAGATGTATGATAAACTGTGATGAGAAGTCAAAAGCATATCATGATGGCAATCCCTGATGCCTTCCATGGGAGTGATGAGTCTTATCTTGCAGTTTCAGTGAAGGCAATAGGAAGGATGGGTTCAGAAAACTCCTGCTAAGCAATATCCAGGTGACCTAAGGGAAACAAATGGAAACTATAGAGGAGGAAGAAAAAATGAGAAAAAATAAAGGATAGTAGGAACCACAGCCCTACACCCCATGTAAACAAGAGCTTATTCTGTCTGGAGTATTTGTGATTTGGTTGATGTGGTTTCCAGACTTGTTTATTTGTTGTGGAGCAGCTGGGGTTTCCAGGAAAGGTCTTAGTAGAACTGTAGGCCTCAGACTGAGAAATCCCAGAAAGATTAAGTTCCCTTGGCTACACAATGCAAGCAAGTCTAAGAGGGAGAAGGGAAAAGGGAATTGGAGTCTTACCTACTTCTCTGTGAATTAGCAGCTCCTATTTCTTATGGATTTATTAATGAAATCTGTGTGTCAGTTCAGTTCAGTCGCTCAGTCGTGTCCCACTCTTTGTGACCCCATGGACTGCAGCATGACAGGGCTCTCTGTCCATCACCAACTCCCAGAGTTTACTCAAACTCATGTCCATCAAGTCAGTGATGCCATCCAACCATCTCATCCTCTGTCATCCCCTTCTCCTCCCACCTTCAATTTTTCCCAGCATCAGGGTCTTTTCAAATGAGTCAGTTCTTCACATCAGGTGGCCAAAGTATTGGAGTTTCAGTTTCAACATCAGTCCTTCCAATGAATATTCAGGACTGATTTCCTTTAGGATGGACTGGTTGGATCTCCTTGCAGTCCAACGGACTCTCAAGAGCCTTCTCCAACACCACACTTCAAAAGCATTAATTCTTCAGTGCTCAGCTTTCTTTATAGTCCAACTCCCACATCCATACATGACTACTAGAAAAACCATAGCTTTGACAAGACGGACCTTTGTTGGCAAAGTAATGTCTCTGCTTTTTAATATGCTGTCTAGGTTGGCCATAACTTTTCTTCCAAGGAGTAAGCATCTTTTAATTACATGGCTGCTGTCACCATCTGCAGTGATTTTGAAGCCCAAGAAAATACAGTCTGTCCTGTGTGTATTAGCTTTCTATTGCTGCTATAACAAATGCCTACACACTTGGTAGCTTATGAAAATACAGATTTATTATCTTACAGTTGCACAGATCCAAAGTCCCACATGGGTTTTAAGGGCTGAAATGCATGATGTTGCCAGAGCTGCTTCCTTTATGAAATGTCTCTGGGAAAATCCAAATTCCTTGCCTTTTCCAGCTTCTAGAGGCCTCTGACTTTCCTTGACCCATAGCTCCCCTCGTTCATTCAAAGCCAGCAAGGCTGAAGCTCCCTGATCATTTACAGCAGCGCCTCCCTCTGACACCCCTTCTCCCCACCCACCACTGTGCTTGAGCTTATCAGGAACAGCTCCTGAGTGCTCCATTGTGTTCGACTCTTTGCGGCCCCATGGACTGTAGCCCACTAGGGATTTCCCAGGCACGAATCCTGGAGCGGGTTGCCATCTCCTCCTCCAGGGGATCTTTCTGACCCAGGGATCAACCTGCATGTCTTATGTCTCCTGCATTGGTAGGTGGATTCTTTACCACTGGGAAGCCTGTAATTTCTTTCAATGTGATGAAATTGGGCCCAAGTGGATACTTCTGGCTATCTCCCCATCTCATCATCCTTCGTCTTAATCACATCCGCAGGGCCTCTTTTATACAGGTGTACCTTAATTCATTGCATTTCCCTTCATTGTGCTTTGCAGATACTTTTTTTTAACAAATTAAAAGTTGTGACCACCCTTCAGCGAGCAAGTCCAGAGGTGCCATTTTTCCAACCGCATTTGCTCTCTTAGTGTCTGTGGCACATTTCAGTACTTCTCACAATGTTTCAAACTGTTTCTAACTTTTTCATTGTTGTTACACTTGTAATGTTGATCTGTGACCTTTTATGTTACTACTACTCTTCTCTGAAGACTCAGATGCTGGTTAGCATTTCTTAGCAATGAAATATTTTTTAATTAAGGTATGTAAGTTTTAGTCTTTTTTAGACTTAAGGATGGAGAAAGCAATGGCACCCCACTCCAGTACTCTTGCCTGGAAAATCCCATGGACGGAAGAGCCTGGTAGGCTGCAGTCCATGGGGTCGCGAAGAGTCAGACAGGACTGAGCGACTTCACTTTCACTTTTCACTTTCATGCATCGGAGAAGGAAATGGCAACCCACTCCAGTGTTCTTGCCTGGAGAATCCCAGGGACGGGGGAGCCTGGGGGGCTGCCGTCTGTGGGGTTGCACAGAGTTGAACACGACTGAAGCGACTTAGCAGCAGCAGCAGACTTAAGGTTACTGCACACATAGCAGACTATACTATAAACATAACTTTTACATTCAGTGAGAAATCAAAAAATTTACTTTTTACTTTATTAAGTAAAATGTCTAAAAATAATTTTACTTTATTATTTATTAATACTGTATTGATTTATTATATTTATTAATTATATTTATATATTTGTTATAATTTGTTGCGTTTATTAATTTATTACTATATATTTATTAATTATATTAATTTCTTCATTGCGGTGGTCTGGGAATGCAACCTGCAATGTATCTGAAGAATGCCTCATTGTCTCCTGAGAATAGGATTGGACCATTTGGGGATGAGAGGGATGGGTTTCATTCTGCCTACCACAGTTTGTAAAAATAACTTTTTCTCATCATTGGTTAACGAATAAGGAGTAAATGGTATTATTACATATTGCTCTATGTGAACAATGTCTTGATGTTCGAAAGATTTTATATGTTTTAAAGCATCAAAATTTCATAACAAACATGAAGGCACTCTTGCCAATAATAGGATCAAGAGCAGTTGGCCTCTGTAGCTGTAAAAATGTGTGCTTAGGTGAAGAAATTTCTTCTCTGAGCTTATCAGGTACACAATTCAGCAATGGAAGTCAGCAGTCATTTGCATTTCCATAAATTCCATAGCATGTATTGATCCCTCCAGCATGGAGTACATTTCCAGGTGAGCGGCCACTATAGTCACTGTGCTTTCTCACCACCTTTCCAGATGATTAAGCTTCAGAATAGAATTTAAAGTCAACATCATCTCCTTTATTCTGCCCTTATTCTCGGATCAGGAGGTTTAATGTATAGATGTATTATTTCCCTGATAGTCTAGTGCCTGTTTATCCTATTTTCAGATAAAATGATTTAAGAACTAAGAGTCTTGGAGAGTTCAGTGGCACAAGCAGCTTCTTTACAGCTCTCTGTGACTATAGCATCAGGATTTCGTGCTGGAAAGAGATTTCTTAGAAATTTTATTCAGAATCCGTCTGACCTCTATTTTAACAACAGCAACTACAAATCTGTGACTCTTGACTGCTCTAGCAAAGCTCATGATCTGGGGTACACAATTTGAAGTGGTACCAAGCACCTGAGATGGAGAAATTGGAGTAAAGTTGAGGTTATATTTCTCCATTTGAATTGATGCAACTTTTGTGCAGTGTAGGTGTGCTTGTGCTTCTGACAAAAGTAATTAATTAAATTGAATCAACAAAAACATTTCTTTTTTGCATTAACAAAAGATTCTAATTTTGGCAAACATCACCAAATTGGTAGTCTCCATAACAACTTTTGTTCCTGTATTGGCATAACAGTTCTATAAAACAGGAACCATAGATGCATATTACTAAATGAAAGGAGCCAATCTGAGATGGCTACATGATATATGATTCCAAATTTAAGACATTTAGGAAAAGGCAAAGCTATGGAGATATTAAAATGATCAGTGACTTTCCATGGGCCTCCCTGGTGGCTCAGATGGTAAAGAATCTGCCTGCCAGTGCAAGAACCACAGGAGACCTGGGTTTGATCCCTGGGTCAGGAAGATCCCCTGGAGAAGGGAATGGCAACCCACTCCAGCATGCTGGCCTGAAGAATCTTCTGGACAGAGGAGCCTGGCTACAGTCCATGGGATTGCAAAGAGTCAGCCACAGTTGATCGACTAACATGTTCACTTTCCAAGGGCTGGGAGTAGGGGAGGGAGAATGAATATGGGGTAAGACAGAGGATTTAGGGGGCAGAGAAGATAATCTGATACTATAATGATGAATATATGGCATTATTAGTGAGTGAATGAAGTAGCTCAGTCATGTCAAACTCTTTGCAACCCCATGGACTGTAGCCTGCCAGGCTCCTCCATCCATGGGATTTTTCCAGGCAAGAGTGCTATAGTGGGTTGCCATTCCCTTCTCCAGGGGATCTTCCTGACCCAGGGATCAAACCCAGGTACTGTGCTCTCAATTGTGCTGTGGACCTAAAACTGCTCCAAAAAAATTCTTAAGAAATTAAATGTCATAAGAATATTACCTCTCTAAAATTTGAAAATTAAATGATAGTATATTTTTGATGAGATTGTACACACATACATACAAACACATACACATGCCATTTTCCCCCGAATTAAGAATTCATGCTAAACTGGATCATTTGTGAATGTTAATTTTGTTTTAATATCTCAAATTATCTATATGCTTCATCCTGAAACATTTTATATGATTAGTAAAAAATTACAATAAAAACATAATTAACACATTTTCTAGATTACATAGATGAGTTTTATTTTGCATATTTCAAATGTGAGTTAATTCATAATTTCCAACTGTGCATACACAAGAGATATATATATATCTCCACTCAGTAGAGATATATACATATCTGACTGTTTTTACAGTGCATGCCCTGTGGCTTAAATATGCAGTAACATTTTATCCTTTCCCTCGTCTTTCCTTTTCCCAGTGAAATACTGAATTCTAAATGACCACCTGTCTAAAGAGCTTATGAAGTAGAAAGAACTGATTTATTTACAAGGCACATCTTGGCAAACATTCTTAGATCTCACCTAAAGTCTGAGGAAAACTAGAGACTCTTTCATCATTCAGAGGATCAAATGAAAGTACTTCACATCATTTTGTGTCACGAGCCAGGAGCACATAAAGTATTCAAGCGCTATGAAAGAGCCTAAAATCCTGGTTCTTCAAATTCGTTGGGCGCTAGCCCCAGAATGTGGCTAATATCCAACAGTGGCCCCTAGTCACCCGTGTCCTAAAGAAGGGCTCTCCTGTATGTAGCACTTGTGCAGAAACACACTGGCATATGGAAAAAATCACACACACACACACACACACACACACACAGCTAAGGGATGAGCTTATGAATTTACTGAACTCACTTCTGTGGAACCAACACCGCTTAAAAGAGAAACAGTACTACGCTGATATTAATCACAGAGTAGATATTTTTAAACTGCTATGCTTTTACCAAACATGTGGACTCAGATGAAAAGGAATAGCTATAGCAATAGTCTTCTCGTGTTTTAAGTTATTTCTGTTTTTACAGATCTTCCTACACTTACAAAGGGGTTACATCTTGATAAACTCATTGTAAGTTGAAAATATCAGATGCTGAAAATGTGTTTAATACTGAACATCATACTTTAGCCAAACTTACAGTAAATATACTCAGAACACATACATTAGCCTACCTTTGGGCAAAGTCATCTAAAACAAAGCTTTTTTATTAATAGTGTTGAATAGCTCATGTAATTTACTGTATACTGTACTGAAAGTGAAAAGTGGAATAGTTGTAAGTGTATTGGTTGTTTACCCTTGTGATCTCATGGCTGACTGGGAGCTAGGACTCACTGCTCTGCCCAGCTTTATGAGTGTCTTATAGCATATTGCTAGCACTGGAAAAGATCCAAATTCAAAATAAGGTTTCTAGTGAATGTGTTTCCCTTTTGCACTGGCATAAGGTGGAAAAAAAATCATAATTTGAACCATCGCAGGGAAAGTCTTATACAGATAGGGTACCCGGTGTGTGTGTGTGTGTGTGAGTTGCTCAGTCGTGTCTAACTCTTTGCCACCCCATGGACTGTAGCCCGCCAGGCTCTTCTGTCCATGGGATCCTCCAGGCAAGAATACTGGAGTGGGTTGACATTTCCTGCTCCAGGGGAGGGTACTCAAACTTTCTTTTAAAGAGGAATATAGAACTGGGCAGTGTTCAGGTACTAAATATTTTGGGGTTTAAAATACACACTGTTTTAAGATGCCTCTGTAATATTCAATAATACCATTAGTACTGTCAAATACACAGCAAGGCAAATTAGATTAATTGATAAAAGGAAAATGACTCAGCTGCTCATTTGTGTTCTGCTCTAAAGGCTTCCAGGGGTCAGGGACCAAAAAAAAAAAAAAAAAAAGAAAAACACACAGTCCTGGTGTGATGATCAGATATGGGGAAAGAGATTATAAGGGTACGAGGTGGGGTGCTGAGTCACCCTAGCAACCGGTTCAGATGATATTTTCAACTAAATAAAAACAAATCAATTGACCAAAAATGGCAGCAGCAGTTGAGTCTTGACTGGAAAGGAATTGATTTACAATCTATTTATTACCAACCATATCCCATCAGTGGAAGAAAGGTTGGATCTAAGTATTTTCTTCTATAAAGCAAAATGGGCCAGATTAAAAGAGGAACAAAATAAATTTCCATCTTTTCCTCTTTAGTCACTGTACCAATAACTCTGCAGGAAAAAATAAAAATAGCCTGCGTGTTTCACAAAAATCTCTTACTTCCATTGAGTTAAATTATGCTGAAATAATTACAATAGGTTATTCATTAATCAACTATTCCAGAGGCCATTTTCCAATAATTCATTACCAGGGGAATAATTTAACAAAATTAACTTTCTTCACTTTGGACACCAAGTCAGGGAAATTAAACTACCAGGCCAAACTACTAACAAGAGGTCTTGGAATTTAAAGAACTAGAAAGTGCTAAGTTTTCTTGGGTGGCTGACACTTCTCAGAAATGGAAATGTCAGTCACTCTCGTATTTTCTACTTCTGGCTTTATGAAACTTATTTTCCAATTTGCATTTCCATCCTCACAGCACATCTGATATATGTTCTTGGACATCAATTAAATGTATTTATCTTTCTCCTGAACATGTTACCTGAGATGGTCTAACTATCATCACAGGTGTGTCAGGGAGGCAGGTCTTCACCTGGGTAGAAATGATAATAATTAAAAGGATTACTAAAATTATATGACATTTCATCACCTATATTAGACCATTTTGTATATTGACTAAAAGTCCAAACACACATTAATAACTTGCCAATGTTCATGTAATTAGTAACACAAGGAAAATACAAAATTCATCTCTTTTTGAACATACAGTTTGTTCATTCAATACATATATGTTTAAGTATCAAAAAGTTTTATTGGTTCTGAGGATATGAGCATGAACGTGAAACCCTTCCTGTGTCGAGTTTACGTGACTTTTTTTTTTTTTTTTTTACGTGACCTTTTGATATTGAATTAGTTTCCTAATTTGTGGTCTCCTTGTTCTTTTTTCCCTTCACAAATCCTTCTACCTTATATTGACAGAATCGAGTTTCTAAGAGTTTGATAGCACACACATTCCCTCACAACCCAGTAATATCAAATGGTTGTGTTATTAACCACAACTTGAAGTTCAATTGTCTTTGCTCAGTATGCACAACTCATGTTAAATTGCCTCCTGTATTTCAGACATCCTTCTTATCTATTGACATCGGTGCATTCATTATTGCCCCAAAGCATATTTAAAATATCCCAAGGATGCCTTAGTGGCCAACACTCATCTTCATTAGCCTCCCCCTATATCTATGTGAGACCGGTCCCCAGCCCTCAGCGCAGGCCTTGAGTCCCCTGAGTCCTTCCCCGACACCCACAGTCACGTGAGCATCTCGCTTTCTAATCTGCCATAGCAATTATGATTTGTATGGCTGCTGGGACATACATAGATTCGAGCATTATTTTTTTTCCTATGTGTGTGCGTAACCGCAGATTGGTAATTCAAAGAAGAGTTTTACCTCACTATCGATGATCACAATTTGTAATGTAATGTAAGCAAAATATTTTGCTTAATTGAATACTTCCTTGATTTACCAATTCTACTATTTATTATAGATGTGCCAGGTGAGGTGCCAGAAGGTAGGGAAAAAGAGACCTGAAAGCAAATGATTCCTAGCAATAATGCATAACACCCCAATAAATGCATAGTGTTCACAGTGAGTTACTCATTATCTGTGACTTGCTGAATTTTGCCAATATGTTTATTTTTATATTATAGTCAAACTAAATATGTATTTCATAAAATAGAATTGTCTCTAAAGATTATATTGTTTAAATTAGTAACTTACAGAATCCTTTTAAAAGAAATGTCAATTGTAAATGTAATCAATTTACTAATAGATATTCTTGCTCTGTCCTAAATATATGTAGCCTCTCTATATACATCCATCAACAGTCTGCCAAAAAGTGAGAAAATATCAAAATGCAGGAGGATATGAAGTTACATTCTCAGGAGAAATTCAGGATATGACAGACAAAACAATGCAATTATGAAAAGGAAAATAATTTAGCAGAAATCCAATAAAATCTCAGTAGTCATTTTTGAATTAACTTGGGAATGTTATCAGGTAGAAAAGGAAACATTAGTATTTAGTAGATATATTAAAATCCATTCAGTAATAAAAAGAACACACCTTAAATCAAAAAGAGAAAACTAATAACTTTGAGTCAATTACAGTAATTAGATGGTGCTGGGAAGAAAGCGAGAGTCTAAATGGTGTCCCTTCCCCCGTTGCTGAACAAACTCAATTACACATTTTTGTCTCTATATAATGGTTTCTTCCTTTATATTTTTATGTTTCATCTATTTCCTCCAATTTCAAAATACATAGTTGTAAATTGGTATTCCTTGACATTTATTGGATCGGTTTATTGCATATATTTCAGCACAAAGGCAAAAATACATGATCACACATTTCTTGATGGCTTTCTTTGTGAAGAATACTGGTACTATGAGAGTCTTGAATGCTATTATCTACAGATTATTTTGGAATCAAAGTAGATTAGAAATGGAAACACAATTTAGATGCCATTGAATTCATGTCTTTAAATATATTGGAGAACTAAACTGAATTGAATTCCAGATGTTTTCACAACTAGAAAGCAAGTCAGTACAATCCAGTTTCCTTTAACAGGATACAGACCTAATGCCTATAAATTCTTGTTTTAATTTACACACTGAAAATTGCTAGTAAGTCTGTATGAATTTTGAAAATTCATACAGACCAAAACTAGTGCACTGTTCCACTATTCAGAATTGCTTTATTGTTCAGAATATATATTCTCCCTCTCTACATATTCTTTCTCTCTCTCTAAACTACAGGAGAAATAGGGAGGCATATTATGAGAGTAAGTATTTACCTATCTTATCTCAGGGCACAATTAATAGAAGTAATAATGTGTAGTGAATTGTTTAAAAATTGGCTATTTTGAAATCACAAGGCAAATAATGGGAAAATAGCAACAGGTATCTAGGAAGTTAAAAATGTGCTTAGTCGCTCAGTCATGTCCAACTCTTTGTGATGCATGGACTATAGCCCACGAGGCTCCTCTGTCTGTGGGATTCTCCAGGCAAGAATACTGAAGTGGGTAGTATTCCCTTCGCCAGGGGATTGTCCTGACACAGGGATTGAACCCGTATCTCCTGCATTGCAGGTGGTTTCTTTATCGTCTGAGCCACCAGGGAAGCCCAAATTAAAAACGGTAAATATTTTATCCAATCTTATATATCTGGATAAAAGAAATGCTTTTCTTTGAAAATAGTTTAACTTATCAACACAGAAGTTATTTAAGATAGACTGTAAGCAAAGAATTATCATATACATCGTGAACTTTATGAAACAAATACCCAGGGTAAACATTTTAAGAGGAAGATACATTCAAATTGTCATCAATTTGCATCCCCAAATTAACTTACATAAAATGCTAAGAGAGGAAGAAATGGTTTCTTTTTTGTAACAAAGTTACCATTGTGTGAATAAAACCCAAATACCTTAGAATATTTGTAATTATATATGTTGATAAAAATTTTTCCTAGATATAGTAACAATAAAAATTTCAGATTACTTGAGGTCATTTATCTATTTTCTCAGAAATTAAGACAACAAATATTTAGATATAAGTTCATAAAAGATTTCAAGGTATTACTTCAAATCACAGGACAAAGATGATTATTTATCCAACAATGCAGAGAACACGGGTTAAATTCCTGGACTGGAAAAATCCCGTGGAGAAGGGAAACGGCAACCCACTCCAATATCCTTGGCTGGAAAATCCCATGGACAGAGGAGCCTGGTGGACTATATTCCATGAGGTTGTAAAGAGTTGGACATGACTGAGCAAATAAACAGCAATATGGAACAATTTGGTATTATTCAGGAAAAAAAAATTCTACCTAACTCCTAAAAGTAGATAAGTTCCAGATTTAGAAGATATTACTTTGCTATTTAATGTATTCATGCAGGGACACTTACATAAACTTTTACACAGAATCAATTCTGTCTTTGGTCTGCAAATACATTATCCTCATCTTTGTATGACTGTGTTTGTTTTTTTGCTCTGCCCTGTTTTTCGTGTATTCTACATAGAAAAGCAATGCTCATCTATCTCCTGTGTTCACTAGGATGGATGTTTACATATTTTCTCTGTTGCTCTCCATAGACAAATATGCATATCATATGAAGGGACTATTTGCATGCAAGTTTCTTTTTAAAGACTTTTTTTATATCTTGCTTTTCTCCTTGGTAACACCTCATAGAAATCCCTGTAAGTCCGCTAGTTGACAGCTGATTTGTTTCTTTGAAGGACTCTGTTGCTGATGGCAAATTTTGAGTCTGCTTCTAAGAATTTCCTTTTTGTTTTCAGCAATTATACTGTAATAAGGAAATGGCAACCCACTCCAGTGTTCTTGCCTAGAGAATCCCAGGGACGGGGGAGCCTGGTGGGCTGCCGTCTATGGGGTCGCACAGAGTCGGACACGACTGAAGCGACTTAGCAACAACAACAACATACTTAGTTTAGATTGCTTCTTATTCATGCTGCTCAGGAGTAGTTGAGTTTTTACATGTGTTATTTGTATCTTTTTTCACTGTTGAAGGTTTCCTTTTGGTTATTTTCTCTTGACCTGTCTGCCTTTTCACTAATTTTTCATTCTTAGTAAAGATAATAACCCTGGTACTTAAAGAACTTTGATAACAAAGCCAATATCTAGGTCCTCCAGGATCACTTTCTAATACAATTTTTTTTCTTATTTGACCCCTTTTGGTCCTATACTGGCCTGCCTTGTTTTTTAATGAAAGCCAAGTATTTTGTGTGAAAAACATGTAGAGATTCTAAAAGAGCTTATGTTTCACTAGAAGAGCATCACTCTTCCTTTTCTGTCATGATTTCTCTAGGGTTAAGATATCTGGTGGCTCAGATGGTAAGGAATCTGCCTGCAATGCAGGAGATCAAGGTTGATCCCTGGGTTGGGAAGATTGCCTGGAGAAAGGAATGGCTACCCACTCCAGTATTCTTGCCTGGAGTATTCCATGGACAGAGGAGCCTGGCAGGCTACAGTACTTGGGGTTCCAAAGAGTCAGACAGTCCTGAGTGACTAACATATGTCATGTCATGAGATATCTCAAGTCCTGGTGAACTAAATAGCTTTTGGATATACTCCATTTTTTTCCTTCATTTGATCCTTTCATAGGAAATTTTCTACTGTTTTCCTACTTACATGTTTTCAGAGGGACAATAACCTTTCACAAGTAAATGGATCATAGCCAAAAGCAGGTGGGACCTTAATTTTGGTTAAATGGGATTTCTGCCTTTTATATTGGTAGATAGTGCTGTGCTCAGCCGTGTCTGACTCTGTGGCCCCATGGACTGTAGCCTGCCAGGCTTCTCTGTCCATGGGATTCTCCAGGCAAGAGGACTAGGATAGGTAGCCATTCTCTTCTCCAAGTGGTCTTCTCAACCCAGGGATAGAACCCATCTCAGATGAACTTTAGTTTTTTAAAATGATATTCCTACCTGTTAGATTGGTAGATAAGTAATGGGAAAACACATAACTGAAATTTTCTCTTTACTCTCGACGGCTGCATATAAATTAGTAAGAACCTTTTCTAGTATGTTTTTTAAATATACTTGAAATTCAGGATTATAGATAACTTTCAACTCAGAACTACTTTCCTTTTCTTTAGATATCTTAAAACATACTCACACACTACTTTAACATTGCACATAAAGAATTTTATTGAGACATTTTAATAAATGTAAATATGACTATTGGCATAAATATTGATGGATGTCTGTATGAGCACATGATGGATGAGTAGAAATACATAGAATATTTACTTTGTAACACTAGGTATAAAATTAGATCTTTGGAATATTTTCGCAGTACCCAGCTTACATAGTACACAAAAATACACATACTTAATTGGGGTTATTGAGGTTATTTTCATATGAAATTATAAAAGACCTAAAATAAAGCTTCTTCAAGTAAGCCAAGCCATTTGTATTTAATACTTTTGATTAAAAGCATGAAATTGATTTATTCTAGGTAAAGTTATTGACCCTTTATTGGGAAATTAAAATAAATATATAATTTTTCCTTTTTCCCTCTGCTATGTAGCCTCAACATTCAATGGCTCTTGATACTCTTTATATAATTCTACAGTATTAATTTAGTCTCTATGGAGGCAATCTCTTTAATAAGATTAGATGGAATCACACTCATGAAGAAAATGCATGGGAATGAAGGGATGTTTTAATATAATCAACCAACAAATTTCATTTCTGTATGAAAGTGTTAGTTCCTCAGTTGCGTCCAATTTTTTGTGACCCCTTGGACCATAGAATGCCAGACTTTTTTGTAGAACTCCTTGTAATATTTTTCTACTTTTTTTGGATTTTAAATTTCCCTTATCTTACTCTTCATCTTTTCAATTAATCCAAACAGGAGGAAGAATAAAACATTGTAGTTATGGGAGGAAGAGTTAACAATGAGGGTGTATATATATATATATACACACACATACATACATACAGCTGATTCACTTTGTTGTACAGCAGATATTAACACAATATTATTAAGCAATCATGTGTGTCTTTGTGTTAGTCGCTCCGTCGTGTCCGATTCTTTGTGACCCGGTGGACTGTAGCCTGCCAGGTTTCTCTGTCAATAGAATTCTCCAGGCAAGAATACTTGAGTGGGTAACCATTCCCTTCTCCAGGGGATTTTCTCAACCCAGGGATTGAACCCAGGTCTCCTGTGTTAAAGCCAGATTCTTTATCCTCTGAGAAGCCATCGGGGAGATCAAAGCAATCATACTCCAATGAAAAAAATTTGTAGTTAAAAAAAAATCATGTAGAAATACAAATCACTTTTCAGACTGCAAAGGAAGGAAACATTTCAAAGAGACATCTACCCCTAATTGTTAGGAATTCACTGTCTCAATGTTGCACTTGATGATAAATAAAACACGAAATGTTGAGTTTCATTGAAATAAAATTCCATGCATATTCTGTTATAAAAGTCTGAAGCAAAAAGGCATAGTTAACATTTAAAGCTTCCTCGATATTGAATTTTCTTTCTCCTTTAAATACTACTGCTAATGTGTATGTTCAGTATTCCTACAGCAGAAGCTCAGATTTTCCTGCATGTTGACAGTGGTTGGCTGATCAAGCAAATCAGTTCTAAAGATCTGAATGAATTAAGGAATCCGTGGTTTAAAAGGAACCTGTTCATCATATATTCTATTTTCGCTTTTACTTTTACACTATTAATTATAAAATATTAACACTTACTTTTGAGGTCATAAAAGTCAAGGATCTCAGAAGAGGCAGCTTCCAGCAGGGATAGGGAGCCAGTCAGATGTGTCTGTGCTCAGCATGAGGCTTCTTCAGCTGCAAAATACAATGAATCAACCATAGAATCTGTGACAAGCTAATGGGTATGACTGTAGTGGTCAGATGACGTTCTGTCTGTATAATTAAATTTTTAATAAAAGTGATATTATAAAATAGGTGAACATAAAAATTATAAACATAAATATTGTAGTAGTAAAAATACAAAATTGGTTGCCTTACTTGGTAATTTGCACTTTACTTTGAGTTTCTAAGATTATATCATATATCATAGGTAAGGAGATATTAATGCATGGCTCTTTTTTAAATATTTTTGAGATGGATGCTTATTCTAAAAAGGGTTAGAAGCATGCACATCATTTTACCTATTCTTAAAAGCACTTTCTTGTCTTCTCATAAAAAACCTTGGTCAGGTAATCAAGTTTAACAGCAACACTGCTAAGCTATGTTGATGGCATGCATGCGCCCTTGGTATGAAGTAAAGGGAAAGGTTTACTGGTCATCTTCCCACGTTCTGTGATGTCAGTCTAAACATGAGACAAACATCACATAAGTTCTAACTGAGGTATATTCTACCAAATGCCTGACTACTTCCCAAAACTGTCGAGGTCTTCAAAAACAAAAAGAATTTGAGAAACTGCCAGTCAAGAGACATGGCAAATAAATGCAACGTGGTGTCCTGCATGGGATCCTGAAATAGATAAAGGACGTTAGGGAACAACCAAAGGAACCTGACTAGAAAATTAAATGTTTAGAAAGCTGAGCTATGTTGTCGATATTATTTAGTTTTGCTTTGGATAGACAACTAAGGCTTAGAAAATCTTTGGCATCTTTCTTAACAACATCACTCTAGTATAATGTTGTGGAAATGGACTTGAATCCATGTGATTGATCATGGGTTCTTTGTTAAACAACCCAGATCATGAAACACCACCAAAATTGGGCCATTGGTATTAGATAAGATTTTTGAAACATTTATTCAAGTTTCTTAATGATGTGTGCAGTGATATATATTGGAATGAGTCTTAACTAGGTAGTGCTAGGTTTCTGAAGAAGAAAATATGGTATAGAGTTTAAATGTTCAGATAGGGGAGCATGTTTCCTAGATTCAAAGTCCATGGTAACACTTAGTAGCTGGACAGCCTGGCCAAATTCTCTGTGACTTTTTGCTCTCTTCTATAACACTGGAGTAATAGGATGACATATATTTCAAGGATATATCGATAAGATTAAATTTTATATATTTAAAGTATTTACAACAATTCCAAGTGCATAATCAATGTCCAATAATCATTATTTATAAAAATTCCTTAATACATTTATCAAAGAGAGTCATCAGATTAATTTGGGTACCTGTAAAATTGTTAGTTTGGAAATCTTAAAGGACTATATTGATGCTATAACAGATTAATGTGATTTAAAAACATAATTACATAATTAAACAGTCCAAGATATAGTGTGGGATGCATGACAAGTTTTCTCTCATAAACCAAATGTAACCCTTGCTATCTAATGGGGAGGATAACCAAGAAACCTTTGATTTCTCACTGAAGTAAACACCTTATGAAGTTTAAGAATAACTCTATACTATACAATTTTGATTGTAATAGTCCTCTTTTCAAAATTATTCAATATTTATTATTGCATTAGATTATAGATGACCAGCTGGTATTTTCAGTAAAGATGTTTCCAAAAGATTTTAAGACTCTCACATATGGTCTGCATTTCCTTCATTAAATTCTACTAGTATCTGCACAGCTTATTCCAGCCACTTTATGTGCCATTAAGTAGACATTCTGGGTAAAAATTATTAGGCATTTAGTGGATTAACCTTTCATATCCTGTTCAACATGCCTCCAGCCTGAGATGTTTCCAGACCTACCATGGCTTACACACTCATATATGTGTGATTTTATCTCCGAGAAATAGACCCCACAGTAGAATTTATGAAGCAAATTCATATGAATTTATAATTTGATAAAACTGTGCCAGATTACTTGAGAAAACATGGCAATTATCCACACTTTTATTAGCAATTTATGTGACATTTTTTCTTTTCTACAGTTGTATTGTTCTCTTTCTTCCTCTTCTATTCCACCAGCCAGATCTGGCATGTGAAAATGATAATTTGCTTTTATTTGAATCTGTATGTTACAGATTACTGGTCCAGTTAGTATCTTATCTTATATGACTCTGTATGTACAGATTACTGGTCAGGTTAGTACCTTATCTTATTTGAATCTGTATGTATAGATTACTGGTCAGGTTAGTACCCTATCTTATTTTGAATTGCTTATTTTCTGAGTAACACTTACCATCCTGTACTTCTTTTTTTTTTACTTTATTAAAATTTGCTCCTCTTGTTCTTGCTTTCTTATTCTTATCAGCATGTTTAAGTTGTAATACATACATTATAAGCAACACACCCTTTGTCCACAGCTTAGCACTGACATATTTAAACCACCGCCTGCACAGTGGATTGCTGGTGGGAAGCTGCTGAGCAGCACAGCAGGCTCAGCGAGGGGCTTCAGGGTGGGCGGGGAGGGGTGGAGAGAGAGCAGGGTGTAAACTGAAGGCTGATTCACCCTGGTGTAAGGCAGAGACTGACACCACACAGTGCAAGCAATCATCCTCCAGTTAAATTTAAAGAATAAAGGGAAAAAAAGATTCTCACCTGCTACAAATTTGTCATAGATTTTAAATGCAATTTCTTTCATAAGACAAAAGTAGTTAATGTTTACATCTGCATATCTGTTAACATTTTCCCTGTAAATTAGAGATTTCTTGCTTAAAAATATGCTGTATACTTTGAAAGTATTTTAATTTTATCCTATCCCACCTAGAATTGGACAAATTAAATTCTGAACATTGATATTCTTGGAAGTTAGAAATTAATAGCTTTCATATAGAAGCCAATTTTATCTGCAGTATTTCTTAAATAAAACAGTTATTTAATCCTCAATTCATAGTAACATCTCATACGAAACTATCATAAAATAAATGGGTGAATGTCTACATTCTATCTTTTTTTTTTTTTTTTTTCCCCCCTGTGGCATTCAGTGATTTGAAGTATAGTTTAGTGTCTGCTAGAATTAAACCTTTCTTTATTCACTGAGTTTGGGTAAAATTTTAACTCCTAGTCAATTACTTAAGTTCTCTGTGCTTCAGGCGACTTGGGTAAAATCAGAATAATGATAGCAATCCTTCATAAGAATGTTTTGAAGGTACAAGTGCATGGAATGGTATCTGGTATCAGGCAGGCACTAATTGCTTTTAAAATATATGCATGAAGTTTTGGCTTCCCCTAATTATTGGTGACCATCAGTGATTTTGAGTTGCTTTTCACCATTTACCATTTCATGCTTATATATTTGAGAAAGGAGATTAAATTTTATTTCTACATTTAATCAAAATATTGACTTTTCTTTTACAATCAGTGTATTTTTCTGCAGCTTATATTGAAAACCCATAGTGTTTTACCTGAGTACTGATTTGAACATATTTTCTGTCTGAAAGCACAGTTAATATTTTGTTTCTCAATTTCCCTCCAAGTTTTAGTTTAACTATATATCATCTGCTTGTAAGGCAAAATGTTTTTATTGTAGATGCAAAACAAAACATGCAGCCCTCTCTTTAGTAGAGGGGACACACACACACTTTCAGTTTCCAAATATCTGTATCATAAAGGCAATTTGCAAGCAATAAACTGTTATATGCCACAGAATAATAGATAGAAAATGAAAAGTGTTCTGAAGCATCCTCTGCTAATGCTGAGAATTCTGTTCTGTTTATATATTAAATTTTCCTTTTCCTAATGTTAGAAAATATACTGTGGTGTTGGGAATATTATCCATGTAGAGTGAAGAAACCTTATTAAACTGTTGAAAACACTTAGCTATTAAAAGTTTGGTATGTGTCCAGAGATACTATAAAACTATTGACATGCTTTCACCTTCATTTACATTTGATAGAGGCTGATTTTGTTTTATAAGTGTGTATACATGTATGTGAGCATGAACATGAAAACCTAAGAAAGCTTTTCACACATTTTTTTGCATTAATTGCAGGGTTAGAGAAGGTGACAATGGTAGAATCCACAGCAATTAAGTTGACTGGATAAGCTCCCAGTTGTAAAGGATAAGGACAAAATAGCACATTGGCAACAATTTAGAAACAGTTACATTAAGTATGAATTTGTGCATGAAAAGGAACACATATAGGTATGAATGTATTTAAAGCACTATGTTTTGTCCTCATTTCAATAAAAGCATAATAGTTATGTGTGATATCTATCAATATGTCAGGTCTAAGGAATCTCAGACATTTTGCTCAAGCATGAAGCACAGAAGAGAATAAGATGCAAAATACTAGCTTATGTCATGACCATTAAAAAAAAAAAAAAAAGTGAAAAGTGATGCAGCAAATCATTAAGGGATCCAGGAATGAACTAATAATCTCCTAGGAAGAGATGTTCTTCCAACAGCTCCAAAACTGTAAATATTTGAAAGATACAATGGAGAGATGTCGAGAAAAATCTCATTCCAGATTTTTACTCAGCAAGTCTCATATTCTTCCTGCAGAGAGGAGTGTGAAGGAAATCCTGGCCCAGCAGCTCTATTACTCTGGGCTAGATTTTTATTATCATCATTCCTTGGTGGGCTCCAAGTTGAACATAAATCATGAAAGGAGCTCAATGAGTTGGCGAGAAAACAGATTTTTCCCGCAGTATTTATTGCCATTCCAGTACTATGGAAATTGTATGTGTGTAACAGCAGATTGAATAGTCCTGCAGAGGTTTGAAGACATAGGTAAGTGATAGATAATAAATTTTATAGATATTTCTTTCTGTGCCTTTGAGACTCTTGAGGCTCGTGTGATTTCTTCCATAACATTTTGCCTTAGTGAACTTATTATTTTTTTTTCATGAAAATCCAAAGTAAATAAAAATTAAGCTGTCACAGAGTCACAGCTTTTCAGAATTCAATATAGCTGAATCTTTCTAGATTCATAGGTCATTTCTTCATTATTGTTGAGTCAACTTGGCCTCCGTCCAAAGGATTTCTGAATCTTATTTCACTTAGCAACACTGACTGTATTTTCTCTTTATTGGTCTTGCACATACCCTACATCTTAAGATTATCTTATGGTACACAATTACTCTGAGAAGAAAGGAGTCCAAAGAAAGTCAGGTAAGGGCTCAACAGAAGATCAAAGAGGCAAGTAGAAATTAAGCTTGAATTTTAGCGCCAGGTGCCTGAAAACCAAAGATGAAGGCAGCAGAATGAATCCTGACTCTGTGTCAGCCTTGTGAATATGAAGATCAACAGTAACAGGGAGGGCATGGCACTGCCTTTACATAAGGTTCATTATGACAATTGAGATTGAGCAACAATCATACAGATGTATATGTGAACTAATTCAGATGTTAGGAAATTGAGCTTGTAGGTATAACTGTAATTGTTTTATAAATGCTGTGTACGATGTAATGATATATATTAATAGCACATCTAACAGAAATCAATTTTATTAGTAAAAAAATTAACCAGCCCCATAAATGTTTTGATCTATAATTCATTTCCTATAGCTTGTATATCAAATTACTACAAATTTAGCAGTTTTTTAAAAAGTAGCAATTTATCTTAGAGTTCTAGAGGTCAGAAGTCCAAAATCATTGTTGTAGAAGAAAGTCAAGATGTTTACAAGGCTGGCTATTTCTGGAGGTTCTTAAAGGAAATCCTTGCCTTTTTCACCTTGTACAGAATCCTCCATTTGTTGCTTCCTGGCCCTCAAACCCCTAACACTCTATCCTCTCCTCTTTTTATCAGGTCTAATTCTGATTCTGACCTCTTGCCTCTCTTCTGTAATAAGGCTTCTCAGTCTATTGGACATATGTGGATAATGTGGGCTGCTTTTCCAAATTCCTTAGTGTAATCACATCTGCAACATGCTGGGCCATATAAGATGAACATTCTTGGGTTTCAAGGACTGGGATGTGTACATCTCAGGAAAGAAGGTCTTATTCTATCTGATTCAGGCAACTTCTAGGTTTATACTGTTGTCCTGTCTACTAAAGGGAATAAGAAAAATGTGATCGTCAAAGAACATGAATGCACATGGAAAAAAATGCCTACTTTAGGTCAGTGGTGGATTAGGGCTTTCCCAGGTGGTTTAGTGGTAAATAATCTGTCTGCATTGAGGAGACCTGGGTTTGATCCCTGGGACAGGAAGATCCTCCAGAGAAGGACATTACAACCCACACTAGTATTTAGGCTGGAAAATCTCATGGACCAAGGAGCCTGGTAGGGTACAATCGATGGTGGTGGATTAGGGGCTAGCTGGAATCCTCTGGGGAAGACTAGAGAAAGGATTGGGAATAGATGAGCCCTGATAGAAAAGAATCAAGGTGCAGAAAATAGTAAAACAACAAAAAAAATTTGTCTAGGAAACAGGAAACCTGGCTACAGGAGCTTGTCAAAGTCAGGAAAGAGAGTGCTTGAGGAAGGAATTAATGATTTATGAGGTCTATAGGATGATGACACGATTATGAAAAGCTTTTTATGGGATCCTAAGACCTTGGGTTTCTATGTGACCACTCATCAGTATCACCCAAAACCTCTAAACATCTCTGATATCACGATTCTTTATCAGGTCTGCTTGGTACAAAGTGGATTCTGAGCATAAGTAATACCATTTTAAAAAATGTACACTCAGGCTGAAAAGCATTTTGAATTTCTAAGGACTTAAAATTTTACCCAAGCACAATGGAAAACTAAAGAAAGTTCAGATCTGACATGGTCAAATGTCTATTTTCAAAGATAAACGTGATGGCTACATGCATGTTACACTGGACTGCCCAAGATCAGAAACAAATATTTAGACAGCATTTGCTATTTTAAATCAGAAATTGCACGGACATTAAGTAGAGTAATGGCAGTTTTCATCCCTTCATGTGGTTGATGGGTAGACAGATAAATGATGGTTAATGGATAATAAAAAGTTTTGAGTGATGCTTCGGGGGTGAATGTACAGGACACAGTCTTTCCTGTATGTAATGATTTTCACATTTTGATCCTCAGTCCTGACTGAATTCTTAACACTAGATGTTTTTAGGACTTCTGCAATTGAAGGTCATAGAAATATTTCAAATTTAGCATAAAGAAGATAAAAGTCTTCATTAATTACTATCCCTTCCTCATTGTCAAACTTAGCCTTTGTTTATGTGGCAAATTTATTCTTCCATTTGTTCTGGGAAGATATTTTGGAATTATCCTTACTTTTTCTTTTTCTTTCCCCTTCTCCAGGGGATCATCCCAACCCAGAGATCAAACCTGGGTCTCCTGCATTGTAGGTAGATTCTTTACTGCCTAATCCACCAAGGAAGCCCTTTTTTCTTTCACTCTAGCACTAAGCCAGCAAAAATTCCTGGTCTCTATCTCCAAACTATTTCAGAATGTCATCACTTCTGAAAAATTCCCCCATGGCCACTTATCTTAGTTGATAAGTGACTTTGCATTCCAGGAGCTCCTTAATAAGAATCAGAGAAATTCTTCTAAAATGGAAGTAAGATCTCATCACTTTCCTGCTCAAAATACCCCCTTTTGCTTCTTATTTCTCTCAGACTAAAATCAGGTCCTAATTGACTGATGCCATTTTTTGTTTACCTGAAACCAATCAGCAAAACATGTTTATTAATTCAATCAAAGTGTAAAAATATAAGGATTTCTGTGAGCTTCCTGTATCTGAAACATGGTGATTATAAAGATGATTTGAGGCACATAGTAAAGGATATTTATGGATTGAAGGATTAGCTGACCTTGGACATACATACTTGAAGTAGTTAAAGAAATATGTTCACCCGTATTCTCTATCTTGTATGCTGCTGACTCTGCAAACTGGTGAGAATAAACAAACAAAATTACCCACTATGAGAATTTAAAAGTTGCTGAAGACGGTAAATGGAAATACATTTTACTGTGAATAATAGCAATTTACTAAGCAATTAGCAATAGGCAATAATGTCAATCACTACTAAGATGTAATTTTTAGGATCAGGACTTGACTATTATTCAAATTTGAATCAAGGAACATTTTACAATTTTATGGTGTTAATTATTTTAACACCCAGGGATATTTTATGGAGTAAGATGGAGAAATTAAAAAAAAATATTTAAGAGTGTTTTGTCATTTAAATCATTCATTTATTTGCAGTCATAAAATCAGTGAGTTATTGTTAGGATAGTCAATCTCTCAAGTACAAAGATGCTATAAAATATTGAACTCTGAGACGTGTCTAGGAAAATTATTGAATAAAGAAGTCAAAAGGTTTATGGAAAATGATCTTTGGTTTATAGTCAAGGGAAACATACATTTTGTACTTTCCATTGCTGTTTTACCAGGGATAAAATATTTAGTGTAGCCCTGTAAAATATATTCTTAGAGTTACAGTTAAAATGGCTAAAATGACTCAGAGCTCTAAATACTTCAGGGTATGCTTAAAGGAAATTATTTGGTGTAGTTTTTTTTTTCCCCCTGTTTGTAAAACTATATTGTGATGTAGCTGAAAAGTAAAATAGAAATCACAGTTTTAAGAAGAAAAAGTACATGTGGATGTGAAAACCAAAATTAGCTCATCGGTTCCCCTGCCATACAATTAACTGAGTGCTTACACTAATTAATACCTTCCTCTTTCAAATCTGAAGTCTGCAATGAAATCATCGGCCCCCCTGGAGGAGTTGGCTATGTGCTATAAGCTGGTGAAAAAAATGTTAATATGATTGACATCCCTTTTTTTGTATCTAGTTTTGGATGATTGCTAAATTGTGCTTTTATCAACAAACTTTCTGAATCTATGTATTTAACATCATTGGTCATTTTTGCTTTGTTATATGAAAAAAATTTTAAGGGAATAGGACTCTTACTATTCCCAGCCCAAAGGCTTTCATTTTGTTCCAGGTTTGAGTACTTTTCCATGGCACCATAGACAGTCCTGCATTGGCAGGCAGACTCTTTACGACTGTACCACCAGGGAAGTCCAGAACCCCATACATAGTATGTATTAAGATGTTCTTGCAGGAAATGGATAGATGCTTTCCTAAAGGAGTTACTGAAGAGAGTTTTAACCTAAACTCAAGAAGGTGGAACCAGACAACTGTCTCATCTAAAGTAAAAAGTAAGATCTCATCCAAAATAAACCAGAGATTGCTTAGCTTTAGAAAGGGCATCTGGCTAGATCCTCCAGCAAAAACTTTTCACAGAAAAATGTTTACCATGTAATATCTAAAGGTCTGAAAGTTGTAGGTCAGTTAAAAGTTACCAGCCTCTAAAAATAATACTTTTCATTTTTAGAATGGTCAGGAGTTGTCGAGGTGATCATTTCAAAATCAGGTCAAACATGTTATGTCCTGGTTCAAATACACTCCTACATTTACTGAGAAAAGGGTGAAAGTGAAATTCACTCAGTTCTGTTCAACTCTTTCCAAGTCCATGGACTATACAATCCATGGAATTCTCCAGGCCAGAATACTGAAGTGGGTAGCCTATCCCTTCTCCAGCAGATCTTCCCAACCCATGAATGGAACCGGGGTCTCTGGCATCGCAGGCAGCTTCTTTACCAATTGAGCTATGAGGGAAGCCCTAAAAAGGATAAGCCTAAGTTATTAATATGACTACATTACTTTCCAGGTCTATGTTTACTGTGATTGTTTTCTTCTTTTGGTTTACTCTGGGAAAGTAATTTTCTCCTAACTTAACTCATTTGTTGGTTTGTTTTTTCCAACATGTAAGAAATTTTTTGCATGCTGTGTTTTGGCATCTATTCCTCCCACCTGCGATGTTTGCTAATATTATCCAGCTCTATGAACCAATCACCTTCTCAGTACATCTGTGCTCAGTCACTTTGGTCCTTTCTGACTCTGCAACCCCATGGACTGTAGCCCACACCAGGTTCCTCTGTCCATGGGATATTCCAGGCATGAATACTGCAGTGGCTTGCCATTTCCTTCTCCAGCGGATCTTCCTGACCCAGAGATCAAGCCTGTGTCTCCTGCATAGGTAGGTGGGTTCTTTACCACTGAGCCACCTGGGAAGCCCCATCTTCTCGGTGAAGACTGTACTATGTAAAATTTCCATAGTGCCCAGTCTGTTAATTCTGTTTTGTTAGGCCTCACCATTAATATTTCATAAATGTTTGCTTGTCAGTTGGTTATTACCTTCATATTCCTTTATTAATACAAGATCAAGGAGGATGAAAGTCATTTTTTTATCAAGAATCTTTTATTGATTATCAGAAACATTACAAACATCTAATATGAACAAATTGTAACATGACAGTATTTAGTTTGAACAATTAATACATTTCAGATATAATATTTTATCCAATTCTATATTCCAGCCCTTCTTGAAGTACCCAGTCCATATTTGTTTATTCAATTAATTAAAATTGAATAACAGCACTTGCTTGTTTGTTCTTCTGTGTTAATACTTTAAGCAGAGTATTCTGACTGAAGTTTCTCTCCAGATTACTCCCTGTGTGAAACTGAAGACCTCCACTCCAAACTATATATATGGTTTGGGGAGGCTCTGTCAATATTGAGAGGCTAATCACTTCATGGGAAATAGATGGGAAAACAGTGGAAACAGTGTCAGACTCTATTTTGGGGGCTCCAAAATCACTACAGATGGTGATTGCAGCCATGATATTAAAAGACGCTTACTCCTTGGAAAGAAAGTTATGACCAACCTAGATAGCATATTCAAAAGCAGAGACATTACTTTGCCAACAAAGTTCTGTCTAGTCAAGGCTATGGTTTTTCCAGTAGTCATGTATGGATGTGAGAGTTGGACTGTGAAGAAAGCTGAATGCTGAAGAATTGATGCTTTTGAGCTGTGGTGTTGGGAAGACTCTTGAGAGTCCCTTGGACTGCAAGGAGATCCAACCAGTCCATTTTAAGGGAGATCGGTCCTGGGTGTTCTTTGGAAGGAATGATGCTAAAGCTGAAACTCCAGTACTTTGGCCACCTGATGGGAAGAGCTGACTCATTGGAAAAAACTCTGATGCTGGGAGGGATTGGGGTCAGGAGGAAAAGGGGACGACAGAGGATGAGATGGCGGGATGGCATCACTGACTCGATGGACTTGAGTCTGAATGAACTCCGGGAGTTGGTGATGGACAGGGAGGCCTGGCGTGCTCCAATTCATGGGGTCGCAAAGAGTCGGACACAATTGAGCAACTTAACTGAGCTGAACTGAAGCATTTGCTAGAGAAGTTGCCTCTGGGACGTGGACATAGTCTCTAAACCACATTCTGTTGTTTATGAGTGACTGAGAGTGTGGACGTGACCATAGAGAACCTTAGGTTACTTGCTTCTTGTTTTCACCTTTTCACAATCTGTGTTTCTATGAACAAAAAATTGTGTTCAAATTAAGCTCGGTTTTAGATAGCACAGTCTTTACTGAGAAGGTGACTGATTCATGTCAGAGAACAGTGCAGAGAGGAGGAGGGCGTATGCCAAGACACAGAGTGCAAGAATTTCTTACGTGTTGGAAAAACAGCAAAAATTGCTTACAAGCTAAGCTCAATTAGCTAAACATAACATAGCTAAATTCTCTCATACTTTGTCATGGACACTGAAATAGTCCTTTAAAACTCTCAGCTAGAAACCATATTCTAAATTTTAGACATTTTATACCTTCCAGAAGGCAGCGCTCTGTCCTAACTTCCCTTCCTCTGTTCCACTCTGTGCAAAGCCCTCCTGCTTGATTGATTGGAATTTCTTCCTTATTATCCTTCCCCATTTCTAGCTACCTACTCTCCATGGGGGACTGATGTAATGAACGTGATGTGTATCATTGAAATTCTGTCCTTGATGAGTACTGTAGTTTTGCTCAACAAAATTTATTAAATCTATCAATGCTTCTTACTGTGTATCTGATACTTCTAGCCACTAAATAGCATCTCACAGTGGGTATGTCCCTAGCTTTGATTCATCACTCTAGTGACCGTGGACACCTGAGTTGCCCCATTCACAACCACCCCGGTCACAAATACGGAAAGATCAACCTCTTAAATGGACCACCATGAACCTATCACTATGAAAGGGGTTCTGTTTAAAGGAACCTATTCAAGGGATATTAAGGAAGATTTAACTTGGGAGTTTTGAATTAATGTAATCAATCACTGAGTCAAAATGGTCAACAAATAATCAAATGATATTGTATTAGTATGAATAGAAAGCCAATAAAAATAGAAAGCCAAATAAAAGCAGGAGAAGAAAAATACACTTGGAAAATTTCTTTGTAGAAACTTCGAAAGTTAATATTTGATGTTGTAATGGTCAAAGAAAATGTTCAGTGATTAGACAAGATCTGTGACTCAGAAGTTCAATCAATCACAAGAGAAAAATCTGAAATCTATGACTATAAAAATTATAAAATATCTCATTTAGCAAATGGTAATGAAAAGTCACTTATCTCTAGGCCAAATGTCTATTGAAATCATTCTGTAAAAATGTCTACATTGCTATGAAATGGTATGCTTAAATTTTAATTAGAAAATTTGTTTTAATATTAAACATGTATATATGTGTGTATATATAATTATTTTTACACATAGGAATTAATTTTTTTAATTTGTAGAAAAATCAGTTGTTTTTTTTTTCCAAATCACATTGGGAGATCTTTATTAATTTAAATTGAAATTGTTAATTTTGTCTGCCAAATCCTTAGTAAATATACCTTTTCTTGATACAAACTTCCAGGTTCTCAATAACACAGGATCATCATGAGGACTAGCAGTTATCAAGAGTTTTGTAATGATTAAAATAATGTTCAAATAATTCATAAGTTACTTGATCGAAATACTTAAAAGAATATTCTGGGGAGTGTTTGAAAGATCTGCTTATAAATAGTGACTGATATACTCAGTTAAGTATTTGGTGCTGAAGATAAACACTTCTTATATAAAACATTGTTTTAATACATTGCTCTACTGATGAAACTAGTTTATTAGATATAGTACATTTCTAACACTAAAGAATAAAGCTTTATTTTCATATTTATTTTATTCATAAGACTCTTATCAATGAAGAATGCTGTACCCAACAATAATAAACTGGCATACTGCAATAATAAACTGGCATATTCTGTAAAAGTGAAAAAAAAAGCTGCAACAGAACAAACTAGATAACTGCCTTACACATTCTTTATACAAACAGCCCCTTTCGAATAGAAATAAACGTGGACCAAACGCTTTTAGTTTTTATGCCCAGGTGGTAATTACAAAGCTTCACATGCTGAAGAGAAAAGGAACAATAGTAATACAGAACACAGTATTTTTAACAATTATAACACACTTAACATCCTCAGTTGACCACTGGATTCTCAGATCAGATTGGCAACTGAAATTTCACATCCACCTGGGCTTGCTTGGCTAAGGTCACTATCTCAGAGAGCTTCACAACTTCACTTAGTATGATGATCTCCAGGTCCATCCATGTTGCTGCAAATGGCATTATTTCATTCTTTTTTATGGCTGAGTAGTATTCAATTGAATGTGTGTGTGTGTGTATCATCTTTATCCATTCATGTGTTGATGGACATTTAGGTTGCTTCCATGTCTTGGCTATTGTAAATTTGCTCTATGAACACAGAGGTGCATTTATCTTTTCCAGTTACAATTTTCTCCAGATATATCCAAGAGTAGGATTGCTGAATCATATGGTAGTTCTATTTTTAGCTTTTTGAGGAACCTCCATACTGTTTTCCATAGTGATTTCACCAATTTACATTCCCACCAAAAAACTGTAGGACATTTCCCTTCTCTTCACACATTCTTCAGCATTTGTTATTTATAGACTTTTTAGTGATGGCCATTCTGACTGGTGTGAGGTAATACCTCATTGTAGTTTTGCATTTCTCTAATAATTAGTGATGTTGAGCATTTTTTCATGTGCATGTTAACCATAAATCTGTATGTCTTCTTTGGAGAAATGTCTGTTTACATCTGCTGCCCTTAACTATCAGAGAAGGCAATGGCACCCCACTCCAATACTCTTGCCTGGAGAATCCCAGGGACAGGGGAGTCTGGTGGGCTCCCGTCTATGGGGTCGCAAAGAGTCCGACACGACTGAGCAACTTCACTTTCACTTTTCACTTTCATGCACTAGAGAAGGAAATGGCAACCCACTCCAGTGTTCTTGCCTGGAGAATCCCAGGGACAGGGGAGCCTGGTGGGCTGCCGTCCATGGGATCGCACAGAGTCGGACATGACTGAAGCGACTTAGCAGCAGCCCTTAACTAATTTTGACGATAGAAATAGTGACTGTCTTAGCTGGATACTACACAATGCAAAGCACATCTAAATAAAAGTTTGGGGAATTCCCTGTTGGTCCAGTGGTTAGGACTTAAGAGCTTTCACTGCCAGGGCCCAAGTTCAATTCCTGGTCAGAGAACTAAGATCCTGCAAGCCACATAGCATGGCCATAAATAAATAAATAAAAGCTGATTTTAAAAATATGTATATAATATGTATAATATACTATATATGTATATATAATTATATACATATAATATATATGTATATATAATATAATATTAATATAATATGTATATAGAAGGTTGGGATAGGAGCTTGAATCTAGAAACTACTATTTTACTTTCTGTCAGTAAGTTAACAATTATCAACCTGAATTCCAATCTTCTCTCTATAAACCTATCTGAGAATATTCAGCTGGCACCATACAAAATATACAAATTAAACATACCTAAAACCAAAGAACAAATTTAGCTTCTCTCCTCTCCAGCAGAATAGTTAAGAGAAGGTTTTAAATTTAGACACCGTGAGTTCAGATCCCACTCTGACGTTTACAACATGTGATCCATTTTAGCAGCTTCGTCCAAGTCATCACAAGCAAGAATTTTAAGTCCACTATCCGCTATCAGTGCCTTAGCATCATCAACTCGTGTACCTTGTAACCATACCACAATAGGTATTTTAATTTCCAAATCCTTTACTGCCATGACTATACCCTGTGCAATAACGTCACACCGCATGATTCCTCCAAAAATGTTGACCAGAATAGATAGCACCTTTTTATCTGAAGTGATAAGTTTAAACGCTTCTGTTACTTGATGGACTGTGGCACCACCACCAACATCAAGAAAGTTGGCTGGAGTCCCTCCATGGAGTTTTATTATATCCATTGTAGCCATGGCCAAACCAGCACCATTCACTAGACAGCCTATATTTCCGTCAAGGCCAATGTAGTTGAGATCTGCCTTAGCTGCATCTTTGTCCCTTTCATCTTCCTGGGTCCAGTCCTGCAGGTCAAAGATTTTCTTCTGACGATAAGCTGAATTAGAATCAAAATTGATCTTTGCATCCATACACAGCACAGCTCCATCTGAATCCTCTACCATTGGATTTATTTCTACCATGGTTGCACTGTATTTCAGAAAAAGGTCATAAAGCTTGATCATGTTTTCTGCTGCAGAATCCACAATACTGGCTGGTAATCCCATCTTCTGTGCAAGCCGGACAGCCTGTTCCTTTTTGATGCCTTTTACGATATCGATAGGCTCTTTAACTATGGCCTCAGGAGTCTCAGCAGCAACATCTTCAATGTTGACACCACCGTGAGAACTTCCTATTAATACAGGACCTTGAAATGACCTTTCCATTGTGATTGCAAAGTAGTATTCTCTCCTGGGATATCTTCGTTCACAAACCAATACTTGATTGCATATCCTGCCCTTTTCTCCTGTTTGCTTGGTAAACAACTTTTTCCCAATCATTTGTGAGGAAACAGCTTTTGCTTCTTCTGGAGAGAAAACTATCTTCACTCCTCCTTTGAGGCCACTTTCAAATGTTCCTTTTCCCCTGCCACCAGCCAAAACTTGTACCTTTATCACAACATCTTTTGAACCTAATTTTTTGGCAATTGCATAAGCTTCATCTGGTGACTTAGCCACATGTCCTTTGGGAATGGAGACGCCAGCTTCCTGCAACAATTCCATACTCAGGTATTCATGCAGCGAGAGATTCCTTTGCTGTTGATGCTGTATTTGTACTCCATGGTTGTTAAACAATCCAGAGCTTCCCAGGACCTGGGCGGCGGCCGGCAGCGCCGTTCGGGGTTGGTGGCTCCTCAGGGTGGCGGCAGCCAAGAGCCGGCTGTAGTACACGGAGGCCGCCATTTCTCAGACAGACCAAGTCCCCTGGGCGCCGCGCGCAGGCGCGAAAAATCAGTTTTAACTATGGTTAATCATAAAAATAATTTAAATTTTAGTATAAATATAAATGTTAGTATAAATATTTTCTTTTATTTCAACATTCATTTTTATTTTCTAGGACATCAGAGTTACATGTTATTTAAATCTGATAGTTTTTTCAGACAATTTTCATGTAGATATACATTTTGCAGGTAACTATATATATATTCTACCCATTAAACAATACAGTGAACATCTTAAAATTATATTATTGTATTTTTGCACAGTTATGCTGAGCTGACATATTAGAATAGTATGTTTGATGACTTGAAAATGCTTAGTTACAGCTACAAGGAAAAGAAAAACACTTTTTCAGACTTGTCAGAAATATTTTCTGTGAGATTTGTAAAAAAGTGAAAAGTTTGACATTTATTCCATACATTTTGCAAGAACACAAAATATTTCTTGAAAATAAAAAATGTCTTGTCCTGGAATTATAGATCCAAAAATAAAACAGTTAAATCAGATCAGATCAGTGGCTGAGTCGTGTCCAACTCTTTGCGACCCCATGAATCGCAGCACGTCAGGCCTCCCTGTCCATCACCAACTCCCAGAGTTCTCTGAGACTCACATCCATCGAGTCAGTGATGCCATCCAGCCATCTCATCCTTTGTTGTCCCCTTCTCCTCTTGCTCTCAATCCCTCCCAGCATCAGAGTCTTCTCCAATGAGTCAACTCTTCGCATGAGGTGGCCAAAGTACTGGAGTTTCAGCTTTAGCATCATTCCTTCCAAAGAAATCCCAGGGCTGATCTCCTTCAGAATGGACTGGTTGGATCTCCTTGCAGTCCAAGGGACTCTGAAGAGTCTTCTCCAACACCACAGTTCAAAAGCATCAATTCTTCGGCGCTCAGCCTTCTTCACAGTCCAACTCTCACATCCATACATGACCACAGGAAAAACCATAGCCTTGACTAGATGAACCTTTGTTGGCAAGGAGCAGCAAAAAAAGAGGTTTAATTAAAAATTAAATGCTAAATTTGTCAAGTACCCTCTGGTAATCTTACCTGAATGAAGTCACTTCTAGACTTATTCAAAATGTAATTTAGAACATATTTATAAACTAAATAAATGTTTATATATATATATATATATATATATATATGTAAAATGTATAAAATATAAATGTAAGGGAGAAGAATAAAATGTCCAAAAATTCTGAACTCATAAACTAAGCCAAAGAACTGTGTGGCATTCTGTGACCATATAGTCATTCAGAAATTATCACTATTCCATACTTTATACCTGCTATCCTCTTGCTTTTCTTAAGAGTTTGGCTTTATGTGTGCTTCCTTATGCAATATACCCTCTGTTTTTTTCCTATTCTAATACTTTTTAAAATTGCTGCTGCTAAGTCGCTTCAGTTGTGTCCAACCCTGTGCAACCCCATAGACGGCAGCCCACCAGGCTCTCCCGTCCCTGGGATTCTCAAGGCAAGAACGCTGGAGTGGGTTGCAATTTCCTTCTCCATTTTTAAAATTACAAAAATGTTATTATGTATTTTCTTCTATATGTTGTCACTGTTTTTCATCATACTCTGATCAATGTTTGAAAAAGTAAAGCCCACTGATTTTTTTGCCCATATTTAGCAGAATTTGTATTATATTTGTTAATAATGAATGAGCGTTTATTCAAATATGTACTTGTTTTTGAAATGTTCTTAATTTTCATTTTTGTGGATTCTTTTTGATTTTATTGATTAATGGGAGATTTATATTTTAATGCCTCAATGGGATAAGTTGAGGCATTAAAGCACACTCAATGAAACATGGATCTTAATCAATATAAAGACTATTAAATGATTCCTGTGTCACAAGCCTGGAGCAAACATACACCCAGGATCCTCCTTCAAAGGGGTATCAATCTATATACATAGCTTCCAGATAATGTCCATTTCTCTCATTCTGTGATACCTTTTGACTTTCAAGTCATAGGTAAATGTTTAATGTCGGTTGTGAAATGCTTTCTGAGAAATCTTGTTGTTTGGGGGTCCTGATTTTTTTACTACATCAATGAAGCAGATGGGAAATATGCACGTGACTAAATGTCCATTCTCCATCCATGTGTGCTGTGGTGTTGTTTCAGGCGTATCCTACTCTGTGCGGCCCTATGGACTGTAGCCTGCCAGGCTCCTCCATCCATGGGATTCCCCAAGCAAGAATCCTGGAGTGGGTTGCTATTTCCTTCTCTAGGGGGTCTTCCCAACCCATAGATCAAACCTGCATCTTACGTCTCCTCTACAGGTGGGTTTTTTGCTACATAAGTAGCCCTGCCCACTTCCAAAATCCATAAATTCTATATACAATGTAGAAAAGACAGTCTCTTCAATAAGCGGTGCTTGGAAAACTGGACAGATACATATAAAAGGATGAAATTAGAACATTTTCAAACACCATATACAAAAATAAATTCAAAATGGATAAAAGACCTAAGTTTAAGGTTGGACACTGTGAAACTCTTAGAGGAAAATATAGGAAGAACTCACTTTGACATAAATTGCAATGATATCTTTCTTGATCCACCTCTTACAGTAATGAAGATAAAATAAATAAATAAATAAATGGGACCTAATGAAACTCAAATGCTTTTGCACAGCAAAATAAACTGTAAGCAAGATGAAAGGACAACCCACAGGATGGGAGAAAATATTTGCAAGCAAAGCAACCATCATGGGACTAATCTCCAAAATACACCAACAGCTGTATGTCAAAAACAAAAAACAAACAAACAACAAAAAAAATAGAGGACATAAATAGACATTTCTCCATGAAGAGACAAATAGCCAAGAGGCATATGAAAAGATGTTCAGCATGACTATCAGGTAAATGCAAATCAAAACTGCAGTGAAGCATCACCTCACACCAGTCAAAATGGCCATCATCAAAAAAGTCTATAAACGAAAAATGCAGGAGAGGATGTGGAGAAAAAGAAACCCCCTTACACTGTTGGTGGTAATGTAAATTGGTACAATCACCATGAAGGGCAGTATGGAAGTTCCTTAAAAAACTAGAAATAGAGCTACAATATAACCCAGCAATCCTACTGCTGGGCATATATCTAGAGAAATCCAAAAGGTTTATGGATTATATCCATAATCCAAAAGGATCCATGCATCTCAGTGTTCATTGCAGCACTGCTTACACTAGCCAAGATTTCAAAGCAACCTCATGGGCAGAGAAATGGATACAGAGGTGGTATAGACATAAAATGGTATGTGATTCGACCATAAAAAGAATGAAATAAAGCCATTTAGAGCAACATAGATGGATCCAGAGATTATCATACTAAGAGAAGTAAATCAGAGAAAGACAAATACCATATGATATCATTCATATGTAGAATCTAGTAAATAAAACAAATGAGCTTATTTACAAAACAAACAGACCTATCACTGTCAAAAACAAACTTAACAAAGAGAAAATGTAGTTGGAGGGATAAATCAGGAGATTTGGATGAATATACATACCCCAGTATACATAAGGTGGACAAGAAACAAGGTCCTACTGCACAGCACAGGGGACTCTATGTTCTGTGATAGCCTATATAAGAAAAGAATCTAAAAAACAGTGAGCGTATATATGTAATCACTTTGTTATATGCCCAAAACAAAACATTGTAAATCAACTATAGTTCAATAAAGTTAAAAATGAAAAAATGAAAAATCCCAAATTCATAAATTCTGTTTTTACAACAGATGATCTTGTCAGATTACATGTTACAGGTTAAAATTCTTATATTTTATTTCACTTTTTTTTTTTCCAGATAAGATTTTCCAATGAATAGAATTCTGCCTAGCATTATATTTCCATATTTCCAAGAACATCTGGCCCGGGTTTTTCATCACCTCAGTGTTTCACAAGGAAGAGAATATCATAGACTTTGATGCTAGCATTTGGGGTTAGGTGAATTCTGAGATCTGTAATGTACTGCAAGTATCTTTCCAAATATGTTGGTAGCATATTTTGAAGGACAGAAGTTATTACTCCTAATGTGGTTGCAACCTCAGCCTTTTAATTTTTTTTTCTCTTCTGTTTTGTGAGCTTGACCTAACACCTAAGTCTTCTTAAAGTGGAGATGATTTGCTTTAAACTTCTGTTAATCCCTCTGCAGTGGATGCCTCTGCCTTCTAGCATAAGAGCAGAGTGGGGTGCCCAGCTTATTGTCCGAAGTAACAGGGAGAGAGTGAAGGCATGAGGGATGTGTGAGGTGAGGGATGTGTACCTGACTTGGAGGATGTTCTCTTGTGCCAGTTGCCCAAGCACAGCCAGTTGTGACCCTTGATGACACGGCCTCCATCATTTCATTAGTATGGCACCAGAGTGCCACCCCGACAGCAGAGACAGAAATCTCTTTTCTGGTTCTTTCAAGACTCTGACTTCTGTCTCCTCTGGAGGGCCCTCAGTATCACCAAACACCAAACCACTGAGCAAAACGCCAGTGATCAGACTCATGAAGCCCCACAGACTCACTGGAGATTGAGAAACTAGTTTATTGACCAAATACGATGTTTAATTTGCTCTGTACCAAACATCTTATACTTTGGTTTTATCTCAGGCTTATTTGTAGTTAGTGCTGGACTTGATGGGGACAGTGCTGTTGACATTATATAATGGATATATGTGTTTTATTTTAAAGTGTTCTTGGATGACTCAAAATAATGCACTTGAAAAATGTTCATCAAATATTTTGCTTATACAGTGAAGGTCCACTCATTACCATGCACAAATGATCTGTATCCTAATTCCTGCCAAATCTTTGTGTCTCGCTGAGCCCATCTCCAACTGTGCTGCACAATAACCCTTCTTTTATAATTAAATATTCCCCTGGAAACATCAGCTAAAGGGCATTAATATTTAATCACTTCATGCCCTATATTTTTTATGTTACAAAAGCACTCTACAAGTCCAAGAGATTATTTTTCCTTTACTGGAATCTCAACTGAACTCACAAAGCTCTTTTTTTTTTTTTTTCCTTGTAGCTTTGACTAGCCTACTTGTGTCTGTGAAAACTTCCTGTTACTTAGACATTTTCTTGTAAATCAGGACTTAATATCACTTTATGATAAGCTTTTTATAAAAGTGTAAAAGACTTTTCCTTTTTCATTTCTCAGTCAGCTCACCAGAAAACCTCATTTTTTATGTTTTATGGTTTTTTCCCATACAAATGATTTCCCATCCAGTTAATGCAATGACTGGGCCCACACGCAGGATGGTTTACACTGATAGCATTAGTCCATCACCCAGTAATGAGACTTCACAAGGAGTGAAACTAGTTTCACCCATCCTGGAATATTACTGTATTCTAATATCCTGGGGAGATATGTCAGAATTGCTTCAACTATGTTTGATGAAACACACAGTTAGTGGATGTCTGCTACTGACAAAGTGTGCCTCTCCCATGCCCCTGCTCACTTTGGGTACCTCTGGGCCAAGAGTCACATTTCAGTCCTTGCCTCTGATGTCTACAGCCCAGTGTCCAGGAGAAGGATGACTTCTGCCAATTCCTCCCTGGTCCAAAAAGCATAAAGAAGGCCAAGCACCAAAAAACCGATGCTTTGAAATTGTGATGCTTGAGAAGACTCCTGACTTAGACTACAAGAAGATCAAACCAGTCAATCTCAAAGGCAGTCAGTCCTGAACGTTCACTGTTAGGACTGTTGCTAAACTTGAAATTCCAATACTTTGGCCACCTGACACAGAGAGCTGGCTCACTGGAAAGGACCTTGATGCTGGGAAAGATTGAGGGCAAGAAGGGAAAGGCGGGGGGCAGGTCAGAGGATAAGATGGTTGGATGGCATCACTGATTCAATGGACATGAATTTGAGCAAACTCCTGGGAGATGGTGAAGGACAGGGAAGCCCAGAGTGCTGCAGTCCATGGGGTCACAAAGGGTCGGAACTGGACTTGGCAACCACCACAATGTCAAGAAATATAGATTCATCCGTTTTCACTTCACAGAGAGACCGGTACCAGAGGAAAATATAGTTGAAATGGTAACAAAAAAGTGTTTTTTTTTTTTTTTTAAAGACAACTATTTAAAATTAATGTAAATCAAAGGTATTTCCTGTTGATGTTTTGTAGTTTGGTATATTTTTCCTTTCCTTTTTTTTTTCTTTTTGAGACTGAATTCAATTTCTTTAAAAGGCTTATAAATATATTATGTTGTTAAGATATTTTATTTTACTGAAAGGTAACATCAATTACCAATAAATTATGTGATATCATTTAACTAGGTGTTTTTGTTACTTTGAAATGTAATTTCAGTCTGTTATCTACCACATGCTGCATCTAGATTGATTTCAGGCATAGAGGTATAAATATAATTTAAGAAAAAATAAAGGTCTTATAAGAATAAAGAGCATTTATTCACCAGGTGTATGTGCTTAGTCACTCAGTCATGTCCAACTCTTTGGAACCCCATGGGCTGTAGTCTGCCAGGCTCCTCTGTCCTGGAAGTTTTCAGCCAAGAATACTGGAGTTGGTTGCCATTTCCTACTCCATTATTCTTCCCCGATGGCTCAGCAGTAAAGTATCTCCCTGTAATGCATGAGACACAGGAAATGCGGGTTCGATCCCTGAGTTGTAAAGATCTCCGGAAGAGGAAATGGCAACCCACTCAGTATTCTTGTCTGAAACATTCCATGGACAGAGGAGGCTGGCAAGTTACAGTCCATGGAGTTGCAAAGAGAAACAAATGAGAGACAGCAGCACACACTCCATTATTCACCAGGAAATCAAGCCAAATAAGAAATGGGTGATTTCACTTTCAATAGAATGTGTTTATTTGTTAGCCTTAAATTTTTACCTGTGAAAAGCATCAGAATCATGGAGACTCAAATAAAAGAAAGAATATCAATAAGAGACAACTGTAACTGTGACTCTCAAACAAAGCAGCAACATGCATTCTTGAAAAAATATGTGCTATACCTCGGGCAGACGAAGCCAACACAATTTTGGAGAAATGGATTTCCTAGGATGGAATAGGGTCTGTGAGTTTCTTTTGCATGGTTTGATACCAAGAACTGAAAGTGAATGTAGAACTGATTGAGAAGACGGGTGGTCCTTTATACATTCCAGAAAATTTTCAGAAAATAAGAAAGAGGCTTAGAGTTTTACTTATGAGGAATCTTGGAGATTTGTCCTGACTAAGATAGACATATAATGGCATACACATACAGATATAGGAACACAAGAGCCATAAGATTCCATTCAGTGCCTCACTGTGACCCATAAATAATTTCTGTTAGCCTAGGGCACTGATATACCTGTCTTTGTAGGCTGACACTTTTCAAAAAACAAGCAAGAAAAGCTGAATTGAATTCATCAAATTATATTGTAAAGCAGGCTCTGAAAAAGCAAAGAAATGAAGAATTTACTGGGAAAAACGTCAGAGTCAAATTATGCAGTGTATTCAAAGATCTTAGCAAAAGTAGCAACACACTTGTAGCAGAAATATAATAGTTCTGCATGAGGAGCTAGAGCTAAGGTGGGTGGTGATGATTGGAAGAAAATTGAACTTCAAGAGTAAAGTCCTTAAATCAACACAAAAAAGAATTAAATATACTGCAATCATAGTAAACAAAGTGTAAGGAAGTATAAGTACAATCATTAATAACATACTTTATAGAGGGTAACAACCAGTTCTCAATCAAACCAAAGAATGCTAAAATGAAAGAAATATAGAATAACATAAAGGGAGTATGAAGTGAAGTGAAGTGAAGTCGCTCAGTCGTGTCCAACTCTTTGCGACCCCATGGACTGTAGCCTATCAGGCTTATCCATCCATGGGATTCTCCAAGCAAGAATACTGGAGTGGGTTGCCATTTCCTTCTCCAGGGGATCTTCCCAACCCAGGGATCGAACCTGGGTCTCCCACATAGAAGGCAGACGCTTTAACCTCTGAGCCACCAGGGAAGTCCTAAAGGGAGTATACATGCTATTCAAATTTAAAAAAAAGACATTTATCAGGAGAGGAAAATTTTTTCAAATAGCAACTAAAAGCAGTTGATAGGGAATGCATATTAAAGGTAAAGATGCAAGAAAATTTTTAAAATTATTGAAAAGATATATAATGAAAACACTATAAAATCAAAGTTGCTATACTTACCATAGACAAAGCAGGTTTCAAGATCAAAAGCATTATGAGAGACAAACAGAAATATTATGACATAATACTCAATACAAGTAGTAATTAAAGTCCTAAATTGGTAAATTGATACCCATATTAACACATGACAAAGTTGAAATTAAATGTAGGAACAGCAAAATCCACAGTCATATGTAAGGTATTTGACATTCTTGTGTCAGGAACACACAGGATGAATAAACCTTCTTATAGTTTTTCATAATGTATTTACTGAGAAAATGTTGAAAGGTTTATGCTTCCAAATGATACTATGTTTAATTGATTATTTTAGCTTTATATTAATCCTAACAATTTTGCTATTTAAACATATATCAAACTACAGTAGTGGAATATTTTATTCTAATACTTTTTCAGTTAAGGTGAATAAATATTGGTAATTATAAATATATATATCTATATATACACACATGGACTTTCCCTGATGGCTCAGTAGTGAAGAATCTGCCTGTCAATGTAGGAGACCCGGGTTCAGTCCTTGGGTTGGGAAGATTCCCCCAGAGGAGGGCATGGCAATCCACTCCAGTATTCTTGCCTGGAGAATCCCACAGACAGAGAAGCCTGGCAGGCATGACTGAAGCAACTAAGCAGGAGCAGCAGCATAAACACACATACACATATTAGTGTACACACACACACACACACACACACACACATCTCTATATATGGACACAAACAAAAAGATACATATCACTTCTCTTGTATTGGCATACCTAAATTCTTTTCCTTCTATTTTATTATTGCTTTGTCCTCACTGGTCAAAAGCATTTGTTATACGTCTTGCTGTTTCCTTTGGAGAGTGTTTAAAGCATTTTTTCTTTAGGTATAAAATCTCAAGTTCTACTGGACAGGTTTTATTAAGTTAAAGACAGTCTAGTTTGATAAATGCTTGTTTTTTAATTCAAGAATGAGTGTTACTGTTAGTGATTTTTCATCAACTATAAAAATGTTCTTGATTGCTTGAGTTATATAAATATCTGGTAAAGAATATTTTTCCCTTATTTAATCACCTTTTATTCTGAAGAATAAATCTGCTTGGCCAAGCAGCAGTTAACTCTGCCTCTCTCAAATGAGATATTTTTTTATTTGAATAGGAAAGCAATGGCAACCCACTCCAGTACTCTTGCTTGGAAAATCCCATGGATGGAGGAGCCTGGTGGGCTGCAGTCCATGGGGTCGCTAAGAGTTGGACACGACTGAGCGACTTCACTTTCATTTTTCACTTTCACGCAATGGGAGAAGGCAATGGCAACCCACTCCAGTGTTCTTGCCTGGAGAATTCCAGGGATGGTGGAGCCTGGTGTGCTGCTGTCTATGGGGTCGCACAGAGTCAGACATGACTGAAGTGACACAGCAGCAGCATACTAATTATCTAAAATGTGTTAAAATGCTTTGCATGTTTATATGTTTTAGTTAATTTTAAATGAGAAAGAACAATTTCATTGTGAGTTGTGGAGTAAAGCCAGTTAAGATCAAATCAGTCAATCCTAAAGGAAACTAACCCTGAATATTCACTCGAAGGACTGATGCTGAAGCTCCAATACTTTGGCCAGCTGATGCGAAGAGCTGACTCATTGGAAAATACCCTGATGCTGGGTCTTTTATAAATATATTTTGTTGCTAAGATATTTTATTTTACTGAAAGCTAACATCAATTACCAATAGATTCTGTGATGTCATTTAACTAGGTGTTTTCATTACTTTAAAATGTAATTTCAGTCTCTTATTTATCACATGTTGTATTCAGATTGACTGCTGGGAAAGACTGAAGGCAGAAGAAGGGTGACAGAGGATGAGATGGTTGAATGGCATCACCTACTCAATGGATATGAGTTTGAGCAAACTCTGGGAGATAGTGAACGACAGGGAAGCCTTGTGTGCTACAGTTCATGGGGTCACAAAGAGTTGGACAACTTAGCGACTGAACAAATGAATGAACTCTAAAATCTACACTCTATAAATACTCCCAAATAAACAAAAGCTGGGGATTATAGGTAGTCATTAAACAAAAGATAATGTTTGTGGACAAAAGAAAAGTCATGAGAAAATGAAATTATGCACAACTCATCACTTTCAACTTGGTTTAACTCTTTGAAATTTGCCTCCTAATTTTGGCACTCCAGGCTCTGAGTATAGCTGTCTGATTTCTATACCTCCTCTGTTAAACTGAAAATACCCAGTTCTTAAACCATAGTACTTGCATGAAGAGGGGGAAAATATAGGATAATTAGAAGAATGGAGGGAATTTATCTATAATCCATTAGCACAAATAAATGGCATACAAAGAGGTGTATAGTTTACATATTAACATGTCAGAAAGATAGTTATGACATTCATGCAAACATACCACATGGGGGAGGGAGAAGGAAGGAAGGAAAGAACACGGGCAAGCCATGTTAACTAAGTTAGAATAAAACATACTACACCAAAAATAGAGAGCATTATCCATCTGTTTTTCACACTGAAAAGAACATTTGAGATTCTGAATAATTTAATAACATCTAAGTTTAAAGATGAGATAAATAAAGGGTAGAATTTAATGATACAGAAATTGCAGAGCTAGGGAAACAAAGTAAATGCCAAATGAATAGCATTACAGAAGGGATAGGAACAAAATAGAGCTTCAAGAAATAAAACAAACACAGCTGAAAACCTCATTTATGATATAGAGGACTGGCTTAATATAACCACAGTTGAATCCACATGAAAATAACAAAGTTCTTGGACCAATTAGAGACAAAACCCTAGAGCAGCAAGATGGGCAAAGAATCTAACATGAAGGTAATTGGGAACCCTGGGGTAGAAAGTTAAAAAAAGGCAATGAAATACTTCTCTACAAAAATAATAGTATGTTTTCTTATAGAAATACAGTCCAACATATTCCTGTATTAGAAGACCTATCAACAATCCATAATAAGTTGAAAGAGAAAAATCACTTATACAATCCATAATTAATTCATTTGATGTGATGAATTTAAAAGCTTCAGATTCAAGCTCTAAGTTACTGACAAGACTAGGGATTGGATAGTAAAAGATGCATATCAGGATTACAGCTCAATTAAAAAAAATCAAAAAATGGATAAAAGACCTAAATAGACATTTCTTCAAAGAAGACATAAAGATGGCCAAGAGGCACATGAAAAGATCCCCAACATCACTAAGTACTAAAGAAATACAAATCAAAATTACAATGAGGTATCACCTCACACGAGTTGGAATGGTTAGCATCAAAAAAGTCTACAAACAGTGCTGTTGAGTGTAAGGAGAAAAGGAAACCCTTTTGCACTGTTGCTGGAAATGTAAATTGAGATTGCCACTATGGAAAACAGTGTGGAGATCTCTCTAAAAATAGAGCTAGCATATGACCCAATAGTCCTACACCTGGGCATAAAGCCTGAGAAAACCACAATTCATAAAGACACATGGACCACAGGGTTCACTGCAGCATCATTTATACAACATCCATGACATGGAAGCAGTGTAGACATCCATCCACAGAGAAATGGAGAAAGAAAATGTGGTACATATATATATAATGGAATACTACTCAGCCACAAAAAGAAATGTCATTGGGTCATTTGTAAAGATGTGGATGGACCTAGAGTCTGTCATACAGGGTGAAGTAAGTCAGAAAAACAACTGTCAGATATTAAGGCATGCATGTGGAATCTACAGAAATGGTACAGATGAACCTAGTCCCAGGGCAGGAATAGAGACACAGATGTAAAGACATAAGGGTCGGGGTGGGGGCGGGGCGGGGCGTGAATTGGGAGATTGTCATGGACATATAGACACTACCATGTGTAAAGTGTATGGCTAGTGGGAGGTGCCATACAGCACCTGGAGCTCAGCTGGGTGCCCTGTGATGACATCGAGGAGTGGGAGGGGCTGCTAGGAGGGAGGTCTAAAAGGGAGGGAACATATGAATATATATGATGATTCACTTCATTGTACACCAGAAACCAACACAGCATTGTAAAGCAATTACATTCCAATAAAAAAAAAATTAAGACATCCTCAAATTTAGCAGGAACACTTAATTTGGAATAAAATAAAGCAGCATTTTAAAAATGAAACATTATTCACAGTGTGCTGAGTGAAAACCTAACTTTTGTTGCAATTGCCTATTTGGTTGTCAACCTTGCTGTACACCGTTCATCAGTTTTTTATTCCTCATGCAATGAGGAAAGTATTTTAAAGTTATGCAAAATGAACTCTGAACAAAATATTTTAAGTGAGTTCTAATAAATCAGTTTATGAATGGAGGAACTAAAAATATCATACAATTGGTTTTAAAAGTCTAGAAATGTGAAAAGAATTTCTGAGGCCAAGGTTTGAGATTTAGCATCCTGAAAGTGGCTTTTGAACACAGTGAATTCAAGGAGAGCTTTCAGAGTTCATGCACACTTAAAGAAGACAGACTTTTGACAAAGGCTGTAAAAGAGGATGTGGAATAGAAAACTGCAGCAGAGAAGGCAGATGGGCAAGTGGGAAAGCAGAGAAGAGCAATATCTTAGAAATTATAGGAGAACCATTTCAGAATAAAGGGAGACAGCAGTCACACCAATTGCTGCAGACAAGTTGGACAAATATTGAAAAGATGTCAGGTGTGACCCCAACTGAAGCTATTTTAATGCAGTGGTTGAGGTAAAGAAATTAGATAGCAATCGAGCAAAAAGAAGAAAGCTGAAGGCATCATACTTCCTGATTCCAAATTAGGTTACAAAGCTAGAGGAATCACAGCAGTATAGGAGTGGCATTAAAAAAGCATATAAGGAACCCAACAGCTGGCAACCACTGTTCTTTCACTGAGCTTTGTCATATCCAGACGATCATGTAATTATTCAATATAGAGCATGTTGTATATTCTTTCAGTTATGTTCCTAAGATCCATCCATGTTTATGAATATAACAGGAAGCTAGTTTTTTTTTTTTCAGATTTTGAGTTCATATTATGAGTTGCAAGTATGCAGCACAATTTTCTTAATTAGTTGGTGGGAATTTTGGTGGTTTCTACTTTTGGTGGGTATTTTTGGATGAGCTCTTAAGATATTTGAGATCAAGTCTATGTTTGTTGATGTATTTTTTACCTCTTTGGTTTAATATTTAAAACTGGAATTTCTTGATATGTAATCTACCTATTTAACTTTATAATAAATGGCCAAAATATTATAGAATGTTGTACCATTTTGCATTTTCACATGCAATTGAGTTACATCATCAATACTTTGTCCTATTACCAGTCTTTTTAATTCTAAGTATTCTAATAGGTGTCCGTTGACTTCTCATCGCAGTTTGAATATCCCCAGTTAGGAAAGATGTTGATAACCTTATTATGTGCTTCCTTGCCATTTGTATATTTTCTGTTTAGCACTTTGGCTAAGTGAGGGTATAAATGTTTTCTAAAAGTTTTTCTTCTTCTTCTAGGGCTGATAATTTGTCTCTGATTTTTAAAAGATGGTTCTAGATTCAAGATCAAACATTTTGATTCAAGATCAAAACATTGTTCTTCTGGAAGTTTTATATTTTTTAGCTCCTATCTTTAGGTCTAATATTAATTGTGTGTTTATTTTTATGTGTGGTAAGTATAAAAGGTTCAGTTTTTTTTAATGGATTTCAAAAATTTTAAGATGTTTATTAATAACTATTTCCCACTGAAATACCTTGGAATATGCACTTTTACAAGTTTATCCTTTTGCCAATTCCAAATACCTTTGTTTACTGCAGGCTTTGAGTAAATTTTGAATTAAGTTGGCTGCTTTAATCTATGGCACCCCACTCCAGTACTCTTGCCTGGAAAATCCCATGGACAGAGGGGCCTGGTGGGCTGCAGTCCATGGGGTCACTAGGACTTGGACACAACTGAGCGACTTCACTATATTTTTTTCACTTTCATGCACTGGAGAAGGAAATGGGAACCCACTCCAGTGTTCTTGCCTGGAGAATCCCAGGGGCGGGGGAGCCTGGTGGGCTGCCGTCTATGGGGTCGCACAGAATCGGACACGACTGAAGCGACTTAGCAGCAGCAGCAACAGCATTAAGCTAAGGCAGCCAACTTATTTTCTTTTATCAAAATTGTTTTGAGTCTTTCCATATACATATCTACATTCAGTTTTTAATTCCTGTAATAATGTTTTCTGTGATTTCCTTAGGGTTGCATTGCTCTCTAGGTGAACTGGAGAAAATTAACATCTTAAAATACTGAATCTTTCTACTTATAAAACAGATGAATCTCTACATTATGATATATCACTTAATTCCTCTAAGTAATGTCTATTGAGCTTTTGGCTCATATGTCACTTCTTGATTTTTTTTGAGGATGTGCCATACTCTTCCATAGGAGTTGCTCCATTTTACAATTCTCATCAGTAGTGCATAAGAGTGCCAATTTCTCCACATCCTCACCAAAACTTTTCTTTTTTTTTTTTTTTTTAATAACAGTTATCTCAACTGATATGAGACGATATCTACTTGTGATTTGTCTCATGTAAACTGTTCTTACCACACAGACACAAAGCAAACAACAATCAACAACCAACAAAGGGACACAAGAGAACACATTTGGAGATGGCAGATGGATCCCGTACCCTGACTGTGGTGACGGTGTTCTGAAAACACACATATGGAAAAGCTCCTCAAACTGTATGTATTAAATATGTGCACGTTCTGTATGCCACTTATGCCTCAGTGAAGTTGGGAAAAAGTTTTTTAAAAGACTTACAAATGTTTGCTTTTTTAATGACAGGAATAAAAATGGCACATGCTTGGGTTGCAAATATATTACTAAGTAAAGAAGAGAGTCTGGATAACAGTTCTGTATATATAATGATTAGGTTACACAAAATGGAATATGTTTGAGAATAAAAGAGTAGAAAGGCATTTTGCACCACATGCCAGAGTTCAACTTCTCAACTCGCTCTTTTTAAAGTCTCTTTTGTTTTATAATTATAACAACAATGATGATAATGTGAAAATTCTAGGCTATTAATTTACATTATTAAAAAGAATGATGTAAGAAAAACTGTAGAGAAAGCCATTCAAATAATGCCAGTGGAAACCTTACTTAAAAAATGTATATTGTATTATTACATATCTCTATATTTTCAACAAATATTTAGTTTCAGTCCAAAGTGAGGGAGACATGGTTCCTATGTATATTGATCTGTCAAGGAATAATTTAAACAGAATTTTTCTTTTCTTCAGATATATTCTTTAATACAAATTTACTTGAAATCTCCACATAATACTGTACAGTAGTAGTACAGATACATATGATAGACAGGTAGATGGATGGATGGATGGCTAGATACATGAGAGAAAAAAGAGATGATAAATATTAGGTACGTCATTTTGATGTTACTCTTCACAAAAGTAAAGATTGTGATTTTTGGTTAAATATAATCAAAACTGCCAATTAAGAGAATAAGTTTTTCTGTGAATACATTGTTATCATATAGTTATTAAATTAGGGATCTAATCTGTTAGCATTAGAGCCTCCAGTTACTTACGCTACCTGAGTTTTTGACCCATTTGATGATATATCTGCTAGTTATCACTCCTGCTCTATACAGACATGACATTTTTTTCTCTGACCTTAAACATCAGTTACCCTTTGCCCATTCCTTCATCAATTTTTTAGCAGTTCAGTATGAAAAGCAGTTTACATTTATAATAATAAAACTATGATTTATTAAATATGCAGTCAGTGTCAAGTTAACATGCTCTATCTGCACTTATCAGTTATATAAATTAAACTCACACAAGTGCTATAAGTTAGACATAATTTCCTCCATTTTAGAGCTAAACTAAATTCAAGGAGCTTAACTGCCTAAATGACACAGAACCAGTAAGCTGTAAACTTAGTCCCTCTCACTTCAAAACTGCTGCTTTCCACCGTGCTGTGTTAACGGATGATGCCTCCACATACTGATATCAGTACACGTCCCACCAGCAGTGATGACCCTGCTCACAGAGCGAGACTAAGGGGTTTTATTCAACGGGGCACAGCGCTGTTTCTCGTTATTACTAATACATTGCACACTTTCTCACATTCACTTCTTCAACTTTAAGACCGTCTTAAGTACAACTCAGGATACAGAAGGAAAATAGCACATGTCTGGTGCTCTTCATTTTCTTAAATCCCTCCTCTACAGGCTCACGGAGAGAGGATACTGGTGGTGTTTACTCTGTAACCTTCCTGCAACCCAGGGCTTGGATGGAGGGAGCCAGAGAGTGAGTGAGAGTGTGTCTGTGTATGTGTGTGTGTGTGCACACACGTGCATTGTTTGGATCCAGGTCCATTTATGTACCTCATTCTCTCCTTCAGATCCTCTGTCCACTCCCTTTGACCCAGAGCTTAAAATGAAACTTATCAATATTAAAATTGAGCTACTCTCTAAGCTTCTTTTCTTACACTTCTAAATTCATCCTCTGAAAGGCTAGGACTTGGATCCTGCAGACTATTAATTCTACTTTCACAGCTGATTTCCTAAGCAGTTTCACAAATTGTGGCCAATAGAAGGATCCTGAAAGATGAAGGAAGGGTCATGTTCCCTCCAGTTTGCTTTCTATTCCTGTTAACTCTGGAGAAGCAGTAGGCTTGTTCCCTGGCCGTCTCAGCCCTATTTGTCTGCATCATTGTAATGACCTCCATCATCCCTTTTCACCTTCATCATTGCAAATATTCTAAATTCTCCCAAACAATGAGTACAGTCTTGAGGGCCACACTTAATAGTCTCCATTTCCAGCAACCCAAACCAACTCCTTCTCCTATTAATGTGTTTCTCAGAAAAATGTAGTGCTTATTCAAATAATTTTTTATTTGAAAAAATAAAATGCACCCTTCAGTCACACTGAATGACAAATTCCATGACAGTCCAATTTGGAAGTCCTGAATACATGACAGGCATCCCAGTCTATTACACTCCCTTCCATATTTTCTGAAGAAAGCCAGGGTCTGAGGCTGGGACATTCAACATAGAAAACCCTGGATGTCTCCCCAAAATCTACTTTAAATAATGGATTGTTCCATGGGATACCATTTTTTTACTAGAGTTGTCATGCATGGAGTATATCTCGCTTTAGGGTTTTTGACCAGGGGTAATTTTCAAAGGTTTTGGGATGAGTAGAGGACTGAATAGCTCATTCTGCCAGAGGCAGTGAGCAAAATACATTCATTTGATCCCAAGAGCCCTAAAGACTAAGTCCAAAGTCTCATCTAAATATTATTCACATCAGATATGCATGAAACTCAATGTGTGGTTCATATGAGGTCTTTTGCTCTCCACCTCTGAACTCAAACAAGTTAAATATTTTAAAAACACAGTGGTAGGCCAGGTAAAGGATGGACATAAGCATCCTGAAAAGGAGAAATAGGAAATGAGGGACAAGTAATAGGTCCAAGGAAGACCAAACCTAACAGTGTGAACAACATTGTGCTTAATTGTTCAGTCATGTCTGACTCTGCAACCCCATGGACTGTAGCCTGCCAGGCTCCTCTGTCCATGGAATTCTCTAGGAAAGAATACTGGAGTGGGTTGCCATGCCCTTCTCAAGGGGATCTTTACCAGGTCTCCCACATTGCAGGCGGATTCTTTACCCTCTGAGCCACCAGGGAAGCCATTAAATCCCCTTGTCACTGGCCACACCCTTCATATTCTCAGTTTTTGCAATATGGATAGGCTGAAATTTCCCCAAATCTTTATATTCTGCTTGCTTTTGTCCTGAACAATTCCCTCTTTAAGTAGTTTCTCTTTTCTCACATTTTACAATAAGCAGTCAGGACGAGTTGAGCCTTCAACACTTTTCTAGAAATCTCTTCACTCACATGTTCTGCCTTCCACAAAAACAAGATCAGAAAACAATTCAGACAAGTTCTTTGACTGCCTTTTCTCTTGGTTCCAATAGCACATTCCTCCTTTCTATCTGAAATCTCAAAGGAATGGTCTTTACATTCCTCATTTATACCAACATCTGTTTACAGTCACTCAAGTATTCTTTAGAAGATAAACAGCTGTCCTCTTTTCTTTCTGAACTCTCAACAGAATCACCCTTAACAGACTATTGATGGCAATGTAGGCTTTCCCAGTATGCACCTATAAACTCTTCCATCATCTACCCATGATGCAGTTCCAAAGTCACTTCTATCTGTTTGGTATTTGTTATAGCAGCATCTCATTCTTGGTACTAATTTCTTATAAGTCCATTAGCAGTCCTATATCAAACTACCATAGGCTGGGTAGCTTATATTCGTGCTGTGCTGTGCCTAGTTGCTCAGTCTCGTCTGACTGTTTGTGATACCATGGACTATAGCCTGTTAGGCTACTCTGTCCATGGGATTTCCTGGGATTTTCTAGGATTTCCTCCTCCAGAGCATTTTCCTGACCCAGGGATCGAACTTGTGTCTCCTGTATTGGCAGGTGAATTCTTTACCCGCTGAGCTGTCACAAAGCCCAGGTAACCTAAATAAGAAACATTTATTTCTTACAATTCTGAAGGCTAGTCAACTCAAGATGAGATTTAGTGTCTGATGAGAACTGCTTCCTGGTTCATAGACAGCTATCTCCTCCCTGTGTCCTCACTTGGCAGGAGGGATGAGCCAGCCCTCTGGAATCTCCTTTCTAAGGGCACTAATTTCACTCATGAGGAGTCTCAGTTCCCAAAGTCTTCTCTTCCAAAACCCATCAAATTGGGTGTTAGGATTTCAAGATATGTATCTAGAGCCAGGGCAGTACAAACCTGCACTCCACAGTAGTATCTTTTATCATGTTGAGAATGTTCTGTGAGGCACTAAAAATAAAGAAGTTGTGTAAGAAATATTCCAAGCTCTTTATTTTGGTACCGAGGAGAAGGTTTTACTAACCAAGATGAAGACTACATTGGATAATATATCTTAAGTAAATTTATATTAAAAATTGGGATTCCCTGGTGGCTCAGCAGTAAAGAAGCTACCTGCCAAAGCAGAATATGTGGGTTCCATCCCTGGGTTGGGAAGATTCCCTGGAGAAGGAAATGGCAACCCACTCCAGTACTCTTGCCTGGGAAATCCCATGTACAGAGGAGCCTGGCAGGCTATAGTCCATGGAATCACAGAGACAACTGAGCAACTAAAGAGCAACAACATCTTTAAAGTACTAGACATTTTTGTGGCATTGATTACAAATTTGTCCATCTCTTAGAATTACATCTCTCCATCTCCTTCTGCCCTTTACCTTACTCAGTCTTACCCATGACCAAGAAAAGAGTTCAAAAGTAATATTTTCCTGGCTGTTACATATGGAATGTGGCATGCCTACAGACAGAGGAAAAAAAACACACTAATGTGAGTTTCAAGTGAGCCCTCTCTTTATGACAGCACTTAAACTACTGAATTGCAAATGAAATTCCAGGCAAGATGTGATACCTCTATTTTCATTTAACAAGATTTCTTTTATACTCGTGAGATTCATAAGAAATTGGATGTTATCCGAAGAGCAAGGATTTGTAATAATGGCCCAGGTATTATGAGGATTAGAAGAATCTGAAGGAACAATCCCTTAGCTCATAAAGAAAATGATAAAGGATAAAAGGTAGCGTTAACTGTTCAGTGATGTGGTACATTCACTGTATGTACAGCTGCATTAAATTAAAAGTCACTTACTTGATTAGAAGCTATTTTCCTTAGTTGACTATTTTGCACCTACATAAACAATTTTGTAAATCACTAAGGACCTATGAATTAAGAGTTAAGTGTTAATGTAGTCATAATCTTTATTGGAAAATATTATTTAGTATGTTTTCCTATAATTGCCCCTTATTCATTTTTAAAGAATTTCACTAAAGACTTGTGTGTTAGGGCGTCCCTAGTGGCTCAGATGGTAAAGAATCTACCTGCAATGCAGGAGTCCTGGGGATAACCCCTTGGTCAGGAAGATCCCCTGGAGAAGGGAATGGCTACCTGCCTCTAGTATTCTAACCCAGGAAAGTCAAATCTTTGGTCAAAACTTTATTTGCAGAGATATATTTGAAAAAAATATATATTTATCATCTTCAGTGGGAAATGGGAAGTTTTTACTAGTTCATCCTAAAATGTGTTCAAGTTTTCCCCAGTTGCCCTTCTTTGGGAAGTGCCTTAGGCTGGTGGATGAAAACCTAAATTACCCATCATTCTTGTAATTTGACCAATTCTACTTAAAAATGCCAGTTATTTATTTTGACTGGTTTTTGAAGGATATTGATGAGCTAAGTTTAAAAATTGTTGGCCCTTTTATAGGAATTCAGTCTCACCTCTGAAAATTTCAAGTAACTTAAGATCTTCAACTAGTTTTTCACTGTAGTTTGAGCAGGTAGTGTGGGTTGTACAATGACTGTCATACAGAGTGAAGAAAGTCAGAAAGACACCAACAAATAACATATAATGGTGCTTATATGCGACATGTAGAAAAATGGTACAGATGATCTTATTCACAAAGCAGAAATTGAGACACAGATGACGAGAATGAATGTATGGATACCATGGGGCCAAGGGCAGTGGTGGGATGAATTGGAAGATTGGGATTAACATATACACACTATATACACACTACTATGTATAAAATAGGTAGCTAATGAAAATCTACTGTGTAGCACAGGGAATTCTCTCAGTGCTCTGTGGTGACCAAATGGGAAAGAAATCCAAAGAAAGAGGGGACACATGTGTACTTATGGCTGATTCACTTTGCCATACAGAAGAAACCGACATAGCAGTACACAGCAACTATACTCCAAAAAAAAAAAAAAAAAAAAGGCAACAAATTCACCTTTGTTAAGAAGCCATTGGAGCTTATGGTTACCAAGAGGGAAAAGGTAATGGGTGTAAGGATGAATTGGGAGGCTGGGATTGACATATACACACTGCTGCTGCTGCTAAGTCACTTCAGTCGTGTCCGACTCTGTGCGACCCCATAGACGGCAGCCCACTAGGCTCCTCTGTCCCTGGGATTCTCCAGGCAAGAATACTGGAGTGGGTTGCCATTTCCTTCTCCAATGCATGAAAGTGAAAAGTGAAAGTGAAGTCGCTCAGTCGTGTCCGACTCTTAGCGACCCCATGGACGAGCCTACCAGGCTCCTCCATCCATGGGATTTTCCAGGAAAGAGTACTGGGGTGGGGTGCCATTGCCTTCCCAGATATACACACTGCTATATATAAAATAGATAACTAATAAGAACCTACTTAGCCCAGGGAACTCTACTCAATACTTTGTGATGACTTACATGGGAATAGAATCTAAGCAAGTGTTAATATATAATATGTATATGAATAACGGATTCACTTTGCTGTACAGCAAAAATGGATACAACATTGTAAATCAACTAGTGTTGTTCAGTAGCTAAGCAGGGTCTGACTCTTTGTGACCCCATGGGCTGAAGCAAGCATGCCAGGCTTCCTTGTCCTTCACTATCTTCCTGAGTTTGCTCAGCTCATGTCCATGAAGTCTGCAATGCCAGCCAACCATCTCATCCTCTGTTGTCCCCTTCTCCTCCTGCCTTCAATCTTTCCCAGCATCAGTGTCTTTTCCAATGAGTCAGTATTTGATCCTGCAAATAAGTTGCTGCTGCTGCTGCTAAGTCACTTCAGTTGTGTCCAACTCTGTGCGACCCCATAGATGGAAGCCCACCAGGCTCCCCCGCCCCTAGGATTCTCCAGGCAAGAACACTAGAGTGGGTTGCCATTTCCTTCTCCAATGCATGAAAGTGCAAAGTGAAAGGGAAATCAACTATACTCCAATAAAATCAATTTAAAAGAAAATAAAAAGAAAATGGGGAGAGAAGGAAGCAACTGTAAAAATGTGATTATGAGATGTTACCTTCTGACTTCCTTTTTCTAACAAACCTAATTTATTTTATGATGAATGCAAGTCAGGTTTAGGAGCAAACTGATATTAGGGATTTAAAAATATTTTGAACATATTCCTAATGGATATAATTTACTTTTATTTATCACTTTATCTGCGTCCATGAGGCCATGAATTGAGTGTAAGTTTCTCTGAATAACCACTGTTTCCCTGTGTAATTAATTACCCCTCAACCCCAAAGTCCGTGGGTGGAAAGAGATATTTCTGACACCAAAACATTATTATCTTTCTCCACAGAACACCCAAGAGGTCTACCAGATGAGCCAAGATGGCTGAAAACCTGGGTGTTCTTCATTTTCAGAAGACAACTGCTCAGTCTGTCTTGGCACTTGAGGTTTGCATTCTTTTCACTGCCACTCTAGAAGGAATAACACAAAACCTGGTGTGGAGAAGTATTGGAAGGACGAAGGAACAAGAGTAAGGTCCCATCAACTGCTAACCAGGCAAGGTGTCTAGGAAGGTCAGTGGGATATGCCACGCATTACTGAATAGCCCAGAAGTCTCTGGATTCTGGGTGTATTGTGTTCTTTGTTTCAGAGGCAAACATCATTTCAGTGTTTCTCCAGGAGACACAAAAATCTTCAGTTTGCCTTATGGGCAACAATACATGAAAAGCATCATGCTCTTTTCAGAAGGTTCTACACACTAACACATTGGAAAAGTGTCAAAGCAGAAGTGCGATAGCTTGCCCTAGATCATTAAATTTCAGTAGTTAGATGGAAACACTTCCCCTCTCCCACATTAGCTCCTCATTCTCTATTTGATACAGGAAAACTGGACATCCAACAAGTTAAATGTGTTCTCAGAGTCACAAAACTAGTAAATGGAACAGCTGGCTTACTGAGCACTATAGAAATTGGTTATTAACTATTGGAATCACCATACCACAACTGCCTCAAAGACACTAGACAATTCTTCTCTATGTGGGTTGTAAATGCAAGTGTGTTCTCAGTTTCAGTGGAACACTAAGTAAGAAAGCAAGGTACAGAGAAATCAACTGAAAATAGTGATCAAAAGTATCTCTCTCTTTATGCATAGATAAATAGAGAAATCTATAGGGACTAATATCTATCTTAGATCTAACAACAGATACTAAGCACATTCTTTACACTTAAGTTCTATAATTTCAACTTGTTCTAATTCATGCTGAAAATTCTTATCCATCCATTGCAAATTGGTTGAGCTTTTTAGAATGCCTTAACTATGACCATTTTATTCAAATTCTAGGCTTCTATTTTAAATTCCTTATTTTCAAGGTAATAGAGTAAGATATTAGAAATTCTAATGTTCTCTGAAATGTTTTTCAAGGTATGAAAATCAAATCTGAAAAGAAATTGTTCTTAATTTATTTTCTCAATCTTTTCAGTATAGGTGATAAAGCTATGAGCTAGTTTGCCAGGTATTGGAAGGCTGAAAAAAGCGTTGAATGGTAGCACAGAATCCAAATTAAGGTATGAAAAGGATAATAATTAACTATAAAACCACTTAGGAGAGACTCTTCCCAGCAGTATCAAAGTGTTACATAGAAACAGCAGCACATTTGGGGCCAACCTGCAGTCATTAGCATATATTAAAAAGAAACGTTCTCACCTGCACTCTCCTTAGTTTAATACCAGTTCAGTATGCACAACATAAAGACAAAAAATAGCTAAATGCAGAAAATACATTCTGCTCAAGACTCTCTGCATTTTCCAGTTTGCAAATATTTCAGAGTCTAATGAATCTGGAGATAGAGAAAAACCTGTAGTTATGAGTGACTAAGCCTAGGTTGCAGGAAAACAGCTAAAATAAAAATCCCAGGAATTTCCACAAGTTTATCAGCAATCTCTGGATAGTATGAGGGAATAAAGCTTCCTTCTTTTGAACTCCTCAACACAGCTATAAGTTTTCTGAATGCATTACATCACAGGTTACTAAGATGGACTATCTGCTTATCAATACTTGAGGGGAGAGTCTTTGAACTGAAAGGAGAATATAGTCTCTCCTCTGGAATCATCTCAATTTATCAGTTATGTTATCTTCTGAACAGATATTTTGCATTGATCCTGAGAAATCCCTTCTAACATTCAATCTTAGAAGAATCCAACTGGTATCATTGCTTTGTGAAGAGATATAAACCAATAAAAGCAACTTTAAAGAGTACAGATTCTTTAATAGCTTTTTGTTTTTTCCTTTTCAGAAGGTTTTCTTCAGTGATACATTGGCTAGTTTTAAACAAGTCATGGAATGCTATCCACATCTTTCTTAATCCATAGTCAAATAAAAATACATACTGCCCTCAGGGTTCAACTAATCTTAAAACAATCTCAACAGTGTGGGGAGACCAGGTTACTAAAAACAGAAATATGGCAATCTTTTTACAAATGCCTTACATTGTGAAAGCGAATATTATGTAATAAATACCAGTAAGCAGCTTTGACTTTCTACTGCTGTCTACCTGGTCAGTGTGGCTAAATCAACCTTGCCCCTGTGGAGAAAAACAACACTGAAGTCATATTTTACTTACACTCAGAAGTATTTTGATGTGGATTCCAGATGAAGAGAAGGCAGTTTTACTAGAATCTTTACGTTTTGGTTTATTATCCTCCTTTTGCTAAGCATAAGCATTTTAAAATATATTTCCTTTCAATTTAGATAAGAGCAGTTAACATAACCTTACCCACTTCTTATTGAGTGAACTTAATTACAATCTCAATTTTAAGAAGATATTTTTCCTTCTTGCTTTTCACTCAATCTGAGGTGCCCCTGATCAAATATGACATATATTCCTACCATATTTAATACACTCTACTGTCATTGTTAAACACCTTTTTTATCTTTCTTAATCACCTCAGTTCAGTTCACTTCAGTCACTCAGTCGTGTCTGACTCTTTGCGACCCCATGAACTGCAGCACGCCAAGCCTCCCTATCCATCACCAACTCCCAGAGTTGACTCAAACTCATGCTCATTGAGTCTGTGATGCCATCCAGCCATCTCATCCTCTGTCATCCCCTTCTCCTCCCACCTTCAATCTTTCGCAGCATCAGGGTCTTTTCCAATGAGTCAGCTGTTCGCATCAGGTGGCCAAAGTATTGGAGTTTCAGTTTCAACATCAGTCTTTCCAATGAACATTCAGGACTGATTTTGTTTAGGAATGACTGGTTGGATCTCCTTGCAGTCCAAGGGACTCTCAAGAGTCTTCTCCAACACTGCAGTTCAAAAGCATCTTCGGTGCTCAGCTTTCTTTATAGTCCAACTATCACATCCATACATGACCACTGGAAAAACCATAGCCTTGACTAGACAGACCTTTGTTGGCAAAGTAATGACTCTGCTTTTGAATATGCTGTCTAGGTTGGTCATAACTTTCCTTCCAAGGAATAAGTGTCTTTTAATTTCATAGCTGCAGTCACCATCTGCAGTGATTTTGGAGTCCAAATAAATAAAGTCTGCCACTGTTTCCACTGTTCCTCCATCTATTTGCCAGGAAGTGACGGGATCGGATGCCATGATCTTTGTTTTTTGAATGTTGAGCCAACTTTTTCACTCTCCTCTTTCACTTTCATCAAGAGACTCCTTAGTTCCTCTTCACTTTCTGCCCTAAGTATGTTGACATCTACATATCTGAGGTTATTGACATTTCTCCTGGCAATCTTGATTGCAGCTTGTGCTTCTTCCAGCCCAGCATTTCTCATGATGTACTCTGCATGTAAGTTAAATAAGCAGGGTGACAATATACAGCCTTGACATACTCCTTTTCCTATTTGGAACCAGTCTGTTGTTCCATGTCCAGTTCCTACTGTTGCTTCCTGACCTGTATACAGGTTTCTCAAGAGGCAGGTCAGGTAATCTGGTACTCCCATCTCTTTCAGAATTTTCCACAGTTTATTGTGATCCACACAGTTAAAGGCTTAGGCATAGTCAATAAAGCAGAAATAGATGTTTTTCTGAAACTCTCTTGCTTTTTCGATGATCCAGCGGATGTTGGCAATTTGATCTCTGGTTACTCTGCCTTTTCTAAAACCATCTTGAACATCTTAATCACCTACGAGTAGGTAATAGGTATTTTTGACTTAGTATTCCCAGTAACTAGCACATAATACTAAACAGAGTTTTAAAAACAAACACTTGAATGAGTTTATTAATTAGTATTTTTAGACATTAACTTCTCCAGATTATTTATTATCTTGAACAGTAAATTTAAGACAATTACACTATTGGGAGTGAAATGTATATAGCAAAGGCTTCAGTGACAAAAGCAAACATTTATGCACAAATCACTTTGCTTTCTCAGAAATTATTTAATTGTACCTTAACTTTCTGAAGAATATGCTGGTCACCTGTAAATCACAAATTCATAAGGACATACATACTGTATTCTAAAATAATTCCAACAAATAAGTGTTTAAAAGTTTTCTTACTGTTGCGTTTTTTGAATAAGTTAAATTACTAAAATAAAGCTTTAACTGAAGTGAAAAACTAAAATGATAAAACACATAGAATAATAAATAATAAAACACATAGAGCTTCAAAAGATAAAATATAACCAGCTAAACATTCAACTGTAGATCAGATCAGATCAGTCGCTCAGTCGTGTCCGACTCTCTGCGACCCCATGAACTGCAGCACGCCAGGCCTCCCTGTCCATCACCAGCTCCCGGAGGTCACTCAGACTCACATTCATCGAGTCAGTGATGCCATCCAGCCATCTCATCCTCTGTCGTCCCCTTCTCCTCCTGCCCTCAATCCCTCCCAGCATCAGAGTCTTCTCCAATGAGTCAACCCTTTGCATGAGGTAGCCAAAATACTGGAGTTTCAGCTTTAGCATCATTCCTTCCAAAGAAATCCCAGGGCAATCAAAACAAAGGACCATACGATGACAGTGTCACTGCCAGTGGTTTATAGGACTTTGTAAGTAAGATTGAGCAAACGGCTACCGGGACCAGACTTATCCTATCACAGCCAATAAGGCAATGAGCTATACACAGAATAGAGAGACTGATATTTAATTATGTGGCAAATCTTGTCTGTATTTGTGTATTTTTATGTACCATTGTCTATAAATCTTACATATATGATAAAAATGTTATTGTGTGCCTATATTTACACTTCTATTTGATATGTAGAATTATTTTGTATGTGTGTTTATTCCGTTTAGCTGAAGATAGATAAAAATGATTGACCACAAACATCCTCTGTTATTGTTAATAGTTGATAATTCAGTTATTTCCGTTAGCAAGAAGCAAAGCTCTTTATGTATAAAGAATGAGTGCGTAAAAGGCAGCAGATAAGGTGCATAATGATATATCAATATACTCATTAGTATAAACTACTGTAATTTACTGTCATTAGGTAAATCATGTTTGAATAAATCCTCATTTTTCAAATACTTTACAGTTGGGTCCATGCTTCCTTTGTGCATGCTGTGACTGTATTTCAGGATGTATTCTCAATAATATTTGAAACAAAAATCATGATTGTTTTTAGACCTATGACAGCTAATAGCTAAAATGAGCTAAAACTTTCTAAGTCACTACAATAGAATCTCAATTGCTATCATTATATAGTCATCTGATTATAGTTTTATCACTATCAGTATTCTTAAAATCAGATACTACTAAGGTTCTGGAAGTATTTCAAAGTGATTTGTAGTCCTCCTTACATTATGAAACAGCTGAGTCCTAATACAGCTGAAGGAATTTTAAATGATCTTTATGCAACCCTCACATTTAGGAACAATAGAAGTATGCATCCATCTCATAGAATAAAACTATTTTGACATTTTAATAATTGAATGTCTATATTCCTTTAAGCATTAAGGTAAGGTTAAGTTTCATGAACACCTTGTATAAAAAGCCATTTTTCCCTTCATATCTGATAAGGGCCGGAGGTCTGTGCAGTCATTCAGAACATCCCCTGCTTTGGGTTTAATGCCCTAGGAAAAGCAATCCCACTACTGGGCATATACCCTGAGAAAAATAATAATTCAGAAAGATGCATGTGCCCCAATATTCAGTGTAGCACTATCACAATAGTCAGGGTGTGGCAACAACTTAGATGTCCATCCACAGATGAAGAACATGTGGTACATATATACAGTGGAATGTTACTCAGCCATAGAAAGGAACAAAACTGGGTCATTTGTAGTGATGTGGACAAACCTAGAGTTTGTCATACAGAGTAAAGTAAGTCAGAAAAAGAAAAACAAATATCATACATTAAGGCTCAGACTGTAAAGAATCTGCCTGCAATTGAGGAGCCATGAGTTTGATCCCTGGGTCAGGAAGTTCCCTGGGAGAAGGGAATGGCAACCCACTCCAGATTCTTGCCTGGGAAACCTCATGGACAGAAGAGTCTGGCGGGCGACACCCTATGGGATTACAAAGAGTCAGACATGACTGAGTGACTCACATTCATATATATATAATATTATATAATATATATATGTGTACACACACACATATAAAATCTAGAAAAAAATGGTACTGATGTTCCTAGTTGCAGGCCAGGATTGGAGAACCAGACACAGAGAATGGGCTTGTGGACATAGCTGGGGAAGGAGGGGTGGGCTGAATTGAGACAGTAGCTTTGACCTATATACACAGCCATGTGTATAGGTAGCAGGAAGCTGCTGTACCATGCAGGGAGCTCAGCTCAGTGCTCTGTGATGACCTAGAGGGTTGGGAAGCAGGGTGCTGGAGGTCCAGTAGGGAGGGGACCTATGTATACATGGAGCTGACTCACTGTCATCCAGCAGAAACTGATCCAACATTTATACTCCAATTTTAAAAAAATTAAAAAATAAATGAAGATGCCCTGGGCCACTGTCTCGAGCTCTGGAGGTGAGATCCGGTGGCACAGAGAAGCATCGACTCATGCATGGACTCCGTGCTGCAGTCCCCCAGGGTGGTTCCTAGCACCCCTCTCTGCTCCCTGGCTCCCAGTTTTAACCTGCCTTCCCGCCCCTGCTTGAACCTCTTAATCATGCCCACCTGCCATGTCTGGATGGAAGCAACCGGGTCCCTGAGGGGTGGTGGGCTCATGTCTTCTGGCTGGACCTTCGACCCAGACAAGTTGGGTCCTGGATGTGCTCTGTATCGGAGGCAGGACAATGGTATCTCTCCCTGCCCCAGTGTGATGATGTTACAGACATCCAAGGAGATGACCCCATGGGCCCGCCTCCATCCCTGATACAGGGACTGAGTATTTTCAGTGGGACGGTTGCCATCCCATGGGGTCCTGAGTCTGCCCTGTGTTGGGAACATTGACCGCCTAGCTCTGGCCTGGGTCCTACATTATCATTTTGCTCTTGATTCTGCAAAATGTGTTGCTCACTCCAACTTCATGTGAGAATAATGTGCACTATAAAGTACAGGTATATAAAATCCTACCAGCACACTTGGAAGCATATTATGTTTTTATGGTGGGGGTGGGCATCAATTTTTGTTCAACATGAAGCAAGATATTTTAAGGGTGCAGAAGATGTTTAACTAACTACTTAAGGAGGCAGAGAAAATGAAAAGAGTTAACTGAGCAGAGAAGATGAAATTTGAATTAGGCCTCTTAAAAGATGAGTGAAGTTCAATAGGCAGAAATGAAACAGAGAAAAGTTATTCTAGATTTTGGGAGCAAAGTGAGAATAACTAAGGAAGAGAGAGATTGAACAGTATGTGATTTGTCTGTGGGGTTGGAATTCAGAGCATCTGAAAGTGGGAGAAGATAAAACTTGGCAATTGTAGAAAGAAGGGATTATCATGTCGTTAGACTCTAGAATTTGTTCATGAATAATAGTCACTATCAAATATTTTAGAGACATGAAGCTGATTTTAAAAGCAAAGATTTCAAAGCTGGAATATAACTGTTGGTCAAATTTCCCAACAGCATGGACATATTTCAGGTCGATTTCTTGTTATAAAACACTGAACCAGCGTTTTTCCCCTGAATATCAACCTCTTGGGAGCCTCAGCCCGAACAAATAGAATACAAATAGAATTTAGCAGATGAACTCTCTCTGGTCCATGATAACTTTGAAATCAGTGAAACTCCTTCCTAGAAGTGAGATATGCCAGACACGTTACTCTGTAGAAAGAATGCTGCTCATTAGGAATTATCTTATATATATATACATATTTCTTAAATCAGTTAAGCTCTTCACTGTTTAAGTGGACTAAAATTTTAAGTATTATATACTCGATCCCTGGTGAATCTTGATGTAGGGTTTTTCCATACACAATGATTGCAAAGCAAACACTCAAACATTAAAATTACTAAGTGTATTTAACATGACGGCCACATGGTAATGAAGGGACAATAAAGCCTACCCTAATTACAGACAGAGACACAGGAATCCTGTGATTTATGAACTCAGTGACACTTAGATAGACCAGATTATTAATTACTATTTAGATAATTGCTATTTAGATTCTGCTTAAGGTTTCTTTAGAAATTTAGATTCTTAGTGGTAGTGTTTCTAAAGCCTTCATATTCAGGAAGTCATTTGCTGTGTATGTGTTGTGTCTGTGTTTTATTTGTGTCTGCTGCTGCTGCTGCTATGTCGCTTCAGTCGTGTCCGACTCTGTGTGACTCCATAGGCGGCAGCCCACCAGGCTCTCCCGTCCCTGGGATTCTCCAGGCAAGAACACTGGAGTGGGTTGCCATTTCCTTCTCCAATGCATGAAAGTGAAAAGTGAAAGTGAAGTCACTCAGTTGTGTCCAACTCTTAGCAAGAGTTGACTCTTTCTGCAGCCTACTAGGCTCCTCCATCCATGGGATTTTCCAGGCGAGAGTACTGGAGTGGTATTTGTGTCTACCAGTAAGCAAATGACAACACAAATAAGGAGTTATGGAAATAATTTGCTATTAGAAGACCCAGGAGAGCTTCTAGGTATATTCATTTCATTCAAGGTATTTCCTTCAATGTAGTGACTCCTTGAATTAAAATGCAGATACTGACAAATGTCACATTGATTTTAAATGACAGTAAGCTTCATTTCTCAGTATAATCAGAGAAGGACTTACTGTGTTGGAAAAATCCAGTAAGCACAATTCATTGACTCAAAATATTGATATAGATGCATGTGGTGTTACTTTATAAAACTACAAAATTTTAAAACAGTTGAATCATTCAAGCCTAAAAGAAGCCATGTACTAACTAGACTCTCGGCACTTGGTCATCACATCTGGAGAAGTGGCTTAAGTCATAGGAAATAATTCAGATGATATAGAAATCTGACTTGGTATAAAACAGAATGATTTCATTTGAGGCAGAAAATTCTCCTACAGATTCTGCTATTAAAATCTATCAAACATCATTTAAGTGCTCTGCCTAAGGAGTTATTTTACAGAGCACCTTCAAGGAAGCTATGACACTGTAAAGTTCATTTATGTTCAAGAAAAAGGCAAATGAACCAGAACCTAAATTTGTGCATTCTGGCTCCCCAGGGTGGCTTGAGAAGCAGTTTTCTCTACCTGAAATAACTCTTAGTAGCTACCAAGATTTAATAAGGAAAATCACTTTTAGGTCCAAGTGAACAGTGTTTCAATCCTGGTAACTGGAGATTTATTACACAACATTAGGGTATCTTTGGGGCTTCTTTGGTGGCCCAGATGGTAAAGAATCTGCCTGCAATGCAGGACACCTGGGTTCGATCTCTGGGTGGGGAAGATCCCCTGGAGAAGTGACTGGTAACACACTCTAGTATTCTTGCCTGGAAAATTCCAAGCACAGAGGAGCCTGGTGCACTACATACAGTCCATGGGGTGTCAAAGAATCAGACACAACTGAGTAACTAATTTTCTCTTTTATTTTTTTAGGGTGTCTTTGAGCATAAGCAAAGGGAGAGTATATTCAGACACTTTACATGTCTATAAAAAGACACTTTTGTGAAATTCAAGAATTTTGGCTTATGGTGGGATGACATCAAACTTAATGCCCTACACCCCCAAAGCTGGTATTCCCAATCATTTCCCAACTGCAAGTGTTGCCTGAAAATGAGTTCGGAGGATGGTGCCTTCTCTGTGTCTTCTGTCTTCCAAATCTCCCATGAATCCCTCTCATTGGCAGACTCTGATCTGGAATTTTACCAGCAATGAGATACTGGGAGATGTTCTTCCTCAATTTCTCCCTGAGGACTCAAAGAGACCCTCAATAGGTATGTTTTGAAAACTCAGGTAAACCTAGCCTAACCATCGTGGTGCTAAGTCTATACCCAAAGATGACATTCTAAAGAAATTTAAACTGCTGGGCAATTAAAAATTCCATTCTGCGTCTGCCTACCACAAAGCACGTTTTTCTCATAAAACCAAATTTGTACTCCTCCAAGTCATAGTATCTTCCTCTGAGTCAACATTCTTTTTCTGGCTCAGCTACATGGTCTGTTTTGAATAGCCAGCAATCTTCAGCAGTGCTTTACAGAAAAGAATAGAGGAAGGTGATTAGGAAAACTGATTAAAATACAGTGTGGCTTAAATATGCTATCTACCTATAAATATATATTTGTATGTATATGTGTGCACATAACTGCATGTGCCGGGAGGCATGTGTGTCTGGATAAAGAGAGAAAAACACACATAATGACTGGAATTCAGGAGTTCTCGTATCTGAAACTTCCCTTGTGGTCATAGTTGGTTGGTGTATCTTATTTTCTCTCTACAGTCAACATTCCTTTCGTTTCAGAAAGTCATTCAGTGGACAATATTTCACCCTTCTGCAGACTGACCTCCAAACTTCCGCTCCTGAATAGTCTACGTCCTTCTTGTTCCTACCTGTGTTAGTTTGTTGAAGTCTTCCAGCAAAATGTATAGTTAAGTATTGGGGTATCCTGGTGGCTCAGACAGTAAAGTGTCTGCCTACAATGTGGGAGACCTGAGTTCAATCCCTTGGTCAGGAAGATCCTCTGGAAAAGGAAATGGCAACCCACTCCAGTACTCTTGCCTGGAAAATCTCATGGACAGAGGAGCGTGGTAGGCTACAGTCCCCGGTGTCGCAGAGAGTCGGACACGACTGAGCGACTTTACTAGTGAATTTACTAGTAAACTATAGGGGTATCATAAGAACCCCACTCCTCTTCTTAATGATAAAATCAAGCACTTCAGTCTATACCATAATCCCTCTCATTTTTACTTTTGAAAAAACAGCATGCGGAGCCCAAAGGATCAGTTAGCAGTGTTATCTTCTAAGGCAACTATATTATTTTGTGACCCCCGACCAAAGCATTTCTCCTCTGATCACCAGGTGGTTAGCCCAGCAAATAAAGATAAAAGCAACATTTTGCAAGTGGGAAATGAGGGTTTGTTTTAATGACAGGAGCTATCCCTTCACCCTTTGGTGCAAGGCCACGTGCTCAGACTATAGGGAAAATGGCCCTGTACATGGATCTCAGGGAGAAAGCATATATATCATCTTGTAAGTCAGCTCCTGAGACCTGCAAGTTGTCATCAGCGTGTGGTGAGTGGATCAGGGGTAACATGATTTAGGAGAAGGCTATATTAAATGTCCAAGAGGAAGGGCTATCATGAGATGAGTTGTGAGTTGAGATAAATAAAATGGACACATTGGAGCCCAGAGAGAAAACAGAGGGAAAATAGGGAAGGGATTGTGTCTTGGACAAATCCTCCGGGATTGCGTCTTGGACAACTGATATCTGGGGAGAGGAAAGGCAGGAGGTTATGGTAGGTTTGTTGGATGAAACTGATGTTTCTGTTCAGTGCCTGTTTATTGCAGGTGGTGACATCCTGTAGTCAGACACTAGCTTTTCATTCCTGATTATGTTCACGCTCATAAGTGGACCATAAACCCAGACATTCCACCATTTAATTTTTCCAAGTGCATAAATACATAATAGAAATTTCCAATGAAATATCATAACTATTTCACAAAAAAATACACTCCCCGTTTCATAGCTAGAAATAGTCTTTCTTAAAGCAAAGAGATCTAAAGTCAGGCAGTAGGACAGTCTTCTATTCTACATGGACAGAAGGGCCTTTTAACAACTGCAATTTATATTTCAGGAATTCAAAAATACTAAAATCTAAGTGAAGGTTTTCTGACTGAATCAAAATCATTTTAAAGGGAAAATATAGAAATTCTCTATTACAGCATTTGAGTATATTATTGAACATAGTATATCATATAAAAATGAATCAAATAAAATGCAGAAAATTTCTTCTTAATTTATGAGGTTGATCTAAGTTTTTAAAGGACTCTACTGAGATGCTGTACTTATTAAGTGATATAAATGAGACTTGACTCCTATCGCTGTAATATTTCAGAATCCATAAAATTGGCAAAGTTATTTTAAACTTATATACATGTATATCAGTATATATAGGTGTGTGTGCATGCTAAGTCACTTCAGTTGTGTCTGACTCTTTGCAACCCCATTGACAGTAGCCCGCCAGGCTCCTCTGTCCATAGGGATTCTCCAGGCAATAAAACTGGAGTGGGTTGCTGTGCCCTTCTCCAATATGTGTGTGTACACACACACACACACACACACACACGCGTGCACACATATGTGTCATTGTGGATACCATTTTTAAGCCAATAAATTAGTTTCACATCCAATTTTGTTTAAACTGTTTAGTTTCAAATTCAACATTGATCTTAGTGTGTTTTAAGGAGAGGAACATATTGTGAGACATTTTTAAGACTCATCAATTGTGGAGAAATATCACCTAAAAGTCAACTGGTTGACCTGAAATGCTATGACCCTTTTAGAACAAAGAACAAAGAAACTGGCAGGACAAGTAACTCAATAGGAGAAACTAATATAGAAGCCTTCTTTCTCTCTTCATCTCAACATGAACATATACCAACAAAACAGCATAGATGTTAGGTAAAAATCTCTGCCTTCTTGTAAGGGGTACAAAGACTATTATTCTGCCATGCAGATACAGCCAACTCTGTTGGTAAACTAGAGAGCTTAATTTTCCTACAAAACAGTATCTAAATATACAGCTAAGGTCATGGAACAACAGACTGGTTCCAAATAGGAAAAGGAGTACGTCAAGGCTGTATATTGTCACCATGTTTATTTAACTTATATGCAGAGTACATCATGAGAAATGCTGGACTGGAAGAAACACAAGCTGGAATCAAGATTGATGGGAGAAATATCAATAACCTCAGATATGCAGATGATACCACCCTTATGGCAGAAAGTGAAGAGGAACTCAAAAGCCTCTTGATGAAAGTGAAAGTGGAGAGTGAAAAGGTTGGCTTAAAGCTCAACATTCAGAAAACGAAGATCATGGCATCTGGTCCCATCACTGCATGGGAAATAGATGGAGAAACAGTGGAAACAGTGTCAGACTTTATTTTTCTGGGCTCCAAAATCACTGCAGATGGTGACTGCAGCCATGAAATTAAAAGACGCTTACTCCTTGGAAGGAAAGTTATGACCAACCTAGATACCATATTCAAAAGCAGAGACATCACTTTGCCAACAAAGGTTCGCCTAGTCAAGGCTATGGTCTTTCCTGTGGTCATGTATGGATGTGAGAGCTGGACTGTGAAGAAGGCTGAGTGCTGAAGAATTGATGCTTTTGAACTGTGGTGTTGGAGAAGACTCTTGAGAGTCCCTTGGACTGCAAGGAGATCCAACCAGTCCATTCTGAAGGAAATCAGCCCTGGGGTTTCTTTGGAGGGAATGATGCTAAGGCTGAAACTCCAGTATTTTGGCCACCTCATGCGAAGAGGTGACTCGTTGGAGAGGACTCTGATGCTGGGAGGGATTGAGGGCAGGAGGAGAAGAGGACGACAGAGGATGAGATGGCTGGATGGCATCACTGACTTGATGGGTGTGAGTCTGAGTGACCTCCGGGAGTTGGTAATGGACAGGGAGGCCTGGCGTGCTGCGGTTCATGGGGTCGCAAAGAGTCGGACACGACTGAGCGACTGATCTGATCTGAAGCCTAACAAGAATAGGGTAAGTACAAGTCACCTTAGATACCATGTCCCTTTCTATCCTAGAAATCTACACTTTGTAGTAGTAAAGATAATTTTTTTTAACTACTAAAATTGCCTAATGATATTACTCTTTTTTAAGGCAATGTGATTGTGGCCACTCTAATTAGTGATGCTCATTTTGTGGATCCAGTTAATTTATTCTCTTACAAGAATACTGTTCAAGTGGTTCCCAGGAAGACACTGCTGGACTCTGATGGCGAGGTGGGGGTAATAACAGAGCTGGTCTATGTGTAAGGCTACAAGAGATCTCCTCACCTTTCTCATCCTTCTATAGATAGAGAAGCATACATACGAGTGTAAATAGAATAGAAAATCAGCCAAAACCTCCTCTATAGCACAGAGAACTACAGTCAGTATTTTGTGATAACTTATAAGGCCGCAATGGCAGCCCACTCCAGTACTCTTGCCTGGAAAATCCCATGGATGGAGGAGCCTGGTAGGCTGCAGTCCATGGGGTCGCGAAGAGTTGGACACGACTGAGCGATTTCACTTTGACTTTTCACTTTCATGCATTGGAGAAGGAAATGGCAACCCACTCCAGTATTCTTGCCTGGAGAATCCCAGGGATGGGGGAGCCTGGTGGGCTGCCATCTCTGGAGTCGCACAGAGTCAGATATGACTGAAGCGACTTAGCAGCAGCAGCAGCAGCATAAGGCTATCCACTCCAGTATTATTGGGTTTCCCTGGTGGCTCAGATGGTAAGGAATCTGCCTGTAATGCAGGAGACCTGGGTTCAACCCCTGGGTTGGGAAGATCCCCTGGAAGAGGGCATGACAACCACTCCATTATTTTTGCCTGAAAAATCCCCATGGACAAAGGAGCCTGGTGGGCTCCAGTCCAGGGAGTCGCAAAGAGTCAGACATGACTGAGCAAATAAGCACACAAGAGAAAATAGTCTCTAAAGGCGAACTATACTGCAGTCCATGGGGTATCAAAGTGTTGGACACAATTGAGTTAACAACAATATATGTTGTATGTGTGTGTGTGTGTATATATACACACACACACACATAACTGAATCATTTTTCTGTACACCTGAAACTAACACAACGTTGTAAATTAACTACATTTCAGTAAAAGGAAAGCAACAGTAACTATGTAAATTAGTCTTTCAAAAAATTAATTCTGCCGACGGACAGCATTTAGCTATCTGAAAAGTGTAAGACAATTAATAGTGCATGTTTCATGTGTGCTCAGTCATGTCCAACTTTTTGTGACTCTGTGGACTGTAGCCCCCAGGCTTCTCTGTCCATGGGATTCTCCAGGCAAGAACACCAGAGTGGGTTGCCCTTTCCTCCAACAGGGGATTGTCCCAAGCCAGGGACTGAACCTCCGTCTCCTGCATTGGCAGGTGATTCTTTACCACTGAGCCATTACAGAGCAGTTACACCCCACTCCAGTACTCTTGCCTGGAAAATCCCATGGATGGAGGAGCCTGATAGGCTGCAGTCCATAGGGTTGCTAAGAGTCGGACATGACTGAGCGACTTCCCTTTCATTTTTCACTTTAATGCGTTGGAGGAGGAAATGGCAACCCACTCCAGTGTTCTTGCCTGGAGAATCCCAGGGACGGCGGGGCCTGGTGGGCTGCCACCTGTGGGGTCGCACAGAGTCGGACACGACTGAAGTGACTTAGCAGCAGCAACTCAAGAAAAAGTTTCCATTAACTTCTTTTTGTTATTTAGTATGTTTTTACTGTGGTAAAAACACAGAGAATGCCACCACTATATCCAAAATTTCTCATGACGTCAAAGTGAAACTCTGGCCCTGTAAACAAGAACTCTCCATTCCTCCCACCCTCAACCCATGACAACTTCTAGTCTATTTCTATGAATTTATATATTATTGACTTTTCATCTACGTAGACTCACAAAATATTTATCTTTTTGTGTCTGTCATATTTCACTTAGCATAAGGTTTTCAAGTTTCATTCGTTATGTATATCTCAGAAATTCATTCCTTTTTATGGCTGAATTAGTCTATTGTATGTAAATGTCACATTTTGTTCAATCATTATCTGTTGATGGCCATTTGGGTTTTTCTACCTTTGGGTTATTGTGAATAACGCTGCTGTAAATGTTGGCATATATGTGTGTGTTAGCATCCGTGTTTTCAATTATCTGTCTATGTATCTAAAAGTCAATTTGCTGAGTCATATGGCAACTCTATATTTAACTTAAAGAACTGCCAAACTGCTTTCCACAATTTCTGTACCGTTTTTACCATTCCATTTTCATGAATGCTCAAAATCCCTATAAGAGGCATAAAATTAAGAAAAAAACAATCCTAGTTCTTAATGTTTTATTATCAGAATTAACAACATAATACATATGGGGATGCACACTATGTGTAAGGTTGAGCTACCTCAGGATTGATAAAATGAGGTCATTATTGACAGAAATCTACGATTTGGTTATTTTCACGACAGCATAAAGAGTTAAAAAGAGTGAATCATAACCAATTTCCTTGCTGGAGCATACTTACACATTTACAGAAAAGAGAGCAAGAAAAGAATAAACTAGAGATACAATAGTTATTCTAGTAGAATATTTCCTGTAGTAAATACTTCATTATCTTTTACTAGAAGAAAAATTAAATTTAGCATGTAAGTGTTTAAATGTGTGTGCAGAATTCAAAATAATAGAACAGAAAAATTGAATCCAATACAGAGGGGCATGAAAAACTTATTGAAATATAAAAGGAGAACAATGTCAAATAGGAAAAGGAATGTTATTTCTAGTGAAATAGGCCAATTTCCAAAAACACATGCAGAAACACAATTAACTCACAATCAATCTTAAGTTACACTCAGGAAAAGCATTTCATAAATATTCTGTCGGACTCATAACTCCACATACACCTGTAACTTTCACAAACTGAGGAGATTATTGAAATTCAACTCATTTGGGATTTTAAGACAAAACTCAATGCTAGGTTGTGAAGTCACACCTTCATAGTGACATGCTCACACATGAAGACTAGAGCTACAGTGAACTGTTCCTTCAACAGCATCAAAATTTGAATTTGCAAACTCTTCAAGAAATCCCTATTTTAGAATCTCTCAAATGTACATATACATGTAAGTACACATACACACATATGTATTACATATACACACATATGTATTGCATACACATACATATACAGATATACATATACATACACATATACACATAATACATGCATGTGTGTATATATACACACACACAATACACATATACATACATACACACATCCAAGAGATGCTAGAGAAACAGGTTCTTAGTCTGTTAGTCTTTGCTGCTGGGGTGATAGATCCAGTTCTAAGTGACAGAGAGCCATAGACGAATGTCTCTTGTAACCACTTCAGTCATCTTGCAAAGGCTCTGTCTGAATCACTGTGCAGAAAACCATCTACTCCCCAAATGCATTCAACCAGATGGAATTCTACTACAATTTGACTGAACATGTTCTTCAAAAGGCAGAACTGATTAAATATATCATGTTTTTTGATATCAGAAAAGGCATTCTACCCAGTGGACCATATTGTGGGGGGGATACCTATTTCATATAAAGTCTTGATCTAAATAAGTGTCAAAAATGCAATAAAATCTTCTCCACCAAAAGAAATGGCGGTGATAAATAGAGATTTCTTTCTTTTCTGGCCAGGTCAATATTGTAAATGGTGAAAATAAAATATGGTGGTTTTTCCTTGTTATGGGAGCTTTACAGCTTTATAATACTGGAATTGGGCCTTTGTGCACCTGTTTAGAAAAACCTTTGTTCTCACTCTACATGTTATATGTAAAATTTGCAGACAGTTGTTTTTGATTTGATCTCTATTTCACATCAGAAAATAGGACATTTACTAAATCAAAAATATTAGACAAGTATTCTTGACCTGCTCTGATTTTTCTATATTCTCCTATTATTGAGTTGATTCTAACTTATGATTACAGTTGTCACTGCATTCAAGATCAATATTAACAACCATAATTTACCGTTAAATTTTTTTTCACTTTGTCAGCCTGATGTCACTTAGTATCTCAAAGGATAATGCATGCTTTCTCCCTAAACCATCATTTCTTTCTTTCTTGCACTTGTTTGTACAATTATTTTTTCCAACTGTTTCATATTCTTTATTGGTAATATACAAATAGTCCCAAATTCTGCTAATATCACCTTATACGTGAACAAGAAATTAAAAACAGATGATGATTTTTTAAAAGTTTAAAGTCTTTCCTAACTCAAATATAAGATTCCTTGCTCATTTCTCTAAAATAACCTTCCTTTTTCTCCCTATTCTGTTATTTACCCGAGGCCAGAGTTTTATCATACCTCCTTCCAGCCTACAAAACCATTAACATGTTTATCATCCTAAAATTATAATATATCCAAATAGTGAAGGACAGGGAAACCTGGCATGCTGCAGTCCATGGGGTCGCAAAGAGTTGGGCATGACTTAGCAACTGAACAACAAATCTGTATCGTACTAAAACTCTCTGAACAGTTTCACAGATATCTACAGGATTAATCTTTAAAGAATACCATCTGATTCTCTATTTTCTGCTCCCCTATTACACTCATCTAAAACAAGTTTGTTTCCTTCCTAAAAGTCATATATACATAGTCAGTCCAAATTATTCACTCTTCTCTTTCTAATCAGGCTGTTCTCCCATATAACTTCCCACGTCTCATCTGCAAAAAAAACTCCTTTGAATTTCTATAGTATGAACCATTTACCCCACAATTTTGGTGGTTACTCATTTATCTTTTCACATAAAATTATTGTCATATTAGAAATTGTGTTTTAATAGCTTCAATTGTCTTGGACTGTTTGCCTTTCAATTAGCACTAACAGTTTGATAACAAGTTCATGTTTGTCTAGTTGAGCTCCTAAACTGAATTTAGGTATGAATTCACTGCATGGTAGTGACCAACACCAGACTGACACTGAGAGGAAAAAATGCATGCCCTACTTTTTCTCTAAAGCAGAATCATTCTTCCATATATGAGAGTTGGGATAGAAAATGTTAACTCTTAAAGCAGATTTACTAACTCATATGGAACACGCTTCCATGGGGAGGCCTTCGAAATCCCCAAAATAGCACATTCATAACATCCCTTCACAAATATCCTTGCAGTCTCAACAGACATTTCTGAGCCTCTTATTGCATCTTGGTGCCTGAAAGATTCACAAGCCATGTGGAAATGTGTTTGAAAACTTCCTGATATAATGTTTCTGCTTGGTATAGACTTTGATGACATTATAAGAACTGTATTATATTAGCTTGATACAATAATAACAAAATAAATGCTAATGCAACTTGATGAATGAGCACTAAACTCTCTGTATTGTATTAACAGTAAATTAAGGAGACTATAAAACAATACAATGTGATGTATGAGATCCATGTTATAATCCACACTTAGGTGTAGAAAAAGAAAATGCTTTCGTGTGTTGTACTTTAAGGTGACCTATGTTACACGATATCACTGTATCAAAGTGTACTTGTGATTGCTAATTTTCCCCTCTGTACACTGATTACTTAGCCTGAAGTTACGGTAAATGAACCTATATTGCCTACTTCCCTTTTTAAATGGCATAAATAGGCATGCTGCTGCTGCTGCTAAGCCGCTTCAGTCGTGTCCGACTCTGTGAGACCCCATAGACGGCAGCCCATCAGGCTTCCCCATTCCTGGGATTCTCCAGGCAAGAACACTGCAGTGCGTTGCCATTTCCTTCTCCAATAGATAGGCATACTCCATTGCTATTTAAGATGCCTTCCAGGGATAGATTTTGGGAGCATCCTCACCCCTAGCCTTGCTTCCTATCACCATTCAGAATTTCTTACACTTCTGATAACTGGCAAGAAGGTTTCTTGGCAACCTTGAAGTCTCAGTCATCTGTGTCAGAAAACGCAGAGATGACTGTTTTAGCAAATTCTGTTTGAATCAAAATGAATAAAAATAAACCTCATAGAATCATTTATCTTTCCAACTCCAATCAGCTATTCCTTCTCAGTTCCTCTTAAATTGAAAATATCCCACAGACACTTAATTTCAAAGGCCTCATATCAATCTTTGACTTAGCCCTTTTACACTACCCACAGACTCAATTATTTTCTAACCTTGTAGTTTGTTGTTCTCCTTTAGTTGCTAAGTTGTGTCTCACTCTGAGACCCTATGGGCTGGAGCACGCCAGGCTTCTCTGTCCTTAGCTATCTGCTGATGTTTGCTCAAATTCATGGCCACGGAGTTGGTGAGGCTATCCAACCATCTCATCCTCTGCCACCCTCCTCTTCTTTTAACCTTGTGAGAGTCCAAGTCTCTCAGCTGTGTCTGACTCTTTGCTACCCATGGAATTCTCCAGGCCAGAATACTGGAGTGGGTAGCCTTTCCCTTCTCCAGGGGATCTTCCCAACCTGGGGATCGAAGCCAGGTCTCCCACATTGCAGGTGGATTCTTCACCAACTGAATCACAAGGGAAGCCCAAGAATATGGGTGGCCTGTCCCTTCTCCAGCAGATCTTCCTGACAAGGAATTGAACCAGGGTCTCCTGCACTGCAGGTGGGTTCTTTACCAACTGAGTTATCAGGGAAGCCCTTTTAACCTTGTAATACCTTTCAAATTTATCTTTCTGTCTAATTCCAAATTATTGTACTTATTTTTCAGTCCCCTAATTATGGTCTTGAAAATGTGTTCCCTTCATCCACTTCCTGTCCAAGTAAACATTCTTTTCCCAAATTGGTATCTTATAAACAGCTTTAAGTATAATTGATATAAAAAAACTGCACACAGTCAGCATGTACAGTTTGATTTGGACATGTCTGGAAACTGATGAGGAAACCATCTTCACCAACACTTAATTTTTTAAATAATAGCCCTCCTGAAGTTAAGATGATACCTCATTTTAGTTTTGATTTGTGTTTCCTTGATGATTAATGATATTGAGAAGCATCTTTTCATATACCTGGTGGCCATTTGCATGTCCTCTTTGGAAAGGGATCAGTTCAAGCCCCTTCTTCAATTTTAAAATTGGGTTATTCTTGCTCTTGAGTGATAGGAGTTCCTTAGATATTATGGAAAATTTAAGTCCTTATAATATAATATACATATAAATTATATATTATATTATTTGAAAATATTAATTTCCCATTCTGTTGTCTGTTTCCTTTGCTGTGCAGAAGCTTTTCAGTTTACTGCAGCCCTGCTTGTCTATATTTGCTTTTGTTGCTTGTTCTTTTTGTGTCCTATCAAACAAATCATTGCCAAGATCAGTTTGTCTAGGTGTTCTACAGTTTTGGCTTACTGAATGGTGAAAACTTGAGAGCATTTCTCCTCTAAGATCAAGAGTAAAACAATGATGCCCACTCCTGCCACTGATGTTCTAGACAGTATTAGAAGCCGTAGCCAGAACAGAACAGTTGGACAAAAAAAAAAAAAAAAGAAAGAAAGAAAGCCCATCCACGTCAGAAAGGAAGAAGTGAAATTACCTCTGTTAGCAGGAGACATGGTCCTAGATGCAGAAACACCTTGAGACCCCACAAAAAATTGTTAGAACTAATGAACTCAGTAATGCTGCAAGATGCAAAATATCAGATAAAATCAGTTACATTTCTACCTGCCATATTTACCTTTAAATGTGTATTTGTAATACGGTCACATTATTGCTCAACTACTGAGTGGATTCATTTGATCACCAAGTCAGGTACAAACAATAGGTCCCAAGACTCAACACCCTCCACAGTATTGCCCAGATCATATTTCAATAATTTTTTTTTCTTTTTAACTCTCTTAAAGCATTATTCAGACAATTTCAAAAAGTTGTTTGCAATAAATAACCTATTTTTTCATGTTATCACCTACAATTTAAAAGACTTTCCCTAACAGTTTTCACCTTTGGAAATTCTAGTTAACCTTCAAGCCTCATTCAAATAGCCAATTTTTAACTCTCCTTCTTTCACAGACTAACATATTATAAATGTTTCTTTTGTCACTTAGAATGTTCTTTTTAATCTTCTGACTGTTTACTTGTCTTAGTGATATCTGTTGATATTGTCAGCTACCAAATTTTAAATTCTTTAATAGTAAGAGTGTTGTAAGAGCCTGACAATCAGCTTTTTGGATTGTAATATAAGTACCTGGCATCAAGCTCTGATCACCTAGGCTTCCACTTTCAAGACATCCATCTCCAATAAACACTTTGTCAGCTACACAACTCCATAACGAGCCAGGCTGCCCCACCCATGAAGTTCTTTTTCTTTAAGAAAGTCCAGGTTGACTTAGACAAACTGACCATTTGATTGACAGCATGCTGTACCCTTTTGAACTTTAATTCTTACTCTTATGTTTTAAATTCACCAATGGCAACTGAATCCGTGAAGCCCCGGACAACCCACCCTCAATCCCAATTGACATGGAACCCCAAGTCTTCTCTTTCACTGTATCACTGATGCACTAAAATTGCTGTTGTAAATATCATCAACATACAAACTCAGGTTGTTTCTCCAGGGCAAGATTAGCTAACAAACTCTACACCACCTGCTCAGAGAATTACAAACCAGAGACATTCTGACCACCTGCTGCTGCTAAGTCGCTTCAGTCGTGTCCAACTCTGTGCGACCCCAAAGATGGCAGCCCACCAGGCTCCGCCATCCCTGGGATTTTCCAGGCAGGAACACTGGAGTGGGTTGCCATTTCCTTCTCCAATGCATGAAAGTGAAAAGTGAAAGTGAAGTCACTTAGTCCTGTCTGACTCTTAGCGACCCAAGGACTGCAGCCCACCAGGCTCCTCCATCCATGGGATTTTCCAGGCAAGAGTACTGGGGTGGGTTGCCACTGCCTTCTCCACCTAAACTACAATTAAGAAATGTCACAAAACAGTTAATCCCAAGTTCTTTGTTCTTCCCCTTTAAAAGAACCTTCAATGGAAAGACCAAGTTGGAATGTATCTGAGGCTCACTGACATCCTGCAAAAAACCCTTGCTTTGCTGCTGTCACCCACTGTCAGAATTTGACTTTCAGTGCACAGATAGTGGAACCCTTGCTTAAAAAGAGTATCTTTTTAATTTTTAAATATGTAAAGGGAGGATAATTGCTTTACAATGTTGTGCTGGGCTCTGTCCTATATCAACATGAACCAGTCATAGATATGTTCTAGCCTCTTGAACTTCTCTCCCACCTCCTACCCCATCCCACCCTCCTCTAGGTTGTCACAGAGCACAAAGTGGAATTCCCTGTGTTACAAGCAATGTCCCACTATCTATTAATATTTTACATATGGTAATGTATATATTTCAATGCTACTCTCTCAATTTGACCCACCCTTTTTTGCCCCACTGTGTCTGTATTTGCTCTATGTCTGAGTCTCCATTTCTGCCCTGCCAATAGGTTAATCATACCATTTTCCTAGATTCTATGTACATGCATTAATATATGATATATATATTTTTATCTTTCCGACTTACTTCATTCTATATAGCAGGCTTTGGGTTCATCTACCTCACTAGTACTGACTCAAATCATTCCTTTTTGTGGTTGAGTAATATTCCGTTGTATATCAGTACCACAACTTCTTTATCTATTCATCTGTGGACAGATATCTAGGTTGCTTTCATGTCCTGGCTATTGTGAATAGTACTGCAGTGAACACTGGGGTACATACGTCTTTTGAAATTAATGTTTTCTTAGAGTATATGCCCAGAATTAGGATTACTGGGTCATACAGGACTTAATTAAATTTAAAAGTTTTTGCACAGTAAAGGAAACCATAAACAAGATGAAAAGATCCCTCAGAATGGAGAAAATAATTGCAAATGAAAGCTCATGAATCTCAATATCAGAAAAACAAATAACCCAATCAAAAAAATGGGCAGAAGACCTAAGCAGACATTTTTCCAAAGAAGACATACAGATGGCTAATAAACACATGAAAAAAATGCTCAACATCACTAATTATTAAGGAAATGCAAATCAAACCTATGAGGAGATATCACCTTCCACTGGTCAGAATGGCCATCATAAAAAAAAAAAAAAAAAATCTACAAATGCTGGAGAGGATGTGGAGAAAAGGGAACGCTCTTGCACTGTTGGTAGGAATGTAAATTGATACAGCCACTATTGAGAACAGTTCAGAGGTTTCTTAAGAAAGTAAGAATAGAACTACCATATGATCCAGCAATCCCACTCCCATACCCTGAGAAAACCATAATTAAAAAAGACCCTGTGTACCCCAATATTCATTACAGCATATTTGCAATAGGCAGGACAGGGGAGCAACCTAAACATCCTTTGACAAAGAATGGATAAAGATGATTCAGTACATATATACAGTGAATATTACTCAGCCATAAAAAGGAACAAAATTGGGTCATTTGTAGAGATGTGGATGAACCCAGAGTCTGTCATACAGTGTGAAGTGAGTCAGAACGAGGAAAAAGTAGCATATATTAATGTGCATGGAATCTAGAAAAATGGTACAGATGGACCCATTTGCAGGGCAGGAAGAGAGCAGCAGACGTAGAGAACAGACATGGGGTCCCAGTGGGGCAGGGGAGGTTGGATGAATTAGGAGAACAGCCTTGACACACATACATGATCGGCCATCCAGATGGCCTGCTGCCAATGCAGGAGACGTAGAGGTACAGGTTTGATCCCTGGGTCAGGAAGATCCCCTGGAAGAGGGCATGGAAAACCACTCCAGTATTCTTGCCTAGAGAAGCCCATGGACAGAAGAGCTTGGCAGGCTACAATCCACAGAGTCACAAAGAGTCGTACACGACTGAAGTGACTTAGCATGCACACACCCATGCATATATATGCTGCTGCTAAGTCACTTCAGTCGTGTCCGACTGTGCAACCCCATGGACTGCAGCCCACCAGGCTCCTCCGTCCATGGGATTTTCCAGGCAAGAGTACTGGAGTGGGGTGCCATTGCCTTCTCCAACCATGTGTGAAATAGACAGCTAGTGGGAAGCTGCTGTATAACACAGGGAGCTCAGCTTGGTGCTCTGTAATGACATAGAGGGGTGGGACAGGGGGGTAGGCTCACGACGGAGGGTGTATATACATATATGTGTATATGCATATATGTGTATATACATATATGTGTATATATACATATAGCTGATTCACATTGTTGTACAGCAGAAACTAATCTTTAAAAAGCCAATATGCGGTCCCACCATTTATCCTTTGCCCTCTACCATAGACACACATGCCTTTATCATGAGGATGGCTCCTTTGACCAGAATTTCATAAGAGAGACGTGTATCTTATCTATAGCCAACCCACAGCTGATAGGTAGCATGATTAATGAAATAAACCTGTGTTTTGCTAAACTCTTGGGATCTGTGAATTGATACCCCAGCACCACCTGGGAAAAAAAGGAGTGATGCAGTATGTATTGACCATTATAAAGTGAGTCTAATTTGGTCATGAAATCTACTCTCAAAACACTGTGGATTTATTAATTTCTCACAAAAATACAGGCTTGATCCACTTATCCTTAGTGAACACAACAGATCAGTGTAACCATTTTTTCCCTGGAAGTCAACCATTGAATCTATAATGGCTTAAGAACCTCAGATCTATTTCCACAGACTGCTCTCATTTTGCTCTAGATAACTTCTTGAGAGAATTATTTTTTTATGAATCATAATAATCTAGTCAATGATGAACCTGATAATGGTGTAATTTTCCCCTTCTTCTCAATGTATTTCTTATGACAGCAGCTTTATTGAAAATATTTCCATCATGAAAGTTTTTCTTCTTGCATGATGACTCACCTAATTGTGCTTAGAATAACCTGACAGTGAATTCATTGTCAGATGACACCTTCCAGATGTGTCGTTACTGTGAGAATTTTCCACTCATCCCACAGTTTCACAGTCCAAGGAAGGATGGTTATATGTTTGGAGTCCAAAAATAGTTATATCATTTTGCTTGTTCCAAAACAAGGTATTTGTAAAATTGTGTATTTATCACATAAATGGAAAATAGAAACCTGCAACTATGCCTGTATCAAATGTTGCCATGTTATAAAAATATGTTTAGAATATCTGTCTCACTCCTTTTGCTTTTCCTGTAAGCCATTTTGTTTCCAAGTTTTCCTGTACTACATTCAGGCTTTCCTTGTGTTTGCAAAAATTTGCCTTTTTAAAATATCACTTCATATCTATAAACAGTGCTGCTGTGAACATTCAGGTGCATATAACTTTTTGAACTATGGTTTATTCTACTTAATGCACTGCAGTGACCTGAATAGTAAGGAAGACCAAAAGGGAGGGGATAGATATATATGTGTGTGTGAAGTCACTCAGTTGTGTCCGACTCTTTGCGACCCCATGGACTGTAGCCCACCAGGCTCCTCCATGGGATTCTCCAGGCAAGAATACTGGAGTGGATTGCCATTTCCTTTTCCAGGGGTTTTTTAGTGCATGCTAAGTCACTTCCCAACCCAGGGATCGAACCTGGGTCTCCTGCATTGCAGGTAGACACTTAATCCTCTGAGCCACCAGGGAAGCCAAAAATAGATATATAGAGAGATGATATATAAATATGATTCATTTTTCTGCATAGTAGAAATTAACAATATTGTAAAGAAACCTTACTCCAATAAAAAATAATTAAAAATAAAATGTCACTTCAGAGATTCATAAATTTTTGGTCAAGTGATGGCACTTTTATATTGTTTTCTTAAGAAACTCAAAGCATTTTCAAATAGTCACATCAATCGACACACGTTAATGAAACACACCTAATCTACCTGTTTAAAGGAAGGTAAAATTATCCACCCTGAAACACACGTGACTAAGGAAATAGCAATGAATCAAAACGTAATCTTGATTTTCATCACTATCAAGTATCAGATCAGATCAGTCACTCAGTCGTGTCCAACTCTTTGCGACCCCATGAACCGCAGCACACCAGGCCTCCCTGTCCATCACCAGCTCCCGGAGGTCACTCAGACTCACATCCATCGGGTCAGTGATGCCATCCAGACATCTCATCCTCTGTCGTCCCCTTCTCCTCCTGCCCTCAATCCCTCCCAGCATCAGAGTCTTCTCTAATGAGTCAACTCTTCGCATGAGGTGGCCAAAATACTGGAGTTTCAGCTTTAGCATCATTCCTTCTAAAGAAATTCCAGGATTGATCTCCTTCAGAATGGACTGGTTGGATCTTCTTGCAGTCCAAGGGACTCTCAAGAGTCTTCTCCAACACCACAGTTCAAAAGCATCAATTCTTTGGCGCTCAGCCTTCTTCACAGTCCAGCTCTCACATCCATACATGACCACAGGAAAGACCATAGCCTTGACTAGGCAAACCTTTGTTGGCAAAGTAATGTCTCTGCTTTTGAATATGCTATCTAGGTTGGTCATAACTTTCCTTCCAAGGAGCAAGCGTCTTTTAATTTCATGACTGCAGTCACCATCTGCAGTGATTTTGGAGCCCAGAAAAACAAAGTCTGACACTGTTTCCACTGTTTCCCCATCTATTTCCCATGTAGTGATGGGACCAGATGCCATGATCTTTGTTTTCTGAATGTTGAGCTTTAAGCCAACCTTTTCACTCTCCACTTTCACTTTCATCAAGAGGCTTTTTAGCCCCTCTTCACTTTCTGCCATAAGAGTGGTGTCATCTGCATATCTGAGGTTATTGATATTTCTCCCGGCAATCTTGATTCCAACTTGTGTTTCTTCCAGTCCAGCATTTCTCATGATGTACTCTGCATATAAGTTAAATAAACATGGTGACAATATGCAGCCTTGACGTACTCCTTTTCCTATATGGAACCAGTCTGTTGTTCCATGACCAGTTCTAACTGTTGCTTCCTGACCTGCATACAGATTTCTTAAGAGGCAGATCAGGTGGTCTGGTATTCCCATCTCTTTCAGAATTTTCCATAGTTTATTGTGATCCACACAGTCAAAGGCTTTGGCATAGTCAATAAAGCAGAAATAGATGTTTTTCTGGAACTCTCTTGCTTTTTCCATGATCCAGCGGATGTTGGCAATTTGATCTCTGGTTCCTCTGCCTTTTCTAAAACCAGCTTGAACATCAGGAAGTTCACGGTTCACATATTGCTGAAGCCTGGCTTGGAGAATTTTGAGCATTACTTTACTAGCGTGTGAGATGAGTGCAATTGTTCGGTAGTTTGAGCACTCCTTGGCATTGTCTTTCTTTGGGATTGGGATGAAAACTGACCTTTTCCAATCTTGTGGCCACTGCTGAGTTTTCCAAATTTGCCGGCATATTGAGTGTAGCACTTTCACAGCATCATCATTCAGGACTTGGAATAGCTCCACTGGAATTCCATCACCTCCACTAGCTTTGTTCGTAGTGATGCTTTCTAAGGCCCATTTGACTTCACATTCCAAGATGTCTGGCTCTAGGTCAGTGATCACATCATCATGATTATCTGGGTCTTGAAGCTCTTTTTTGTACAGTTCTTCTGTGTATTCTTGCCACCTCTTCTTAATATCTTCTGCTTCTGTTAGGTCCACAACATCTCTGTCCTTTATTGTGCCCATCTTTGCATGAAATGTTCTTTTGGTATCTCTGATTTTCTTGAAGAGATCCCTAGTCGTTCCCATTCTGTTGTTTTCCTCTATTTCTTTGCATTGATCACTGAAGAAGGCTTTCTTATCTCTTCTTGCTATTCTTTGGAACTCTGCATTTAAATGTTTATATCTTTCCTTTTCTCCTTTGCTTTTCACTTGTCTTCTTTTCACAGCTATTTGTAAGGCCTCCCCAGACAGCCATTTTGCTTTTTTGCATTTCTTTTCCATGGGGATGGTCTTGATCCCTGTCTCCTGGACAATGTCACGAACCTCATTCCATAGTTCATCAGGCACTCTATCTATCAGATCTAGGCCCTTAAATCTATTTCTCACTTCCACTGTATAATCATAAGGGATTTGATTTAGGTCATACCTGAATGGTCTAGTAGTTTTCTCTACTTTCTTCAATTTCAGTCTGAATTTGGCAATAAGGAGTTCATGGTCCGAGCCACAGTCAGCTCCTGGTCTTGTTTTTGCTGATTGTATAGAGCTTCTCCATCTTTGGCTGCAAAGAATATAATCGATCTGATTTCGGTGTTGACCATCTGGTGATGTCCATGTATAGAGTCTTCTCTTGTGTTGTTGGAAGAGGGTATTTGCTATGACCAGTGCATTTTCTTGGCAAAACTCTATTAGTCTTTGCCCTGCTTCATTCCGTATTCCAAGGCCAAATTTGCTTGTTACTCCAGGTGTTTCTTGACTTCCTACTTTTGCATTCCAGTCCCCTATAATGAAAAGGACATCTTTTTTGGGTGTTAGTTCTAAAAGGTCTTGTAGGTCTTCATAGAACCGTTCAACTTCAGCTTCTTCGGCGTTACTGGTTGGGGCATAGACTTGGATTACTGTGACATTGAATGGTTTGCCTTGGAAACGAACAGACATCATTCTATCGTTTTTGAGATTGCATCCAAGTACTGCATTTCGGACTCTCTTGTTGACCATGATGGCCACTCCATTTCTTCTGAGGGATTCCTGCCCACAGTAGTAGATATAATGGTCATCCGAGTTAAATTCACCCATTCCAGTCCATTTTAGTTCGCTAATTCCTAGAATGTCAACATTCACTCTTGCCATCTCTTGTTTGACCACTTCCAATTTGCCTTGATTCATGGACCTGACATTCCAGGTTCCTATGCGATATTGCTCTTTACAGCATCGGACTTTGCTTGTATCACCAGACACATCCACAGCTGGGTATTCTTTTTGTTTTGGCTCCATCCCTTCATTCTTTCTGGAGTTATTTCTCCACTGATCTCCAGTAGCATATTGGACCCCTACTGACCTGGGGAGTTTCTCTTTCAGTATCCTATCATTTTGTCTTTTCATACTGTTCATGGGGTTCTCAAGGCAAGAATACTGAAGTGGTTTGCCATTCCCTTCTCCAGCGGACCACACCCTGTCATCTCTCTCCACCATGACCCGCCCATCCCAGGTTGCCCCTCGGGCATGGCTTAATCTCATTGCGTTAGACAAGGGTGTGGTCCTTGTGTGATTAGATTGACTAGTTATCTGTGAGAATGGTTTTAGTGTGTTTGCCCTCTGATGCCCTCTTTCAAGACCTACTGTCTTACTTGGGTTTCTCTTACCTTGTGCGTGGGGTATCTCATCCCGGCTGCTCCTGGCTGCTCCCGGCCAGTGAAGCACAGCCATCGCACCTTACCTCGGACGAGGGGTCTCTCCTCACAGCCGCCCTTCCTGACCTCGGTCGTGGGGTAGCTCTTCTCGGTCGTGCTTAATGCGCTGGCCCTCACCGCCGTCCTTCCTCGGTCGTGGGGTAGCTCCTCTCGGCTGCGCTCTTAGTGCGCAAGGCAGCCGGCGGGGCGCTCTTAGTGCGCGCCGGTCGCGGGTAGGCGAGGTCGCTCTTAAATGGCGCGCCGGTCGCGGGCAGGCGAGGTCGCTCTTAAATGGCGCGCCGGTCTCGGGCAGGCGAGGTCGCTCTTAAATGGCGCGCCGGTCGCGGGCAGGCGAGGTCGCGGTCGCGGGCAGGCGAGGTCGCTCTTAAATGGCGTGCCGGTCGCGGGCAGGCGAGGTCGCTCTTAAAACTCCCCACAATCAAGAGAAGTTCATGTGCAGGACATCTGAATGCCCCCTTACTTGAGCCCTATCACTTTGGCTCAGCATCACATACAGCCTGTGTCAGCCTGCTCTCCCCTTCTCTCTTCTCTTTGAGGTACCTCTCCTAACTCCCACAGAAGGAGAGGAGAGAGGCAAGTTCCATCCCTGGCTGTCCTCTAGGAAGCTGTGGCTTTAATATTAGCTTTTGTTCAGGAAACAAAAATTATTATTAATTTCAGAGATATGAGTAAAAACAATTGGGGTGGATTTGTTTAAAAATCAATAGGTTACTATGCAAGGTGTACACCTGGTGACTCAGATGGTAAAGAATCTGCCTGCAATGCAGGAGATGCAAGTTTGACCCCTAGATTGGAAAGATCCCTGGAGAAAGGGCATGGCAACCCCCTCCAGTATTCTTGCCTGGAGAATCCCATGGACAGAAGAGCCTGGGAAGCTACAGTCCATGGGGGTCGCAGAGTCGGACACGACTGAGCAACTAACACACACACAGAAACACACACAAACAAGTTGCACCATATTAATCAAAACACTAGTGCATCCCTCATCTTGAGTCCGGGCTTCCCAAGTGGTGCTTGAAGTTAAGAATCCACCTGCCAGTGCAGGAGACGCAAGAGATGTGGGTTTGATCCCTGGGTTGGGAAGGTCTCCTGGAGAAGGAAATGGCTACCCGTTCCAGTGTTCCTGCCTGGAGAGTTCCATGGACAGAGGAGCCTAGAGGGCTACAGTCCATGGGGTCACAAAGAGTCAGACATGACTGAAGCGACTTAGTATGCACACAGGCATCTTGAGTCCACCAAGATGCCCTGATTTCGTGGAGGACCCACTGATGCTGGATGATTTGATGGAATCAAACACAAACTTCTGGCACAATGCCAAGCCCGCCCCCTGTCTTTGACTTTAGCATCTTACTGAAATCCTACTTCTTGTTTTTTTTTTTTTTTTCTGAATGGGTCTTTTTCTCTAATTTTTTTCTCTGGAATATTTAAAGCAAAATATTTTCCTGAAACAAGTTGCAGACCAAATGTATTGTTTCTAGAGTTTTGTGATTTGTATACAAGTTGTTATTGAAAATTTTAAGGAATAGGTGGAACGGAAAAGTACATCATTCCCTTAAAGAATGTTACATTTCTAGAAATGTATATAGATTTAAAATTTGTGTACACACATGTAAATATATATATTGTTGCTTTTTAATTCTTGGACACAAAGAGTTGTGTCCAACTCTTTGCAATCCCATGGACTGCAACATGCCAGGCTCCTCTGTCCTTCACTATTGCCCCGAGTTTTCTCAGATTCATGTCCATTAAGTCAGTGATGCTATCTAACCATCTTATCCTCTGTTGCCCCTTCTCCTTTTGCCTTCAATTTTTCTCAGCATTAGGTCTTTTTCTGAGTTGGCTCTTTGCATCAGGTGACCAAAGTACTGGAATTTCAGTTTCAGTCCTTCCAATAAATAGTCAGGATTGATTTCCATTAGGATTGGCTGTTTTGATCTCCCTGCTGTCCAAGGGATCCTTAGGAATATTCTCAAGCACCAAAATTCAAAAACATCAATTCTTTAGCACTCAGCCTTATTTTTTGATATTAAGTTATAGGATAAAATAGGAAAAGGAATACTTCAAAGCTGTATATTATCATCCTGATTATTTAACTTATATGCAGAGAACATCATGAGAAACACTGGGCTGGATGAAGCACAACCTGGAATCAAGATTGCCGGGAGAAATATCAATAACCTCAGATATGCAGATGACACCAACTTTATGGCAGAAAGTGAAGAACTAAAGAGCCTCTTGATGAAAGTGAAAGTGGAGAGTGAAAAAGTTGGCTTAAAGCTCAACATTCAGAAAATGAAGATCATGGCATCCGGTCCCATCTCTTCACGGCAAATAGATGGAGAAACAGTGGAAACAGTGGCTGACTTTATTTTGGGGGCTCCAAAATTACTGCAGATGGTGACTGCAGCCATGAAATTAAAAGATGCTTACTCCTTGGAAGGAAAGTTATAACCAACCTAAATAGCATAATGAAAAGCAGAGACATTACTTTGCCAACAAAGGTCTGTCTAGTCAAGGCTATGGTTTTTCCAGTGGTCATGTATAGATGTGAGAGTTGGACTGTGAAGAAAGCTGAGCACTGAAGAATTGATGCTTTTGAACTGTGGTGTTGGAGAAGACTCTTGAGAGTCCCTTGGACTGCAAGGAGATCCAACCAGTCCATCCTAAAGGAGATCAGTCCTGAGTGTTCCTTGGAAGCACTGATGTTGAAGCTGAAACTCCAGTACTTTGGCCACCTGATGGGAAGAGCTGACTCATTGGAAAAGACCCTGATGCTAGGAAAGATTGAGGGCAGGAGGAGAGGGGGATGACAGAGGATGAGATGGTTGGATGGCATCACCAACTTGATGGACATGGGTTTGGGTGGACTCTGGAGGTTGGTGATAGACAGGGAGGCCTGATGTGCTGTGGTTCATGAGGTCGCAAAGAGTCAGATACAACTGAGCAACTGAACTGACTGAACTGAACTAATCAGGATGATTACAATATTCTGATGGTTTCTGCCATACACAAACGTGAATCAGCCATAGGTACACATATGTCCCATGAACTCTATGAACAGTATGAAAATGCATATATGAATATTGTGTGTTTATTTACCAGCCTCCTGTTGACTCGCTCACTTTCTACCCACCCTACTCTCCTGACTTTCATAAGAATATTTTGTCCATGTTCAGTTTCAGAGAATATCAAGGGAGGAATCTAGACTAGCACCCCATACTGCCTGAAGTAAATTCAGGTAGCTGTGTTTTACAATATATGCAAATACAGATTCCCTACATTTCCTTTAGGTAAAGATCAGAGTGTACCATACATTTTGCTTCCCTAGCCCAGATACTTTTCCTTTCCTATTTCTAAGACTTTGGGCAAAATTATTTTGTGAGATCTTTAGTATTGTTTCCTGAATCCTCTAAATGAGAGTTAAGCCATGATAACTCAGTGAGTTGCAACCAAGGCCCTCTGGGGCTTGTGTTTCCAAATGGGCTTGGTTAAAAATAACAGCTCCATTACTAGCTAATCCATATAGGAACTGGGGATTTGGTGTCCAATTCAAATAATGCTGCCTATATCTGAATCTTCTTCTGAAATGCTAGCAAATAATTAGAGGTTGGAAGATTTCATCAGAGTGACAGCTGTGGACAGAACCCTAGTTCAAATTTTCATGAATTAGACCAAAATAGAATGAATTCTTCTGCCCTGCTTTGTCTGTTGTTTTCTGGGTTGTCCCTGCATCAGAGCCATCCTTGGAAGTGATCCCACTTCCCTGTTTATAGGGATCAATACCCAAGCTGTATCCATATGTCCACAAAGGCTTATAGAAAACTGTATCATTTCTCCAGTCTTGAAATGCTCATCAAAATTCTGTATGCAGAACTATACGCGTTCTAAGTTTCCGCAAACTGTATATTCACTGCAAGTGTTTTTTGATGCATTTGAATCACTTACTGAATACTCTGGATTATGGGGATGAGTGATGTAATATAAAACACAGCTTTCTTCTATCCAAGGCCACATCCCTACCATCCCCCAAGGAAATCCTCCTCATATTCTCGTCTGTTGTAGCCTATCGTTCTATCTGAAGCAATTTAACAAGAATTCGTGTCATGAGAAGAGTTTCTATTTTTCTTAAAGTATCTCTGACAGATGTGCTTCCCTATTCTTACAGAATTAAGTTGTTCCAGCACTGATGTCGGAGAAGGCGATGGCACCCCACTCCAGTACTCTTGCCTGGAAAATCCCATGGACAGAGGAGCCTGGTAGGCTGCAGTCTATGGGGTCGCTAAGAGTCGGACACGACTGAGCGACTTCGCTTTCACTTTTCTCTTTCATGCATTGGAGAAGGAAATGGCAACCCACTCCAGTGTTCCTGCCTGGAGAATCCCAGGGACAGGGGAGCCTGCTGGCTGCCGTCTATGGGGTCACACAGAGTCGGACACGACTGAAATGACTTAGCATAGTATAGCATAGCACTGATGTAATCTTCCATAGCTTTTTCCTTTCTATTTTTTTTTTCTTTTCATAGTTCTTCAGTTATATCAAAACACAAATTCAGTTCAGTTCAGTTCAGTTCAGTTCAATTCAATTGCTCAGTCGTGTCTGACTCTTTGCGACCCCATGAATTGCAGCACACCAGGCCTCCCTCTCCATCACTAACTCCCGGAGTTCACTCATACTCACGTATTGTTTTTGCTTTGGCTCCATCCCTTGATTCTTTCTAGAGTTATTTCTCCACTGATCTCCAGTGTTGTATCGAACTGAATCTCACTGGTCAACCTGCAAGATCACCAGACTGCCAATACCATCATAAGATTGCCGTACCAAGCCCCGAGTATGGCATCCTTGGTGTCCACTGGTGATGAAAAAGCGTGGAGAAGGTAGGGTTACACAGAGACCAAGTGACAGTATTGCATATGCCTTTGGCACTAATTTCCATCTTTACTGTCTCCTTAGTTTTTGCCTCCTAGACCATTGTACCACAGGGAAACTACGCTTAAATGTATCAGCTAAAATCATTATTTCTCTCTTTTTAATTCATGTCTAAATCATGAACCCAAAACAATCAACTCTGGTGTCTTCTGATAGTTATTTCTTGAAAGTCTTATAGACAGCTCTGAACGAGCCACCCTCCATCCATGTGACTCTGGTCACTAAGGGAATTGGTTCACTTCCGTGAAATGGTACCATCCCTAATCCTATTAATGAATTTCTCTGTGGAATCTAGTGAAAAATGCTCTGCTGGCGAAGATAAACACTGGTTCTTTGGCGACACTTCAGATGCTGGCAGTTCAGGTGTGCAGCACTCACTTCTAGGTCTGAAACGTAGAGACAGATGGCTCTGTTTCTCCTGAACGGTACTTCCATGGATTTCAAAGATCTAGGGAAAATTTAATGATATTTCTTTCGCATTTCCCTTTCTGTACAAGATAAAGAAAATGATTAAAATTCAAGATTTTGATAGCTTGTTTTCATTAAAGTATAATGATACCCTTATGACAGTTATTTCTTTTTCGTTTCTCAGCTGTAGTACATTGGACTTCCTTGGTGGCTCAGAGGGTAAAAAAATCTGCCTGCAATGCAGGAAACCTGGATTTGATCCCTGGGTTGGAAAGATGCCCTGGAGAAGGGAATGGCTACCCACTCCAATATTTTTGTCTTGAGAATCCCATAGACAGAAGGAGCCTGGTGGACTAAGGCCAAGAATTGGACACGACTGAGTGACGAACACACTTCTTGTAGCACAGTACATAGAGGACAAAAAAAGATTAATAAGATAGAATGTTTTATGAATATGAAAAATTTCATACTAAAGTTTATTTCCACCTATGAAAGTTTTGATAGCCAATGAGAAGAAAATAAATTAATTATGATTGTCATTCCTGGCAAGAAGTACTGGGGTGTATCATAAATCTTCAGCTAACTTGAGCATAAATGCATTCATGTATATAGTTTTAGAGTTGTTCTCAATGATATTCTATAATGTGTAGTCTTTCTTAAAGAAGAAGAAAGAAAACTGAAAAAGAAAAAAATATATTAAAAGATTCTTTTTTTCATGTTAGCAATGAGGCAATTGTAACATTAAGGAAGTTAGTTTTAATTTTCATAAAATTCTTTTTTATGCAGATGGATAGATTTATGTATTTTATCTGTGTCTCTATTGGTATGCCTCAAAATAAAATTAGGTTATGCATATTTCATGGAAATATTTATTAATCTTCATTTCATCCACCCATTTAATAAGCCAGGTCTAGAAATAGTATTTTTGGTGAATAGTGATTGCTAATGTTCAGAAAAGAAAATTTTAGATGAAGTTTTCTTTTATGTACAGTGACAGGACACTGATGGTGTAGAATTTGGTACCAAGAGTAGGGTTCTGAAAATGGCAGCTACTTGGCAGGAAATAGAGAAGGACACTAAAATCACCTAACTAATTAACTAACTTAGTGGGGAAGCTGGTTAGACTTGTTTTAAGGTCATACAGTACTTGGGTAAATGATAATGATTTATATACTTCAATTATTAATATTGATTTATGGGTACAGTTTACAATTGGTGATGAACAGAACTTTTGGATCATTTGGATATTTTAATGTAAAGAGAATACAATATTGACAGCTGGAGAATTAGTGGGAGATAAGGTTGACACAAATTTAAAGTGCAGTCTCTGTGACCACCTTCTGCTTGGCATCCTTTGCCAGATAAATGAAGCTGACCGAGGGGAAATGACTGTCCCACTCAGCCTGTGCTGAGGGTCTGGGGTTAGCACAAACACAGAGCACTGTGAGCAGGATACTGGATTTCCACACGGAAATTCATGTTGAAGTCAGCATTTTGGTTGGGGCTGTTAGCTGAGAATTGACTGATAAAAAAGAGAAAAGAGCAAACATCTCTTACACATTCAGTTCAGTTGCTCAGTCATGTCCAGCTCTTCGTGGCGCTACGGACTGCAGCACGCCAGGCTCCCCTGTCCATCACCAACACCCAGAGCTTTACGTGTGCTCTGCTTCCAAAGAAGAGGTAAACTTGTCTAATGAAAACTCCTAACCAAAAATGAATTTCTAGGTTGTTACACTCCGAGTGTTCTTGCCTGGAGAATCTCAGGGATGGCAGAGCCTGGTGGGCTGCCGTCTCTGGGATCACACAGAGTTGGACACGACTGAAGTGACGCAGCACCAGCAGCAGCACTCCCACCAAGAAAAAATGAACTGCTGAAAACTTGTTTTAGGCTGAACTAATTCTCAGAAAACAGCTTTCCCAGTATTTAATCTCTGATTTGACCATTTAGGACAGGCAAGGAGAATCGTTTCAAATGGTGAAGCCAAGAACTATGGATGGAACACGGAGATTCAATCAGAAAACAGAAAATATGCAAATTGGTCAAGAAAAACAAACGACAAAACCAAACCCCTTATCCATTTTTTAGAGTAATCTTCATTGTTTCATCTCTTTCAGAATTTTCCACAGTTTATTGTGATCCACACAGTCAAAGGCTTTGGCATAGTCAATAAAAAAGAAATAGATGTTTTTCTGGAATTCTCTTGCCTTTTCCATGATCCAGCGGATGTTGGCAATTGGATCTCTGGTTCCTCTGCCTTTTCTAAAACCAGTTTGAACATCGGGAAGTTCATGGTTCACATATTGCTGAAGCCTGGCTTGGAGAATTTTGAGCACTACTTCACTAGCGTGTGAGATGAGTACAATTGTGCGGTAGTTTGAACATTCTTCGGCATTGCCTTTCTTTGGGATTGGGATGAAAACTGACCTTTTCCAATCCTGTGGCCACTGCTGAGTTTTCCAAATTTGCTGGCATATTGAGTGCAGCACTTTCACAGCATCATCTTTCAGGATTTGGAATAGCTCAACTGGAATTCCATCACCTCCACTAGCTTTGTTCATAGTGATGCTTTCTAAGGCCCACTTGACTTCACATTCCAGGATGTCTGGCTCTAGGTCAGTGATCACACCATCGTGATTATCTGGGTCATGAAGATCTTTTTTGTATAGTTCTTCTGTGTATTCTTGCCACCTCTTCTTAATATCTTCTGCTTCTGTTAGGTCCATACCATTTCTGTCCTTTAGTGAGCTCATCTTTGTATGAAATGTTCCTTTGGTATCTCTGATTTTCTTGAAGAGATCCCTAGTCTTTCCCATTCTGTTGTTTTCCTGTATTTCTTTGCATTGATCGCTGAAGAAGGCTTTCTTATCTCTTCTTGGTATTCTTTGGAACTCTGCATTCAGATGCTTATATCTTTTCTTTTCTCCTTTGTTTTTCGCTTCTCTTCTTTTCACAGCTATTTGTAAGGCCTTCCCAGACAGCCATTTTGGAAAATTCTGAAAGAGATGGGCATACCAGACCACCTGATCTGCCTCTTGAGAAATTTGTATGCAGGTCAGGAAGCAACAGTTAGAACTGGACATGGAACAACAGACTGGTTCCAAATAGGAAAAGGAGTACGTCAAGGCTGTATATTGTCATTCTGTTTATTTAACTTATATGCAGAGTACATCATGAGAAAAGCTGGTCTGGAAGAAACACAAGTTGGAATCAAGATTGCTGGGAGAAATATCAATAACCTCAAATATGCAGATGATACCACCCTTATGGCAGAAAGTGAAGAGGAACTAAAAAGCCTCTTGATGAGAGTGAAAGTGGAGAGTGAAAAAGTTGGCTTAAAGATCAACATTCAGAAAACAAAGATCATGGCATCTGGGCCCATCACTTCATGGGAAATAGATGGGGAAACAGTGGAAACAGTGTCAGACTTTGTTTTTCTGGCCTCCAAAATCACTACAGATGTTGACTGCAGCCATGAAATTAAAAGATGCTTACACCTTGGAAGGAAAGTTATGACCAACCTAGATCACATATTCAAAAGCAGAGACATTACTTTGCCAACAAAGGTTTGCCTAGTCAAGGCTATGGTCTTTCCTGTGGTCATGTATGGATGTGAGAGCTGGACTGTGAAGAAGGCTGAGCGCCGAAGAATTGATGCTTTTGAACTGTGGTGTTGGAGAAGACTCTTGAGAGTCCCTTGGACTGCAAGGAGATCCAACCAGTCCATTCTGAAGAAGATCAGCCCTGGGATTTCTTTGGAAGGAATGATGCTAAAGCTGAAACTCCAGTACTTTGGCCACCTCATGTGAGGAGTTGACTCATTGGAGAAGACTCTGATGCTGGGAGGGATTGGGGGCAAAAGGAGAAGGGGACGACAGAGGATGAGATGGCTGGATGGCATCACTGACTCGATGGATGTGAGTCTGAGTTACCTCCGGGAGTTGGTGATGGATAGGGAGGCCTGGCGTGCTGTGATTCATGGGGTCACAAAGACTCAGACACGACTGAGTGACTGATCTGATCTGATCATTGTTGCATTCCTTTAGGAGTATTTTCTAAATCTATTATACTTTTCACATCAGGGGTTGGGAAATATGGCCCATTGGCCAAATATGGCCTGTCTCCTGTTTTTGTAAATAAAGTTTTATTGAAACACAGTCATATACATTTACTTATTCTTTATGTCTCCCTTTGTGTCACAATTGCAAAGCTGTTTTAGTGACTGAGATCCTATAACACACAAGTCTAAAGATATTAAATATCTGACCCTTCCCTGGTGACTCAGATAGTGTTTGTTAAGAGGTCAAGGATCAGAAACTTTTCTCTTAAGTAAATATTTTAGGCTTTTCAAGTCAAATGCAATCTCTTTTGCATAATCTTTTAACCATCTTTTGCAAATGTAGGAAGCATTCTTTGTTCTAGGGTTACACAAAGGGCTTCCCTGGTAGCTCAGCTGGTAAAGAATATGCCTGTAATGCAGGAGACCCTGGTTTGATTCCTGGGTTGGGAAGTTCCCCTGAAGGGATAGGCTACTCACTCCAGTATTCTTTGGTTTCCCTGGTGGCTCAGATGGTAAAGAATTCTCCTGCATTGTGGAAGACCTAGATTCAATCCCTGGGTTGGGAAGATCCCTTGCAGGAGGGTATGGCAACCCACTCTAGTATTCTTGCCTGAAGAATCCCCATGGACAGAGGTGCCTGGCGGGCTACAGTCCATGGGGTTGCAAAGATTAGGATGTGACTGAGTTACACAAAGCACAGCACTGCTGCTGCTGCTAAGTTGCTTCAGTCGTGTCTGACTCTGTGTGACCCTATAGACGGCAACCCATCAGGCTCCCCTGTCCCTGGGATTCTCCAGGCAAGAACACTGGAGCGGGTTGCCATTTCCTTCTCCAATGCATGAAAGTGAAGTTGCTCAGTCGTGTCCGACTCTTAGTGACCCCATGGACTGCAGCCTACCAGGCTCCTCCATCCGTGGAACTTTCCAGGCAAGAGTACTGGAGTGGGGTGCCATTGCCTTCTCCGAAGCACAGCACAGGGCTGCACAAAGCCAGGCTGCAAGCAGAATTTGCCCTTGTGAGCTGTAGTTTGCTGACTCCTTGTTCTAGAGGGTGCTTCCTCCTATGCTGGGGGATCAGCCAGCTCTAGAAATTGTTCTCTCAGCTGCATCATCTGGATTCTCTTTCTGATGATTGCTTATCTTCCATAAGTCTTGCCTGGGCTTTTCAAGCAGTAGTTGCAAGACAGAGTGGAAGTGTCCACAGCCGTGTGGCCTAGGTTCAGAGGTGGAGTGCTGAAAAGTCAGCCATGTCCTTTTGGCCAAAGCATGTTTTAAGGGAAGGTGGGATTTGAGAGCCAGGAAACAGATTCCAACTCTTCATAAGAGCAGCTGTGCGTATTTAAAAATAACCATTTTTGCAACTTCTTCACTATCATGCTTATCCTATTCCCTTACTTTCACTCTACGTTGGTTAACCTATCTTTTAGGTACATACTACAGATACCTCTGGAGAAGGCGATGGCACCCCACTCCAGTACTCTTGCCTAGAAAATCCCATGGACGGAGGAGCCTGCTAGGCTACAATCCATGGGGTCACGAAGAGTCGGACATGACTGAGCGATTTCACTTTCACTTTTCACTTTCATGCATTGGAGAAGGAAATGGCAACTCATTCCAGTGTTCTTGCCTGGAGAATCCCAGGGAAGGGGGAGCCTGGTGGGCTGCTGTTTATGGGGTCACACAGAGTCGGACATGACTGAAGCCACTTAGCAGCAGCACAGATACCTCTATCAAGGTGTAATGAGAAGGACTTACACACAAATGAGAGTTTCTGGGATTAGATCTAGATACAATAGCAGGACAAAGATTTACCACATGGAAGACTGAGAGTGCCTTTTCTACAAGCATAACAAGCATTGTTAACAGGAAGAAGAGAGTGAGTGTGTGTTTGGTATTAACTGGAGTGGTCCCTACAAGTCTTTCCTATTGATATTTGACATCTAAATTCAAACCCCAATCTCCCGCATTCTTTCTCTCCAGTACTACAGGATATTAGCTCAGGTACCCACCTTTCTCTATGACAGCCAGTACTTAAGGAAAGGCTACAACTGGCTCAGTCTTCAGGGGTTGGATACTGGTTGGTCCAAGCTGGTTAAAGTACCCACATGGCTCTGCTAGTGATATGTTAAGATCAAGACATATGGGACAATTCTGGATGGTGATACAGACATGATGTTGTTTATAGGAGTGGTTCTACAACTATCAAGATGAGAAAGAGATAGAGAATCTCATCTTCCTGGATTTTGCTTTTCTGAATATAGCACCCTAAACCACTATAGCCATCTTTCCATCTCATTGAAATTTAGACTGAAAACACTGCCAACAAACTGAGAACAGGATAGCTGAAATGTTGAAAACTAATCTGTGAGTGCAAAGTTGCCTCAGTCACGTCTGACTCTCTGCAACCCTATGGACTGTGGCATGCCAGGCTCTTCTGTCCATGGGATTCTGCAGGCAATAATACTGGAGTGGGTTACCATGCCCTCGTCCAGGGGATCTTCTCGACATAGGGATTGAACCTGCATGTCTTATGGCTCCTCGATTAGCAGGCTGGTTCTTCACCACTAGCGCCACCTGGGAAGCCCCAAAAGTAATCTGAGTCTTAATGATATAACTGAGCTGTGCAGCTATACAGGTACTTCAGTCTGTTCTCCTGCAATTATATATATAAAAATACAGCCCCTGATTACCTAAGAAATTCTTTTTGTTTTCACACTCAAATTCAAATTATTTTAACTCAATCACCTTACTAAAAGCAGAAAAATGACAACAGCAACAAACAACAAAAACCAAATGTAAAGGGAGTCTCATCTGTAAATACCAGGGCTTCCCTGGTGGCTCAGCTGGTAAAGAATCTGCCTGCAATGCAGGAGCCCTGGGTTCAATCCCCAGGGTTGGGAAGATCCCCTGGAGAAGGGAAAGGCCACCCACTCCAGTGTTCTGGCCTGGAGAATTCCATGGACTGTATAGTCCATGGGGTTGCAGAGAAGTGGGCATGACTGAATGACTTGCACTTTCTAGAGAGAAAAAGTTGTTAAAAATGAATGGAGTGTGGGATCCCATCCCTTCCTGGAGTGGGTTTAGGTGGGTAAAGAGAAACATAGAAGAGTCTAGAAAGAATTCTAATTCATGATTTCACCATGACAATCATGACCAATGTCTATTTAAGAGTTTTCTTGAAAGTTAATTGACGATAGCAGGTGGTGCAGGACAATGATGAGATGGAGCTTGCAAAGAAACCTGCCTGAATCTTAAGGAGACACAAAACACACACAGCATTTCTGGAACAAGGTGGCTTTTATAATTAAGACAAAATTGGCAGTCAAAATCAGGCTATCTCAAAATATAACTGGATGATGAATAATTTGAGTCAAGGTCTCCCCCTATCCTCACTCAGCAGGGCCAGGTTAAGAGTGAGGTATCATCTCATGGGATGGTCAGGCCTGCCCAGCTGGTGGGGCAGGAGCAGTGCAGGGACAGGGCATCAGGAAGACCCTGGAAGGCAGTTCAGACGGAGAGCTGTCACCGTGATGGGCCTTTGGAGAATGCCTACTGTGTGCACAGGTGAATGCCACTGTGTCCAACACAAATAACCAAACTTTTAAAGACCAAGGAACAGAGCTATGCCACAGATACACCAGAAAGTCTGTTCAGTGGACTCTGACACAGTTTGAAAATACTATAAAATGGGATTGAAGGTCCTACTTTAATTTAAACCAGTTATATGTTGTAGTGTTTAATATTTTTATGGACATTTATATGTCCCCTAATTTCCACAGTGAATTCTGTGAGAATGGAAAATGTTTTCCAAGGAAGGAAAGGAAATGGACAGGTCTCAAAGAAGATCCTTACAAGTGTGCAAATTTCCTCACTTCTTCATAAGGAAGGAGGGGAATCAAAATTCAATTTTATACAGGACTTATTGTGAAAAGTCAAATTAAAAAATAAAAATTAAAATTGATGATAGAGTAGTATTTTATATGATTTTTTTTTAATTTGGAAAACGTGAAGTCACTCAGTCGTGTCCGACTCTTTATGACCCCATGGACTGTAGCCTACCAGGCTCCTCTGTCCATGGGATTTTCCAGGCAATAGTACTGGAGTGGATTGCCATTTCCTTTTCCAATGGATCTTCCCAACCCAGAGATCGAACCCGGGTCTCCCGCATCGTAGACAGAAGCTTTACCATCTGAGCCACCAGGGAATTTTGGAAAAGATTGTAGCAAAAATTGTATTAATTAAAATATCCCCAAAACACTTAAGAAAAAAGCAACAGAACGTTATTTGATAAAACCAAGGGAATCTAGCCTATACAATGTAATATCAAAATGAAAAATGTAGAAAGCATGGACCTCTGGAAAAAGTAGCAATGTCTAAAATCAATAAGTTTTGCCATGTTGTAACAAAGATACTGTATTGATTTTTCAAACGTCAGCCTGTGTTCATTTGGAAAGTTGCTATAGACTGTATATGTATCAAGATTGATTAATATGTATGTTATGTAATATTCCGGAGAAGGCAATGGCACCCCACTCCAGTACTTTTGCCTGGAAAATCCCACGGACGGTAGAGCCTGGTAGGCTGCAGTCCATGGGGTCGCTAAGAGTCGGACACGATCAAGCGACTTCACTTTCACTTTTCACTTTCATGCATTGGAGAAGGAAATGGCAACCCACTCCAGTGTTCTTGCCTGGAGAATCCCTGAGACGGGGAAGCCTGGTAGGCTGCCGTCTATGGGGTCACACAGAGTCGGACACGACTAAAGTGATTTAGCATAGCATAGCATATGTAATATTCATTGTCAAGCTATCCTGCCAAATTATTTGAAACTGCGGTGATCAGATGTGTGTCAGTCTTGTACTAGATGTGACAACAGTTTGTTCTCAGAAAACTGCTATGAAATCTTCATATAGCTGCTACGGCTACTGCTAAGTCACTTCAGTCGTGTCCGACACTTTGTGACCCCATAGACGGAAGCCCACCAGGCTCCCCCGTCCCTGGGATTCTCCAGGCAAGAACACTGGAGTGGGTTGCCATTTCCTTGCCCAATGCGTGAAAGTGAAAAGTGAAAGGGAAGTCGCTCAGTCTTTTTGAATCTTAGCGACCCCATCAACTGCAGCCTAGCAGGCTCCTCTGTCCATGGGATTTTCCAGGCAAGAGTACTGGAGTGGGGTGCCATTGCCTTCTCCAATCTTCATATTACACAGCATTTTATTACTAATTTAACATAAACAACACTAACACACATAAAGACTACTTCTCAGATTTTAAAACATGATCAAATTTTGTTTTCCAGAAAACTTTGACATAATCATAAATTTTTATAAAGATTTTGATTTAGATAACACATTATTTGCTATACTAAGTCTTTGTTTCAGTTTAATAGAGTATTTAGAGAACAGTGCTTCTGCTTATGTGATCATACAGAACTAGAAGTTTCATTAAATAATCTGAAAGCATGAGTAAGTCAAAAAATAAAGTTAATAATTTACATGACCACTGGACTATGTCAAAAATATTATCTCTCACATAATTTGGTTTAAAAGCCGTGTGTGTATGCTAGGTTGCTACAGTCATGTCCAACTCTTTGTGACCCTGTGGACTGTAGCCTGCCAGGCTCCTCTGTCCATAGGGATTCTCCAGGCAAGAATACTGGAGTGGGTTGCCATTTCCTCCTCCAGGGGATCTTCCTGACCCAGGGATTGAACTAGCATGTCTCTCATATCTCCTGCACTGGTAAGCCAGTTCTTTACCACTAGTGCCACCTGAAACTGAAAGTCGCTCAGTCATGTCTGACTCTCTGCAACCCCATGGACTACACAGTCCATGGCATTCTCCAGGCCAGAATACTGCAGTGGGCAGCCTTTCTCTTCTCCAGGGAGGTCTTCCCAACCCAGAGATTGAACCCAGGTCTCCCTAATTACAGGCAGATTCTTCACCAGTTGAGTCACAAGAACAAGAATAATACTGGAGTGTGTAGCCTATCCCTTCTGCAAAGTGGATCTTCTTGATCCAGGAATTGAACTGGGGTCTCCGGCATTGCAGGTGGATTCTTTATCAACTGAGCCATCAGAGAAGCCTTGGATAAGGCTGAAAGAACCAATTGCTGTGACTCTAGTACTGTGGATAAATATTTCTTTATTAAAATAGCTATCTAGAATTATCAAAAGCAGTCTAACATTCAGTGAGTTTTCTTTCCTTTTTAGTTTGATAAGCCATGTATTTGTGCCATAACAACTTGCAAACAAATTAGGATAATGAATTAGATAAACATTAACTAAAATTTTACAATCTAGAAATAGCATTGTTTAAGCCAATATGGGTATGGACGTTTTCATAGACATGTGTACACATAAATAAATTCATATAAATGATAAATATATGAATTTAAAATGACCAACTTATCTCGACCTATATTCAGACTTAAATTGAAGAAAGTAGGGAAAACTACTAGACCATTCAGGTATGACCTAAATCAAATACCTTATGATTATACAGTGGAAGTGAGAAATAGATTTAAGGGCCTAGATCTGATAGATAGAGTGCCTGATGAACTATGGAATGAAGTTCGTGACACTGTCCAGGAGACAGGGATCAAGACCATCCCCATGGAAAAGAAACGCAAAAAAGCAAAATGGCTGTCTGGGGCAGCCTTACAAATAGCTGTGAAAAGAAGAGAAGTGAAAAGCAAAGGAGAAAAGGAAAGATATAAACATCTGAATGCAGAGTTCCAAAGAATAGCAAGAAGAGATAAGAAAGCCTTCTTCAGCGGTCAATGCAAAGAAATAGAGGAAAACAACAGAATGGGAAAGACTAGAGATCTCTTCAAGAAAATCAGAGATAACAAGGGAACATTTCATGCAAAGATGGGCTCGATAAAGGACAGAAATGGTATGGACCTAACAGAAGCAGAAGATATTAAGAAGAGATAGCAAGAATACACCGGGGAAGGCAGTGGCACCCCACCCAAGTACTCTTGCCTGAAAAAAATCGCATGGACAGAGGAGCCTGGTAGGCTCCAGTCCATGGGGATGCTAACAGTTGGACACAACTGAGTGACTTCACTTTCACTTTTCACTTTAATGCATTGGAGAAGGAAATGGCAACCCACTTCAGTATTCTTGCCTGGAGAATCTCAGGGACAGAGGAGCCTAGTGGGCTGCCATCTATGGGATCTCACAGAGTTGGACACGACTGAAGCAACGTAGCAGAAGCAGCAGCAAGATTACACAGAAGAACTATACAAAAAAGATCTTCATGACCCAGATAATCATGATGGTGTGATCACTGACCTAGAGCCAGACATCCTGGAATGTGAAGTCAAGTGGGCCTTAGAAAGCATCACAAGGAACAAAGCTTGTGGAGGTGATGGAATTCCAGTTGAGCTATTCCAAATCCTGAAAGATGATGCTGTGAAAGTGCTGCACTCAATATGCCAGCAAATTTGGAAAACTCAGCAGTGGCCACAGGACTGGAAAAGGTCAGTTTTCATTCCAATCCCAAAGAAAGGCAATGCCAAAGAATGTTCAAACTACCGCACAATTGTACTCATCTCACACGCTAGTAAAGTAATGCTCAAAATTCTCCAAGCCAGGCTTTAGCAATATGTGAACCATGAACTTCCTGCTGTTCAAGCTGGTTTTAGAAAAGGCAGAGGAACCAGAGATCAAATTGCCAACATCCGATGGATCATGGAAAAAGCAAGAGAGTTCCAGAAAAACATCTATTTCTGCTTTATTGACTATGCCAAAGCCTTTGACTGTGTGGTTCAAAATAAACTGTGGAAAATTCTGAAAGAGATGGGAATACCAGACCACCTGATCTGCCTCTTGAGAAACACATATGCAGTTCAGGAAGCTACAGTTAGAACTGGACATGGAACAACAGAATGGTTCCAAATAGGAAAAGGAGTACGTCAAGGCTGTATACTGTCACCCTGTTTATTTAACTTATATTCAGAATACATCATGAGAAACGCTGGACTGGAAGAAACACAAGGTGGAATCAAGATTGCTGGGAGAAACAGCAATAATTTCAGATATGCAGATGACACCACCCTTATGGCAGAAAGTGAAGAGGAACTCAAAAGCCTCTTGATGAAAGTGGAAGTGGAGAGTGAAAAGGTTGGCTTAAAGCTCAACATTCAGTAAATGAAGATCATGGCATCTGGTCCCATTACTACATGGGAAATATATGGGGAAACAGTGGAAACAGTGTCAGACTTTGTTTTTCTGGACTCCAAAATCACTGCAGATGGTGACTGCAGCCATGAAATTAAAAGATGCTTACTCCTTGGAAGGAAAGTTATGACCAACGTAGATCAGATCAGATCAGATCAGTTGCTCAGTCGTGTCCGACTCTTTGCGACCCCATGAACTGCAGCACGCCAGGCCTCCCTATCCATCACCAGCTCTCGGAGGTCAATCAGACTCACATCCATTGAGTCAGTGATGCCATCCAGCCATCTCATCCTCTGGCATCCCCTTCTCCTCCTGCCCTCAATCCATCCCAGCATCAGAGTCTTCTCCAATGAGTCAACTCTTCGCATGAGGTGGCCAAAATACTGGAGTTTCAGCTTGAGCATCATTCCTTCCAAAGAAATCCCAGGGCTGATCTCCTTCAGAATGGACTGGTTGGATCTCCTTGCAGTCCAAGGGACTCTCAAGAGTCTTCAACACCACAGTTCAAAAGCATCAATTCTTCAGCGCTCAGCCTTCTTCATAGTCCAGCTCTCACATCCATACATGACCACAGGAAAGACCATAGCCTTGACTAGGCGAACCTGTGTTGGCAAAGTGATGTCTCTGCTTTTGAATATGCTATCTAGGTTGGTCATAACTTTCCTTCCAAGGAGTAAGCGTCTTTTAATTTCATGGCTGCAGTCACCATCTGCAGTGATTTTGGAGCCCAGAAAAATAAAGTCTGACACTGCTTCCACTGTTTCTCCATCTATTTCCCATGTAGTGATGAGACCAGATGCCATGATCTTCGTTTTCTGAATGTTGAGCTTTAAGCCAACCTTTTCACTCTCCACTTTCACTTTCATCAAGAGGCTTTTGAGTTCCTCTTCACTTTCTGCCATAAGGGTGGTATCATCTGCATATCTGAGGTTATTGATATTTCTCCCAGCAATCTTGATTCCAACTTGTGTTTCTTCCAGTCCAGCATTTCTCATGATGTACTCTGCATATAAGTTAAATAAACATGGTGACAATATACAGCCTTGACGTACTCCTTTTCCTATTTGGAACCAGTCTGTTGTTCCATGACCAGTTCTAACTGTTGCTTCCTGACCTGCATACAGATATTTCAAGAGGCAGATCAGGTGGTCTGGTATTCCCATCTCTCTCAGAATTTTCCACAGTTTATTTTATTTCATTTTTTTTATCAAGAATCTCTTTTATTGATTATCAGAAACATTACAAACATCTAATATGAACAAATTGTAACATGACAGTGTTTAGTTTGAACAATTAATACATTTCAGATATAATATTATACATATTTCAATATTATTCTCCCCAATCATCCCACCCTCTCCCAGTCCCAGAGTCCAAAAGTCTGGTCTATACATCAGTGTCTCTTTTGCTGTCTCATTAATAGGGTTATTTTTACCATCTTTCTAAATTCCATATATATGTGTTAGTATACTGTATTTGTGTTTTTGTTTCTGGCTTATTTCACTCTGTATAATAGGCTCCAGTTCCATCCACCTCCTTAGAACTGATTCAAATGTATTCTTTTTAATGGCTGAGTAATACTCCATTGTGTATATGTACCACAGCTTGCTTATCCATTCATCTGTGGATGGACATCTAGGTTGCTTCCACATTCTGGCTATTGTAAACAGTGCTGCTATGAACATTGGGGTACATGTGTCTCTTTCAATTCTGGTTTTCTCAGTGTATATGCCCAGCAGTGGGATTGCTGGATCATAAGGCAGTTCTATTCCCAGTTTTTTGAGGAATCTCCAGACTGTTCTCCATAGTGGCTGTACCAGTTTGCATTCCCACCAAAAGTGCAAGAGGGTTCCCTTCTCTCCGCACCCTCTCCAGCATTTATTGCTTGTGGACTTTTGGATAGCAGCCATTCTGATTGGCGTGAAATGGTATCTTATAGTGGTTTTGATTTGCATTTCTCTGATAATGAGTGATGTTGAGCATCTTTTCATGAGTTTGTTAGCCATCTGTATGTCTTCTTTGGAGAAATGTCTATTTAGTTCTTTGGCCCATTTTTTGATTGGGTCATTTATTTTTCTGGAATTGAGCTGTAGAAGTTGCTTGTATATTTTTGAGATTAGTTGTTTGTCAGTTGCTTCATTTGCTATTATTTTCTACCATTCTGAAGGCTGTCTTTTCACCTTGCTTATAGTTTCCTTTGTTGTGCAGAAGCTTTTAAGTTTGATTAGGTCCCATTTGTTCATTTTTGATTTTATTTCCAATATTCTGGGAGGTGGGTCATGGAGGATCCTGCCGTGATGTAAGTCAGAGAGTGTTTTGCCTATGTTTTCCTCTAGGAGTTTTATGGTTTCTGGTCTTACATTTAGCTCTTTAATCCATTTTGAGTTTATTTTTGTGTATGGTGTTAGAAAGTGTTCTAGTTTCATTCTTTTACAAGTGTTTGACCAGTTTTCTCAGCACCACTTGTTAAAGAGATTATTTTGAACCACACAGTCAAAGGCTTTGGCATAGTCAATAAAGCAGAAATAGACGTTTTTCTGGAACTCTCTTGCTTTTTCGATGATCCAGCGGTTGTTGGCAATTTAATCTCTGGTTCCTCTGCCTTTTCTAAATCCAGCTTGAACATCAGGAAGTTCACGGTTCACATATTGCTGAAGCCTGGCTTGGAGAATTTTGAGCATTACTTTACTAGCGTGTGAGATGAGTGCAATTGTGGGGTAGTTTGAGCATTCTTTGGCATTGCCTTTCTTTGGGATTGGGATGAAAACTGACCTTTTCCAATCTTGCGGCCACTGCTAAGTTTTCCAAATTTGCTGGCATATTGAGTGCAGCACTTTCACAGCATCATCTTTCAGGATTTGGAATAGCTCCACTGGAATTCCATCACCTCCACTAGCTTTGTTCCCAGTGATGCTTTCTAAGGCCCACTTGACTTCACATTCCAGGATGTCTGGCTCTAGGTCAGTGATCACACCATCATGATTATCTGGGTCATGAAGCTCTTTTTTGTACAGTTCTTCTGTGTATTCTTGCCACTCTTCTTAATATCTTCTGCTTCCGTTAGGTCCATACCATTTCTGTCCTTTATCGAGCCCATGTTTGCATGAAATGTTCCTTTGGTATCTCTGATTTTCTTGAAGAGATCCCTAGTCTTTCCCATTCTGTTGTTTTCCTGTATTTCTTTGCATTGATCGCTGAAGAAGTCTTTCTTATCTCTTCTTGCTATTCTTTGGAACTCTGCATTCAGATGTTTATATCTTTCCTTTTCTCCTTTGCTTTTCACTTCTCTTCTTTTCGCAGCTATTTATAAGGCCTCCCCAGACAGCCATTTTGCTTTTTTGCATTTCTTTTCCATGGGGATGGTCTTGATCCCTGTCTCCTGTACAATGTCACGAACCTCATTCCATAGTTCATCAGGCACTCTATCTATCAGATCTAGGCCCTTAAATCTATTTCTCACTTCCACTGTATAATCATAAGGGATTTGATTTAGGTCATATCTGAGTGGTCTAGTGGTTTTCCCTACTTTCTTCAATTTAAGTCTCAATTTGGCAATAAGGAGTTCATGGTCCGAGCCACAGTGAGCTCCTGGTCTTGTTTTTGCTGATTGTATAGAGCTTCTCCATCTTTGGCTGCAAAGAATATAATCGATCTGATTTCAGTGTTGACCACCTGGTGATGTCCATGTATAGAGTCTTCTCTTGTGTTGTTGGAAGAGGGTATTTGCTATGACCAGTGCATTTTCTTGGCAAAACTCTGTTAGTCTTTGCCCTGCTTCATTCCATATTCCAAGGCCAAATTTGCCTGCTACTCCAGGTGTTTCTTGACTTCCTACTTTTGCATTCCAGTCCCCTATAATGAAAAGGACATCTTTTTGGGGTGTTAGTTCTAAAAGGTCTTGTAGGTCTTCATAGAACCTTTCAACTTCTGCTTCTTCAGCGTTACTGGTTGGGGCATAGACTTGGATTACTGTGACATTGAATGGTTTGCCTTGGAAACGAACAGACATCATTCTGTCGTTTTTGAGATTGCATCCAAGTACTGCATTTCGGACTCTCTTGTTGACCATGATGGCCACTCCATTTCTTCTGAGGGATTCCTGCCCACAGTAGTAGATATAATGGTCCTCTGAGTTAAATTCACCCATTCCAGTCCATATTAGTTCGCTAATTCCTAGAATGTCAACATTCACTCTTGCCATCTCTTGTTTGATCACTTCCAATTTGCCTTGATTCATGGACCTGACGTTCCAGGTTCCTATGCAATATTGCTCTTTACAGCATCGGACTTTGCTTCTATCACCAGACACATCTACAGCTGGGTATTCTTTCTGCTTTGGTTCCATCCCTTCATTCTTTCTGGAGTTATTTCTCCACTGATCTCCAGTAGCATATTGGGCCCCTACTGACCTGGGGAGTTTCTCTTTCAGTATCCTATCATTTTGCCTTTTCATACTGTTCATGGGGTTCTCCAGGCAAGAATACTGAAGTGGTTTCCCATTCCCTTCTCCAGTGGACCACATTCCAAAGCAGAGACATTACTTTGCCAACAAAGGTTCATCTAGTCAAGGCTATGGTTTTACCTGTGGTCATGTATGGATGTGAGATTGGACTGTGAAGAAGGCTGAGCACCAAAGAATTGATGCTTTTGAACTGTGGTGTTGGAGAAGAGTCTTGAGAATCCCTTGGACTGCAAGGAGATCCAACCAGTCCATTCTGAAGGAGATCAGCCCTGGGATTTCTTCGGAACAAATGATGCTAAAGCTGAAACTCCAGTACTTTGGCCACCTCATGTGAAGAGTTGACTCATTGGAAAAGACTCTGATGCTGGGAGGGATTGGAAGCAGGAAGAGAAAGGGACTCCAGACGATGAGATGGCTGGATGGCATCACTGACTCGATGGATGTGAGTTTGAGTGAACTCCGGGAGTTGGTGATGGACAGGGAGCCTGGCGTGCTGTGATTCATGGGGTCGCAAAGAGTCAGACACAACTGAGCAACTGATCTGATCTGATGTCACAAATACTGGACAATACCAGGGTGGGTTGCCACTCCCTTCTCCAGGAAGGTACTATCATCCTGACCCAAGAATTGAACCTGTGTCTCTTGCATTGGCAGGTGGATTCTTTACCACTGAGCCACCAAGGAAACCCATATAGCACACATGATAGAAGAACCTATCAACAGCTATTGCATAAACTCAGAAAGATAGTACACTTATTTTTTCCTTATTCATTATTCATAATGAATAATGATATTCAGTATATTATTGATAAAAACAATTAAAATTAGTTAAAAGTACACACTAATATTCATAAAATTATATCACATTACTTTTTCATGAATATTTTGTCATTCGTGTTATGGTACATTTAAACTAATAGAACTACATAAATAAATTTAAGTATTACTAATTCTTGATACTTTACACATCTATGATTGCCCTTTATAAGATTCTTAATTTTGACTAACCTCTCAGAAGTCTATATTTAAATATTCACATAATATTGTATAAACCTTGTTATTGGAGAACATCTGGAATAAGTAAATAATTCTAGAGTCATCAGTCTGTTTATATTTTGTGTGTGTTTTTATTCTGTTAAAAGTTAGAGAGAAGTATAGTTCTTTATTCCCATCCACAGGTAACTTTTTTCCCCCCAAATTACATACTTATATGTTTCTTTCTTCTTCCTACCCTCGCACTATATATTTTTTTAATGCTGTGTCCACATTCTTTCCACTTACTTGCTTGACACTGGAGTCTCTTCAGTTTTGTACACTACAGGGAATTTTTTTCCATAAATTTTTGTCAGTTACTTTATTTCATATTTCATCTGTGGTCACAGTCATTAGTGTAATGGATCTAGTATCAAGTATAGTTTTTTCAGTTATGTCAAGTAACCTGAGTTCATAGTAATGTCACCAAATCTCTATATATACCATCTATCCAAAATCACTGCAGATGGTAACTGCATCCATGAAATTAAAAGATGCTTACTCCTTGGAAGGAAAGTTATGACCAACCTAGATAGCATATTCAAAAGCAGAGACATTACTTTGCCAACAAAGGTCTGTCTAGTCAAAGCTATGGTTTATCCCGCAGTCATGTATGGATGAGAGAGCTGGACTGTGAAGAAGGCTGAGCGCCGAAGAATTGATACTTTTGAACTGTGGTGTTGGAGAAGATTCTTGAGAGTCCCTTGGACTGCAAGGAGACCCAACCAGTCCATTCTGAAGGAGATCAGCCCTGGGATTTCTTTGGAAGGAATGATGCTAAAGCTGAAGCTCCAGTACTTTGGCCACCTCATGCGAAGAGTTGACTCATTGGAGAAGACTCTGATGCTGGGAGGGATTGGGGGCAGGAGGAGAAGGGGACGCCAGAGGATGAGATGGCTGGATGGCATCACTGACTCAATGGACGTGAGTCTCAGTGACCTCCGGGAGTTGGTGATGGACAGGGAGGCCTGGCGTGCTGTGATTCATGGGGTCTCAAAGAGTCGGACACGACTGAGCAATTGAACTGAACTGAACTGATACCATGTTTATTATTCTAACCTCCCTCCTTCTACTTTTCTGTACCCTCCTATAAGATAGACATCTTACTCTCAGCTCCTGTCATTCATTTTCTTAGTTTTTCAATTCTAGTACACATGCATATGGACTCAGAATTAACAGAATTTATGTTACTGCAGAAAACAACATCACCCGCCTAGGCACTGGGCTTATGTAAAATTCTCTTATGTTTAATCTTACAAAACTCACTCATTTCCAAAGTTACTTTTACATCAACAACTTTTAACCCCATTCCCTGCCTGGCATATGTTATATGTTAGTATTTGTGACCCTGATATGTTTTTACAGTCTGTATTCTATTCTATTAGCCCCCAACCTTTTCCAGGCTTTTATTTGCATTCTGTGAGACTGTCTCTTTATAGCATAAAGTTTTATGAATTTTGACAAATGCATAAAATTTCTCAATTGGGAAATGATAATATAAATGAATCTGTAATCTTTACTTTCCAAAGTATTGCTATGTTAGGAAGATTAAAAATATCACACAAATTGTCATTTGCCTCATTGTAAGTATCCATAGGGAGGGTATCTGTCATATATTTCATATTTATAAGATAATCAAATATAACTATAAAAATCAGAAAATTGTTAAAGTGATATAAAATGTGTGCTCATGGAGAAAAATATTAAAAATGTTTGTGTATTGTCTGTGTTTTCTTGAGTTTGAAAACTAAAGTTTTAAAAATTGAATCAGATATATTGTGTGCATGAAATGTCATATAATATGAAAGTGAACAAAATTCAAATTCTATTTTGTCTATTTTAAAAACATATTCTGGTGATTATTATCTCACAAAAGTCATTGTGAAATAGTTACTGTTTTCAATAAAATTGGGAGATTGGAATTGACATATATACACTATAAAATAGATAACTAATGAAAATCTATGGTGTAGCACAGTGAACTCTACTCAATGCTCTGTGGTGACCTAAATGGGGAAGAAATCCAAAAAAAGAGGGGTATGTGTATACATATAGCTGATTCACTTGGCTGTGCAGCAGAAACACAATACTATAAAGCAACTATACTCCAATAAAAAAGTTAAAGAATATAAAGTCACTGTTTTTTCCCCCAAAAAAGCACATATAAACTAATTATTATACTTGTGAAAATTTATGTAATATACTTGTAAATAAAAGTGATCCTTTCTATCACTTGGTTTGAATAATTTTTCAGAAGCGAAATTGATCTTGGCATTTACATTCAGAGTTATTGGCATTGTGTCATAGAATAGCACTGCCTTAAAAGATGAATCATGAACCATTTTTCTGCTGTGCTTATTGATTACCCTTCAGCATATAAAGAGCTTGTAAGGTTAAAAAGCATTTAAAGATTTATTACCTGTATTGATCTACTTTTTTTGGTGGTGTGAAAGCAAATATAATTCTGTTACAGCAAAAGATACAGTAAACTTTATTGCTTAAATACCCGAATTTAGCAACTTAAGGAGTGTTTCCAACATGAAATAAAATGTACTATTTCTATTTGTTACCTAGATTCTTATTTCATTTTTGAGATATGTCACCATCCTGGTGTTTACTTTATTATTGATTTAACAAAAACTAAACAAATCTCAACTCCATCCACATGGCATGCTTCCTTTATTATTAGGAATAATAAAGGGACCTAATATTAGGATATTAGGTCAACTGTCCCAAAACATGATATGGATAATTTTGTAGAATGCGAGCAGACACAATAATTCTATCCACTTCATCTATATACATCTAGCTATGTATTTGTTTCCCTCTACTTTATCTGAATCTCTATGTCTATATATCATTATCTAGTAAAAATGTATTATTGGATATATGCATATATTTTATATTTATACATGTATACATGCTGATGTCATGTACACATATTTATCATATGTATACAGGAGGTATGTATATGATAAACTATATGCATGCATATATATCCCACATACATATGTGTGTATGCCACTTACATATATAGACACATAGTATAAATTTCAAATGATTTCTGCATAAGACACATGACTTTACATGTGCTAGATTACTGTAGATTTTTTTAAAATTAAATGATTTAAATAAAAGGCTAATTACAAAATTGTATTGATTTTGCCATACATCAACATGAATCCACCACGGGTGTACACGTGTTCCCCATCCTGAATCCCCCTACCCACCTCCCTCCCCATACTATCCCTCTGGGTCATCCCAGTGCACCAGCCCTGAGCATCCTGTATCATGCATCGAACCTGGGCTGGCGATTCTTTTCACATATGATATTATACATGTTTCAATGCCATTCTCCCAAATCATCCCACCCTCGCCCTCTCCCACAGAGTCCAAAAGACTGTTCTATACATCTCTGTCTCTTTTGCTGTCTCACATACAGGGTTATGGTTACCTTCTTTCTAAATTCCATATATATGCATTCAGTTCAGTTCAGTCGCCCACTCACGTCTGACTCTTTGAGACCCCATGAATCGCAGCACACCAGGCCTCCCTGTCCATCACCAACTCCCAGAGTTCACTAAAACTCACATCCATTGAGTTGGTGATGCCATCCAGCCATCTCATCCTCTGTCGTCCCCTTCTCCTCCTGCCCCCAATCCCTCCCAGCATCAGAGTCTTTTCCAATGATCAACACTTCACATGAGGTGGCCAAAGTACTCGAGTTTCAGTTTTAGCATCATTCCTTCCAAAGAACACCCAGGACTGATCTCCTTTAGAATGGACTGTTTAGTATACTGTATTGGCGTTTTTCTTTCTGGCTTACTTCACTCTGTATAATAGGCTCCAGTTTCATCCATCTCATTAGAATTGATTCATATGTATTCTTTTTAATGGCTGAGTAATACTCCATTGTGTATATGTACCATATCTTTCTTATCCATTCGTCTGCTGATGGATTCTAGGTTGCTTCCATGTCATGGCTATTATAAACAGTGCTGTGATGAACATTGGGGTGCATGTGTCTCTTTCAATTCTGGTTTCCTCGGTTTGTATGCCCAGCGGTGGGATTGCTGGGCCATATGGCAGTTCTATATATTGTCACCCTGCTTATTTAACTTATATGCAGAGTACACCATGAGAAACGCTGGACTGGAAGAAACACAAGCTGGAATCAAGATTGCCGGGAGAAATCTCAATAACCTCAGATAGGCAGATGACACCACCATTATGGCAGAAAGTGAAGAGGAACTAAAAAACCTCTTGATGAAGGTGAAAGAGGAGAGTGAAAATGTTGGCTTAAAACTCAACATTCAGAAAACGAAGATCATGGCATGTGGTCCCATCACTTCATGGGAAATAGATGGGGAAACAGTGTCAGACTTTTTATTTTGGGGGGCTCCAAAATCACTGCAGATGGTGACTGCAGCCATGAAATTAAAAGATGCTTACTCCTTGGAAGGAAAGTTATGACCAACCTAGAGAGCATATTCAAAAGCAGAGACATTATTTTGCCAACAAAGGTTCGTCTAGTCAAGGCTATGGTTTTTCCTGTGGTCATGTATGGATGTGAGAGTTGCACTGTGAAGAAAGCTGAGCGCTGAAGAATTGATGCTTTTGAATTGTGGTGTTGAAAAAGATTCTTGAGAGTCTCTTGGACTGCAAGGAGATCCAACCAGTCCATTCTGAAGGAGATCAGCCCTGGGATTTCTTTGGAAGAAATGATGCTAAAGCTATAACTCCAGTACTTTGGCCACCTCATGCAAAGAGTTGACTCATTGGAAAAGACTCTGATGCTGGGAGGATTGGGGGCAAGAGGAGAAGGGGACGACAGAGGATGAGATGGCTGGGTGGCATCACCGACTTGATGGACATGAGTCTGGGTTAACTCCGGGAGTTGGTGATGAACAGGGAGGCCTGGTGTGCTGTGATTCATGGGGTCGCAAAGAGTCAGACACGACTGAGTGACTGAACTGAAATGAACTACACTGTTCTCTATAATGGCTGTACTAGTTTGCATTCCCACCAACAGTGTAAGAAGGTTCCCTTTTTTCCACACCCTCTCCAGCATTTATTGCTTGTAGACTTTTGGATAGCAGCCATTCTGACTGGTGTGAAATGGTACCTCATTGTGGTTTTGATTTGCATTTCTCTGATAATGAGTGATGTTGAGCATCTTCATGTGTTTGTTAGACATCTGTATGTCTTCTTTGGAGAAATGTCTTTTTAGTTCTTTGGCCTATTTTTGGATTGGGTCATTTATTTTTCTGGAATTGTGTTGCAGGAGTTGCTTGTATATTTTTGAGATTAATTCTTTGTCAGTTGCTTCATTTGCTATTATTTTCTCCCATTCTGAATGCTATCTTTTCACCTTGCTTATAGTTTCCTTTGTTGTGCAGAAGCTTTTTAATTTTAATTAGGTCCCATTTGTTTATTTTTGCTTTTATTTCCAATATTCTGGAAAGTGGGTCATAGAGGATCCTGCTGTGATTTATGTTTGAGAGTGTTTTGCCTATGTTCTCCTCTAGGAGTTTTATAGTTTCTGGTCTTATGTTTAGATCTTTAATCCATTTTGAGTTTATTTTTGTGTATGGTGTTAGAAAGTGTTCTAGTTTCATTCTTGAAACTGGTAGACCAGTTTTCCCACCACCACTTGTTAAAGAGATTGTCTTTTCTCCATTGTATATTCTTGGCCCCTTTGTCAAAGATAAGGTGTCTATAGGTGCGTGGGTTTATCTCTGGGCTTTCTATTTTGTTCCATTGATCTATATTTCTGTCTATGTGCCAATATCATACTGTCTTGATGACTGTGACTTTATAGTAGAGCCTCAAGTCAGGCAGGTTGATTTCTCCAGTTCCATTCTTTCTCAAGATTGCTTTGGCTATTAGAGGCTTTTTGTATTTCCATACAAACTGTGAAATTATTTGTTCTAGTTCTGTGAAAAATACCATTGGTAGCTTGAAAGGATTGCACTGAATCTATACACTGCTTTGGGTAGTATACTCATTTTCACTATATTGATTCTTCCGATCCACAAACATGATATATTTCTCCATCTATTAGTGTCCTCTTTGATTTCTTTCACCAGTGTTTTATAGTTTTCTATATATAAGTCTTTTGTTTTTTTAAGTAGATATATTCCTAAGTATTTTAGTCTTTTCGTTGCAATGGTGAATGAAATTGTTTCCTTAATTTCTCTATTTTTTCATTATTAGTGTACAGGAATGCAAGGGATTTTTGTGTGTTGATTTTATATCCTGCAACTTTACTATATTCATTGATTAGCTCTAGTAATTTTCTGATGGAGTCTTTAGGGTTTTCTATGTAGAGGATCATGTCAACTACAAACAGTGAGAGTTTTACTTCTTCTCTTCCATTTTGGATTCCTTTTATTTCTTTTTCTGCTCTGATTGCTGTGGCCAAAACTTCAAAACTATGTTGAATAGTAGTGGTAAGAGTGGGCACCCTTGTCTTGTTCCTGACTTTAGAGGAAATGCTTTCAATTTTTCACCATTGAGGATAATGTTTGCTGAGGGTTTGTCATATATAGCTTTTATTATGTTGAGATATGTTCCTTCTATTCCTGCTTTCTGGAGCATTTTTATTACAAATGGATGTTGAATTTTGTCAAAGGCTTTCTCTGTATCTATTGAGATAATCATATGGCTTTATTTTTCAATTTTTAAATGTGGTGTATTACATTGATTAATTTGTGAATACTGAAGAATCCTTGCATCCTTGAGATAAAGCCCACTTGGTCATGATGTATGATGTTTTTAATGTGTTGTTGAATTCTGATTGCTAGAATTTTGTTAAGGATTTTTACATCTATGTTCATCAGTGATATTGGCCTGTAGTTTTCTCTTTTTGTGGCATCTTTGTCAGGTTTTAGTATTAGGGTGATGGTGGCCTCATAGAATGAGTTTGGATGTTTACCTTCCTCTCCAATTTTCTGGAACAGTTTGAGTAGGATAGGTGTTAGTTCTTCTCTAAATTTTTGGTAGAATTCAACTATGAAGCTGTCTGGGCCTGGGCTTTTGTTTGCTGGAAGATTTCTGATTACAGTTTCAGTTTCTGTGCTTGTGATGTGTCTGTTAAGATTTTCTATTTCTTCCTGGTTTAGTTTTGGAAAGTTGTACTTTTCTAAGAATTAGTCCATTTCTTCCAAGTTGCCTGTTTTATTGGTATATAATCCTTTGTATTTCTGTGTTGCCTGTTGTGATCTCTCCATCTTTATTTCTAATTTTATTGATTTGGTTTTTCTCCCTTTGTTTCTTGATGAGTCTGGCTAAAGGTTTGTTAATTTATCCTCTCAAGAACCAGCTTTTGGCTTTGTTGATTTTTGCTATAGTCTCTTTTGTTTCTTTTGAATTTATTTCTGCCCTAATTTTTAAGATTTCTTTCCTTATACTAATCCTGTGGTACTTCATTTCTTCCTTTTCTAGTTGCTTTAGGTGTAGAGTTAGGTTATTTACTTGACTTTTTTATTGTTTCTTGAGGTATGCCTGTATTGCTATGAACCTTCCCCTCAGCACTGCTTTTACAGTGTTCCACAAGTTTGGGGTTGATGTGTTTTTATTTTCATTTGTTTATATGCAAATTTTGATTTCTTTTTTGATTTCTTCTGTGATTTGCTGGTTATTTAGCAGCATGTTGTTCAGCCTCCATATGTTGGAGTTTTTAATAGTTTTTCTCCTGTAATTGAGATCTAATCTTACTGCATTGTGGTCAGAAAAGATGCTTGGAATGATTTCAATTTTTTTGAATTTATCAAGGCTAGATTTATGGCCCAGGATGTGATCTATCCTGGAGAAGGTTCCGCGTGTACTTGAGAAAAAGGTGAAATTCATTGTTTGGGGGTGAAATGTCCTATAGATATCAATTAGGTCTAAATGGCCTACTGTATCATTTAAAGTTTGTGTTTCCTTATTAATTTTCTGTTTAGTTGATATATCCATAGGTGTGAGTGGGATATTAAAGTCTCTCACTATTGTTGTGTTGTTAATTTCCCCTTTCATAAGGCTTAGCATTTGTCTTACATATTGCGGTGCTCCTATGCTGGGTGCATATATTATTGTTGTATCTTCTTCTTGGATTGATCCTTTGATCATTATGTAGTGTCCTTCTTTGTCTCTTTTCACAGCCTTTGTTTTAAATTCTATTTTATCTGATATGAGTATTGCTACTCCTCCTTTTTTTGGTCTCTATTTGCATGGAATATCTTTTTCCAGCCCTTCACTTTCAGTCTGTATGTGTCCCTTGTTTTGAGGTCTCTTGTAGACAACATATATAGGGGTCTTGTTTTTGTTTTTTAATTTAATTTATTTAACTTTACAATATTTTATTGGTTTTGTCATATATCAAAATGTATATATCAAATAAAAATATATCAAAACCACCACAGGTATACATGTTGCCCATCCTGAACCCTCCTCCCACCTCCCTCCCCATACCATCTTCTTTTTGTATCAATTCAGTCAGTCTTTGTCTTTTGGTTGGGGCATTCAACCCATTTACATTTAAGGTAATTATTGGTAAGTATGATTCCATTGCCATTTACTTGATTGTTTTGGGTTCGAGTTTATACACCCTTTCTGTGTTTCCTGTCTAGAGAAGATCCTTTAGCATTTGTTGGAGAGCTGGTTTTGTGGTGCTGAATTCTCTCAGCTTTTGCTTGTCTGTAAAGCTTTTGATTTCTCCTTCATTTTGAATGAGATCCTTGCTGGGTACAGTTATTGCTGGGCTGTAGGTTATTTTCTTTCATCACTTTAAGTATGTCCTGCTGGAGGGAGGAGCTAAGATGGCGGATGAGTAAGACGGGGAGAATACTTTCTCCTCCACAAATCCGTTAAAAGAACATTTGAATGCTGAATAAATTCTATAAAACAACTTCTGAATGCGGGCAGAGGACATCAGGCACTTAGAAAGACAACTCATTGTCTTCAAAACGAGAAAACAAGCCCTGTGGTAACTCCTTTAGTGGAGAAGTGGCGCGGACACCAGCATTTGCTATCGGCAAGCGGGGGCTGGGCTAGGAGGAGTGGCGAGGCCTGCATTGCTTTGAAAAAGGATTTGGCCTGGCTATCTCAGGCGCTATCTGAGCAAAATAACCAGACTGTCGGTTATCTACTACATCAAAAGCCAGCCCTAACTTAAGACACCACCAGGACTACCTACAGAACAAAGGGCTGCACAGAGTTGGCCGGCTGCAGGCCGTCCCACTCTGGTGACAGGCAGCCAGGGCCAGAGGCGGGTAATCACAGCCCTAGAGAGACACTGTCTAACGGAACTGTGAGTAGGTTTCTGTGCTGACTCACGCTTCTTGAGGCTCTGGATGGTCAACATCTGCCTGAGAAAGTGCGCTGTTTGTATATCCAGAAAACTGAGCGGCAGAAAGGCGATAAGTTGCAGCAGCTGCGCTCGCTGAACATTTCATCACCTGCGCTACACGGATCTGGGAAGGGCATAAAACGCAGACTCAACCAAGTCTGTGATTCTGAGGATTATCCGAGTGCCTGAACCTGGCCGGTTTAGATTTGGGTGTTCATCTCCGCCCCCTCTGTAACAGGGCAGAGATCAGATATTGAAAAGACCTGTAAACCGCCTCAATAAAGAGAATTCAACAAACTACCAGAATATAGTAAGTACACTCTAAACGTGGCAATTTTAACAAAATGAAGAGACAAAAGAATACCAGCAGCTAAAGGAACAGGATAGATGCCCACCAAACCAAACCAAAGAAGAAGAGATAGGGAATCTACCTGATAAAGAATTCCAAATAATGATAGTGAAATTAATTCAAAATCTCGAAATCAAAATGGAATCACAATTAAAGAGTCTGGAGACAAGGATCAAGAAGATGCAAGGAAGGTTTAACAAAGACCTAGAAGAAATAAAAAAGAGTCAACACATAATGAATAATGCAATAAATGAGATCCAAAACACCCTGGAGGCAACAAATAGTAGAATAACAGAGGCAGAAGATCAGATCAGATCAGATCAGTCGCTCAGTCGTGTCCGACTCTTTGCGACCCCATGAACCGCAGCACGCCAGGCCTCCCTGTCCATCACCAGCTCCCGGAGGTCACTCAGACTCGCATCCATCGAGTCAGTGATGCCATCCAGCCATCTCATCCTCTGTCGTCCCCTTCTCCTCCTGCCCTCAATCCCTCCCAGCATCAGAGTCTTCTCTAATGAGTCAACTCTTTGCATGAGGTGGCCAAAATACTGGAGTTTCAGCTTTAGCATCATTCCTTCCAAAGAAATTCCAGGATTGATCTCCTTCAGAATGGACTGGTTGGACCTTCTTGCAGTCCAAGGGATTCTCAAGAGTCTTCTCCAACACCACAGTTCAAAAGCATCAATTCTTCGGCGCTCAGCCTTCTTCACAGTCCAGCTCTCACATCCATACATGACCACAGGAAAGACCATAGCCTTGACGAGGCGAACCTTTGTTGGTAAAGTAATGTCTCTGCTTTTGAATATGCTATCTAGGTTGGTCATAACTTTCCTTCCAAGGAGCAAGCGTCTTTTAATTTCATGGCTGCAGTCACCATCTGCAGTGATTTTGGAGCCCAGAAAAACAAAGTCTGACACTGTTTCCACTGTTTCCCCATCTATTTCCCATGCAGTGATGGGACCAGATGCCATGATCTTCGTTTTCTGAATGTTGAGCTTTAAGCCAACCTTTTCACTCTCCACTTTCACTTTCATCAAGAGGCTTTTTAGCCCCTCTTCACTTTCTGCCATAAGGGTGGTGTCATCTGCATATCTGAGGTTATTGATATTTCTCCCAGCAATCTTGATTCCAACTTGTGTTTCTTCCAGTCCAGCATTTCGCATGATGTACTCTGCATATAAGTTAAATAAACATGGTGACAATATGCAGCCTTGACGTACTCCTTTTCCTATTTGGAACCAGTCTGTTGTTCCATGACCAGTTCTAACTATTGCTTCCTGACCTGCATACAGATTTCTTAAGAGGCAGATCAGGTGGTCTGGTATTCCCATCTTTTTCAGAATTTTCCATAGTTTATTGTGATCCACACAGTCAAAGGCTTTGGCATAGTCAATAAAGCAGAAATAGATGTTTTTCTGGAACTCTCTTGCTTTTTCCATGATCCAGCGGATGTTGGCAATTTGATCTCTGGTTCCTCTGCCTTTTCTAAAACCAGCTTGAACATCAGGAAGTTCACGGTTCACATATTGCTGAAGCCTGGCTTGGAGAATTTTGAGCATTACTTTACTAGCGTGTGAGATGAGTGCAATTGTTCGGTAGTTTGAGCACTCCTTGGCATTGCCTTTCTTTGGGATTGGGATGAAAACTGACCTTTTCCAATCTTGTGGCCACTGCTGAGTTTTCCAAATTTGCTGGCATATTGAGTGTAGCACTTTCACAGCATCATCATTCAGGACTTGGAATAGCTCCACTGGAATTCCATCACCTCCACTAGCTTTGTTCGTAGTGATGCTTTCTAAGGCCCATTTGACTTCACATTCCAAGATGTCTGGCTCTAGGTCAGTGATCACATCATCATGATTATCTGGGTCTTGAAGCTCTTTTTTGTACAGTTCTTCTGTGTATTCTTGCCACCTCTTCTTAATATCTTCTGCTTCTGTTAGGTCCACACCATCTCTGTCCTTTATTGTGCCCATCTTTGCATGAAATGTTCCTTTGGTATCTCTGATTTTCTTGAAGAGATCCCTAGTCGTTCCCATTCTGTTGTTTTCCTCTATTTCTTTGCATTGATCACTGAAGAAGGCTTTCTTATCTCTTCTTGCTATTCTTTGGACCTCTGCATTTAAATGTTTATATCTTTCCTTTTCTCCTTTGCTTTTCGCTTGTCTTCTTTTCACAGCTATTTGTAAGGCCTCCCCAGACAGCCATTTTGCTTTTTTGCATTTCTTTTCCATGGGGATGGCCTTGATCCCTGTCTCCTGGACAATGTCACGAACCTCATTCCATAGTTCATCAGGCACTCTATCTATCAGATCTAGGCCCTTAAATCTCTTTCTCGCTTCCACTGTATAATCATAAGGGATTTGATTTAGGTCATACCTGAATGGTCTAGTAGTTTTCTCTACTTTCTTCAATTTCAGTCTGAATTTGGCAATAAGGAGTTCATGGTCCGAGCCACAGTCAGCTCCTGGTCTTGTTTTTGCTGATTGTATAGAGCTTCTCCATCTTTGGCTGCAAAGAATATAATCGATCTGATTTCGATGTTGACCATCTGGTGATGTCCATGTATAGAGTCTTCTCTTGTGTTGTTGGAAGAGGGTATTTGCTATGACCATTGCATTTTCTTGGCAAAACTCTATTAGTCTTTGCCCTGCTTCATTCCGTATTCCAAGGCCAAATTTGCCTGTTACTCCAGGTGTTTCTTGACTTCCTACTTTTGCATTCCAGTCCCCTATAATGAAAAGGACATCTTTTTTGGGTGTTAGTTCTAAAAGGTCTTGTAGGTCTTCATAGAACCTTTCAACTTCAGCTTCTTCGGCGTTACTGGTTGGGGCATAGACTTGGATTACTGTGACATTGAATGGTTTGCCTTGGAAACGAACAGAGATCATTCTATCGTTTTTGAGATTGCATCCAAGTACTGCATTTCGGACTCTTTTGTTGACCATGATGGCCACTCCATTTCTTCTGAGGGATTCCTGCCCACAGTAGTAGATATAATGGTCATCCGAGTTAAATTCACCCATTCCAGTCCATTTTAGTTCGCTAATTCCTAGAATGTCAACATTCACTCTTGCCATCTCTTGTTTGACCACTTCCAATTTGCCTTGATTCATGGACCTGACATTCCAGGTTCCTATGCAATACTGCTCTTTACAGCATCGGACTGTGGTTCTATCACCAGACACATCCACATCTGGGTATTCTTTTTGTTTTGGCTCCATCCTTTCATTCTTTCTGGAGTTATTTCTCCACTGATCTCCAGTAGCATATTGGGCCCCTACTGACCTGGGGAGTTTCTCTTTCAGTATCCTATCATTTTGTCTTTTCATACTGTTCATGGGGTTCTCAAGGCAAGAATACTGAAGTGGTTTGCCATTCCCTTCTCCAGCGGACCACACCCTGTCATATCTCTCCACCATGACCCCCCAGGTTGCCCCTCGGGCATGGCTTAATCTCATTGAGTTAGACAAGGGTGTGGTCCTTGTGCGATTAGATTGACTAGTTATCTGTGAGAATGGTTTTAGTGTATTTGCCCTCTGATGCCCTCTTTCAAGACCTACTGTCTTACTTGGGTTTCTCTTACCTTGGGCGTGGGGTATCTCATCCCGGCTGCTCCTGGCTGCTCCTGGCCAGCAAAGCACAGCCATCGCACCTTACCTTGGACGAGGGGTCTCTCCTCACCGCCGCCCTTCCTGACCTCGGTCGTGGGGTAGCTCTTCTCGGCCGTGCTTAGTGCACTGGCCCTCACCGCCGTCCTTCCTCGGTCGTGGGGTAGCTCCTCTCGGCCGCGCTCTTAGTGCGTGACGCAGCCGGCGGGGCACTCTTAGTACGCGACGCAGCAGGATTAGTGAATTAAAAGATAGAATCCTAGAAATAAATGAATCAGACGAGAAAAAAGAAAAATGCATCAAAAGAAATGAGGACAATTTCAGAAACCTCCAGGATAACATCAAACGCTACAACATTCGAATCATAGGAGTTCCAGAAGAAGAAGATAAAAAGAAAGATCATGAGGAAATACTTGAGGAGATAATAGTTGAAAACTTCCCTAAAATGGAGAAGGAAATTACCACTCAAGTTCAAGAAAGCCAGAGAGTCCCTAATAGGATAAACCCAAGGCGAAACACCCCAAGACACATATTAATCAAATTAACAAAGATTAAATATAAAGAACAAATATTAAAAGCAGCTAGGGAAAAACATCAAATAACTCACAAGGGAATTCCCATAAGGATAACAGCTGATCTTTCAGTAGAAACTCTCCAAGCCAGGAGGGAATGGCAAGATGTAATTAAAGTGATGAAAGAAAATAACTTACAGCCTAGATTATTGTATCCAGTAAGGATGTCATTCAAATATGAAGGAGAAATCAAAAGCTTCACAGATAAGCAAAAGTTGAGAGAATTTTGCACCACTAAACCATTTCTCCAACAAAAACTAAAGGACATTCTCTAGATAGGAATCACTAAAAGGGTGTATAAATTCAAACCCAAAACAATAAAGTAAATCTTATTTACCAATAATTGCTTTAAACGTTTATGGGCTGAATGCCCTAATCAATAGACAAAGACTGGCCGAATCGATACAAAAACAAGACCCCTACATACCTTGTCTACAAGAGACAACCAAAAGACTAAAATGGGTCAAATGGATACAAAAACTAGACCCCTCTATATGTTGTCTACAAGAGAACCACCTTAAAATACGGGATATATACTGACTGAAAATGAAGGCCTGGAAAAAGATTTTCTATGCAAATATGGACCATAAGAAAACAGGAGTAGCAATACTTATATCAGATAAAATTGACTTTAAAGATCCTGAAAAGGAGACAATGAAGGTTACACATCACGACTTAAAGGAACAATCCAAAAAGAAGTTATAACAATTATAGATATATATGCACCCAACATTGGAGCATTGATATATCTAAGACAAACATTAATTAATATGATAGAAGAAATATGCAGCAATACAATAATAGTGGGAGACTTTAATACCCCACTCATATAATCTGGCTGTAGTGGACAAAGTAGAGAGCAAAACATATTTACTTATGAGCCTCAAAAAATTCAGTTCACTCAGGAGAGTTTAAAAAAAAAGGACTTATTTGTTCACTCTGTAAAGGTTTATTGACTATTTTATGGGTTTGGTACCACTTTGGGTAGTAGGGAGGAAGAGGTGACAAATGTGATCCTGTCCTAAATGGTATATTGTGGTAAAGGTAGACCTACCAATACAAAATACCAAGATGTGCCTAAAGATGAGGACACCCAAACTGGACTTTTTGTTTCCTGAACTTTTCATTTCGAGAACAAACCTCCTAATATAGGATGAATGCAACATGATTTTTTTCAGTGTTCTTTGTGATTAAAAACAGAAAGCCATTGGTTAAGAAATTACATATGCTCCTCCCCACCATCATTCCCCTTCTTTCTTCCCATTTCCCTCCCACCCTCATTGATCCTTTCCTTTGTCCATTTTCCCCTGCAAAAAAAAAGAAATGTTGATATCTATGATTTTCAAAAAGTACATTAAAAAATAAATAAATAAATAAGTATGTCCTGCCGTTCCCTCCTGGACTGAAGAGTTTCTATTGAAAGATCAGCTGTTATCCTTATGGGAATCTCCTTGTGTGTTATTTGTTGTTTTTTGTTTGCTGCTTTTAATATTTGTTCTTTGTGTTAGATCTTTGTTAATTTTATTAATATGTGTTTTGGGGTGTTTCACCTTGGGTTTATCCTGTTTGGGACTCTCTAGGTTTCTTGGACTTGGGTGATTATTTCCTTCCCCATTTTAGGGCAGTTTTCAACTATTATCTCCTCAAGTATTTTCTCATGGTCTTTCTGTCTTCTTCTTCTGGGACTCCTATGATTCGAATGTTGGGGCATTTAATATTGTCCCAGAGGTCTCTGAGAGTGTTCTCATTTAATTAGTTTTTCTTTTTTCCTCTCTGATTCATTTATTTCTATCTTCTACCTCACTAATCCTATCTTCTGCCTCCATTATTCTACCATTTGTTCCCTCCAGAGTGTTTTTGATATCATTTATTGCATTATTCATTATATATTGACTCTTTTTTATTTCTTCTAGGTCCTTGTTAAACCTTTCTTGCATCTTCTCAATCCTTGTCTCCAGGCTATTTATCTGCGATTCCATTTTGTTTTCAAGATTTTGGATCATTTTCACTATCATTATTCGGAATTCTTTATCAGGTAGATTTCCTATCTCTTCTTCTTCTGTTTGGTTTAGTGGGCATTTATCATGTTCTTTACCTGCTGGGTATTCCTCTGTCTCTTCATTTTGCTTATATTGCTGTGTTTGGGGTGGCCCTTCTGTATTCTGGCAGTTTGTGGAGTTCTCTTTATTGTGGAGTTTCCTTGCTGTTGGTTGGGTTGTATGGGTGACTTGTCAAAGTTTCCTTGTTAGGGAAGCTTGTGTTGGTGTTCTGGTGGGTGGAGCTGGATTTGTTCTCTCTGGAGTACAATGAAGTGTTGAGTAATGAGTTATGAGATGTCAGTGGATTTGCAGTGACTTTGGGCAGCTTGTATATTGAAGCTCAGGGCTATGTTCCTGTGTTGCTGGAGAATTTGCATGGTATGTCTTGCTCTGAAACTTGTTGGCCCTTGGGTGGTGCTTGGTTTCAGTGTAAATATGGAGGCGTTTGATGAGCTCCTGTCGATTAATATTCCCTGAAGTCAGGAGTTCTCTACTGTTCTCAGAATTTGGACTTAAGCCTCCTGCTTCTGGTTTTCAGTCTTATTTTTACAGTAGCCTCAAGACTTCTCTGTCTATATAGCACTGTTGATAAAACATCTAGGTTAAAGATGAAAAGTTTCTCCACACTGAGGGACACCCAGAGAGATTCACAGAGTTACATGGAGAAGAGAAGAGGGAGGAAGGAGATAGTGGTGACCAGGAGGAGAAGAGGGGGAATTAAAGAGGAGAGCACAAGATAGCCAGTAATTACTTCCTTATGTGTGCTCCACAATCTGTACCACTCAGAGATGTTCACGGAGTTACACAGAGAAGAGAAGAGGGAGGAAGGAGACAGAGATGGCCAGGAGGATAAAGGAGGGAATCAAAAGGAGAGAGTAAGATCCAGCCAGTAATCAGTTCCCTAAGTGTTCTCCACAGCCCGGAACACACAAAGAGGTTCACAGAGTTGGGTAGAGAAGAGAAGGAGGAGGGAGGAGATAGAGGTGACCTGGTGGAGAAAAAGGAGAGTCCAAAGAGAGAGAGAGCAGTCAAGCGAGTAATCTCGTTCCAAAGTAAAAATGGGTACTGAAGATTGGGTTCTTAAAGGTACAGAATTGGTAACAAATACCAAAAAGCACAGATTAAAAATCTAGAATAGAGGTTGGATTTTCAAAAATACAATATTAAAGAAATTAAAAAATCACAAAAATTATAATATATATATATATATATATATATATATATATATATGAAGATTGCTTTCAAAATAGGGTCTCTCTTTTTGCAAGGTGATTGTAGGTTATAAAAATCAAAATTAAAGGAGTAATAGAGGACTTAAAAAAAGTTAAAGAATGATAGTAAAAATATACCTAGGACTTTCTCTCGTGTTGTGGGAAGTGTGGGGTCAGTTCATTTTCTGAGGGTTCCTTGATCTGGCTTATATTTCTCAAGATCTATAGGCCCCTTCCTATGTAGTCGGTGCTAACTACAGGGTTTTAATCTATTGATCCTTTCACTTCCAAGGAGGTTCCCTCTGTTTTAGCTTCTTCTGTTTGCTGGTCTCTTCAGTGTCTAATTTCCACCCTGGCACAAGGGGGCGGTGGTGGACCCTTTTTAGGCTCACTTATTCAGTCGTGCTGTGGGGATAGAGGGACACTGTAAACAAATAACACTGGCCTGTGCTTGCAGTGTCTCAGCCACACTGGGTTTGCCCCCGCTCGCGATGTGTGTGCTTTCCCTGTCTACACTGCCTTAAGCTCTAAGTTGCTCTGCCAGGAACTTTTGAGGCTGGCCCTGGATTGTATGCACTTTCCAGTTCTAAGCCACTCAGGTTCAGGTACTCAAGTATTTCTCAGAGGCGCAGACTTAGTTGGGGCTGCGTTTTGTGCCCTTCCCAGGTCCGAGCAGCTCAGGTGACCAGGTGTTTCGTGAGTGCGGTCGCTGTGACTTATCATCTCCCCCTGCCACTCGGTTTTCTGGGTGTACAACTGGCGCACCTTCTCAGGTGGATGTTGACAGTCCAGAATCCCAAGAAGTCTTGGTTAGCAATGAAGCCTGCTTGCAGTTTGGTAGATAATGCCTCTCTGGGGCCGCGATTGCCCCCTTCCAGCTCTGGCTGCCTTCGCCTGCCTGGAGGAGGATGTGTTGGTCTGCAGCCAGCTAGCTCTGTTTAGTCCTTTGTTCTGTGAGTGGGCCTGATGGTGTCTTAGGTTAGGGCTTTTCGCGTGGTAGCTATCCCACAGTCTGGTTTGCTATCCCAAGTTAGTTCCCTCAGGTTGCCCTCGAGGCATTCAGGCCCAGTCCTTACTCTAAGCAATGCAGCCCACACTTCCCTGCCCAGGCCCCACTTGCTAGTGGCAGATGCAGGTGTCTGTGCTGCTTCTCCACTGGGGGAGTTACCGTTGGGCATGTAATCTGTGGGCTTTAATTATTTATTTAATTTTCCTCCCAGTTATGTTGCCCTCTGTGGTTCCAAGGCTCCCCACAGACTCGGCAGTGAGAGTGTTTCTTGGTGTTTGGAAACTTCTCTTTTTTAAGACTCCCTTTTCGAGACACATCTCTGTCCCTACCTCTTTTGTTTCTCTTTTTATCTTTTATATTTTTTCCTACCTCCTTTTGAACACAATGGGCTGCTTTTCTGGGTGCCTGATGTCCTCTGCTGACATTCAGAAGTTGTTTTGTGGAATTTACTCAGCGTTCAAATGTTCTTTTGATGAATTTGTGGGGGAGAAAGTGGTCTCCCTATCCTAATCCTCCACCATGTTAGCTCTCATCCCTACTGTAGATTTTTAATGTTGCATTTTAAAATATCTATTTCTAGCTTATATTTTTTATGTGAATGTCAAATGAGACCACAGTCATTACTTGATATGAGAAGATGCACAAAGAGAATGGAGAAACCACTAAAGATGCACAGAGAATTCAGAGACCATTACTCCATTAACTCTGGGCAAAGGACAAATGGAAAATTGACATAATCTGTTATATTAGCATATTTGGGATGCAAACTACTCACCCTTCAGTTTTTCTACAGTTTTTAATATAGTGTTTCCATATCATATGTGTTAAACAGGCCAAGAACAGTTTTTTAATCAGGAAAGTGAACATTTTCTTTAGATGACTATAGTTAACATTGCATCAGGGTCTATCAGAAAAGTTATGTAAGGACCAAAGTACATCTATACAAACACAGCTGGATGTTGTTTCACAGACTTGCAGTATCTAATCTACTCAGTGTTACTAGTGTTTTATGAAATAAGTCCATTATTTCTATTCAACATGATATCATAATCATGGATTGATGAGCTTTATTATTGTCCACTGTCCTATAGCTAATGCTTGATATACACAAGAGCAAATTTGTTCAAAATTATCTGAATTCAACAAAAAAAAGTAACAGACAAAAGGTTTCCAATGTCACTTATGTAAATGTATGCCTAATAGGAAAACTGGAATACTGCTAAAAAAATAAAAATAAAAAGTCATAACATGTAGATTAAAAGAATTACAAATCAAAACATACATCTATCTAGTCAGAAACTGACAGATGTGGGAAACAAATATCAGTATTTCAAGGTTGAGTCTAAAAATGCTCAACCATAGGGAATTCCCTGGCTGTCCAGTGTTAGAACTCCATGCTTTCACTGCCAAGGGTGCAGGTTCAACCCCTGGTCAGGGGACTAAGATCCCACACGCCATGCTATATGGCCAAAAAAAGCACCATACCATATGAGATTGCTACCTTTTAACTCTGAAACTAGGAGCTCCCCACCTCTGACATTTTTTAATGTGCTTTAAAAGGTCATATAAATATAATTTCATATTTCAGACTAAGTACAGACAACTAGTATCAAAAGTATGATTTCATACAGATGGCTAATAAATGCAGGGAAAGATGCTCAACATAGCTCATTATTCAGTTCAGTTCAGTCGCTCAGTCGTGTCAGAACTACTGTGAGTATCATCTCCATCTGGTCAGAGTCGGCATCATCAAAGTCTACAAACAATAAATGCTTGAGAGGATGTGGAGAAAAGGGAAACCCTCTTACACTGTTGGTGGGAATGGACATCAGTACAACCACTATGGAGAACGGTATGGAGATTCCTTTAAAAACTAGAAATAAAACTACCATACAACCCAACAATCTCACTACTTAGCATATACCCTAAGGAAATCATAATTGAAAAATACACATGTACCCCAATGTTCATTGCAGCACTATTTACAATAACTAGGACATGGAAGCAACCTAGATGTTCATCAACAGATGAATGGATAAGAAGTTGTGGTACATATACACAATGGAATATCACTCAGCTATTAAAAAAATAGAGAGAACATTTGAGTCAGTTCTAATGAGGGGGATGAAGCTAGAGCTATTATGCAGCGGGGAGTAAGTCAGAAAGAGAAAGACAATACAATATACTAACCCATACATATGAAATCTAGAAAGATAGCATCAACAATCCTACTTTCAGGGCAGCAAAGGAGACACAGATTTAAAGAACAGATTTTTGGGCACAGTGAGGGAAGGGGAGGGTGAGATGATTTGAGAGAACAACACTGAAACATATGCATTGCCATATGTAAATAGATAGCCAGTAGGAGTTTGATGCATGATGCAGGGAACTCAAAGCCAGTGCTCTGTGGCAATCCAGAGGAACACAGTAGGGAAAGAGGTGGGCTTAAGAGGGAGGGACTCATGTGTACCTATAGCCAGTTCATGTTGATGTATGGCAAAAACCATCACACTATTGTAAAATAATCCTTCAACTAAAAAATAATTTTTTTAAAATAGGGGAAAATGTAATGATTTCATTACTTCCCACCTATCCTGGGAGAAGGCAATGGCACCCACTCGAGTACTCTTGCCTAGAAAAGCCCATGGACAGAGGAGCCTGGTAGGCTGCAGTCCATGGGGTCACTAACATTCGGACTTCGCTTTCACTTTTCACTTTCATGCATTGGAGAAGGAAATGGTAACCCACTCCAGTGTTCTTGCCTGGAGAATCCCAGGGATGGCGGAGCCTGGTGGGCTGCCATCTATGGGGTCGCACAGAGTCAGACACCACTGAGGCGACTTAGCAGCAGCAGCACCTACCCAGGGCACACATTCCTGTGCTCCTTTGCATCCCCATGTGGTCTGCAGCCTTCCCTCCTTCTGTCTGTCGAGACCATCTCCCTACCCAGACCATTTCATGACGATGAGCAATTTGATGTAATTAAAAAACCCAACCCTTGTCACCCCACCTTATCTATCTTTGCTGTTCCTATGAACAGACAAGCATGTCCACTTCCTCTTTTCCTGCTTCTAAAACACCAGGTCATGGGAAATGTGACCCCCTCCTCTTTTTTTTTTTTTTTTTTTTTACTACAAAGTAATACAACTTCATAGATTAATCCAGAATTAATAGACCTAACATGTGATGCTCTATTAATATGTCTATTTCTAATTAATTCTCCTGATTTTTCAGTGCATCACTTCCAAACATTATCCCAGAGCTGCTTCCTCATCTCTTCAGCTCTGTTAAGCCTTGAGGTCTAGGTTTGCTTTCCTTCCTTGACTTTCCAAAGCAGTGGAAATGAATCCACCTGGCAATGCAGGAGATGCAGGAGACGCAGGTTCGATTGCTGTGTTAGGAAGATCCTCTGGAGGAGGGCATGGCAACCCACTCCAGTATTCTTGCCTGGGAAATCCCAAGGACATAGGAGCCTGGAGGCCTACAGTCCATGGGATCACAAAAGAGTTGGACCCAATTTAGGACTAAAGAACAACAATGTAGAGGTACATGAATATCTCACTTGTAGACACAGGCCTTCAAGCATGGACTTATGTGAGCATTTTAGTTCTCCCAGTTCTTCAAAGCTGTGCCCATTATTTCTCCTTTCCCACATATTTTCACTTCTTCCTCTTTCCTGGGTCCATCCTTTGCTAATAATCCCTACCTTTCCTCCTAACATTGAATGAATGCATATGTGCTCAGTTGTGTCCAATTCTTTGTAACCTTTTGGACTGTAGCCCAACAAGCTTCTCTGTCCATGGGATTCTCCATGCAAGAATACTGGAGTGAGTTTCTATTTCCTCCTCCAGGGGATATTCCTAACCCAGGGATCAAAAATGAGTCTCCTGTGTCTCCTGCATTGCAGGTAGATTCTTTACCCTCTTTACCATCAGGAAAGCCCCCTCCCTCACAAAATTAAAGCAATGAAAAAATAACATCTTCCGAAATGGTGTTACCCTATTTCACCACTACCCTTTGTTATTAAGGGCTTCCCTCATAGCTTAGTTGGTAAAGAATCCACCTGCAATGCAGGAGACCATGGTTCAATTCTTGGGTTGGGAGGATCCCCTGGAGAACGGAAAGGCTACCCATTCCAGTACTCTGGCATGGAGAATTCCATGGACTGTATAGTCCATGGGGGTCAGAAACAGTGGAACAGGACTGAGTGACTTTCACTGTTATCAAACTTCAAATGTCTCTATTGTTTCTTTAATATTATTTCTGTAATTGCTGGTAAGAGGCTTCTTATCATGGTGTACAGAATTAAAGCATCATGAGTATCGTTTTATCATTGCAAATTCTTTTTTTTTTTTTTTTTTTTTTGGCCAACCAAAGAGACATGCAGAGTCTTAATTCTACAACCAGGGATCAGATCCATGCCCCCTGCAGTGAAGGCATGGAGTCTTAACCACTGGACCACAAATTCTTACGTGTACCTGCTATATCTTCTTGGTAACTTTCTACAGTATCGAGAAACTTTGACTATTCCTTCCAAGCACTCTTCCTTATTAGCTTTTGTCACTGAGACTCTTTGGTTTTCCTTAATGTATTGTTTTTTTTCAATCATGCCTTCTTCTCCTCCTCCCAGTCTGTCTAAATGTAAATGCATTGGGAAATCTGTCATTATTCACAATTGTCTAGCAGTTTTCTCATAAATTCAGTAATCATCTGTTTTAGAATAACCAACAGAGTTTTATACACTTGTAGGTTCTCTTGTTGTGATTCAGACCTACTGGATCAGAAAATCTGGAGCTGTAACCTGGATTCTCAGCTTCTAGCTAGCACTCTTACTGATTATTCTGTACCCTACAGGTTGAAAATTATTGCTGTATACACCACCCCTTTGATAATCTCATTTAAATCTATAATTTAATGCCACCTCTATGATGCTATTTCTAAAATGATGTCCACAATCCTGACCTTATTTCTGAAGTCTTGTTACATGTTTTCAACTACCTGATATCATCATGTAGAGTTTCTGCAATAAGCCCTTAATGCTAAATATACTCACATGTCCCCATTAGAGATTACTATAGAATTGATACAAATTTGATTAATGTAGATATATTTCCAATGAATGTGACTGTAACAATTGGATGCCTGAATGAGTAAATAGCTAGGTTAATTTACTGACCTTGACCTCAACATAAATCAACTTTCGTTTTTATAATATCTTCCCATCTAGTTTAGCAGATTTTATTTGCTTTTAATCTTCAAAATACATGGATAGTGGATTTTAGATATATTACACATTCCAATAATTAATAAGAACTCAGAGTCCTGGAGTGTCTCTGGTGTCTTTGTGTATTTGAGTGCTAAAGAATTGATGCTTTTGAACTGTGGTGTTGGAAAAGACTCTTGAGAGTCCTTTGGACTGCAAGGAGATCCAACCAGTCCATTCTGAAGGAGATCAGTCCTGGGTGTTCTTTGGAAGGAATGATGCTAAAGCTGAAACTCCAGTATTTTGGCCACCTCATGCGAAGAGTTGACTCATTGGAAAAGACTCTGATGCTGGGAGGGATTGGGAGCAGGAGGAGAAGGGGATGACAGAGGATGAGATGGCCGGATGGCATCACTGACTCGATGGACATGAGTCTGGTGAACTCCAAGAGTTGGTGATGGACAGGGAGGCCTGGCGTGCTGCGATTCATGGGGTCACAAAGAGTCAGACGCGACTGAGTGACTGAAATGACCTGAAGTATACGTGAGATTTCCATTTGATTTATGGGATTGGAATACTTTTTAATACTCATAAAATAGTAACATTTTAAAATGGGGATTTAGTCAGTTAAGCCCTTGATCACTTGAAAAAACATCTTTACATGTTGTTATGTTTTGAATTTCCTGAATATAATACTCAAGCAACACATGTTGTAAATTAAACAGCAACTTGCTCCAGGATGCATAGTGCTGAATTCATATTTTCTTGCATAGTTTTATTAAATTGGAAGTGAGTCCAACACTTTTATAAACTTTCAGTGCATTCAGTAGTCTGATAAATAAAAGTTATTTTAAATTACCATAACTGAGAATGGATGTACTTTGAACCTCACTATCAAAATTTCATAAACAGATGTGACATTCATCTGCCCATTGTATTAAAGAGAGAAATTTAAGGAAATTTTGCATACTAAAATTATAACCTAAAAATGTTTATGATAAAGAAAACCTTTGAACATTTTCATGCTATTTAATATTCTATTACAAGGTCATTACACTGGAAATGCATTAGAATTAAAAAGACAGTGTATACACCTTTCTCTTTCAGTTACATAACCTTGATTAATACTTTAAAACTAAAATGGAGGGAAATTTTGTATCTCATAGTGCTGTCGTTCAAGTCATTCAGTAAGATAATTTACAAAGCACAAAACTTATGCACTATTTACATGCAAAAAAAAAAAAAACCTGCACAAGCAATCTCTCTAATATTGAGCTGCTGCAGCCAAATTATATATAATAAGACTGTGATTGGTATGACACCATGCCCTATAGAGGAATTCATATAATTTTATTAGACATTATTGGCTTGGCCAAAGTGTTTGTTCAAGTTTTTCCATAAGATGTTATGGTTTATATACTCCAAATATAAGCCAAGTTCAAAATACACATCCACGGATTAACTTGTCCTATATTCCACTGAGAAACTATATAACTATTATTACAAAAGGCCTATTCTACATGTTGGGCTGTCGTTCTTGGTGTAATAACTTCATAGACATCAATATGCGTTAATTAATACTTCAATTTAAACAGAGACACCTGCCAAAGGTAATCTAATCTATTCATCTAAGGAGAGGACATAACCTCTTTTCATTCTGATATATATATAAAAAGATCCTGCTCATGAACTGCTGATAAAATTTGCATCTTAATTAACAAGAGACAGAATACTCTTTTCTCTGGACTTGCTAGAGAAAAATGAATTTTAAAAATGCACTTCCATTTGAGACCAAATAGTGCTGAAAAGTAGTTTCATATAATTCCAAATAACCATCATCTGATAATTCCTACATTGCTAATCTGATGGTTTCTGGTCATGTCTGACTCTTTGCAACTCCACAGACTGTAGCCCACCAGGCTCAACTGTCCATGGGATTTCCCAGGCAAGAACACTGAAGTGGGTTGCCATCTCCTCCTCCAGGGGAACTTCCTGACTCTGGAGTTGAACCCAGGTCTCCTGCTTGGGAGGTGGAGTTCCTTACCACTGACCCATCTGGGAAGCCCCTGATCTGAGGTATAAGAGGAAGTGTATTTATTGTGTATGTATGGGAAAAGCAGTAAATTGGAGAAAGAAACTCTTGCAAGTCTAATAGTGAATAAATGAGTTGACATCTCAATACCAGGCAATAAACTGATCAAAGCAGTACATGCTGGTCTATTTTCTCTTCAAAAAGAAGCCATGAGTACCACTGGGAGGCTATGGTAGCTAAACAAGTGTTAGTCGCTCAGTCCTATCTGACTCTCTGAGGCCCCATAGACTGTAACCACCAGGCTCCTCTGTCCATTGTATTCTCCAGGAAGAACACTGAAGTGGGTTGCCATTCCCTTCTCCAGGGGATCTTCCACACCTAGACATCAAACCTGGGTCTCTCACATTGCAGACAGATTCTTTACTGTTTGAGCCACCAGGAAAGTTAAACAAACTCCCCTCCAAAAGATGTCCATGGTGAGTACCTGTAAAATGTTACTTGACATGGAAAAGGGGACTTTGCAGGTGTGACTGAGTTAAGGATCTTAAGAAGAACTATGATTATGAAATCAGAGGTCACACTCAAAGAGACTGACATTTGAAACTGCTGTGCTCTTGGCTTGAAGACAGAGCAAGGAGCCAAGAGGCAACGAGGCCAGGACACTCTAGGAGTTGAAAAGTACAAGGGAATGAATTTTCCCTTTCAGCCTCCAGGAGGAATTCAGCCCTGCTGACACCTTGAGCTTAGCTCAGAGATACACTGTCAGAACTTCAGCCTCTAGGATGATATGATAATAAATTCCTGCTGTTGTAAGCCACTCAATTTGTGGTAATTTGTTACAACAACCCTAGGAAACTAATACAATTGTTCTGTCTATAGACCATCACCTGAAAAATAAAATTTGATGTAGAATAGAATGGTTCAACTTTTTCATTCATTTATACAAACATACAGTCACTTGGACAGCAAGGAGATCAAACTAGTCAATCCTAAAGGAAATCAACCCTGAATATCCATTGGAAGGACTGATGCTAAAGCTTTAATACTTTGGTAACTTGATCCGAGGAGTTGACCCATTGGAAAAGACCCTGATGCTGGGAAAGATGGAAGAAAAAGGAGAAGAGGGTGACAGAGGATGAGATGGTTGGATGGTATCACTGATTCAATGGACATGAGTTTGAGCAAACTCAGGGAGATGGTAAAGGACAGGGAGGCCTGGCGTGCCACAATCCCTGGGGTTGCAAGGAGTTGGACACAACTTAGCAACTGAGCAACAACAATAGTCACCAAAAGCACACAATTTGTTGGGTTTGTTGTGGGGATGTTGTTGTTGTTAATTGCACTACCTGCAACATACTTATGGGAACACAGAAAGGTAGAGATAAACTTCACTAGCACTTTTCTTATTGGTTTAACTTTAATGTATTACCGCTATGTCTTGCATTGTCATGCATTCTACGATACCTTCCTCTGAAAAGTTGTAGGAAGCTGTATTTTTAGTCACAATAAAAATATGTCCTTCTCTGATCTTCTATACTATAAAGTATGATTTGATTTTTATTTAAGGGCATCACTGCTCTATCTAATAATGAAACAACTGATGTCCCAGACCTAGTGAAGAAACACTGTCGAGGGAGTTTTGAAGATTTGCTGTTTTGTTTCTGTGAAATACTAACTACAAAATCTTTGAAACTTCCATTTTAAAGTCTGTTTCCTCATATGCAACATTAGAAAACAAGACAGCTTCTGTATGACACTTCATGTGTTTATGATATGAAAAGCACATCTAACAGACCTGGAAAGAACTTCAGTGTGCTTATTTCCTTTCCCCAAGCTAAGAGTACACTACATTTACATAAGATCTTCCCAACGCAGGGATAGAACCTGGGTCTCCACCACTGAGGGCAGATTCTTTACCATCTGAGCCACCAGGGAAGCCCCATAAGTAAGGGTATGAAAAATTAGGCCATTAGCCCTTCAATTCAGTACAATAGGACTTCCTTTGGAAGGAACAAATGTAGAGCAACTAGGTTATTATGATTCAATGTAAAAGAAGCTGACCTTAAAAAACTAATTAGAACAAGATCTTTTTGAAATATGAACCAGAAAACTTTGACAAGTTTTGTTACTTAATGTGTAAGAAGCTATGCACTCTATTTTCATTTTGGGTTGCTTATTTGAAGGTAGATAGTGATGGCACCCCACTCAAGTACTCTCACCTGGAGAATCCCATGGACAGAGGAGCCTGGCAGGTTACAGTCCAAGGGATCCCAAAGAGTCAGACACAACTGAGAGACTTTCACTTTCAGGTAGGATAGATGGGTAGATAGATGCACATGGGGGTGGGTGTGTTTTTACTGCAGAAATAAATAAGCCCAGATCCAAGTTATGGAGAAGGCGATGGCACCCCACTCTAGTACTCTTGCCTGGAAAATCCCAGGGATGGGGCATCCTGGTAGGCTGCCATCTATGGTACCGCAGAGTCTGACACCACTGAAGCAACTTAGCAGCAGCAGCAGCAGATCCAAGTTTGGTGTAGCTCATTCTTTCCTCTTTCTCTTTCTCTCTCATTTATGTTGATGCAAGACCAAAGCTAACTGCTAACTGTTCAACCTCAGACACATCATTTTCTGGGCCTAGTCTCACAGTACTTATCTGTTAAAAAAATAAGTGAGCAATAACAGAATGTTTGGAAGTGGTCAAACAAGAGATGGCAAGATTGAATGTTGACATTTTAGGAATCAGCGAACTAAAATGGACTGGAATGGGTGAATTTAATTCAGATGACCATTATATCTACTACTGCAGGCAGAAATCCCTCAGAAGAAATGGAGGAGCCATCACGGTCAACAAGAGAGTCCGAAATGCAGTACATGGATGCAATCTCAAAAATGACAGAATGATCTCTATTCGTTTACAAGGAAAACCATTCAACATCACAGGAATCCAAGTCTATGCCCCAACCAGTAATGCTGAAGAAGCTGAAATTGAGTGGTTCTATGAAGACCTACAAGACCTGTTAGAACTAACACCCAAAAAAGATGTCCTTTTCATTATAGGGGACTGGAATGCAAGAGTAGGAAGTCAAGAAACATCTGGAGTAACAGGCAAATTTGGCCTTGGAATACAGAATGAAGCAGAACAAAGACTAAGAGTTTTGCCAAGAAAATATAGCAAACACCCTCTTCCAACAACACAAGAGAAGACTCTACACATGGACATCACCAGATGGTCAACATCAAAATCAGATCGATTATATTCTTTGCAGCCAAAGATGGAGAAGCTCTACACAGTCAGCAAAAACAAGACCAGGAGCTGACTGTGGCTCAGACCATGAACTCCTTGTTGCCAAATTCAGACTTAAATTGAAGAAAGTAGGGAAAACCACTAGACCATTAAGGTATGACCTAAATCAAATCCCTTATGATTATACAGTGAAAATGAGAAAGAGATTTAAGGGACTAGATCTGATAGAGTGCCTGATGAACTGTGGAATGAGGTTCGTGACATTGTACAGGAGATAGGGATCAAGACCATCCCCATGGAAAAGAAATGCAAAAAAGCAAAATGGCTGTCTGGGGAGGCCTTACAAACAGCTGTGAAAAGAAGAGAAGTGAAAAGCAAAGGAGAAAAGGAAAGATATAAGCATCTGAATGCAGAGTTACAAAGAATAGCAAGAAGAGATAAGAAAGCCTTCTTCAGCGATCAATGCAAAGAAATAGAGGAAAACAACAGAATGGGAAAGACTAGAGATCTCTTTAAGAAAATTAAAGATACCAAGGGAACATTTCATGCAAAGATGGGCTTGATAAAGGACAGAAATGGTGTGGACCTAACAGAAGCAGAAGATATTAAGAAGAGGTGGCAAGAATACACAGAAGAACTGTACAAAAAAGATCTTCACGACCCAGATAATCATGATGGTGTGATCACTCACCTAGAGCCAGACATCCTGGAATGTGAAGTCAAGTGGGCCTTAGAAAGCATCACTATGAACAAAGCTAGAAGAGAGGATGGAATTCCAGTTGAGCTATTTCAAATGCTGAAAGATGATGCTATGAAAGTGCTGCACTCAATATGCTAGCAAATTTGGAAAACTCAGCAGTGGCCACAGGACTGGAAAAGGTCAGTTTTCATTCCAATCCCAAAGAAAGGCAATGCCAAAGAATGCTCAAACTACCACACAATTGCACTCATCTCACATAGTAGTAAAGTAATGCTCAAAATTCTCCAAGCTAGGCTTCGACAATATGTGAACCGTGAACTTCCAGATGTTCAAGCTGATTTTAGAAAAGGCAGAGGAAGCAGAGACAAAATGGCCAACTCCGCTGAATTATGGAGAAAGCAAGAGAGTTCTAGAAAAATATCTATTTCTGATTATTGACTATGCCAAAGCCTTTGACTGTGTGGATCACACTAAACTGTAGAAAATTTTGAAAGAGATGGGAATACCAGACCACCTGATCTGCCTCTTGAGAAATCTGTGTGCAGGTCAGGAAGCAACAGTTAGAACTGGACATGGAACAACAGACTGGTTCCAAATAGGAAAAGGAGTGTGTCAAGGCTGTATATTGTCACCCTGCTTATTTAACTTATATGCAAAGTACATCATGAGAAACGCTGGACTGGAAGAAACACAAACTGGATTCAAGATTACCAGGAGAAATATCAATAACCTCAGATATGCAGATGACACCACCCTTATGGTAGAAAGTGAAGAGGAACTAAAAAGCCTCTTGATGAAAGTGAAAATGGAGAGTGAAAATGTTGGCCTAAAGCTCAACATTCAGAAAACGAAGATCATGGCAGGTGGTCCCATCACTTCTTGGGAAATAGATGGGGAAACAGTGGAAACAGTGTCAGACTTTATTTTGGGGGGCTCCAAAACCACTGCAGATGGTGACTGCAGCCATGAAATTAAAAGATGCTTACTCCTTGGAAGGAAAGTTATGACCAACCTAGATAGCATATTCAAAAGCAGAGACATTACTTTGCCAACAAAGGTCCATCTAGTCAAGGCTATGGTTTTTCCTGTGGTCATGTATGGATGTGAGATTGGATTGTGAAGAAGGCTGAGCACCGAAGAATTGATGCTTTTGAACTGTGGTGTTGAAGAAGACTTTTGAGAGTCCCTTGGACTGTAAGGAGATCCAACCAGTCCATTCTGAAGGAGATCAGCCCTGGAATTTCTTTGGAAGGAATGATGTTAAAGCTGAAACTCCAGTACTTTGGCCACCTGATGTGAAGTGTTGACTCACTGGAAAAGACTCTGATGCTGGGAGGGTTTGGGGGCAAGAGGAGAAGGGGACGACAGAGGATGAGATGGCTGGATGGCATCACTGACTCAATGGATGTGAGTCTCAGTGAACTCCGGGAGTTGGTGATGGACAGGAAGGCCTGGTGTGCTGGAATTCATAGGGTTACAAAGAGTCGGACAGAACTGAACGACTGAACTGAGCTGAACAGAATGTGTGAGCAATTAAAACAAGAAATTACAATGGAAGGGGGGAAACATCAAGCTGCTGTGAGAGCAGTTCCTGAGGATAAAGAAAGCCTTCTCTAGGGAGGGGAAGTTGAGGCTCACACCTGAGGGATGGTTACAAGGATGAGCAGTCAGCCAGGTAAAGTGGCAGGGGAACAGTTGGGAGACGAAAGAAGAAAGTGATGCTGCACAGCCCACAAGGGACGAGAGAACTGGCTGTGCCCTTGGAGATGAGTGTTACTCACCTTGTTTGGAGGATTCCCAGGTGGCACTACTGGTAAAGAACCAGCCAACCAATGCAGGAAACCTAAGAGTTGCAAGTTCAATCCCTGGGTTGGGAAGATCCCCTGGAGGATGACATGGCAACCCACTCCAGAAGTCTTGCCTGGAGAATCCCATGGACAGAGGAGCCTGGTGAGCTACAGTCCATGGGGTCACAAAGAGTCGGACACAACTGAAGAGACTGAGCAGACATATATGCACCTTGTTTGGAGTGTAGATTGTGGGAGGAATGGAAATGATGAAATTGGAAGAAATAGGAATGAAAGAAATGTCAAGAACAGATGTCCTTTGATGACAAATTCGTTCCCTTTAGCTGAGTCCCTCCACTTTCTCTTCCCACGTGTTCTGGTAATTCCATTTCCCCTGAGCTCACTCCTACTCAGAGACAGCAGGGCTGTGAGCCCACCAGCATGCCCAGGGGCTGTGCTCTAGGCAAACGGGACCAGACTGACCAGCAATTAGTATAGATGCTTTTAATCCCCCAGAAATTTTAGAGAAATAAACATAACTCTATCTGATTGTTATGAAAACATGCACTTCTATTTAAGAAACAGACTTTCAGGCCAGGTCATTAAAAAAAAAAATACCAAGGCATTATGTGCTTTTCTAAGTGAAATGCATTAGCAGACTCCACATTTATTATGACCTGTATTGTATATCTTGGGCTTCCCTGTGGATCAGACAGTAGAGAATCCACCTACAATGAGTAGACCCAGGATCAAACCCTGGGTTGGGAAGAACCCCTGGAGAAGGGACTAGAAACCCACTCCAGTATTATTGCCTGGAGAACTCAATGGACAAAGGAGCCTGGTGGGCTACAGTCCACGGGGTCATAAAGAGTCAGACACGACTGAGTGACTAACAGTATCAGTATAGTATCATATGTCTTATATCCTCAATACTTGTTTTAATACATTTAAGTTATGAAATTGCTATAAAGTTATGACAAAGAATTTCAGTAATAAATAAAAATATTATATGATCATGTCCTCTGAATCATTTTTCTTGTGTATTTATTACCTTTATTTCTTAATGGAAAATTGACTTCAGCATTTGAACTGAAACATTTTACACATGGAATGCATTTTATAAAAGTCACAAACTATTATATGAATTAGAAGATTGCAAATACATGTATTTGTATTTTGACTTCTTTATAGAATTTTAAAATATCCATACTTGGTATTCTCCATATGATCCATGTTCAATTTAGGAGCTAATGTCAAGATATATCAGTAATATTGTAGACTAAAATTTCTAATATTTTATATGTTGAAAGTGATTTATTTATAAATACTTATATACAGGTGGCTTGGGAATGTACTGAATCAAATGGCTTGACAAGAAAATGACTTGAGAAAAAAGTTGGCTTGAAAAAATGAATAATTCAAAGAGAAAAACAGGCATTTTTCTCTATGAATTAGCCTCATTACTAAGGAGTAACTCTTAAAAACCTGTAACAAGAGTGATTACTATTTTTCTGTTTTGTCTTAAATAAAAATTAGAAAATATAGTATATAAAAATGTATGGAAATTCTTTTTAAAAAATTATCATCACACCAATTGTTTGATTTCCATGAAGAGTAGAGAGGATGAGAAAGTATGATTCTGGAATTTATGCATCTGACTTTTTTTTATAATCATGAAAAAAAACTTTAAAATACCATTTTCTGCTCATTAATAATATTCAGAAGTAAGAGATAAAATGTGCATATACTCTCCAAAAGGATTTTGCCCTTTTGTGATAAGGTGTTAAAATTGAATATTTGCATGCTGGAATTTCCACAGGGCGTCATATGCTTTGGGAAAAAAGGACACTAGGCTCATTGTAGCCATCCTTTTTCAAAAGAATTCCCAGTACTTCTTTAACATTTTATAATGGATAGCATTCCATAGCACACTTCATCATGTTCTGTTACATTCCACAGAAAAAATCACTTACAGGAGACATGTACTGTTGTCCTGCTTAGTTGATACAGAAATGTTTTCACTCTCATTTACATACAAGTGTTGCATGTTTGAACACAGATGCCTGACTTTTGAATATACGTAAATGTGTACATGAATGATGACAGATGTCCCTGAAAGAAAGTGTTTGTTTATCAGTCATGTCTGACTCTTTGTGACCCCATGAATGGTAGCCCATCAGGCTACTGTCCATGGGATTCTCCAGGCAAGAATACTGGAGGGGTTGCCGTTTCCTTCTCCAGGGGATCTTCCTGACCCAGGGATCAAACCTGGGTCTCCTGCATTGCAGGCAGAGTTGTTACCATCTGAGCCACCAGGGAAGTCCAGATGTCCCAGGGACCCCTCCCTTCCCATTGGAACTATCAGTGTGTTCCAGAGACTTCTAGCTGCCAGTCTCTGTGGCGGCCATGAAAAGTACTTTGCCCACGTGGCAACAGCCTGGATAGCACAGAGCTAAGACATTCTGCAAGCAGTCTTCATACAATAACTCTAGGAAGCTTGTGTATAAACCCTTCAGCCTCATTGCTCATTGTGTAAAATAATGATAGAGACATCTGTTTTAGACGAAATTCAGAATTCCCCCATAGTACTAAGCTGTCAGCACTCAAAGTGCTTCTTGTCTTCAAAAAAACACCATGTAAAGCATTATTCCTTGGATAATTTCCCATGGGTCTACCAGTGTTGCCTGCCCCATGCAGACAAAACACTCAGTGCTCAGGGTCAGCTGCTGGGGAACACAAATGAACACCTCATGTGTGTCTTTTTACTACACTTCATGAATAAGAGACTATCAACATAGACACACATTATTTCATATAACATTTTTAAGAATATATATCAGATCAGATCAGATCAGTCGCTCAGTTGTGTCCAACTCTTTGCGACCCCATGAACTGCAGCACCGCCCACGCCAGGCCTCCCTGTCCATCACCAGCTCCCGGAGGTCACTCAGACTCATATCCATCGAGTCAGTGATGCCATCCAGCCATCTCATCCTCTGTTGTCCCCTTCTCCTCTTGCCCCCAACCCCTCCCAGCATCAGTCTTTTCCAATGAGTCAACTCTTCACATGAGGTGGCCAAAGTACTGGAGTTTCAGCTTTAGCATCATTCCTTCCAAAGAAATCCCAGGGCTGATCTCCTTCAGAATGGACTGGTTGGATCTCCTTGCATTCCAAGGGACTCTCAAGAGTCTTCTCCAACACCACAGTTCAAAAGCATCAATTCTTCGGCGCTCAGCCTTCTTCACAGTCCAGCTCTCACATCCATACATGACCACAGGAAAAATAATAGCCTTGACTAGACGAACCTTTGTTGGCAAAGTAATGTCTCTGCTTTTGAATATGTTATCTAGGTTGGTCATAACTTTCCTTCCAAGGAGTAATCATCTTTTAATTTCATGGCTGCAGTCACCATCTGCAGTGGTTTTGGAGCCCAGAAAAATAAAGTCTGACATTGTTTCCACTGTTTCCCCATCTATTTCCCATGAAGTGATGGGACCACATGCCATGATCTTTGTTTTCTGAATGTTGAGCTTTAAGCCAACTTTTTCACTCTCCTCTTTCACTCTCATCAAGAGGCTTTTGAGTTCCTCTTCACTTTATGCCATAAGGGTGGTGTTATCTGCATATCTGAGGTTATTGAGATTTCTCTCGGCCATCTTGATTCCAGCCTGTGTTACTTCCAGTCCAGCGTTTCTCATGATGTACTCTGCATATAAGTTAAATAAACAGAGTGACAATATATAGCCTTGACGAACTCCTTTTCCTATTTGGAACCAGTCTGTTGTTCCATGTCCAGTTCTAACTGTTGCTTCCTGACCTGCATACAGATTTCTCAAGAGGCAGGTCAGGTGGTCTGGTATTCCCATCTTTTTCAGAATTTTCCACAGTTTATTGTGATCCACACAGTCAAAGGCTTTGGCATAGTCAATAAAGTAGAAATAGATGTTTTTCTGGAACTCTCTTGCTTTTTTCATGATCCAGCAGATGTTGGCAATTTGATCTCTGGTTCCTCTGCCTTTTCTAAAACCAGCTTGAACATCAGGAAGTTCATGGTTCACATATTGCTATATAAGCATATGTTAATCACAGGGTGTCTGTGCTTGTGTGTATATGCATATATACCAGAGGTTTCCATAAACCTTCTCAGTTTATCATTTAATAGTGTCTTTCCTTGGTTTTCTGCTATATCCTCACAAATTTGAATTTCCATATGTATGTGCTTTTTCTTGCCTCTTCTCTCAAAAAATTATGCATGCATGAAAAGACACACAAGTAATATCCATTACTTGTAAAATATACAATATACTCTAGTTGTATACTCTAGTTTGATATCTACAAATATGTGTGTGTGTGTGTATATATATATATTGGTGATGGTGTTGTTTAATTGTTAGGTCATGTCTGTTTTTTTGTAACCCCATGGACTGTAGCTGCCAGGCTCCCCTGTCCATGGGATTTTCCAGGCAAGGATAGTGGAGTGAGTTGCCATTTCCTTCTCCATCAGTTAAGTTTAGTTCAGTCACTCAATCATGTCTGACTCTTTGCAACCCCATGGATTGCAGCATGCCAGGCTTCCCTGTCCATCACCAACTCTCAGAGTTTACTCAAACTCATGTCCATGGCGTCAATGATGCCACCCAACCATCTCATCCTCTGTCATCCCCTTCTCCTTCTGCCCTCAATCTTTCCCAGCATTAGAGTCTTTTCCAATGAGTCAGTTCTTCACATCAGGTGGCCAAAGTATTACAAAGTTACAGCTCAGCATCAGTCCCTCCAATGAACATTCAAGACTGATTTCCTTTAGGATAGACTGGTTGGATCTCCTTGCAGTCCAAGGGACTTTCAACACCACAGTTCAAAAGCATCAATTCTTTGGCACTCAGCTTTCTTTATAGTCCAACTCTCAAGTCCATACATGACTACTGGAAAAAGCATAGCTTTGATTAGATGGAACTTTGTTGGCAAAGCAATGTCTCTGCTTTTTAATATGCTGTCTAGGTTGGTTGTAACTTTCTGTCCAAGGAGCAAGTGTCTTTTAATTTCGTGGCTGCAGTCACCATCTGCAGTGATTTTGGAGCCTCCAAAAATAAAGTCTGACACTGTTTCCATTGTTTCCCCATCTATTTGCCATGAAGTGATGGGACCAGATGCCATGATCTTAGTTTTCTGAATGTTGAGTTTTAAGCCAACCTTTTCACTCTCCACTTTCACTTTCATCAAGAGGCTCTTTAGTTCTTCTTCACTTACTGCCATAAGGGTGGTGTTATCTGCATATCTGAGGTTATTGACATTTCTCCTGGTAATCTTGATTCCAGATTGTGCTTCATCCAGCCCAGCATTTCTCATGATGTACTCTGTATATAAGTTAAATAAGCAGGGTGACAACATACACCCTTGACATACTCCTTTTCCTATTTGGAACCAGTCTGTTGTTCCATGTCCAGTTCTAACTGTTGCTTCTTGACCTACATACAGATTTCTCAAGAGGCAGGTCAGGTGGTCTGGTATTCCCATTTCTTTAAGAATTTTCCACATTTTGTTGTGATCCCCACAGTCCAATGCTTTGGCATAGTCAATAAAGCAAAAGTAGATGTTTTTCTGGAACTCTCTTGTTTTTTTGATGATCCAATGGATGTTGGCAATTTGATCTCTGGTTCCTCTGCCTTTTCTAAATCCAGCTTGAACATCTGGAAGTTCACAGTTCATGTACTGTTGAAGCCTGGCTTGGAGAATTTTGAGAATTACTTTAGTAGCATGTGAGATGACTGCAATTATGTGGTAGTTTGAACATTCTTTGGCATTGCCTTGGCAACCCACTCCAGTACACGTGCCTGGAAAATTTCATAGACAGAGGAGCCTAGTAGACTACAGTCCATGGAGTCGCAAAGAGTTGGACATGACTGAGAAACTTCACTTTCTTTCACTTTCTTTGGGATTGGAATGAAAACTGACCTTTTCCAGTCCTGTGGCCACTGCTGAGTTTTCCAGATTTGTTGGCATATTGAGTGAAGCACTTTCACAGCATCATCTTTTAGGATTTGAATTAGCTCAACTGAAAATCCATCATGTCCACTAGCTTTGTTCATAATGATGCTCTAAGGCCCAGCTGACTTTGCATTCCAGGTTTCCTGGCTCTAGGTGAGTGATCACACCATCATGGTATCTGGGTCGTGAAGATCTTTCTGTATAGATCTTCTGTGTATTCTTGCTACCTCTTCTTAATGTATTCTGCTTCTGTTAGGTCCATACCATTTCTGTCCTTTATTGTGCCCATCTCTGCATGAAATGTTCCCTTGGTATCTCTAATTTTCTTGAAGAGATCTCTAGTCTTTCCCATTCTATTGTTTTCCTCTATTTCTTTGCATTGATCACTGAGGAAGGCTTTCTTATCTCTCCTTGCTATTCTTTGGAACTCTGTATTTAAATGAGTATATCTTTCCTTTTCTCCTTTGCCTTTTGGTTCTCTTCTTTTCTCAGCTATTTGTAAGTCCTCCTAAAACAACCATTTTGCCTTTTTGTATTTCTTTTTCTTGGGGATGGTATTGATCCCTGCCTCCTGTAAAATGTCATGAATCTCTGTCCATAGTTCTTCAGGCACTCTGTTTATCAGATCTAATTCCTTGAATCTATTTCTCATTTCTACTGTATATTAGAAAGGGATTTGATTTAGGTCATACCTTAATGGTCTAGTGGTTTCCCCTACATTCTTCAATTTAAGTCTGAATTTGGCAATAAGGAATTCGAGATCTGAGCCACAGTCAGCTCCCAGTCTTGTTTTTGCTGACTGTATAGAGCTTCTCCATCTTTGGCTGCAAAGAATATAATCAATCTTATTTTTGTATTGACCATCTGGTGTTGTCCATGTATAGATTCTTCCCTTCTGTTGTTGGAAGAAGGTTTGCTATGACCAGTGCATTCTCTTGGCAAAACTTTTATCTATGCTTAAGCAGGCATAAATAACCTACATTCATGGTTCATATAAATGTTTGTACTATGTTCAATGTTATCCAGCCCTAAAGAAATAATTGTGAATTTTTGTCACTTGAATTTATGCTTGCTAAGCATACTGGCTACAGCTACTGGCAAAGCTTACGGGAAAAGTTGTAAAAACAAACTTGACAATTCATCTACTTTTAAGGATAAGACAGTTGATACTTTGTGAAACCATTCAAAATTTTATAACTGACTATCATGGCATTAATTTTAAATATAAAGAAATCATATTTTTCCATCAATAGGGATAATATAATATGGATATATATGTAGAGTGGGAATATTTTCTGAAGGAAATATATATTTCTATTTTGATAAATCAACATGGTATGAAAGACCTGGACATTTTCTTAAATATATACTTATCATATTTTTATAATCATAATGAATTCATATATTTAAATCACTTCATTTTTGTTTTCCCAACATCCCAACATAAGATTCTTCACATTCAAGTTAAATAGGAAAAAAATAATCTTGCACTGAAAGAAGCTAATTGTTTATTACCAAAGACTTGTTTGTTCTTTATCAGAGCAAATCTTTTGCTTATATAGACTTACACGAGGTAAGTCTATGTGTATATTATTTAGACTGTGACTTATTTGTTGATACTTTAAATATTGAAATGAATTTTCACATAAAATACATTTAGCTTGGCATATTGGATAACTTATTGTCCCAGAAACTAGTAATTTAAGATTTTAGAAAGCAGGGAAGACTATTGAGTAAATATTTTAAACTGCAAAGAACCTATTTCAAGTTTTATCTTTTATGACTACTTATGGAGAAGGGGACGACAGATGCTGATGTGGTTGGATGGCATCACAGACTCAATAGACCTGAGTTTGAGTGAACTCTGGGAGTTGGTGATGGACAGGGAAGCCTGGCATGCTACAGTACATGGGGTTGCAAAGAGTCAGACACGACCGAGCGACTGAATTGAACTGATTTTTATAACGTACATTTTCTAGATCAGTCTTAATTGATATTCTTATATCCAGTTCCTTTCATAAAGCATTTTACATTGTCTTGTTTGGAATAGTATGGAGTTTCCTTTAAAAAAAAAAACTAAAAATAGAATTATCATATGATTCAGCAATCCCACTCCTGGACATATATCCAGAGAAAAGCATAATTCATAAAGACACATACATCCCAATATTCATTGCAATCCTACTTACAATAGCCAAGATATGGAAGCAACCTAAATGTCCATCAAAAGAGAAATGGGTAAAGAAGAAGTGATACATGTATACAATAAAATATTACTCGATCATAAGAAAATAACAATTTTTTTTTGCAAAATAATATTTGCAAATATTTGCAAAATAATACCATTTGCAGTAACATGAATGGACCTGGAGATTTTCATACTAAGCAATGTAAGTCAGAGAAAGACAAATATCATATGCTACCACTTATAAGTGCAATCTAAAAAAAATGGTTCAAATGAAGTTATTTACAAAACAAACAGAGTCACAGATATAGAAAACAACCCATGAGTCATGGTGGGGGAAGGGAGAGGAAGAATATATTGTGAGATTTACTATATATAAAGTGAAGTGAAGTGAAGTCTCTCAGTCGTGCCTGACTCTTTGCAACCCCATGGATAGTAGGCTGCACCAAGCTTTTCCATCCATGGGATATTCAAGGCAAGAGTAGTGGAGTGGGTTGCCATTTCTTTCTCCAGGGAATCTTCCCAACCCAGGGATTGAACCCAGGTCTCTCACATTGTAGACAGATGCTTTACCATCTGAGCCACCAGGGAAGTCCACTATATATAAAACAGATAACTAATAAGATCCTACTGTACAGCACAGGAAACTCAATACTCTGAAATGGCTTATATGGGAAAAGAATCTAAAAAAGAGTAAGAACATGTATGATCGATTCACTGTACAGCAGATATTAATACACCATTGTAAACCAACTATTCTCAAATTAAAAGTTCTTTTATCTAAAAACAAAAATACATCACCCCTAAAATGACACAGGTTTATGAGGTTATACAAGAAGCATGTAACATAGGCCTAACATTGGACCTCTGTCTTTTTGTTTAATTCACTAACATGAAGCATATTAAACCCGGAAGAAACATTTGTTCCATTTTTCAAACACAGAATTGCTTGGGATATTTGGAATGTGCAGGAAAACCTTGGGGATCATGCATCTGTATAGAACTAAATTCCTAATTTGAAATCATTTACTTCATGCTAAGCAACCTGTAAAATGTTGAAAAATTGCTGGTTTGAAATGTTTCTATGCCTGCCTTTCATGCCCTTGGGAGTCCTTATGTAAGCAGCTTCCAAATTTCACAAGTTTCTTGAGTTCAAGCACACCAGGAAGAACATTTAATCTCTGATGCAAAAAACAGGAAATGCACATTCAAAGAAAAGAATGAATCATTTTTTCCCATATCTATAGGAAACAGGTTATTTTGTGTTTCCTGAGAATTAGAGTTGAATAATGCCAATTTCAAAATGCTTTAGCATGTTATAACCAGCACTGTCTTTGTAAAACTATCAGGAAGTGGTCGAGGGCAATTTATATCCATTCAGAGTGTAGGTGATGATTGGCAAAGGTATTATTCCACAAAAACTAAATGCAGATTTTATTTTGCCTGTCTCTGGAAAATGTTAATATATGGCTTTTCAGTCCATAGGAGGGAATTGAAGGGATTAGAGATGGGAGGTGAGAATTGTGGCTATCTCAAATCCTGCCCACTCCCTACAAGTGGTCGGTTTGGGTGGTGGTTGCATTTCTACTGAAGGCCAGCAGGGGGTGCCTCCCCCACCACCCGAGCTCTCCTTAACTTCCCTGCACTGTTCCTGTTGCCATTCAGTCCTGCATGGCAGGACTGTCTTCTGTATTAGTCCTTGATTCCCTAGCTAAACCTTGTTGTTTCCGTTATTCTGTTCAAACTCTGCAAGGATCTCTTAAAATCGGCTTGTTTTGTGAATTAATTTTAAGATTGCATTTAGCAAACATACTCTGTATGGAAACCTAAGGAATGCAAGAAAATTCTGCGTATGTTGTCAACTACATATTGGCACTTGCCATCTACTTCTGCAGGGACTTCCCTGATGGCTCAGCAGTCAGGAATCCGGTTGCAATGCAGGAGACATGGGTTTGATCCCTGGGTCAGGAAGATCCCCTGGAGAAGGGAAAGGCAGCCCACTCGCATATTCTCACCTGGGAAATCCCGTGAACAGAGGAGCCTGGTGGCTACAGTCCATGGGATGACAAGAGGCAGACACGTCTGGGCGACAGCACACCTACCTCCACAATGGTGAAACCATGTGCTTTTGTAGCTGCTGCCTTATACCCCCTGAAAAGCGTTCATGTCAGAGATCAGACATGAGGCAGTCTGTGCTCTGGGAGAAACTGGCAGAACAAGTCTTCAGATAGTTACATATTTTCAGGAGCTGATTTTATGAGCCCAATTCTTCTATCTCCGCATATCTAAAAAAGTACCATAATTTTTCATGGTGATGACTGCTCCCCAAGACTAGCAAAAAACTTCTGCAAAAAATATCGGCTTGACTGCAAGAATTCTCCCCGCACCTAAATCACATAGATACTGACTTTCCCTCATATCTCTCTGAAGCAGTTTCTCAGAGCTATCTGAGGTACTGTCTCCTAGGCTATAGTCCTCATTTTGCCCCCAATAAAACTTAACTCACAACTTTAACATTGTGCATTTTTAAGTCAACAATATAATAAAAGAAAGTAAACCAAATAACACATAATTTATGTAAAAATGTTTTCAAATTGACCTTGCAGAAAAACATGTTTGTAGAAATTCTTTGTCTTGCCCACTTCCCTTACATAATTCTGCTTCACTTACTGCCTTTCCACAGCAATGATTTCAAAATAAAACTGTAGATAATCTCTCATTTTGAACTAAATCCTTTTAAACTGATTTAGAAAGTTTATATTTGGAACCCACATGTTGAATAGCTCTGCATCTCTTACTGAGATGTTACAGTATAAAAACCTTTGTTCAATGTTGAAATCTGTGTTAGTTTATTAATTACTGTGGACTCATTCTAAACTGTTTCACTAACTCTCAAGGGACTTTAATTCACAACTCATTTACAAAACACTCTGCATTAATGACACTTTTGGGGGGCTTATATATGCTTCATCACTCTTTTCTAGTTTAGAATATCTTTGAATTAAATTTTCACCTCTTTATTAGGTATAAACATGTGAATTTTTGAGTTTTCTTTAGAATTAGACAAAGAATATTTGATAAAATATTTTCATTCTGAGTGATAAACTAATCAAACTCATTTCTCTCTTATAAATTAATTAATTTGTTGACTGTAAGTTTTTAAAAGTTAAAAAGGGAAATGTTCCCAAAGCCAAAATTAATAGCCTTTATTTAGGCAAGTTCTTTAGCAAGTTTAATAACAGGCAAATATCAAACAAAGAAAGAAAACTTTATTGCTGACATATACAAGTGAGAATGACATTGAAAACAGTCAATATTTCTTAGCCATGTTTTATCTGGAAAATATATGATAAACTCCTAGTGCCTAATTTATCTCCCCATTTATACTACAGAAAAGACTTATGTGATAGGAATTTTAAATGGCAGCAGAATGTAATATGAACATTGACTTGAGAAAATCAATTTGATTTTTAGGTAGTTGGGAATTGTGTAATAGCTAAGTGTCCACAGGAAGATAATTTAAATCATTTTACCAAGATGTTAATGTTTATATTTTTAATGTTTTTATATCTTTCAGAAACATGTAAATTACTGAGTTATTTTCTGCTTCTGTCATTAACTGTATGCAGATAACAAGATATTTAAAATCTTATATATTTTAGAGAGGTCTATTGGTATTAAACTGGCCCATTTACCTTTTATTTTCCATCCTTATATTTTTGGTTTAGTCTATTTTTTTATTAATACAAATCATTTTATTGTAGATAGTTGAATTTGTTTCTAAAAATCCATTAACCCTTGCTTTACATTTTATTTTTCAGCCCATAACATAAAAATTAACTTTTGACCTACACACCTATGGTCAACTAATCTTTGACAAGAGGAGGCAAGAATATGCAATGGGGAAAAGATATTCTCTTCAGCAAGTCGCATTGGGAAAGCTGAACTGTATGTTTGTCAGTGAAGTCAGAACATGTCCTCTTGCCATACACAAAAATAAACTCAAACACAAGACATAATACCATAAAACTTCTAGAAGACAATACAGGCAAAACATTCTATGATATAAATTGTACCAATGCATTCTTAGGTCAGTCTCCCAAAGCAATAGAAATAAAAACAAAAAAATTGAACTTAATCAAACTTACAAGCTTTTCCCAATATAGGAAACCACAAACAAAACCAAAAGGCAGCCTACAAATGGGAGAAAATATTTGCAAATGGTTCAACAAGAGATTAATTTCCAAAATGTACAAACAATTCCTATAACCCAACAACAAAAATAGGAAAAAGAGTATGTCAAGGCTGTATATTGTCACCCTGCTTATTTAACTTATGTGTCGAGTACATCATGAGAAATGCTGGGCTGGCTGAAGCACAAGCTGGAATCAAGATTGCCGGGGGAAATATCAATACCTCAGATATGCAAATACTACCACCCTTATGGCAGAAAGTGAAGAACTAAAGAGCCTCTTGATGAAAGGGAAAGAGTAGGGTGCAAAAGTTGGCTTGGAACTCAACATTTAGAAAACTAAGATCATGGCATCCAGTCCCAATACTTCATGGCAAATAGATGGGGAAACAGTGACAGACTTTATTTTTCTGGACTCCTAAATCATTGCAGATGCCTACTGCAGCCATGAAATTAAAAGATGCTTGAAGGCAATGGCACCCCACTCCAGTACTCTTGCCTGGAAAATCCCATGGATGGAGGAGCCTGGAGGGCTGCAGTCCATGGGGTCGCTGAGGGTCGGACACGACTGAGCGCCTTCACTTTCACTTTTCACTTTCATGCATTGGAGAAGGAAATGACAACCCACTTCAGTGTTCTTGCCTGGAGAATCCTAGGGACGGGGGATCCCAGTGGGCTGCCGTCTGTGGGGTCGCACAGAGTCGGACACGACTGAAGTGACTTAGCATAGCATAGCATAGCATACTCTTTGAAAGGAAGGTTATGACCTAGACAACATATTAAAAAGCAGACATTACTTTGCCAAGAAACCATACACAAGGGTATGGTTTTTCTAGTAGTCAGGTATGGATGTGAGAGTTGGACTATAAAGAAAGCTGAGTGCTGAAGATCTGATGTTTTTGAACTGTTGTGTTAGAGAAGACTCTTGAGAGTCCCCTGGACTGCAAGGAGATCCAACTAGTCCATTCTAAAGGAGATCAGTCCTGAGTGTGCATTGGAAGGACTGATGCTAAAGCTGAAACTCCAATACTTTGGCCACCTGATGTGAAGACCTGACTTACTAGAAAAGACCCTGATGCTGGGAAAGATTGAAGGCAGAAGGAGAAGGAGATGACAGAGGATGAGATGGTTGGATGGCACCACCGACTCAATGGACCTGAGTTTGGGTGAACTCCGAGAGTTGGTGATGGACAGGGAGGCCTGGTGTGCTGTGGTTCATGGAGTCGCAGAGTCAGACATGACTGAGCAACTGAACAACAAAAAAACAAACAACTCAGCTGAAAAATGGACAGAGACTTAAACAGACATTTCTCTGAAGAAGAAATACAGGTGACTTTATAGGCACATGAAAAGATCCTCAGTGCTGCTAATTATTATTAGATAAATACACACCCAAAGTATAATGAGGCACCATGTCCTCCTTGTCAGAGTGGCCATCATTCAAAAGTCTACAAATAAGAAATTCTGGAGAGGGCGTGGAGAAAAAGAAGCCCTTCTACAGTGTTGGTGGGAAGGTAAGTTACTACAGCCACTGTGGAAAACAGTATGGAGCTTCCTCAGAAAACTAAAAACAGAATTAGTAGTCCAGCAATCCCACTCCTGGGCATATATCCTGACAAAACCATAATTCAAAAAGGTGCATGCACCCCTATGCTCATAGAAGCACTATTCACAATAGCCAAGACCTGAAAATAACCTAAATGTCCATTAACATATGAGTAGAAAAAGAAGACACTTATATACAGTGGACTACTACTCGGTCATAAAAAAGAACATAAAAATGCCATTTGCAGCAATGTGGCTGTAACTAGAGGTTATCATACTAAGTGAAGTAAGCCAGAAAGATATATACCATATGATATCATTTATGTGTGGAATTGATAGTACAATACAAATGAACCTGTCTATGAAATAGAAACAGAATCACAGACATACAGAAGAGACTGATGGTTCCCAGGAGGGAAGGCTTGGAGAGGGAAGGTTGGGAGTCTGGGATTAGCAGATGCAAAGTTACATAGGGAATGGATAAACAACAGGTCCTACTGTATAGCACTGGGAATTACATTCAATATCCTGTGATAAACCATAATGGAAAAGGATATGAAGAAGAATGTATGTGTATCATAGAGTCACTTTGCTGTACAGCAGTAATTAACACAACACTGAAAATCAACTATACTTGAATAAAAAAGGAAAAAAATTTAAAAAAATCTTTTAAAATAATAGGAGTTATTAGAATAGTATACTTTTTACAGGCGAATAATTTGAAACACTTTAAATGACAGTATATTAATGGCCTATAAACTTGAATGTGATTTATATTATTCCATAGCAAAATAAATGATGTATATAGCTATATAGTTTTAAATGGTATATTATTAAAGCAATATCTTAAAATGCTTTATTTGGAAATCATTACACTTATTTTTAAACCTAGAGAGAATATAATTATAGTTAACAGCTAGAAGCAATCTGCTTATGGAGGAGCTGAAAATTGAGGAGTTAATAAGAAATATTCTATCTCATGTAGCACTGTGCAATATTAATGTGAGGGTCTAATTGCTGTTATGTGATTATAATGTTGCTTTTATTTTAGGTTGAGATAAAGCAGACTGATGACAGCTATGCAAATAACTAATATTGCAATAATTTCTCTTCAGTTCAGTCGCTTAGTTGTGTTTGACTCTGTGACCCCATAAACCATAACACGCCAGGCCTCCCTGTCCATCACCAACTCTGAGTCCACCCAAACCCATGTCCACTGAGTCAGTGATGCCATCTATCCATCTCATCCTCTGTTGTCCCCTTCTCCTCCTGCCCTCAATCTTTCCCAGTATCAAGGTCTTTTCAAATGAGTCACTTAGTAATTCATAATAAATGACCAAATGAATTCATTCATAAAAGGTAGGCAATTAACATTTTCCCTTGTATTCTTCTATGGTAGAAAATACAAATTTCAATTCTTTATGTACTTATATATCAAAATATTGATTTATTCATTATTTAATAAGTTAACATAGTTAATTATGAGCACTAAAAGATAACATTTCAAATTATCATGCCTTGCTTAGTTCTAAAACAAAATCTCATATTATTTTATGTTTTTGTATCAATTAATTAATCCTCTATGAAGCACATTTTTAAAAAAAGTAACAGCATAGGTTGGTGTTTGACCTTTCATAGAAACTATTAAAACTACCTAACAATGCTTCTGTATCCTGCTTCTTTGTTGGTTTTTGAAAAAGAATTTCTTTTCATTTAAAATTCATTTGTCTCCTTGGTCACATCCTGTAAACTTTCTGGAAGTGAAAACTGCAAAATGTCATCTATAATTGCTCGTTAAACATTCTTGGATTTATTTAATAGTTCTAAAAATGCATCTCTTTTATGTTCCATTCTCCAGGATATAATTGGCATGATTATTATGAATTAAGAACAGCGATAGTATACTCAATTGCTGTAGATTATTCACAAGTCAACACCTGGGTGATTTGAGATGCCCAGTTAAAAATAACTATCACATACATGTGAAAATAATCAAATTTATGAAGTAAATATATCTGTCAACAACAATCGTAGTGCCAAGGGGTGATAAAACTTCTCACCATGAGTGATTCAGTAGGAAGTATGCTCAATTGCAAATCAGAAAAGAAAGTGTGTTCATAGTTAGAAGAATCCTTAATTTTTGTCATCTGATCTGTGGGAATGAAATACTTCATTTTATAAAAAAGCAAAAATTAAGGGAAAAAATTTTTAAAAAATTAAAAGGAAAAATACCTTTAGAATATATGCTAAGGATGTGGAGAGTCTCAAAATCAAATCCTTAGTTTATATATATTACTCTTTGAACGTGCACGTGAACGTGAAGTCGCTCAGTCGTGTCCGACTCTTTGTGACCCCATGGACTGTAGCCTACCAGGCTCCTCTGTCCATGGGATTTTCCAGGCAATAGTACTGGAGTGGATTGCCATTTCCTTCTCCAAGGGATCTTCCCAATCCAGGGATTGAACCCGGGTCTCCCGCATCGTAGACAGACGCTTTACCATCTGAGCCACCAGGGAAGTCCTTTTTTTATTACTCTTTATGGACTGAAATTTGTTTTAGATCTGGAAATGCAGCATTCTATACTGTAATTGAAATTACGAAGTAACTATAGGGATATGATTCAGAATAGAAAAACTGTTGAAACCAAATATGGAATATAAAGTATACTGTATAAACATTCAAGATGTTTTATTCTAATCAGAATATATCAAAATAACTATATATTCTGATAAACTTAGTCTTTCATTTTCCCTCCAAAAGTTTTTACAGGCAAGTCTCTCAGAATTTGTTCTACCATATTGTGCAGTTAAAATTATTCTTTACTCCTCTTCTTGGAAGTACCCTTCAGGAATTATTGCCAAGCAAGTTTTTGATTAAATATTAAATGTAAATGATTTTGTCATAAAAAAGTAGCATCAGTAAGTGCCTTGTGGATTTTAATGATGACTTTCTACTTAAAAGATATTTAAGTGGTGTTACCGAGACTTCAGTGAAAAACTACGTCTCTGTCTTATACAATTGGTGCAGTCCTTCAAATACGTATCCCAACTCAAGCCTTCTAAAACACAGACTCATCTCTATTTCTCCATATTCAAGGAGGTGTGAGTTCTTCAAGGTGATTGGCTAGGAATTCTGTGTACACCATGACTCTCAGCATCACTGCTATATTATGTATCATCAGGGTCTCTCGCCATCTCTCTGCCTCGTACCAGCTTGGATGTGGAACTTAACTCCTTCCTGTGCACTCCCACATGGGGTTCACAACTACGATGAACAAACAACAGCATTGGCCAAAGCCGAGGGTCAGATATTACTGCCCTGAAAACTCCTGAGGCAGTCCCAAGTAGGACTCAGAGTCACAGCAAAAATACGACTGACATTTAATTTGATGTCACAGTTCAGCTCATGCCATTGTTTCCCTCCAAACTCAAGTTCAAGGTCACCTATTACTGTGCACTGACAGATTAAACAGCTCTGTTCAGAGAAGGACTTCCAGTGAGTCCAAGGTTGGCTCCTGCAGGGTCCCTGCTGGTTCTTTTTTGATGCATGAACTTTCATTGGACAAGAAGTGCGGCAGAAACAAGACAAAGTGAAGGTAGAGACGTGGTGTGAAAGAGGAGAAAATGCTCTTGTATTCACTGTGAGACAGAAGCTCTGCTCAGCACTCGACACGCATTATTTTACCTAACCGTGAGCCTATGAGATTGGGTTTGTCCTTCTTACTATTAGGAGAAAATTCAAGTTCTTAGAGGGTAAATTTCTTACCGATATCTTACAGTAACCAGAAGTCAATAACAATAGATTTTTATAAACAAGTGTACTACTAAAATCCATAGTGTTTTTTAACTACTGCTTGATTAACTCAAGTTTTCTGGAAAACAAATGCAATAAAATAAATCAAATATATTTATCCTAATGAAATAACACGGATTGCAATCTAAATTTAAATAATTTCTTATATTACAATAGGAAAAAATGTATTTTAACCTATTTTCTTGTGATTATTCTCCCGAACTGCAGGAGTTATTAAAGTTTAAAACACAATGTTTATCTGTCAAAAATATTTTATTAACTTAGATGCTATAAATGAGTCATATCATGCAGCTTAAAATATTAGAGGGGAACTATCTTTGATGATATTGTGTAGTATCCCATGGAGTATCAGCAAGTGAGAAATTGCCATTTACTAGAGGGTGTGTCATACTGAAATTGCAATTTGCTCCAATATTTGTATTGCTTATTCCTTAGTTAACATATTATATAATTCATTGAGCTTAGTATTCAGGTCATCCCAACATGCCATTAATTAAGACCACATGCTTGCAATTTTAGGATCAGAGGGTGTGCTTTAGTCTAAATAAAATTACAGCAATGTACTTTTTTAATAAAGTAGAAATGACCATCAGATAAACTGTATAAAATCCAAGCCTAACTAGATAGATGAAAAATATCTAAGTCTAAATTAGGGGACATAAGCTGGAATATTAACAGGAAAGTAGAAAAGTCAGGCAACAAACAACTAGCACAGAAGATTAGCATGTCCATTTTCAGGTTAAATTTCTCTTAAACCTTTGGTCCTTGCTGATATCTCCTGCTTTTCCAGTGTCACTGTACATATACGGTACTTATCTATTTAAATCTTACAATGATGAGATTGCCATTTAAGTTCTGAAAGACCATTCACCTCTGGCAAAATTCAGCTCTTTCTGGGTGCAGGACAGAGGTCGTTAGCTTCTAAAGGTCCCCCATCTTTACATTTTTCCCTCTAAAGTTCAGAGAAAACTGTCACTTTTTTCTTTTAAGGTCTTCACCTGATTAAGCTAGGTTCACTCAGGATAATCTCCTTTCAATTAACTCAAAAGCAACTGTTTTAGAGCACTGATACATCTAAAAATATCTCTTCACCTCTGGCACATAACTAATCTCTTTACAGGATAGAGTCCTGTCAAAGAAAAGATGGTTATGCAGGGGTGACATCTTGAGAGTTATCTTTGGATTCTACCTACTTCAGTTCCCTACTTAACCATGAGATAGCATTGTACGTACTAAAGGAATTATGTTTCTTTAGCTACCAAATAGGCTTAGTAATCACAATGACTGCATTGGTCAGGATAGGTCAGGTTAAGCCACATTATTTAAAAAGAAAAGAAAAGCCCAATGAATTGGCACAGCAAAGATTTCTCTTTATACTCACTATGTGTGTCTGTTGTGAATATTGGGGTCACTTGTCCACATACATATCATGAACCTAGCATGACAGATTTCAGCATCTTATAGATACATTATATGTCTTTCTTTTTTTTGCATTCCCTGCATACAATCAATTGATAATTCTTACTGGTTTTATCTCCTATCTCTTCCTTTCACATTCTTCAATGAATTAAAATCACCCACAAATTATTCTTGTTTATCTTCTCCTGACTCCTACAGTATGTTTTCACAAGCAGCTAGAATGAGCCTCTAAAGATATGAGGTATCATGTTATCCTCTGTTCAAAACTCTCTAAAGACTTCCCATTTCACTTAAGGTAAGGGTAGCATCATGGGGGTCATTCTTCTAGAACAGCAGTGTCAGGAGCTCTGCCACCCTTCTCAAGAAAAACAGGGTAACTGGTTCACTGATAACCGCTCAAATCTGTCTGCAGTGCAGCAGACCTGGGTTCAATCCCTGGGTGGGGAAGATTCTCTGGAGAAGGAAACAGCAACCCATTCCAGTATTCTCACTGGAGAATCCCATGGACACAGGAGCTTGATGGGCTGCAGACCACGGGGTCGCGGCGAGTCAGACACGATTGAATGACTAACAGCATCTCTGGAAATCATCCTAAAGGCAGAGAACAAATGAAGATATCATTTTTCAGGAAACCCCTCTAAATCTTGGTAGGAGCAGAGAACCTGCTCCTTCAGCTCAGCTGAAGGCAGTCCTCCTGGGGCAGGTGTGACCGGGAAGGTGAGAGGCATTCCGCTCAGTCCCCGTCCTGGCACACAGTCCTCCTGGGAGGGGTGGCCACAGGGGTTTCTCCATCAGCCCAGCGTCAAGTGCAGAGGCTCCATTCCTAGCAGCGACGTCTAGGAGAGGAGCTCCCTTCCTTCCCAGCTCCAACTGGTAGGGCAGAGGCTGAGAATAGTGAGGCCCTGATGACCCTCACCTCATAAGTATAGAGAGGATTCTCAACAACATTTCCCATCAGCGAAAGGAAAATGAAAAGCAGAAGGCTACCGTCAAAATGCTGATGATAAGACGTACTGTTATGGATGTGGAGCAATGGGAACACTTATTCACTAACTGTAGAACTGTAAAATGTTATAGCTGCTTGGAAAATAGCCTCATATTTCCTCAAAAGATTAAATACATGAAACTACAACTCAACCCTAGGTATATACTCAAACTGGAAAGTGAAACGGAAAGTCGCTCAGTCCTGTCTCTTTGCAAGCCCATGGACTGTGTAGAATTGGAATTCTCCACACGAGAATTCTGGAGTGGATAGCCTTTCCCTTCTCTAGGGGATCTTCCCAAACTGGGGATTGAATGCAGGTCTCCTGCATTGTGGGCGGATTCTTTACCAACTGAGCCACAAGAGAAGTCCAAGGATACTTGAGTGGGTAGCCTATCTCTTCTCCAGGGAATCTTCCTGACCCAGGAATTCAACCGGGGTCTTCGCATTGCAGGCAGATTCTTTACCAGCTGAGCTACCAGGGAAGCCCAAATTGGGTGTCCACACAAAAGCATGGATGTTCATAAGCAGCAATTTTTCCTAATAGCCAAAATAATAATAATAATAATCAAAGTGCCCATCAGCTGATGAGTAAATAAAACAATTGTGATATACCTATCAATATATGGGCTTCACAGGTGGCTCAGTGGTAAAGAATCTGCCTGCCAATAACAGAGCCAAAGGAGACTCAGTTTTGATTCCTGGATTGGGAAGATCCCCTGAAGGAGGAAATGGCAACCCACTCCAGAATTTTGGCTGGAACAATCCCATGGACAGAGGAGCCTGGAGGGCTACAGTCCACGGGGTCACAAAGATTAGGAGGGGACTGAGCACAGATGCATACACCTATATGGAGATTAGTATTCAGCCATAAAAAGGAATAAAGAAACGTACCATGAGTCCATGCTATGAGATGGATAAACCTTGAAAACATCGCTCAGAATGAAAGAGCCACACACAAGAATGCACATAGTATGACTTCATTAATATGAAGAGTCTGCTACAGGCAGATCTGCAGAGACAGGAAGGAAGCTTTGGTTGGCAGAGTGGGAGCAGGGAGCTTGAGGAGTGACTGCTGATGGGTACAGGGTTTCCTAACAGAGTGAAGAGTGTGGTATGAAATTAATTTCATGATGATTAAATTGCATATTTAAAATAGGTGAATTGAATAGTAAATGAATTCTGTCTCAATAAAGCTTTTTTTAAATGTAAATATTCTTAAATTAGCTTATTTAGATCCACATGATCTTTACCCACTTTATAACCTGATTTTTTACTACTTGCTCCCAAACTCACTTCTTTCAAATGACACTGGCCTCCTTTCTCTTCCTTGTCACAACTCCCACCCTGGGATCTTTACATAGAATGTTTTACCTTCCAGGAATGCTCCTCACGTAATTCATGGCTAATTCCCCCACATCACTGTCTCAGTGACAACTATTCTGACTTCTTTATGTAACTTAACAATCAGAACTCACCTGTACAGTCTCCACGGCTCTGGCCCCAGTTCTGTCTTTCTTGCCAGCTCTTCCTGTCATCTACTGCCTGATCACAGATTCATTTACTATGATTATTCTCTGTCTCTTCCCAGGGACCTTTGGCTGGGGGTTCTAAGAGTTCATGCCCAGCATAGTCATCCGATTTAATGACAGATCATTATTCTGAGCTGGGATGTTAGTATCTCCCTGCTGGTCAACAGTTGCTGACCTGCTATCTTCACCTCCAGTATTCCTTATGGTTCATGCCCAGTGTCCATCCCCTCCATACATTTCTACCACATAGAGAAGGATCTCTCTAAACAAAATATGTGATCCCATACCTCCTTAAATAAACATCTGTAACCACTTTCCTTTGCAACTGAAATAACATCAAACTATTATGTTTATTTCAATGTCTTTTCCTTCGTTTCTAGGCTCATTTTTCACCAGAGCCCCCTTTTCAATGCCATATTCAAACCACGCTGAACATTTTTATTCTCCTTGAGTAAATCTGTTTTTCTTGCTGACACATCTCATGGGACACATTTTTTTTCTCTGCTTGTACTTGATTAATTCCTACTATGTTTCATATCATGACCGTTTTGCTCCCAAACACTTGTCTAGATATAGTCCAGGTAAGCTATGGTATACATCTTAGAACATTTCTCTGCATTAAACTGGTTATTCAGTGAACCTGCATGTTTTTAAAATAGTGAATCTCAAAAACTGATATTCACTACACATAGTATACTCAACTATGAATTCATAGCACATAGTGTATAGTATTCACTCCACATGTATTTATTTGCTCTTTTATATAAAATTGTGTTGGCTAAAATATTTGGTTCTATGAAACATTTGTCTTATTATTATAGCAGACACTCTTTGATTTCTAATTAAACTGTTTCCTTGTATTTTTGGGGTGATGGAGTCTGTCCATGAACAACAGGTATGGACATAACTTCCAGATTTGGACAATTACAAATGTTCCCAGGAGTTTCTTTTGGAATTATTAAAAAATGTTCATCTCTTCTTCAACTGGCATTGCTAGCTTAGAGGCTCATATTTATCATACACACAGAAAACTTTTTTGAAGAACTCAACCACTGCAGACAGCAGGGCAATGTGGCAGTGGGTAGGGTGATGGTTAACCTTCTAACACCAAAGACCCAACCATTCCAACCTTCTGTATGCACTTTCCAGATATTTTGTACATACATACATACCAGTGGACGTGGGGAAGGATGCTCAAAACAGCTTTCATGGCACTTGGAAATATCCCAGTCGTCCATCAAAATGAGAAAGCATGATTATGCATTTGAAGAATGGAATATTATACATTATGGAAAATAAGTGAACAACAGAAAGGCACTAACTCTAGGACATAACACTTTTCAGAAATCATTATTCATAGAATTATGATTGGGTCCTAGAATTTTAAAAAATCACTATCTGTATATATATGCTGCTGCTGCTGCTAAGTCGCTTCAGTCATGTCCGATTCTGTGTGACCCCACAGACGGCAGCCCACCAGGCTCCGCCATCCCTGGGATTCTCCAGGCAAGAACACTGGAGTCAGTTGCCATTTCCTTCTCCAATGCATGAAAGTGAAAGGTGAAAGTGAAGTCGTTCAGTCATGTCTGACTCTTAGCGACCCCATGGACTGCAGCCTGCCAGGCACCTCCATCCATGGGATTTTCCAGGCAAGAGTACTGGAGTGGGATGCCATTGCCTTCTCCTATATATGTACAGATATATATGTACAGATAGTGTCTGTACATATATAGTATCTATAATATGTACAGACTATATATGTACAGATACTATATATGTACAGACACTATCTGTACATAGATAAGCTGCTGTACATATTATAGAAAAAATATATTTCAGTGAATATACTTTCTGAGAAAGTGCAGTATTTATCACTTATTTTGTATCATGGGCTTCCCTGGTAGCTCAGATGGTGAAGAATCCACCTGCGATGCAAAAAACCCAGGTTCGATTCCTGAGTCAGGAAGATTCCTTGGAGAAGAGAATGACTATCCACTCCAGTATTCTTATCTGAAGAATCCCACGGAGAAAGGAGCCTGGTGAACTACAAACATGAACATTAAAATACATATTAGGGATGTCATTCAATATTATTTCTTATCTACTATTTTTATGTATATTTTGGAAAAAATCAAATATTATATCCAAAAATAAGTATTAACTTATTGAACTATCCAGTGGACAGATGCTAATACTTTGCAGGATTGAAAATCATTTTTTTCAAAAATTACAGTATTTGAATAGTTTCTAAAATCTTACTATGAAATATTTTTGTGTGTGTTTTATAATTTTTTTATTATCCATTATCTTCATTCCATAGCTACTAACTCTTGAAGCACTTATTTTTCCATGGAGTAAAAAGGGTTACTATTTTTCCATGGAGTAAAAAGGGTTACTGTTGATAAAGAAAGTGATCGATAATATAGAGTAATTTCCATTTTAAAACAAAACAAAAAGTATTGCCAGATGCTCTCTCTCTTTCCTTCTCTTTGTTGGCAGTCATCCTTTTATCATTATCATATAATTTGTTTGGGGGCTGAGAAGAGGATTGAAAAGAACATTGTTCTCCAAGAATAATATTTGTCTTTCTCACAAATTTTCAAAAAGCTGCATGTCTGTGTATGTATATTAATCAGAGCTGTAGCCAACTCACTTTTTCTTCTTTTCAATTTTGCATTTACATGTGCATAACATTGCACCCACTCCAAAATGAATGGAGAAAAGATGAGCAAAATGAGATGAGACACAGCAAAGTAAAAAGGCAGATTAAGATAGACAAACAGAAGAAAGACAATAAAAAAGACAGAAGGCTAGGGAAACATAACCCACAAAGATGGAGTGCTCACAGAATGGAATAACAAGCCTGGTAAGTAGAAGTGAAGTCTGCTCAAATCTATCAGGGTTCTGGCAAAAGAACACTGCTTCTGTCTTAGGGATATGAGCAACAATTCTCTAACAGCTCTTCCTAAAGCCCTGCCTTATCTTTCATTTAGCCAGTTTCTAAAGGAAGTGGAGGCGCTACTGAAACTCTTCCTAAATTAGCTGTAAAGTACTAGTTGCTACCCGTTACAAGAATATATAGGGCTTTCCTGACGGAAGAAGGCTGAGCGCCGAAGAATTGATGCTTTTGAACTGTGGTGTTGAAGAAGACTCTTGAGAGTCCCTTGGACTGCAAGAAGATCCAACCAGTCCATTCTGAAGGAGATCAATCCTGGAATTTCTTTAGAAGGAATGATGCTAAAGCTGAAACTCCAGTATTTTGGCCACCTCATGCGAAGAGTTGACTCATTGGAGAAGACTCTGATGCTGGGAGGGATTGAGGGCAGGAGGAGAAGGGGACAACAGAGGATGAGATGGCTGGATGGCATCACTGACTCGATGGATGTGAGTCTGAGTGACCTCCGGGAGCTGGTGATGGACAGGGAGGCCTGGCGTGCTGCAGTTCATGGGGTCGCAAAGAGTCGGACACGACTGAGCGACTGATCTGATCTGATCTGATGGCTCAGACTATAAAACTGTCTGTAAAACTTCCACCTGTGATGCAGGAGACCTGGTTTTGATCCCTGGGTTGGGAAGATCCTCTGGAGCACGGAATGGCTACCCACTCCAGTGTTCTTGCCTGGAGAATTCCATCCACTGAAGAGCCTGGCAGGCCACAGTACATGGAATTGCAGAGTCGGACATGAATGAGCGACTAACACATGCACACACACAAGAACATATCCAATGATTTTCCGTAGGATATTAAGAAATAATAAAAAAGAAACAATAAATTACCATATAAATTACTTAAGACTTTAAACTGCATTTCAAGTTTGCTATCATTTATGCCAGTGAAAGAGAAAGCTGACTTGTATTTCAAAATATAATACACTTTAAAAGGTATGAGTATGATAGCTATTTAATTAAATAAAAAGATGTAAGAATTATTTTTAGTGAATGACTCATTTCTTATTATCCTTAGAATCTCAGGGCTAATTTCAAAAGAAGTCCATTAACTTATAAAGCAACTTCCTACTCTCACAACCACATAGAGCTATTTAATCTCACTCTTTGCATATTGTTTATACTAGCTTTGGATATAATTAAATCAATTTGTTTCCCCTAAATGGTTCAAGTCTAAATCTTTTGGCCATGTCCTTTGCATTATGTCCACTGAATATCTATCTCCTCAATTAAGCCAACATGGTATTACTTATGCCTAACCAACCATAACAAATGTTCACAATCCATAGTATTACTTTTCCACATCAACACTCTTGCCATTCTTATCGCTCAGGGGTATATTTGCTTCACTGTTATTCATGCTTTGTATCAATCGTATTGATTTACAACCATTTTATAGCAAAAAAAAGGCATTCATCACTACTTTTCAAAAGTTTAACTGTAAAACATTTTAGAACATATTTGAATATATAAAATAATTTGCACAGCAAAGGAACCATTGATAAAATGAAGGCAACCAACAGAAGAGGAGACAATGAAGCAACCCACAAGAGATTAAACACTAAAACATACAAATAACTCACACAACTCAATACAAAAACAAAAAACAACAACAAAAAAATGGGCAGAACGTCTAAAGAGACATTTCCCCAAAGAAGACACAGATTAACAAAAAGCACATGAAAAGATGATCAACATTACTAAGTATTCAGTTACTCAGTCATATCCGATTCTGCAACCCCATGGACTGCAGCATGCCAGGCTTCCCTGTCCATAACCAAATCCAGGGGATTATTCAAACTTATATCCATCGGGTCAGAGATGCCATCCAACTATCTCATCTTCTGCCATCCCTTTCTCCTCCTGTCTTCAATCTTTCTCAGCATCAGGGTCTTTTCCAGTGAGTCAGTTCTTTGCATCAGGTGGCCAAAGTATAGGAGTTTCAGCTTCAGCATCAGTCCTTCCAATGAATATTCAGTACTGATTTCCTTTAGGGTAGGCTTGTTGGATGTCCTTGCTGTCAAAGGGACTCTCAAGAGTCTTCTCCAACACTACAGTTCAAAAGCATCAATCCCTTGGCACTCAGCTTTCTTTATAGTCCAACTCTGATATCCATACATAACTACTGGGAAAACCATAGCCTTGACTAGATGGACCTTTGTTGACAAAGTAATGTCTCTGCTTTTTAATATTCTGTCTAGCTTAGTCATAACTTTTCTTCCAAGGAGCAAGTATCTTTTAATTTCATGGCTGCAGTCACCATCTGCAGTGATTTTAGAGACCAAGAAAATAAAATCTGTCACTGTTTCCTTTGTTTCCCCATTAATTTGCCATGAAGTGACATGACCAGATGCCATGACCTTAGTTTTCTGAATGTTGAGTTTTAAGCCAGCTTTTTCACTCTCCTCTTTCACTTTCATCAAGAGGTTCTTCACTTTCTGCCATAAGAGTGGTGTCATCTGCATATCTGAGGTTATTGATAGTTCTCCTAGTAATCTTAATTCCAGCTTGTGCTTCATCCAGCCCAGCATTTCTCATGATGTACTCTGCATATAAGTTAAATAAGCAGGGTGACAACATACAGCCTTGGTGTACTCCTTTCCCAATTTGGAATTTGACTGTTATTCCATAACCAGTTCTAATTGTTGCTTCTTGACTTGCATACAGATTTCTTAGGAGGCAGGTCAGGTTGTCTGGTATTCCCATCTCTTTAAGAATTTTCCACAGTTTGTTGTCATCCACATAGTCAAAGATTTTGGCATAGTCAGTAAAGCAGAAGTAGATCTAACACTAAGTATGAGAGAAATGCAAATCAAAACTTCAAAGAGATAGCCTCACACTGATCAGAACATCTGTCATAAAACATCTATAAACAATAAATGTTGGATAGGGTCTGGAGAAAAGGGAAACCTCCTACACTGTTGGAGGAAATGCAAACTTTAACAACCATTATATTGAAAAGTATGAAAATTCCTTAAAAAACTAAAAATAGAACTACCGTCAGTTCAGTTCAGTTGCTCAGTCGTGTCCGACTCTTTGCAACCTCATGATCTGCAGTACGCCAGGCCTCCCTGTCCATCACCAACTCCCGGAGTTCACTCAAACTCACGTCCATCGAGTCGGTGATGCCATCCAGCCATCTCATCCTCTGTTGTCCCCTTCTCCTCCTGCCCCCAATCCCTCCCAACATCAGAGTCTTTTCCAGTGAGTCAACTCTTCGCATGAGGTGACCAAAATACTGGAGTTTCAGCTTTAGCATCATTCCTTCCAAAGAAATCCCAGGGCTGATCTCCTTCAGAATGGACTGGTTGGATCTCCTTGCAGTCCAAGGGACTCTCAAGAGTCTTCTCCAACACCACAGCTCAAAAGCATCAATTCTTTGGCGCTCAGCCTTCTTCACAGTCCAGCTCTCACATCCATACATGACCACAGGAAAGACCATAGCCTTGACTAGACGAAACTTTGTTGGCAAACTAATGTCTCTGCTTTTGAATATGCTATCTAGGTTGGTCATAACTTTTCTTCCAAGGAGTAAGCATCTTTAATTTCATGGCTGCAGTCACCATCTGCAGTGATTTTGGAGCCCTCCCCCCCCCCAAAAAAAAAAATCTGACACTGTTTCCACTATTTCCCCATCTATTTCCCATGAAGTGATGGGACCGGGTGCCATGATCTTCGTTTTCTGAATGTTGAGCTTTAAGCCAACTTTTTCACTCTCCTCTTTCACTCTCATCAAGAGGCTTTTTAGTTCCTCTTCACTTTCTGCCATAAGGGTGGTGTCATCTGCATATCTGAGGTTATTGATATTTATCCCAGCAATCTTATTTCCAGCTTGTGTTTCTTCTAGCCAAGGATTTCTCATGATGTACTCTGCATATACGTTAAATAAGCAGGGTGACAATATACAGCCTTGACATACTCCTTTTCCTATTTGGAACCAGTCTGTTGTTCATGTCCAGTTCTGTTGCTTACTGACCTGCATATAGGTTTCTCAAGAGGCAGGTCAAGTGGTCTGGTATTCCCATCTCTTTCAGAATTTTCCACAGTTTATTGTGATCCACATAGTCAAAAGCTTTGGCATAGTCAATAAAGCAGAAATAGATGTTTTTCTGGAACTCTCTTGCTTTTTACCATACTACCCAGCAATTCCACAAGTGGGCATATATCCAGAGAAAAATCATAATTTGAAGAGATACTGCATCCCAAATGCACCCCAATGTTCATAGCAGATTTACAAGAGCCAAGACATGGAAGCAACTAAAAATCTGCCAGCAGACAATTGGATAAAGAAGATCTACTATATCTGTACTGAATACTTAATAGCATAGTATTCAGCCACAAAAATAATATGCCATTTACACCTACTTGGATGGCTCTAAAGATTATCATACTAAGTGAAGTAAGTCAAAGACAAATATCACATGATATCACACATGTGGAATTTAAAAAGAAAACTGTACAAATGAACTTGCTTACAAAAAAAGAAATGGAGTCACAGACTTAAGAAAACAAACTTAGGCGGGGAAAGGTGTGGGAAGGGATAAATTAGTAGTTTGGGATTAACATATACACACTACATATAAAATAATAAACAAAGACCTACTGCATGTAACAAGGAACTCAACTCAATATTCTATAACATAATTAGAAGAGAATCTGAAAAAAAAAAAAAAGGATTTATGCATATATATAAGTGAATCACTTTGCTGTGCATCCTAGAATGTGAAGTCAACTGGGCCTTAGGAAGCATCACTACAAACAAAGCTAATGGAGATGATGGAATTCCAGCTGAGCTATTTCAAATACAAAAAGATGATGCAGTGAAAGTGCTACACTCAATATGCTAGAAAATTTGGAAATCTTAGCAGTGGACACGGGACTGAAAAAGGTCCATTTTCATTCCAATTCCAAAGAAAGGCAGTGCCAAAGAATGCTCAAGCTACTGCACAATTGCACTCATCTCGCATGCTAGCAAAATAATGCTCAAAATTCTCTCCAAGCCAGGCTTCAATAATACCTGAACCATGAACTTCTGGATGTTCAAACTGGTTTTAGAAAAGGCAGAGGAACCAGCAATCAAATTGCCAACATCCGCTGGATCATCAATAAAGCAAGAGAGTTCCAGAAAGGCATCTATTTTTGCTTTATTGACTATGCCAAAGCCTTTGACTGTGTGGATCACAATAAACTGGAAAATTTTTAGAGAGATGGGAATACCAGACCACCTGATCTGCCTCCTGAGAAATCTGTATGCAGGTCAGAAAGCAACAGTTAGAACTGGACATGGAACAACAGACTGGTTCCAAATTGGGAAAGGAGTACGTCAAGGCTATTGTCGCCCTGCTTATTTAACTTATATGTAGAGTACATCATGAGAAACAGGCTGGATGAAGAACAAGCTGGAATCAAGATTGCTGGGAGCAACATCAATAACCTCAGATAACACCACCCTTATGGCAGAAAGTGAAGAACAACTAAAGAGCCTCTTGATGAAAGTGAAAGAGGAGAGTGAAAAAGTTGGCTTAAAGTTCAACATTCAGAAAACTAAGATCATGGCCTCTGGTCCCATCACTTCATGGCAAATAGATGGGGAAACAGTGGAAATAGTAGAAGGCTTTATTTTTTTTGGGTGGGGGGAGCTCCAAAATCATTGCAGATGGTGAGTGAAGCCATGAAACTAAAAGACACCTACCCCTTGGAAAGAAGTTTATGACCTAGACAGCATACTAAAAAGCAGAGACATTACTTTGCCAGCAAAGGTCCATCTAGTCAAAGGTATGGTTTTCCCAGTAGTCATATACGGATGTGAGTTGGACTATAAAGAAAGCTGAGCACCGAACAATTGATGCTTTTGAACTGTGGTGTTGGAGAAGACTCTTGAGTGTCACTTGGACTGCAAGGAGATCCAATCAGTCCATCCCAATGGAGATCAGTCCTGAGTGTTCTTTTGAAGGACTGATATTGAAGCTGTAACTCCAATACTTTGGCCACCTGATGCAAAGAACTGACTCACTGGAAAAGACCCTGATGCTGGGGATGATTGAAGGCAGCAGGAGAAGGGGATGGCAGAGAATGAGATGGTTGGATGGCATCACCGACTCAGTGGACATGGGGTTTGAGTAAACTCCGGGAGTTGATGATTGACAAGGAGGCCTGGCATGCTGCGTCCATAGGGTTGCAAAGAGTCAGACACGATTGAACGACTGAACTGAACTGATCACAATATTTTAAATCAACTATACCCAAATATATATAAAAAAATAAATTTAAAACAGTAAAATAAAAAAGACTTCTTGAATGTAAAAGAGAAAAAAAAAAAAAAAAAAACCCTCACAAGCTGACACCACTTGACACTTATTGAATACCTAAAACTAAATATCTTATGATACAAATGCTGTAGAATTCATGGGCAACTAAACTCTTAAAATAGGTTATTGGGAAAACAAAATGATGCAGTCAGTTAGAAAGTTTTGAAGGTTCTTAAATATTTAAACATAGACTCACCATGTGACTCACTCCTAGACATTTACCCAACAGAGATTAAAACATATGTTCATACATAAAAACTGTACTTTTTTTGGGTTCTCCATGCATAATCTCCCTGAAATAGGAACAACCCACTGACACCTGACAAGTCCACTGACAACTCCTTGGATCAAAACGTGTCAGTGGATCAAAACGTGATTCATCTATATGATGTAATACTATATCCAAAGATAATATCACGCTACACACACAACAATATAGACACACTTCAGATGCAAAATGCTAGCGGAAAATGTCAGATTAAAATGACCACAAACTATATGCTTCCACTTATATTTTAAAAAAGGCAAAATGACATGAACAGAAAATAAATCAATGTGTTTCTAGATCTAGGGGAAAAGGGAAGTGGCAAATACAGGGCATGAGACAGCTTTGGGGATATAAAAATGTTCCTTATCTTGACTGTGTTGGTGGTCACATGGTGTAGTTTGTAACAACCTGGGGAACTAAACATTAAAATGAATCTGACTCTATGTGAATTAAGAAATTTACTTTTCAATGAAACTTAATTTTAATTTAAAATTAAAAAATAAAGCAACTTTGATACTCACCTCTAACCCTACCATTGAATGAACAACATAGTAGGAGAAAGTTAGAGGAAAAGTCATAACTTCAGGAGAAATTATTACTCAATCTAGGCTTTTTGTTGCCTTGATAGCTGTGTGTTTAATCATACATATATACATACATTATTTGATAAGAGAGTCTCAATATAATGATCCAGGAATGAGATGATGCACCGGGATGCATTTTTAAGTGAAAGAGCTCTGATTTCTCCTAGACGTATTAGGCGATTCCTCTCACTGTAATCAACTACAAAACTAGGCAACATAGATAACAGGCTTTAGCTATGGCTAATATCAGCCTAGGCCAGCAATGCTTGGAAGAATTTTACTCAGTCTGCCTCAGAACAATCTCCTTACCAGGTGCAGAGAGGTTGGGTTGGGTGAGCAGAGGACAGGAGCTGCTGCTGAGCAGAGAAGGTAGAAATCAAGGTTCAGATCCACTGGAGTACATGTGGTGCTTAGCTATGTAGAAAAAGAATCTGGGTTGGATGGGAGGGGATGGTTCCCCTTAGATTCTTGGCTACAGGCTGAGGTCTAAGTGAGCAGAACAGAACCTCTGAGGACTCATCAGGCAGCACCTAACAGGCATCCAAACAGAGTGAAGATGCTTGAAATTGAACGTCACTGGTTAAGCCACTTGACAGTGGATGCTGGTTCCCTGGCCCTTCCGTATTGAAAAGATGCTCCTTACTATAATACATCACTGATGCCTTAACACACACCTGGAACACTGAGCTGCTGTATTCATAATTAAAACTGAGAAATTTCAAATTACTTATCACTCTATTTAAAGTATGAACATAGACTGACTAGAAGTGCAAACAACACAATTTTATGAAAATGACTGTTTTCCAAAACAAAGCTTAATAGTGGTATTGTATTATATTTTTGCAAATAACTTAAGTGTCCAGCTAAATAGAAATCAGCTGGATTCTCAGAACTGCCTTCTTTATCTACTCTGATCAGATATATTGTTTGGTAGAAGTATATGATGAAAAATATGGCTTCACACTGCTGTGTGGTCTTGTGGGGAGAAATATTCTTATCCTTCCCTATTATCTTTGCATATTCTTCTTTGGCTCTACATTCCAAATGGAAAATCATTTTTTTTTTTTTCCTCTAATAGAGACTATTTGCAAAGGGCAAGCTCTGACCATATCGATGAATTGATATTTTTCCCCATGGCTGGTTTTGAACATGAGTAAGCATCGCTCATTTATAAAACATAATTTCAGTGAATTATGGAGATCTTGTGAACGTTGACACATTTCATTATACAATGTTAAAACAAACTACATTCTCAATGGATCTCATGAGAAGCATTTTAAGTTTTGGAAAAATGTCACATCTCTGGCTGAAGATTAAAGTTTTCCCAAGATTCTTCTCCCTTTTTTGTTTCAAATAACTCAAATTATGTAATTAAAAGCAAATACTGTCAGTTTTTTCTTTGAAGTTACAGACCCGACTCACTTGATTCATTGTTTAGAAACTCTGCAAAATACACGAGTTTGAATAGATGTAATTTGTCTTTCAGTCATTCTTAAGTTGTCTCGTGGTCCATAAAAATGGCATGCCTGGTTCAGTTTCAAACTTAGTCTCCTCTTGCTTTCCCTCTAAAAACGTCGCTCTTCAGAATTCAGTGCAACTGCTCTACGTATTTTGCCATACCAAAAATTCATAATCATATTCAAAGTTTCAGGATTTAATAAAACTAATAACTTAGGCTGCTTGATCCAGGATATTTACAAATAAAATTGTCTTTGTAAAAAAATTTAAGTGTACAGATTCGAAATATACTTACTAGCACATTTTGGTGCCACTAGTTTAACTGATCTTAAGGTAGTATCAGATCAACCATTGATTTTGCACATCTTTTATAAATGTCAACATTAGGAAAAAAGCGAAAAAAAAATTTACACACATTATGTTTATGAAAATGAGTTTACATTTACAGATGCCCTGAAAGCATATTTGGAGAAGGAAATGGCAACCCACCCTGGTATTGCCTGGAGAATCCCACGGGGTAACCAAGGGTCTGACATGCCTGAGTGACAAACACTTCATTTCACAGTATTTTAGAGACCTCAAAAATCAGCAGACTGCATATGAGAACAGACCCATTAAAAAACCACTTAAGGGAGGTGGTCCTAACATGGCAGAGGAATAGGATGGGGAGACCACTTTCTCCCCAACAAATTCATCAAAAGAACATTTGAACGCCGAGCAAATCCCGCAGAACAACTTCTGAATGCTGGCAGAGGACATCAGGCACCCAGAAAAGCAGCCCGTTGTCTTCGAAAGGAGGTAGGACAAAATATAAAATATAAAAAGAGAGACAAAAGAGTTAGGGACAGAGATCCGTCCCAGGAAGGGAGTCTTAAAAAAGAGAGAAGTTTCCAAACACCAGGAAACACTCTCTCAGGCCAGTCTGTGGCGAGCTTGGAATCTCAGAGGGCAAAACAACTGGGAGGAAAAATAAACAAATAATTAAAACCACAGATTACCTACCTAACAGCAACTCCCAGAGGTGCAACAGCCCAGATGCACCAATCCCCCACTAGCAAGCCAGGCAGGGACAGGGAGGAGCAGGAGGCATTGCTTATGATAAGGACAGGGCCTGCATGCCCTGAGGGCAATCTGAGGGAACTAGCTTGAGATAGCAACCCAGATAGCTGTTCAATCAGATCAGATCAGTCGCTCAGTCGTGTCTGACTCTTCGCCACCCCATGAATCAGGGGTCGCAGCACGCCAGGCCTCCCTGTCCATCACCACACTCAGATCCATTGAGTCAGTGATGCCATCCAGCCATCTCATCCTCTGTCGTCCCCTTCTCCTCCTGCCCCCAATCCCTCCCAGCATCAGAGTCTTTTCCAATGAGTCAACTCTTCTCATGAGGTGGTCAAAATACTGGAGTTTCAGCTTTAGCATCATTCCTTCCAAAGAAATCCCAGGGCTGATCTCCTTCAGAATGGACTGGTTGGACCTCCTTGCAGTCCAAGGGACTCTCAAGAGTCTTCTCCAACACCACAGTTCAAAAGCATCAATTCTTCAGCGCTCAGCCTTCTTCACAGTCCAGCTCTCACATCCATACATGACCACAGGAAAGACCATAGCCTTGACTAGGCGAACCTTTGTTGGCAAAGTAATGTCTCTGCTTTTGAATATGCTATCTAGGTTGGTCATAACTTTCCTTCCAAGGAGGAGTAAGCGTCTTTTAATTTCATGGCTGCAGTCACCGGCTGCAGTCACCATCTGCAGTGATTTTGGAGCCCCAAAAATAAAGTCTGACACTGTTTCCACTGTTTCTCCATCTATTGTTTTCTCCCATGAAGTGATGGGACCGGATGCCATAATCTTCACTTTCTGAATGTTGAACTTTAAGCCAACTTTTTCACTCTCCGCTTTTACTTTCATCAAGAGGCTTTTTAGTTCCTCTTCCCTTTCTCCATAAGGGTGGTGTCCTCTACGTATCTGAGGTTATTGATATTTCTCCTAGCAATCTTGATTCCAACCAGGCAGGGTCACAGAAAAAAGGACTGAGCAGAGTTGGTGGTGTCTTAGGTTAGGGCTTTTCCTGTAGCTATCGTACAGCTATCTGGGTTGCTATCTCAAGCTAGTTCCCTCAGATTGCCCTCAGGGCATTCAGGCCCTGTCCTTATCATAAGCAGTGCTGCCCTCTCCTCCCTGTTCCTCCTCCACTTGCTAGTTGGGCATGCAAGCATCTGGGCTGCTGCACCACTGGGAGCTGCTGTCAGGCACCTAATCTGTGTATTTTAATTATTTATTCATTTTTCCTCCCGGTTGTTTTGGCCTCTGAGATTCCAAGACTTGCCCTTGTGGCTCAGGCTGTAAAGCACCTGCCTACAATGTAGGAGACCCCGGTTTGATCCCTGGGTTGGGAAGTTTCCCTGGAGAAGGAAATGGCAACCCACTCCAGTATTCTTGCATGGAAAATCCCGTGGATGGAGGAGCCCGGTAAACTACAGTCAATGGTGTTGCAAAGAGTCAGACACGACTGAGCCACTTCACTTCACCTCACGATACCACCAGGCATGCTCACAGAACAAAGGACTGAGCAGAGCTAGCTGGCTGCAGACCGGCCCATCCCCCACCGGAGACAGGAAGGTGAGGGCAGCCAGAGCCAGAAGGGGGCAATCATGGCCCCAGACAGGCATCCTATACCAAACTGCAAGCAGACTTCCTTGCTAACCAAGACTTCTTGGGATTCTGGATGGTCGACATCCACTGGGAGGGGTTCCTCTAGAGATAAGCTTCCCAGGAGACACAAGGTGCACCCATTGTACACCCAGAAAACCTAGTGGCTGGGACGGGGAAGGGGATATGTCACAGCCTTCAACTGGGGGTGACTACACTCACCAAGGAACTGGTCACCTGAGCTGCTCGGACCTGGGACAGGCGCAAAGTGCAGACTCTCTGCACCATTGTGGAGTACCAGAGAACCTGAACGGCTTAGACCTGGGAAGTGCATGCAAACCAGGGCCTGCAGCAGATAGTTCCCATCAGAGCAACCTAGAGTCTGAGCATTGTAGACTGGGAAAGCACACACGCTGTGAGTGGGGGCAAACCCAGTGTGGCTGAATCACTGTGAACACATGCTAGTGATATTTATTTGCAGTGTTCCGAAAGGCAATGCCAAGGAGTGCTCAAACTACCGACAATGCACTCATCTCACACGCTAGTAGTAATGCTCAAAATTCTCCAAGCCAGGCTCAGCAATATGTGACCGTACTTCTGATGTTCAAGCTGTAGAAAAGGAGAGGACCAGAGATCAAATGCCAACATCCGCTGGAAGGAAAAGAGAGAGTTCCAGACTCATTTGCATGACAGCCAAGGAAGGAGAGGAACGCAGACGCCGGGGGGGGGGCAAAAGGGAGCGGATACGGAGGAGGGAGGGGGAGACAAACTCAGAGAGAACCGGGGGAAGAGGGGAGCGAGAAGGAAGGGAGAGGAGGGGGGCGGAGGCCAGGGGAAGAGGGGAGGGGGGGAGAGGGGGGAGGAGAGAGACCGGCGAGGGCGGGAGAGGAGAGTGGAGGAGAGGGGGGAGGGAGGAGAGGGAGGAGAGGGAGTGGGAGGGGGAGGGCACGCGAAGAGGACAGGAGAAGAGAGGGGAGGGAGAGGGGGAGGAGAGGGGAGACAGAGGAGAGATGGTGGAGGACACTGACGAGGAGGAGGGGTGACCGGAGGGGGGGGAGGGGGGCGGCAGGGGTCGCAGAGTCGGACAGATGAGCGACTGATCTGATCTGATCTGATCCCTCCCCAAAGCACGACTGAACAAGCGAGCGTTAAAAAAAAAAAAAAAAAATTGACCACCACCGCACTCCTTGTGTCAGGGTGGAAATTAGACACCGAAAAGACCAGCAAACAGAAGAAGCTAAAATAAACAGAGAGAACTTCTTGGGAAGTGACAGGTGCAATAGATTAAAACGATGTAGTTAGCACCGACTACATAGGAAGGGGCCTATAGACTGTGCGAAGTATAAGCTGGATCAAGGAACTATCTGAAAATGAACTGACCTCACACTGTCTATAGCAGCCCCAGAGAAAGTCTTAGATATATTTTTACTATTATCATTTTTTAAATTAAAAAACATTGTTTTACTTTATTTTATTTAATCATTTTTTTGTTATTTTTAAGTCCACATCACTCCCTTTTCATTTTTATAACCTACAATCACCTTGCAAAAAAAGAAAGACCATATTTTTAAAGCAAACTTCATATATATATAATTTCTGTGACTTTGTAGTTTTGTTTTTGTTTTGTGGTTGTTGTTGCTGTTGTTGTTTTAATATTGTATTTTAGAGAATCTAACCTCTACTCAAGATTTTTAATTGCTTTTTTGGTACTTGTTATCAACTTTGTACCTTTAAGAACCCAATCTTCAGTATCCATTTTTACTTGGGAGTGAGAACACTGGCCTGATTGCTCTTTTCCCCTTTTGACTCCCCCTTTTCTCCACCAGGTCGCCTTTACCTCCCCCCTCTCCCTTTTCTTCTCTATGCAACTCAGTGAATCTCTTTGTGTGTTCTGGGCTGTGGAGAACCCTTAGGGAACTGATTACTGGCTGGATCTGTCTCTCTCCTTTTTGATTCCCCCTTTTATCCTCCTGGCCTCCTCTGTCTCCTTCCTCCCTCTTCTCTTCTCTGTGTAACTCTGTGAACATCTCTGAGGGATCCAGATTGTGGAGAGCACATAGGGAAGTGATTACTTTCTAGCTTGCTCTCTCCTCTTCTAATTCCCCCTCTACTCCTCCTGGTCACCTCTATCTCCCTCCTCCCTCTTCTCTTCTCCATGTAACTCTGTGTACCTCTCTGGGTGTCCCTCACTGTGGAGAAACTATTCATTATTAACCTAGATGTTTTATCATCAGTGCTGTATAGGTGGAGAAGTCTCGAGGCTACTGTCAAAATAAGACTGAAAATCAGAGGCAGGTGGCTTAAGTCCAAATCCTGAAAGCACCAGAGAACTCCTGAATTCGGGGAACATTAATCGATGGGAGCTCATCAAACATCTCCATACCTACACTGAAACCAAGCACCACCCAAGGGCCAACAAGTTCCAGAGCAAGACATACAACACAAATTCTCCAGCAACACAGGAACATAACCCTGAGCCTCTATACACAGGATGACCAAAGTCACACCAAACCCACTCAAAACTTATTACTGGACACTTCATTGCACTCCAGAAAGAAGACATCTAGCTCCACCCACCAGAAAACCAATACAAGCTTCCCAGACCAGGAAACCTTGGCAAGCCACCCGTCCAACCCCACCCCCAGCGAGGAACCTCCACAATAAAGATGAACCACCAACTGCCAAAATACAGAAAGCCCACCCAAACACAGCAATATAAACAAGATAAAAAGGCAGAGAAATACCCAGCAGGTAAAGGAACAGGATAAATGCCCACCAAACCAAACAAAAGAGGGAGAGACAGGGAATCTACCTGATAAAGAATTCGAATAATGATAGTGAAAATGATCCAAAATCTTGAAATCAAAATGGAATCACAGATAAATAGCCTGGAGACAAGGATTGAGAAGATGCAAGAAATGTTTAACAAGGACCTAGAATAAATAAAAAAGAGTCAATATATAATGAATAATGGAATAAATGAGATCAAAAACACTCTGGAGGGAACCAACAGAAGAATAATGGAGGCAGAAGATAGGATAAGTAAGGTAGAAGATAGATTGATAGAAATAAATGAAACAGAGAGGAAAAAAAAAAAAAAGAATTAAAAGAAATGAGGACAACCTCAGAGACCTCTGGTGCAGTGTTAAACACCCCAACATTCGAATCATAGGAGTTCCAAAAGAAGAAGACAAAAAGAAAGACCATGAGAAAATACTTGAGATAACAGTTGAAAACGTCCCTAAAATGGAGAAGGAAATATTCACTCAAGTCCAAGAAACCCAGAGAGTCCCAAACAGGATAAACCCAAGGCAAAACACCCCAAGACACATATTAATCAAATTAACAAAGATCAAACACAAAGAACAAATATTAAAAGCAGCAAGGGAAAAACAACAAATAACACACAAAGGAATTCCCATAAGGATAACAGCTGATCTTTCAATAGAAACTCTTCAGTCCAGGAGGGAAAGGAAGGACATACTTAAAGCGATGAAAGAAAATAACCTACAGCCCAGATTACTGTGCCTAGCAAGGATCTCATTCAAATATGAAGGAGAAAATAAAAAACTTTACAGACAAGCAAAAGCTGAGAGAATTTAGCACCACAAAACCAGCTCTCCAACAAATGCTAAAGGATCTTCTTTAGACAGGAAACACAGAAGGGGTGTATAAAATTGAACCCCAAACAATAAAGTAAATGGCAATGGGATCATACTTATCAATAATTACGTTAAATGTAAATGGGTTGATGACCCAGATCAGATCAGATCAGATCAGTCGCTCAGTCGTGTCCTACTCTTTGCGACCTCATGAATTGCAGCATGCCAGGCCTCCCTGTCCATCACCAACTCCCGGAGGTCACCCAGACTCACATCCATCGAGTCAGTGATGCCATCCAGCCATCACATCCTCTGTCGTCCCCTTCTCTTCTTGCCCTCAATCCCTCCCAGCATCAGAGTCTTCTCCAATGAGTCAATTCTTCGCATCAGGTTGCCAAAGTACTGGAGTTTCAGCTTTAGCATCATTCCTTCCAAAGAAATCCCAGGGCTGATCTCCTTCAGAATGGACTGGTTGGATCTCCTTGCAGTCCAAGGGACTCTCAAGAGTCTTCTCCAAAACCACAGTTCAAAAGCATCAATTCTTCAGCACTCAGCCTTCTTCACAGTCCAACTCTCACATCCATACATGACCACAGGAAAAACCATAGCCTTGACTATTCGAACCTTTGTTGGCAAAGTAATGTCTCTGCTTTTGAATATGCTATCTAGGTTGGTCATAACTTTCCTTCCAAGGAGTAAGCGCCTTTTGATTTCATGGCTGCAGTCACCATCTGCAGTGATTTTGGAGCTCAGAAAAATAAAGTCTGACACTGTTTCCACTGTTTCCCCATCTATTTCCCATGAAGTGATGGGACCAGATGCCATGATCTTCATTTTCTGAATGTTGAGCTTTAAGCCAACTTTTTCACTCTCCACTTTCACTTTCATCAAGAGGCTTTTTAGTTCCTCTTCACTTTCTGCCATAAGGGTGGTGTCATAACCAAAAGACAAAGACTGGCTGAATGGATAAAAAAAATAAGACCCCTATATATGCTATCTACATATAGACCCACCTCGAAAACAAGGGACACATACAGACTGAAAGTGAAGGGCTGGAAAAAGATATTCCACGCAAATAGAGACCAAAAGAAAGCAGGAGTAGCAATACTCATATCAGATAAAATAGACTTTAAAACAAAGGCAGTGAAAAAAGACAAAGAAGGACACTACATAATGATCAAAGGATCAATCCAAGAAGAAGATACAACAATCATAAATACACAGGCATCCATCATAGGAGCACCACTATATGTTAAGACAAATGCAAACAAGTATGAAAGGGGAAATTAACAATAACACAATAATAATGGGAGACTTTAATACCCAACTCACATCTATGGATAGATCAACTAAACAAAAAATTAACAAGGAAACACGAATTTTAAATGATACAATAGAAAAGTTAGACCTAATTGATATCTATAGGACATTTCACCCCCAAACAATGAATTTCACCTTTTTCTCAAGCACACACAGAACATTTTCCAGGATAGATCACATCCTGGGCCATAAATCTAGCCTTGGTAAATTCAAAAAAATTGAAATCATTCCAAGCATCTTTTCTGACCACAATGCAGTAAGATTAGACCTCAATTACAGGAGAAAAGCTATTAAAAACCCAACATATGGAGGCTGAACAACACACTGCTGAATAACCAACAAATCACAGAAGAAATCAAAAAAGAAATCAAAATATGCATAGAAACGAATGAAAAGGAAAACACAGCAACCCCAAACCTTTGGGACACTATAAAAGCAGTACTAAGAGGAAGGTTCATAGCAATACAGGCTTACCTCAAGAAACAAGAAAAAAGTCAAATAAATAATCTAACACTACACCTAAAGCAACTAGAAAAGGAAGAAATTATGAACCCCAGGGTTAGTAGAAGTAAAGAAATATTAAAAATTAGGGCAGAAATAAATGCAAAATAAACAAAAGAGACCACCATAAAAATCAACAAAGCCAAAAGCTGGTTCTTTGAGAAGATAAATAAAATTGACAAACCATTAGCCAGACTCATCAAGAAACAAAGGGACAAAAATCAAATCAGCAAAATTAGAAATGAAAATGGAGAGATCACAACAGACAACACAAAAACACAAAGGATCATAAGAGACTACTATCAGCAATTATATGCAAATGAAATGGACAACTTGGAAGAAATGGACAAATTCTTAGAAAAGTACAACTTTCCAAAACTGAACCAGGAAGAAATAGAAAATCTTAACAGACCCATCACAAGCATGGAACTTGAACCTGTAATCAGAAATCTTCCAGCAAAAAAAAGCCCAGGTCCAGACGGCTTCACAGCTGAATTCCACCAAAAATTTAGATAAGAACTAACACCTATCTTACTCAAAGTCTTCCAGAAAATTGCAGAGGAAGGTAAACTTCCAAACTCACTCTATGAGGCCACCATCACTCTAGTACCAAAACCTGACAAAGATGCCACAAAAAAGGAAAACTACAAGCCAATTTCACTGATGAACATAGATGCAAAAATCCTTAACAAAATTCTAGCAAACAGAATCAAACCAAGTGGGCTTTATCCTAGGGATGCAAGGATTCTTCAATATCCACAAATCAATCAATGTAATACACCACATTAACAAATTGAAAGATAAAAGCCATATGATTATCTCAATAGATGCAGAGAAAGCCTTTGACAAAATTCAACATCCATTTATGATAAAAAAAAAAAAAAAAAAACCTTCCAGAAAGCAGAAATAGAAGGAACATACCTCAACATAATAAAAGCTATATATCACAAACCCACAGCAAACATTATCCTCAATGGTGAAAAATTGAAAGCATTTCCCCTAAAGTCAGGAACAAGACAAGGGTGCCCACTCTCACCACTACTATTCAACAATTTTGGAAGTTTCGGCCACAGCAATCAGAGCAGAAAAAGAAATAAAAGGAATCCAGATTGGTAAAAGAGAAGTAAAACTCTCACTGTTTGCAGATGACATGATCCTCTACATAGAAAACCCTAAAGACTCCACCAGAAAATTACTAGAACTAATCAATGAATATAGTAAAGTTGCAGGATATAAAATCAACACACAGAAATCCCTTGCATTTCTATACACTGACAATAAGAAAACAGAAAGAGATATTAAGGAAACAAATCACCATTGCAATGAAAAGAATAAAATACTTAGGAATGTATCTACCTAAAGAAACTAAAGACCTATATATATAAAACTATAAAACACTGGTGAAAGAAATCAAAGAAGACACTAATAGATGGAGAAATATACCACGTTCATGGATCAGAAGAATCAATATAGTGAAAATGAGTATACTACACAAAGCAATTGAAAGATTCAATGCAATCCCTATCAAGCTACCAAAGGTATTTTTCCAGAACTAGAATAAATAATTTCACAATTTGTATGGAAATACAAAAAACCTTGAATAGCCAATGCAATCTTGAGAAAGAAGAATGGAGCTGGAGGAATCAACCTGCCTGACTTCAGGCTCTACTACAAAGCCACAGTCATCAAGACAGTATGGTACTGGCACAAAGACAGAAATATAGATCAATGGAACAAAATAGAAAGCCCAGAGATAAATCCACACACATATGGACACCTTATCTTTGACAAAGGAGGCAAGAATATAAAATGGAGAAAAGACAATCTCTTTAACAAATGGTGCTGGGAAAACTGGTCAACCACTTGTAAAAGAATGAAACTAGAACACTTTCTAACATCATACACAAAAATAAACTCAAAATGGATTAAAGATCTAAATGTAAGACCAGAAACTATAAAACTCCTAGAGGAGAACATAGGCAAAACACTCTCCAATATACATTACAGCAGGATCCTCTATGACCCGCCTCCCAGAATATTGGAAATAAAAGCAAAATTAAACAATGAGACCTAATTAAAATTAAAAGCTTCTGCACAACAAAGGAAACTATAAGCAAAGTGAAAAGACAGCCTTCAGAATGGGAGAAAATAATAGCAAATGAAGCAACTGACAAAGAATTAATCTCAAAAATATACAAGCAACTCCTACAGCTCAATTCCAGAAAAATAAATGACCCAATCAAAAAGTGGGCCAAAGAACTAAACAGACATTTCTCCAAAGAAGACATACAGATGGCTAACAAACACATGAAAAGATGCTCAACATCACTCATTATCAGAGAAATGCAAATCAAAACCACAATGAGGTACCATTTCACGCCAGTCAGAATGGCTGCTATCCAGAAGTCTACAAGCAATAAATGCTGGAGAGGGTGTGGAGAAAAGGGAACCCTCTTACACTGTTGGTGGGAATGCAAACTAGTACAGCCACTATGGAGAACAGTGTGGAGATTCCTTAAAAAACTGGGAATAGAGCTGTCATATGACCCAGCAATCCCACTGCTGGACATACACACTGAGGAAACCAAAATTGAAAGAGACACATGTACCCCAATGTTCATCGCAGGACTGTTTATAATAGCCAGGACATGGAAGCAACCTAGATGTCCATCAGCAGATGAATGGATAAGAAAGCAGTGGTACATATACACAATGGAGTATTACTCAGTCATTAAAAAGAATACATTTGAATCAGTTCTAATGAGGTGGATTAAACTGGAGCCTATTATACAGAGTGAAGTAAGCCAGAAAGAAAAACACCAGTACAGTATACTAATGCATATATATGGAATTTAGAAAGATGGTAACAATAATCCTGTATGCAAGACAGCAAAAGAGACACAGATGTATTGATCAGTCTTTTGGACTCTGTGGGAGAGATCGAGGCCTGGATGATCTGGGAGAATGGCATTGAAACGTAAAATATCACATGTGAGACAAAAAAAAAATAATAAAAGAGACTAGAAGACATCACAACTAAATGTGATGTTTGAATAAGTGCTATAGTTTAGATAACAGTATTAAAGCAATGCTATATTTCCTGAATGTGAAAAAAAAAAAAATGACTTAAGATTCATCCTAACAAAACTCTAACATATATTTGCTATAGGAAGTTGAAGGTTTAGTATGATCCATACACCAATTTTTCTGCATGTCTAAAATCATTACAACGCAAATATAATCATTATTTATTTATGTAGAGAGTATTTTGCCTTTCTGTGCTTATTACTATTTTCAAGTCTAAGTCCTCAAAACTCACCATGAATTTAATCTTTTCCTTCACCATTGTTACCTTATTTCTTATTTCTACTATTTTAAACTCTGTGCAATGTAAATATTCTCCATCCATGGAATCAGAAGTAAATTGTTTTAATTTTTTCATCTAATATTGTAAGGTCTTAATCCCCTTTACTTGATATTCCTCAATTACATTTTGTTTTTTGTTTAAAGAAAAACTCTCAGCTTTACCCACAACACATGCTTTATCATAGTGGGCTTCCTTTTGATTTACTAATAACATTTTGTATCTTTCTGTTACATTCAGTATCTCACCCACTCTCCATGGCATGAATGATTGCTTTTTCTGATCAATTTATAAGTGCTAATTATTCTGCTAGAGACTAATATTTACTGAGTTCTTGCTGACTACTGACTTGTCTATGCACCAACAAATTCTCTACAACACAATGATTTTTTTTTTTTTAATCCAGAGTTTACACGGGGAAATGATGCTCTATGGAAGATCAAGGGAGGTATTGTACCATGTAGTTGGAGTGTGGCAGAGCAAACCCTTTATAGGACCACGTCCATGGAACATCTTTGTACCAGAGCCATCATCTGTCTCTCAGCAGTGTGCTTAGTATAATTTTAGAGGAAAAAATAACACTTTTCAATATTACAGTGAAATTCTCTGAGTTACACTTACCATATAAATTGATAGCTAATGAAATAAAGAATCACACATCCTTTTATTTGGTAATCATTGGCTAGAAAATCTTCCTTTGTTACAAATTTTTGGGCACAACATTCATAAAAATTCACAAATCAGTCCATCTGAACCATTTCTTTGCTGAAGAAATAGGAACATTTTCACAGTGAATGTGTATCAGAACTAAGACACAGTAAGGAAATCTTGAGTAAAATACAAAATATTTCTCCGATGTTCTAACACTGCACAAACTTACATCTTGATTTATAATTTTGTCATTTGATTGATAGTATCATAGTAGATCACACAGACCTTTTACCTTGAGGGCCTAAAATACGCAGATTAAAGACATCTCTGCACACAAGAAGCACTTGTGAACATGTTAAAAATTCAATATTCATGAAGATTCACAACTGAAGACTGTTTCCATAGGTCTGGGGCATTTCCAGAGATCTATATTCTTTTAAAACCTGATATATATATGTATAGCACTAGTAAGAATCATTCTATTATCATAACAACCTAAATAAGATCTGGAATATCAAAAGGTATGCATGCTCAGTTGCTTCAGTTGTGTTTGGGTCTTTGGGACTCCATCGACTATAGCTGGCCAGGCTCCTCTGTCCACAGAAATTTCCAGGCACGAATACTTGAGTGAGTTGCCATTCCCTCCTCCAGGGGACCTTCCCAGACCTAGGGATAGAAATCACGTCTCTTGTGTCTCCCTCATTGCAAGTAGATTCTTTACAGGGGAGCCACTGGGGAGGCAAGGGGATTCTTTACGGTAGAGCCACTGGGGAAGCAATGCATATCAAAGTACTCTTTCTTAAACAAAAAAACCAAAGTAAATAATTCTTTCCCTTTTCCTTTCAGGTGTGAGAGCTTTCTTATACAGTTTGAGACAGATTGTTGTTAGCAATAAAATCAGTATCCCATAATGAACTCTATTATTTAAAAGCCATATCAGTTTGCTGCTCTAATATAAACATGGCCTGGGCTGTCGATTGCAAGCTAGGTGGCTTCTCATTTGCACATAACAGGCAGATCTTTTCTGCTTATGCTGGGATTCTCCTTTTATCTGTGGTCTTACTTTTTGCCTTTCCCTTTATAATAAAAGTACACAGAAAGCCTTATCTGTACTCTATGCATGGATTCTTCTGCAGAACCCAACACAGGTCACAGAAGTAGGCCATCAAGTATCAGAGGTGATGGATAACTTCAGATGCTCTACCTGAACACAGTGGAAGGGAAGGAAGCTCTTTCAATTTATTCATTTCCTTAAGATTATACAGGATGCAAAAAACTTTTCAAAAAGTTTTATTAAGAAGTACCAATCATAGATAGGTTTATTGATAGGTTTATTTGTGCCGTATTTTAGGTTCCACATACAAGTGATATCATACAGTATTTGTCCTTCCCTTTCTGACTTATTTTACTTAATATGATAATCTCTAGTTGAATCCATGTTGGTTCAAATAAACCTATCTATGACAAAAAAAAAAAAAAAGAAGTACCAAAATTTTCTCATATATATTTATATATAGTCAAACTGAGGTTTAGTTCAGTTCAGTCGCTCAGTCGTGTTCGACTCTTTGCAACCCCATGAATCACAGCACACCAGGACTCCCTGTCCATCACCAACTCCCAAAGTTCACTCAGACTCACGTCCATCGAGTCAGTGATGCCATCCAGCCATCTCATCCTCCGTCATCCCCTTCTCCTCCTGCCCCCAATCCCTCCCAGCATCAGAGTCTTTTCCAATGAGTCAACTCTTTGCATGAGGTGGCCAAAGTACTGGAGTTTCAGTTTTAGCATCATTCCTTCCAAAGAAATCCCAGGGCTGATCTCCTTCAGAATGGGCTGGGTGGATCTCCTTGCAGTCCAAGGGACTCTCAAGAGTCTTCTCCAACACCACAGTTCAAAAGCATCAATTCTTTGGTGCTCAGCCTTCTTCACAGTCCAACTCTCACATCCATACGTGACCACTGAGAAAACCATAGCCTTAACTAGACAGATCTTTTTTGGCAAAGTAATGTCTCTGCTTTTGAATATGCTATCCAGGTTGGTCATAACTTTTCTTGCAAAGAGTAAGCGTCTTTTAATTTCATGGCTGCAGTCACCATCTGCAGTGATTTTGGAGCCCCCCAAAATAAAAAGTCTGACATTGTTTCCACTGTTTCCCCATCTATTTCCCATGAAGTGATGGGACCGGATGCCATGATCTTCACTTTCTGAATGTTGAACTTTAAGCCAACCTTTTCACTCTCCGCTTTTACTTTCATCAAGAGGCTTTTTAGTTCCTCTTCCCTTTCTGCATGAGGGTGGTGTCGTCTATGTATCTGAGGTTATTGATATTTCTCCCAGCAATCTTGATTCCAGCTTGTCCTTCTTCCAGTCCAGCATTTCTCATGATGTACTCTGCATATAAGTTAAATAAGCAGGGTGACAATATACAGCCTTGACGTACTCCTTTTCCTATTTGGAACCAGTCTGTTGTTCTATGTCCAGTTCTAACTGTTGCTTCCTGACCTTGCATACAGATTTCTCAAGAGGCAGGTCAGGTGGTCTGGCATTCCCATCTCTTTCAGAATTTTCCACAGTTTCTTATGATCCACACAGTCAAAGGCTTTAAAACACAACAATGTCACATTTAGAATCATGACCAAGGAGAAAGTGGTTATTGTTTCTTTAATCGTCAATAAAGCAAGAATTAATCATCACAATATATAGTTAGGAAGTCAGATAAGAACGGATAAATACTAGTGGATGAGATTAATAGTGATGTGGAAGAAATAAGAGAGGCCCACCATGAACTGATTCTATTTCCATGGACCATGTCCTTTTGAAGCTGGCCTCCACTCATTCAGAACTTTTTGACCCTGGTGTCATTTTTAAGTTTTTAAACACACAAAATTTATTTCATATGTTTTCAGATTTTCATTCTTCTTATATTTGCTTCCACATCAGTTTTGCCCTGCTACATTTGTCATTGGTTTAAATCTTAAACTGAGATTAACACCTTTTATAGAGATCTTCCAGGTCTAAGTTCTTAAGGCCCTCTCCTTCCTCCCATTCTGTATCAAGCAATCTTATTTTTCTTTATGGTTCTTTTCATCAAATGAAATAATCTTATCGAGACTATTTTTCCTGTAACTTTATGAGACTAGGATACATTTTTGTTTACTGCTTTATTACCTAGAATAAATGGGACAAAGCAAGTGTTCAGAAGGTTTACTGAATTTTCATTAATGAACAAAAAATACCACCTTTATTATGTTACTATCACTTAGCATTTGTAAATTTTGTACAAAATAACTTATAAATTCACTATGGAATTATTTTCTTATCTATATAATTTACAGATCAACAAATTCTAATAATTTTCTGATAACAATCGCTATTTTTATCAGAAATAAATCTGTTATACCTTCTGTGTGTGTGTTCAGTCATGTCCTACTATTTGCTCCTTTATGGACTATAGTCTGCCAGGTTCCTCTGTCCATGGGATTTTCCAGGCATGAACACTGGAGTGGGTTTCTATTTCCTTCTCCTGGGGATCTTGCTAATCCAGGGATCAAATCCACATTTCCTGCTTTTTAGGTGGATTCTTTAACTCTTGAGCTACTGGGGCTTCCGAATTACATCTTTTGCCCAGATCAAATCAGTCTATTGCAATTTGACATAGTAGCTTTATTTTTCCAACAAAAAGATCAAAAAGCCTGCTCATTAACCTTTAATGATATTTTATTAAATTTATCACTCAGTTCAGTTCAGTCACTCAGTCGTGTCAGACTCTTTGCAACCCCATGGACTGCAGCACACCAGGCCTCCCTGCTGCTGCTGCTAAGTCACTTCAGTTGTGTCCGACTCTGTGCAACCCCATAGATGGCAGCCCACCAGGCTCCTCTGTCCCTGGGATTCTCAAGGTTCAAACATTGGAGTGGGTTGCCATTTTCTTCTCCAATGCATGAAAGTGAAAAGTGAAAATGAAGTCGCTAAGTCATGTCCGACTCTTAGTGACCCCATGGACTGCAGCCCACCAGGCTCCTCCATCCATGGGATTTTCCAGGCAAGAGTACCCTATCCATCACCAACTCCCAGAACTTACTCAAACTCATATCCACCAAGGTGGTGATGCCATCCAACCTTCTCATTCTCTGTCATCCCCTTCTCCTCTCACCTTCAATCTTTCCCAGCATCAGGGTCTTCTCCAGTGAGTCAGTTCTTTGCATTAGGTGGCCAAAGTGTTGGAGTTTCAGCTTCAGCATCAGTACTTCCAATGAATATTCAAGAATGATTCCCTTTAGGACTGACTGCTTGGATCTCCTTGCAGTCCAAGGGACTCTCAAGAGTTGTCTCCAACACCACAATTCAAAAGCATTTATTACTACATGAAGAATAAAGGAAATACTTACATAAACATAAGATTAAATGCTAAATTTTCTGTTGACTTATTCTAAAATTACTGCGACAAGTAAAACAAAATACACATTTTCACGTAGCTTGGAGACAAGGATTCAAAGAGATAGTTAGGGTGGTGAAATGAATGACACTTATAAATTCATGACACTGCATTTCTCAAAACCTGAATTGCCAAAATTTGAATTTCAGGGAACAGAGTAAGTTGTAATGTGTATAATTAAAAATGTTTAAAGAAAAAAATCTATCCATAAGATGTTACAGAAAAACCCAAACAAACTTTTTGGAATACACAGTATGCTCTTTGAGGGTGCTTACCCATCAGATGGAACTTCACTATTTTAATATTATGCCACTTCGCTTCTCTTGCCTTTCATTATAGTGATATCTACTGTCCTTTCAAAATCCAGAATGTTCATAGAATTTGTGTTTAATTTTCTAAATTAATTTGATTTAAAATTTCTAAATCAATTTCAGAGAATCTATGTTTTAAAGAAAATCAAATATTTTTATTATACATGTTTCTTATAAAAAGATCTATGATATAAATATGAACATGCACTAGATTTTTTATTCATTTTTATATCTAAAATCATATGATTGCTTTTTTTTTTTTAACACTTTTTCATTAACCAAAATCTTGTTTTGTACCCCCCATACTTCAGATCAGATGAGTCTCTCAGTCGTGTCTGACTCTTCGCAACCCCATGAATCGCAGTACACCAGGACTCCCTGTCCATCACCAACACCCAGAGTTCACTCAGAATCACATCCATCGAGTCAGTGATGCCATCCAGTCATCTCATCCTCTGTCGTCCCTTTCTCCTCTAGGCCCCAATCCCTCCCAGCATCAGAGTCTTCTCCAATGAGTCAACTCTTCGCATCAGGTGGCCAAAGTACTGGAGTTTCAGCTTTAGCATCATTCCTTCCAAAGAAATCCAAGGGCTGATCTCCTTCAGAGTGGACTGGTTGGATCTCCTTGCAGTCCAAGGGACTCTCAAGAGTCTTCTCCAACACCACAGTTCAAAAGCATCAATTCTTCGGCACTCAGCCTTCTTCACAGTCCAACTCTCTCATCCATACATGACCACAGGAAAAACCATAGCCTTGACTAGACGAACCTTTGTTGGCAAAGTAATGTCTCTGCTTTTGAATATGTGATCTAGGTTGGTCATAACTTTCCTTCCAATGAGTGTCTTTTAATTTTGTGGCTGTAGTCACCATATGCAGTGATTTTGGAGCCCAGAAAAATAAAGTCTGATACTGTTTCCACTGTTTCCCCATCTATTTCCCATGAAGTGATGGGACCGGATGCCATGATCTTCGTTTTCTGAATGTTGAGCTTTAAGCCAACTTTTACACTCTCCACTTTGACCTTCATTAAGAGGCTTTTTAGTTCCTCTTCACTTTTTGCCATAAGGGTGGTGCCATCTGCATATCTGAGGTTATTGATATTTCTCCCAGCAATCTTGATTCCAACTTGTGTTTCTTCCAGTCCAGAGTTTCTCATGATGTACTCTACATATGAGTTCAATAAACAGGGTGACAATATACAGCCTTGACGTACTCCTTTTCCTATTTGGAACCAGTCTGTTGCTCCATGACCAGTTCTAACTGTTGCTTCCTGACCTGCATACAAATTTCTCAAGAGACAGATTAGGTGGTCTGGTATTTCCATCTCTTTCAGAATTTGCCACAGTTTATTGTAATCCACACAGTCAAAGGCTTTGGCATAGTCAATAAAGCAGAAATAGATATTTTTCTGGAACTCTCTTGCTTTTTCCATGATCCAGCAGATGTTGGCCACTTGATCTCTGGTTCCTCTGCCTTTTCTAAAACCAGCTTGGACATCAGGAAATTCACGGTTCACTATTGCTGAAGCCTGGCTTGGAGAATTTTGAGCATTACTTTACTAGCGTGTGAGATGAGTGCAATCATGCGGTAGTTTGAGCATTCTTTGGCATTGCCTTTCTTTGGGATTGGGATGAAAATGGACCTTTTCCAGTCCTGTGGCCACTGCTGAGTTTTCCAAATTTGCTGGCATATTGAGTGTAGCACTTTCACAACATCATCTTTCAGGATTTGGAATAGCTCAACTGGAATTCTATCACCTCCACTAGCTTTGTTTGTAGTGATGCTTTCTAAGGCCCACTTGTCTTCACATTCCAGGATGTCTGGTTCTAGGTCAGTGATCACACCATCATGATTATCTGGGTCGTGAGGGTCTTTTTTGTACAGTTTTTCTGTGTATTCTTGCCACCTCTTGTTAATATCTTCTGCTTCTGTTAGGTCCATACCATTTCTGTCCTTTAGCGAGCCCATCTTTGCATGAAATGTTCCTTTGGTATCTCTGATTTTCTTGAAGAGATCCCTAGTCTTTCCCATTCTGTTGTTTTCCTCTATTTCTTTGCATTGATCACTGAAGAAGGCTTTCTTATCTCTTCTTGCTATTCTTTGTAACTCTGCATTCAGATGCTTATATCTTTCCTTTTCTCCTTTGCTTTTCGCTTCTCTTCTTTTCACAGCTATTTGTAAGGCCTCCCCAGACAGCCATTTTGCTTTTTTGCATTTCTTTTCCATGGGGATAGTCTTGATCCCTGTCTCCTGTACAATGTCACGAACCTCATTCCATAGCTCATCAGGCACTCTATCAGATCTAGGCCCTTAAATCAATTTCTCACTTCCGCTGTATAATCATAAGGGATTTGATTTAGGTCATACCTGAATGGTCTAGTGGTTTTCCCTACTTTCTTCAATTTCAGTCTGAATTTGGCAATAAGGAGTTTGAGTGACTGATCTGATCTGATCTGAGTTCATGGTCTGAGCCACAGTCAGCTCCTGGTCTTGTTTTTGCTGATTGTATAGAGCTTCTCCATCTTTGGCTGCAAAGAATATAATTGATCTGATTTCGATGTTGACCATCTGGTGATGTCCATGCATAGAGTCTTCTCTTGTGTTGTTGGAAGAGGGTGTTTGTTATGACCAGTGCATTTTCTTGGTAAAACTCTATTAGTCTTTGCCCTGCTTCATTCTGTATTCCAAGGCCAAATTTGCCTGTTACTCCAGGTGTTTCTTGACCTCCTACTTCTGCATTCCAGATCAGATCAGATCAGTCACTCAGTGTGTCCGACTCTCTGCAACCCCATGAACTGCAGCACGCCAGGCCTCCCTCTGAGGTCCTCCTCTGAGGACCTCCCTCAGAGGTCCTCCCTCTGAGGACCAACTCCCGGAGGTTACTCAGACTCACATCCATCGAGTCAGTGATGCCATCCAGCCATCTCATCCTCTGTCGTCCCCTTTTCCTCCTGCCCCCAATCCCTCCCAGCATCAGAGTCTTCTCCAATGAGTCAACTCTTCGCATCAGGTGGCCACAATACTGGAGTTTCAGCTTTAGCATCATTCCTTCCAAAGAAATTCCAGGGCTGATCTCCTTCAGAATGGACTGGTTGGATCTCCTTGCAGTCCAAGGGACTCTCAAGAGTCTTCTCCAACACCACAGTTCAAAAGCATCAATTCTTCGGCGCTCAGCCGTCTTCACGGTCCAGCTCTCACATCCATACATGACCACAGGAAAGACCATAGCCTTGACTAGGACGGACCTTTATTGGCAAAGTAATGTCTCTGCTTTTGAATATGCTATCTAGGTTGGTCATTACTTTCCTTCCAAAGAGTAAGCGTCTTTTAATTTCATGGCTGCAGTCACCATCTGCAGTGATTTTGGAGCCCAGAAAAATAGTCTGACACTGCTTCCACTGTTTCTCCATCTATTTCCCATGTAGTGATGGGACCAGATGCCATGATATTCGTTTTCTGAATGTTGAGCTTTAAGCCAACCTTTTCACTCTCCACTTTCATTTTCATCAAGAGGCTTTTTAGCCCCTCTTCACTTTCTGCCATAAGGGTGGTGTCATCTGCATATCTGAGGTTATTGATATTTCTCCCAGAAATCTTGATTCCAACTTGTGTTTCTCCCAGTCCAGCATTTCTCATGATGTACTCTGAATATAAGTTAAATAAACATGGTGACAATATACAGCCTTGACGTACTCCTTTTCCTATTTGGAACCAGTCTGTTGTTCCATGTCCAGTTCTAGCTGTTGCTTCCTGACCTGCATACAGATTTCTCTTTGCATTCCAGTCCCCTATAATGAAAAGGACATCTTTTTTGGGTGTTAGTTCTAAAAGGTCTTGTAGGTCTTCATAGAACCCTTCAACTTCAGCTTCTTCAGCATTACTGTTTGGGGCATAGACTTGGATTACTATGTTATTGAATGGTTTGCCTTGGAAACAGACAGAGATCATTCTGTCGTTTTTGAGATTGCATCCAAGTACTGCATTTCTAACTCTTTTGTTGACCATGATGGCCACTCCATTTCTTCTGAGGGATTTTTGCCCACAGTAGTAGATATAATGGTCATCTGAGTTAAATTCACCCATTCCAGTCCATTTGAGTTCGCTGATTCCTAGAATGTCAACATTCACTCTGGCCATCTCTTGTTTGACCACTTCCAATTTTCCTTGATTCATGGACCTGACATTTCAGGTTCCTATGCAATATTTCTCTTTACAGCATTGGACCTTGGTTCTATCACTAGTCACATCCACAGCTGGGTATTCTTTTTGCTTTGGCTCCATCCCTTCATTCTTTCTGGAGTTATTTCTCCACTGATCTCCAGTAGCATATTGGGCACCTACCAACCTGAGGAGTTTCTCTTTCAGTATCCTATCATTTTGCCTTTTCATACTGTTCATGGGGTTCTCAAGGCAAGAATACTGAAGTTGTTTGCCATTCCCTTCTCCAGTGGACCCGTACTTCAAGATACTTAGTAATCCATAAATTTAGACATTTTAGAAACTAATAAACAGAAAAGAGTGCAGTAATTATTTAACTTAATTCAGTAGTTATACTCTTTACTTTTCAAGTTAACTTTTTTATTTTCTGTAATATTAATTAGTTGATTGTTTAATAGATTGTTAGAAATGATCTGACCTATTTTCAGGGAATAAAAATGAATTATCTCATTGGGTGACTACAAGAACTATCCTGTGCATCCTGTTAATGTTGTTTTTATAGCCTAAGGTCAACAGTGCACTGATATATTGATAAGGTAGGAAATTTAAATAATTACTCAGATATTTTAGGGAAAATAAAATGCTTCAAGTACAATGCTAAAGATTTTGTTTGGGTATATTTGTTTTTCCTTTTTCATGGAAATAGAGACATAGAAAGCCTTCAGAACACATTTTGAATGCCTGCAATATCTAGTTAGATCCAGTAAAATAAATTCCACTTTTTAAACAAATTTTTGACTCATAATGAAATATTTTCTATGAATATATGGGACTTACTGAGCAGTACATCAATCCATCAATCTTGAAATGTGTTTACAAATCTAGATTCAACTAAAAGTACTAATATATGATATGAACATCCAGCACCCAAAGTATCAACTCCACATCTTGCCACAGTGTATAAATTCCATTATCCTACTTCCAGCATAAAGTTTACATTTTCACCTCTTGAAAAATTTCTGATCTTCTGGTGTGCCTTGGAAAATATATGTGTATTACTCAACATCCAAGTGGGGATTATCTTTCAACAGAGATATCTTAGGGAGAAACACTGTCTATGAAAATGCAGGAGAGGTGAGGTGGGGCAGCAGGACACCAAAGGATTCTGTGCTCAATGTTTCATCCAACGTATGAAATGTCAACCCCAAAACTTTCCAATTTTCCATTCATTACACAAAATGTACACACTGATTTGAAAAATAAAACAGTTGAGCATTAATTTTGTGTTAGATACAAGGCTTTTTGAAAACATATTCATTTTTATAATGTTTAAAAGACTGTTATCGCCATGCTCCCTCACATCCGATTCTTTGTGACCCCATGAACTGCAGCCTGCCAGGCTCCTCTGTCCTTGGGGATTCTCCAGGCACTAATACTGGAGTGGGTTGCCATGCCCTCCTCTAGGGGACCTTCCCAACCCAGGGATGAGAATCCAGGTCTCCCTCATTGCAGGTGGATTATTTACTGTCTGAGCCACCAGGACAGCCCAAGAATATTGGAGTGGGTAGCCTATCCCTTCTGCAGAGGATCTTCCTGACCCAGGAGTCAAATTGGGGTCTCCTATATTGCAGGTGGATTCTTTACCAGTTGAGCTACCAGGAATTGATAGCACTATATCTCAGAAAACATACTATATGATTATTTTATTTATAAAACTTAAAAATCACAGAATCTAGAAGAAAACATTAAAAGTTACAGAATTTAATTTCTCAAAGGAGCCATCATTTATGTTTGATAAAAGTATTCCTGTATTTAGGAAACATAATTATAGATAGATGAGACATGGATAGGGATCTTGTAAAAAGAATGGCATCATATTGCTTGCTATTATTGGCAAAAGTTGTATTTTCATATTTTAGCATGACAAAAAAGGGTATTTCTCAAGTATTAAATTGTTTTTTACTATAATTTTTCACCTTGAAGTCAATCCACAATACATGCTTTATCACAAATCAAATGATTATATATTTTCAGGTGTCTCTCTGAGTTCATTATTCTTTCACTTTTTCTCTATTTCTGTCCCATTATAATGGCTTCAAAATTATTACTGATATTTATCTGAGAATCTCTTCTGATTTATCTGAGAATCCTTTCTGATTCTAGGGCAATATATTGGTTATTTTTATCCTTTGCTCCTTTGTATACATTTTTGTCAAACTTAACCACAAAAATTTTTGGTTTTCTATAGATTTTATGGATTAAGAAATATTGATATCTGTATGATACAGTATTATTCATGAAGCTGTTATATGCCTCCAACTACTTATGTTTGTAATATATACTCCATAAAATTTTATAATTTTCCTCAACATAAAATGTACACTTTGTTGTAATTTATAAATACTCTCAATATTAACTAATTTCTGGATATTGAACAAGAAACTTAAAAATATATTCATCTACTTGTTTACAGTGTACTAAAATGTAAACATTTTGTGAAGCAGGTTTTATATTGTGAGATTATGGTTTTTCCTAGGTAAGTTCTACCTTATGTTTGTTGGATTTTACTTAACCTTTTAAATCTAAATTCTGTAGTTTCTTGGTTTACTAATTTTTTTGGCTATTTATTTCAAGGCAACTATTATTATCATGTTAGAATCCAAACTGTTTTAGCTGTATTCTTTATAATTTTTCTCAATCCTAATTATGTTAAAAGGAAAACTATAATTATATATTAACAAACTTTTTGTTTCATTTCTTAATTTCCTGCCATATAGAATTTTTTATTTTTTGCAAAATGGATTCCTAGTTTCTTTGGTCTGTATATCACCAATCTTTGAAAAGTATAAATTTTTGTTGTAATTCTGTAAGAGATTTTAAGGATGACCACAAAATATTAATTTGTATGCATTGTATAAAATGTGTAACCTTGCATTTTATATTTTTATGTGTTTAGTGCTATTTTGCACTTGATCATTAAATTACTACAGGATTTTCTCAGTGTGTATGCCCAGCAGTGGGATTGCTGGATCATAAGGCAGTTCTATTCCCAGTTTTTTGAGGAATCTCCATACTGTTCTCCATAGTGGCTGTACTAGTTTGCATTCCCACCAACAGTGTAAGAGGGTTCCCTTTTCTCCACACCCTCTCCAGCATTTATTGCTTGTGGACTTTTGGATCAAAGCCATTCTGACTGGAGTGAAATGGTACCTCATAGTGGTTTTGATTTGCATTTCTCTGATAATGAGTGATGTTGGGCATCTTTTCATGTGTTTGTTAGCCATTTGTATGTCTTCTTTGGAGAAATGTCTACCTAGTTCTTTGGCCCATTTTTTGATTGGGTCATTTATTTTTCTGGAATTGAGCTGTAGGTGTTGCTTGTATATTTTTGAGATTAGTTGTTTGTCTGTTGCTTCATTTGTTATATGTGTACCCCAATGTTCATAGCAGCACTGTTTACAATAGCCAAGACTTGGAAGCAACCTAGATGTCCATCCACAAATGAATGGATAAGAAAGCTGTGGTACATATCCACAACGGAGTATTACTCAGCCATTAAAAAATGCATTTGAATCAGTTCTAATCAGGTGGATGGAACTGGAGCCTATTATACAGAGTGAAGTAAGCCAGAAAGAAAAACACAAATACAGTATACTAACGCATAAATATGGAATTTAGAAAGATGGTAACCATAACCCTGTTTACGAGACAGCAAAAGAGACACTGATGTATAGAACAGACTTTTGGACTCTGGGAACGGGAGAGGGTGGGATGATTTGGGAGAATAGCATTGAAATATGTATAATATCATATCTGAAATGAGTCACCAGTCCAGGTACAATGCCTGATAACGGATGCCTGGCGCTGGTGCACTGGGACGACCCAGGGGGATGGTATGGGGAGGGAGGAGGGAGGAGGGTTCAGAATGGGGAACACATGTATACTTGTGGCGGATCCATCTTGAAGTATGGCAAAATCAATACAATATTGTAAAGTTAAGCAAAATAAAATTTAATTTAAAAATAAAAAAATAAAATAAAATTACTACAGGATTTATATTAATGTATCTCAATGAATTATGGATTTACCTATTTTTCCTTTTCATACTTGTATGCTGCTGCTGTTGCTAAGTCACTTCAGTCATGTCCGACTCTATGTGACCCCATAGACGGCAGCCCAACAGGCTCCACCATCCCTGGGATTCTCCAGGCAAGAACACTGGAGTGGGTTGCCATTTCCTTCTCCAATGCATGAAAGTGAAAAGTGAAAGTGAAGTCACTCAGTCGTGTTCGACTCTTCACGACCCCATGGACTGTAGCCTACCAGGCTCCTCCATCCATGGGATTTTCCAGGCAAGAGTACTGGAGTGGTGTGCCATTGCAAGCTCAATTATTATGGGACATATAATTTTGAAATTGCTTTAACTTATGAATTTAATTTTTTTATGAAGTGATTATTTCACTTATTTCTAGTGATGCTGCATTGAATAAATGTTATTTTGTCTGATAATTTACTCACATAAGATAGAACTACATGTTAATTTTGCATCAGAATTTAATGAATAACAGCTGGTGATGAGACAGAATGCCATTAATATATATTACTTAAAATTCAGTCCTGATTAACTGTTAAAAGAAATGATTATTGCTTTATGGGATAGGACTTTGAGACATTTCACAAAGACTAGTATCTCTAATTTACTAGGTAGTCTAATTTTTCCCTTTACTGTACTATATTGTTACTGTCATCTATACACTGTTGAATTTCTCTTTTTTATAAATTCTAATTATATGTAGTGAACTCCTTTTATTTATTTAAATATCCATTGGACACTACGCATGTTTTCCTTTACAATAGTGTATATTATTTTTTTAAAATTGCTTCTTTTCAGTATCATATTTTCAGTTTAGTATTTATCTTCCAAGATTTACACACTGATGATTTTTTGGCTTCCTTTACACATTTATATGGTATTCAATCTCCAAACTCATTTGTAGTAAGGATGTATCATTTTCCTGCCTATTCTATTCAATTTCCTCTCACCATTTAGAGATGGCTCCATAGAACAGAATGAAGGATTCCCTGACTCAAGGTAAATGAGTGGTCAACAACTACAATTCACATCCTTAAGTCAGAAAACCAGTGAATAGGCATAGGAATTATTATTTATTGTCCACAGTCATAGACTCAAAGTCAGCTTTCCCTTAATTCTTATTTTCCTCTGCATCTTTTTGCAGAATCTATTGATCACATAAAAGCAGCTGTCTTTACTAACAAGGAAATTTCTGTACTAAGGGTCCTATAGAAATGCAGATTTCGTAGCAAATAGTTCTCAATCTCAGATTGGGAACTAATAAAATTGCATATATTTGGTTATAAATAAAATCGTTTTCAAACAAAATATGTTGAAAAGTTAACATAAATACTTTTAACTTTGTGAGCGCATAAGGTTTTTTCAAATACAACGTAATTCTTCAAGAAACAATAATTCAATTAACAGCTTTTTGATTGAAATATTCAATAGTCAAATTTGTATGTAGCAATATGGTTTCCTTTTATTATTGTTGTTGTTTTTCCTTTTAAAACCCTCAAAAAAATAAGTTCTAATTTCTACATATTTGAGTATCTATGTACGCATCTATCTAATTTCTATGGCATTGACTCTGGCTCCTGAAACCTATGTTTGCATTTTCTTAGAAAGGGAAGCTAATTGTGATACTTTTCAGCATCAGATATTTTCTGTCAAAAACCATTGATCTGTGAATCTTTAAAGGACCTTAAAAGGTTTCTTCCTGAAGCTTTTTGATATTAGATAAAGTATTTTTATCTGAACTAATTCACCATATTTGTTGCCTCCTGATTCCTGGGCAGGTAGGTATACTTTTATTAATCTGAAGTGCAGAGAAAACTCCTTACATCAACCTCACAAGATTTTCTGCTCACGATTACTATCCGTGCCTGGCTCCTTTTGTGCTAAATGTTTGGTTGAGAATTTATTTTCCTTTTTTGGATCTCTGAGCCCACCTTCCACCAAGACACAGTTATAAATTTTATGTTATTTACACACCCAATTTACCATTTAGAATCCCAAGCAAAATGTCACAGGATACAATTTCATAAGTATGGAGTCATCTTCTGAGCATGATTAAAAATTCTAATGTTTAAATATCTTTGACTTATTTTAACATGCGGGGTGGGTGGTGGTGGTGTTACTCAGTATTCTTAGGCTGAGATCCTAGGAAAAATAAATGAAAATTACTTTTGGGTTCAAATACTATGGCACAATTTTTGAAAGCTTGTTGTAAAATACCAATTGACCCCAGTTAGGTTTCATCTAAAGACAATTCTTCAGGAAGAAAAAGAGAATTGTTAACAAATGAAGAGAATAGGAAATGATGGGAAAAAATTCAAAATAGTAAATTGTAAAATAATTATTGAACAAATGTGTTTAGATGAAATTATTAGGTCTGCCTAGGACTTCCCTGGTGGCTCAGAGGGTAAAGTGTCTGTATACAATGCGGGAGACCTGGGTTCGATCCCTGGGTCAGAAAGATCCTCTGGGGAAGGAAATGGCAACTACTCCAGTACTCTTGCCAGGAAAATACCGTGGATTATCCTCCTCCCATAGAGGAGCCTGGTGGGCTATAGTCCATGGGGTTGCAAAGAGTCAAACATGACTGAGTCACTTCACTCCCTCACTGATGATTATATTAGATACCATTAGGGGATATAAGTGATAACAAATAATTCAAAGGCGTTAACTATTTTGAACTGTGATGGTAAACACCATTCCCTGGTGGCTCAGATGGTAAAGAATCTGCCTGCAGTGCAGGAGACCTGGGTTTGATCCCTGGGTCATGAAGATCCCCTGGAGAAGGGCATGGCTACCCACTCCAGTATTCTTGCCTGGAGAATCCCATGGACAGAGGAGCCTGGTGGGCTACAGTCCATGGGGTCACAAAGAATCAGACACGAGTGAGCAACTAATACCCCACATGTCAATTTGCTTTGGGGAACATTTTCATCTTCTCCTTCTAATTTTGCCTTTAAGCCTTTAATTTTATGTGCAGAGAAAACACTTATCCATTTTGTTTTCTGTTTTTTAAAGATTTTTGTAGCATATGTTCCCAGAGGAGTACCCTTCATCCACAATACCTTCTTCCTGTGATAAATATTTGATCATACTTGAGATGGAAGCATTGGCTCACCTCGAAACACATGAAGATTTAGTTAGAACACTGGGTCCAATATAGGTAACACAGAATCAATCTCCATTGACCAAGGAGGCCTTGATATTTCTCCTCAGCTTGACTGAACTTTATACAGGCTTCTTTCTGCCTAAAGGTCCCTGACCTTCCTGACCTACTGGCCACTGAGTCCAGATGACCTATTATATATGTTTCTACCATTTTCTTAGAGACTGTTCATCAGCAAACTGGGAATCCTGTATTCTTTGTCTGCCCTTCTGTGACGTGAATCTTGTCTAATGCCGACTGCTAACTTCAAAATCCAGGAATATTGCTCTCAAGGATCTGGGAGCCACCTCTCTGAAATACTGGATTGGCCTAAAAGTTCATTCAGGTTTTTCCAAGGGAACCTTTGAGCCAACCCAAAATAATCATGAAGACAGTGCCCATACCCCAGTTTTTCTGGGAAGGTTGGACCCTAACTTCCTCGGAAGTCTAGTTTCAAGTTTCAAAACTATCTCCTGTCATGAGGAAGTAAAAGCCAGTTAGAAAATACAGATGGACTACAGTCACCCAGCGGAGAAGGCAATGGCAGCCCATTCCAGTACTCTTGCCTGGAAAATCCCATGGACAGAGAAGCCCGGTAGGCTGCAGTCCATGGGGTCGCTAGGAGCCAGACACGACTGGGCGACTTCACTTTCACTTTTCACTTTTATGTATTGGAGAAGGAAATGGCAACCCACTCCAGTGTTCTTGCCTGGAGAATCCTAGGGAAGGGGGAGCCTGGTGGGCTGCCATCTATGGGGTCGCACAGAGTCAGACATGACTGAAGTGACTTAGCATGGCATAGTCACCCAGATTTTTTTCCCCACTTTCCTTCCATATTGCTGTCCTGTACTGACATAATTTTGAGGAATCAAGGTATTGGCTGTTCTTTAGTACTATACTTGTCTTAATTTTTAGAAATTTCAGTATGCATGTGTATTTCAGTTAGATGTTGCAATAAAACTAACAACATCTGAGCTCAGCTTACCATAATACTGTTTATCAATGATTAATCTATAGTTTTACTGGGTCCTGTTTCCAGTATCATCTGGGATCATTCACCTGCCTGAGGGTAGTTGTGTTGATGTGACTAGATTCTTTCACTTGATCTAGTTGCTTGGGATCGGTTCACAGTCATCTAGTGCAGGACGGAAATGACTCATCCATTTTCCATGGACTTTCACATTTCTATAAGTAGTCAAGTAATGACAAGTTTTATAGACAGTCCAAAGATGTTCTCATGGCAACCAAACAGAATAAAGAGTAAACCATGAGCATACTCATGCAAAAAAGGCAGCCCAAAATGTGTTTTTGTTTAATCCAGAGATTAAAAATTTTGGAAATATTGCTTTGGTCAAAGAAAGTTAAATCATGATCATAAAGTAAGTCCAGTGGACTAGAACATTATGGAGAAAATCACACACAGAGCAAAGTCGTTCATTATCAACTGATAGATTAATCTTCCAACATCATAATCACTCAGCTTCCTGAACTCTTTTAAATAACTTGTTTCATCCGACTTCTCCTAATTACAATCAACATTAAGTGTCAAAGAGGAAAAACTACTAGAAACAATCCATCCATTCAAATACAATCCAATGAGAGGACAAAAATCTAGCCTTTTAATCTGCTGCTGCTAAGTTGCTTCAGTTGTGTCCGACTCTGTGCGGCCCCAGAGATGGTAGCCCACCAGGCTCCCCCATCCCCGGGATTCTCCAGGCAAGAACACTGGAGTGGGTTGCCATTTCCTTCTCCAATGCATGAAAGTAGAAAGTAAAAGCAAAGTTTCTCAGTCATGTCTGACTCTAGCGACCCCCTGGACTGCAGCCTACCTGGCTCCTCTATCCATGGGATTTTCCAGGCAAGAGTACTGGACTGGGGTGCCATTGTCTTCTCCAAGCTTTTTAATCTATGCCAATATAAATATTGTCTGTCTCCCAATTAAAATTACATTACTCTTCACTATAGAACAATGTCAATAAATGGAGAATAGAAAGTCTTGCCTACTCTCTTTTCCAACAAGAACATAAAAGATGATTTTTATATAATCATCACTTTCAGTTCCTTTCTGAAAATACTCCACTAATGTGGATTTCAAACTCTAGTAAAAAGAACTAATTAGATAAAAGTATATGTTGATATGGGCTTCCCAGGTGGCTCAGTGGAAAAGAATCTGCCCGCCAATGCAAGAGCCACAGGAAATGCAGGTTGGATCCCTATGTTGGGAAGATTCCCCTAGAGGAAGTTATGGCCACCTACTCCAGTAATCTTGCCAGGAGAATCCCGTGGACAGAGGAGCCTGGCAGGCTGAAATCCATGGGATGGCAAAGAGTCAGACACAACTTAATGACTGAACAACAACAACATATTGACATGTATTAGTACATTGATATTTGAAAATATGTCCTACTTGTGACCCTATCTCTGATACTGCAGGTACTGCATTGGAGGAGTCATATTACTACGAAGGAATTTGAGTTGCTTCTGTTTTCAGACACTCAAGGCATTTCCCTGACAGAAGTCATCACCAGTTTTCTGCAGGGGGGCTCTGTCTCAGAGCTTGATTTCTTTCCATCACTTACTATCTCTGCTCAAATGTCATCTGTCCACACACACCCCTCTAAGGATGCCCAGTAAAGTTTTACTTCCATGATTTTCTTTTTTTGTTTGTTTTGTTTTGTTTGTTTAATTCACAACACAATAATTCTAGCACATTTATTGGTTAGATGGCTTTTTTAACTTAACTCCGGTTATTGTTTGTCCTGTTATTGCTTATTGACCAAAAAAGAGGCTGATAAACGGTAGGGAATTGGGGCATCACTGTGATTCAGTGCTTAAATAAAGGCTCATTTTGAGTCAGTTAAATCTTACTATGTATAAAATAGTGAACTTGTCAGAACCTACTGTAAAGCACAGAGAATCATACTCAGTACACTGTGATGACCTAAATGGGAAATCCAAAAAGAAGAGATATATGTATACATATAGCTGGTTCACTTTGCTGTACAGCAGAAAACAACAAACATTGTGAAGCAAGTATATTGCAATAAGTTATTTTTTTAAAATTCCATTGTAATCCTCATGATCAGTTTTTTAAAAATCAAGTAAAGGCAGCACTTTATTGGGCCTAAACTTGTACTTTATATTTTTGATGATCAAGACTATTACATCGTAATTTACATCATTTACTGGTTACAAAACTTAATATAAGGTACCTAGTATGAAAAAATATCAAAGAAAAGAGGCATTAAACATATATTAACAGATGGAAACATAGAAAAAGTGGCATAAGGGAGCAAATAAATAATACTGAGGACCAACAGTCATAAAATCAGAGATTTAAAATCAATTTTGTAGAACACAGATAACTTGTTACACGTACAAGTAATTAGTTTAATTATTTGCATTTAATTTAAAAATTACCCAAATGTTTTCTATGTGTAAAGGAGTCATTGAAATGATTTAATACCGATTAGCCACTTTCATGCATTGGAGAAGGAAATGGCAACCCACTCCAGTGTTCTTGCCTGGAGAATCCCAGGGACGGGGGAGCCTGGTGGGCTGCCGTCTATGGGGTCGCACAGAGTCGGACACGACTGAAGTGACTTAGCAGCAGCAGCCAATGTATAATATCTGTATCAATCAGTAGGTAGCTTCTTTGATTAAAAACTGGATGTTGGATTTTTCTTTGTGAATGTGTGAGAGAGAGAAAGAGAAAGAAAGAAAACAATGTGAAAAGAAACTGGTCTTTAGATAATTAGGCATATTTTTTAAAGAGAGAAACTGAATTTTCCAATTAAATGATTCATTTAAGAGTTATAATCTATTTGTAGTATCACAGTTGATTGGGGTGTATTATGGCAATCTAAAAAAAATTCTGAAAAGCAGTATCACAATTAGTTAACTGTGAATTTAAATCAAAGTTTACTACTAAGTGATTAAATTTTACAAACCTGTGACTATTTATTCAATCTTTTAATTACACTAATTACATAGGATCTATATTTTTATAACAAAATTAAAACAACAGAATTTATTCTATCAACTTTTAGGTTAATTACTATAAAGTGTTTACTCATTAATTGAATTTTAATGACTTCAGGAAGGATGAATCTATTTTACCACACTTGTCTCCTCACCATTTCCTGTTAAATACATAATCTTCAACTTTGCAGCTTCTAGCTGCCCAGAACCAATGGTACTTGCTTTTTATTCATCCCTGGTTTAGATGTTAAAGCATAAAACTAGACTCATATAAAAATCAATAAACAAATTCTTTAATATAGATTTTCCCCTACTTACAACAACTATATCATTAATACATGATCAACTCTAAGAATTTGCAGTTTAGAAAATAAGTATATACCTTAATCACCACTAGTTGATGACTTGCCGCTGCTGCTGCTGCTAAGTTGCTTCAGTCGTGTCTGACTCTGTGTGACCCCATAGATGGCAGCCCACCAGGCTCCCCCATCCCTGGGATTTTCCAGGCGAGAACACTGGAGTGGGTTGCCATTTTCTTCTCAAATGCATGAAAGTGAACAGTGAAAGTGAAGTCACTCAGTCGTGTCCAACTCTTAGTGACCCCATGGACTGCAGCCCACCAGGCTCCCTCATCCCTGGGATTTTCCAGACAAGAACACTGGAGTGGGTTGCCATTGCCTTCTTCCATGAACACCAAATAAATAAGAAGGTATACCTATAAATATTGGTGAAATTGCTTTTTGAATTTTGGTGTGATAATCTAACTACATACAGTGACATATATAGGCATAAATTTGACCTTTAATTTCTACAAATGCTAATATTTAATTAATTTGTCTAGATCTATGTTTATGAAGTTAGATTTCTTATAATGTTCATGAAATCTATTATTCACAAATGTCATAAAAACATTTTCAGATAGGAGTCAAAATTAAAGTTGTACAAATCAAGAATAGAGACTGGCCTCAGGAAACAGTGACTGCCTTAAAATTGAAGAAAAACAGTAAATTATTTTTAAAAAACTGTTGTATATTATAATTGTACACAATATATTTATATGCTCTGAAATATTTTTAATATAATTTTTACTGGAAATGTAGAGTTTTCTTAAAGGAGCCTACTTTGTATCATTTATTTTATGATATTAGAAAAATAGGCCAACAGAAAGAAAATTTAGAAAATCTAAAGCAATTAATTCCTAGGAATTATGTTATTTATTTAACATTTTTATGAAGTAATTAGAATGCATTTGCAGCTAATATGAGATTCTGAATTTGGTTAGTTGTATCTTTAAAAGTAATACCTCAAGTAAAATAAATTATCATAAAATTTTGTGCCCAACTCTAAACAGCATGAAGTTCAAAAAATATTTCTTTGGCAGGAAGATTGTTAGCAAAAATACAAAAAATTGTGCAGTTTCCAGGAAAATTAAATTTAGGAGGCATTTGTATAACGAAAATTTATAGGAAAATAGTATTGTTTTGCTATTTTGCATTTGTCATAGTACACATGTTTGTCTATGTTAAGTAGATCCTCAACATATTAACATAAAACACAGAATAAATTGACACCATCCAAAAAAGTTTTGTAAGTGAGAAACCAGTAAGCCATTCTTTATATTGACCTTTGTAACCTGTAACTAGCTCAGCTCTGTGCATTTATCAACGTTAGCTCAGTTGCTAAAGAATCCGCTGCAACGCAGGAGACCCCAGTTGGATTCCTGGGTTGGGAAGATCCACCAGAGAAGGGATAGGCTACCCGCTCCAGGATTCTGGCCTGGAGAATTGCAGACTGTATCCATGGGGTCGCAAAAAGTCAGACACGACAGAGTGACTTTCACTTTCATTGTTAGCAAGATGGTCTTTCTGTCTCTACTTCACACTTTGCCTTCTAATCTGCTACCATGTTTTACCAGGATTAAGCTGCAGCCTCTTATTTGATTTGGCCACATTCAGCCACCCACTCTACTTCCAATCCTCTCTCCAGGGTGTCACCTGAATTACAACATTAACCACAACCCTATTCCTCCCCCATGTAAAATTAAAAGCTCCCACATCTTGCAGGTCTCATCTTTCCAATCTCATGAATATTATTCTAGGCTCTTGAGTGCACATTGCTCCTTCCTGCCTTTGCTAAAAGTTGATTGCCCATCTCTGGGAAGAAAAAGGGTAAAATATGTAGTTTTCAACAATTAAATTCTGGACATTTTACTGTCTACAAACACTGGCCTCACTCTTGACTTAATGGTCTCTGAGTGGGAAGACCCTTTAATTGGGATATTTGTTTGCTTTTGGAGAAGGAAATGGCAACCCACTCCAGTGTTCTTGCCTGGAGAATCCCAGGGATGGGGGAGCGTGGTGGGCTGCCGTCTATGGGGTCTCATAGAGTTGGGCATGACTGAAGCGATTTAGCAGCAGCAGCAGTTTGCTTTACCCTTAGAATTAGGAGAAACACAAAGTAACTGTGCTTTTTGAAATAAAATATTGTCAAGCCTAGGGTTTCCCCTCCACTAACACTGATCACACCATGAATCTTCATCAGCCCTTTACTCTCTTGTAGCTGAGATGTGTCATTGACGATTTGAAACTGCAGTGGTTTGGTCAACCTGTTTTGTTTATTTTTTTATACAGTTTACATCCAGACACACAAAAAATAGAGGACTTTTTCAATATGTAAGATAAGAAAACCTAATGTTACAGTGATAATAAAAACCATGAATGTGGGACAATGGCAGCTACCTAAATCAAACATAAAAGAACTGTGGACTGTTAATAGCATTGAATAGATAAAACTAATCTTAATTTTCCCCCCATGTTTACCTAATTAGATAGTTGATTCTTATCTCTTTCAATTAATACTGAGGATTGGTCTCAGGTTCAGAATAACTGATTTTCTAATTTCCAAAAAAAATCAGTATCTAAAGAAAATTAACTGTCCAATAAACTGGAACAAAGATGATTTCATCTGACTCTGCAACATTTGTGGGCATCACTGCCTTACTGCTCCACTGTTAACTACTGGCTTAATCTAACAAACTTCTACTCTGCAAGAAGAGATCGGGGATGACTTTCCTTTCTGACAGCTTAAGTGTTGTTTTTGAGCTCCTAAGATATGCAAGGATTGGTGTGTTTGAGGAGGGGACAGTTAGAAGGCTAGACTTTAACACCTCCACTGGGACCAGGATCTCTCGCATCTGGGAACTGAATACAGAGCAGGCACATTTTCCTGGATTGCTTGTCTAATATATAAATTGGATACAGTGAAGTTGGTATTTATTCCTCCTGATTTGGGGGATCAGTAGAGCCTCTTGGTGGATGTTATCAAAAATCTCCTTCATTTCTGTTGAAACAGAGCAGACATATCAGCACGTAAGCTAATCTACTTCTGGTTGAGAGTAGATGCTTTTCTTTTCAGGAGGCCAAAAGTATTAGTATAATAGCAACATGAGTATCATCAGCAGCTGTCTATCTAAATCTTTCCGAAACATAAACTCCTCCAATGCGACATGACAGGAACTAGAAGAGGCTGAACACAGATACGTGCTTTTTATGGTCCTCACTGCCTTACCTTTTTCCCAAACAATGTTTTACCACTGTAATTTGTAAATTTAAATCTTGCATTTATTTTAATTTTTAATATACTTTTATATTGATGATATGGTAAGTGAAAGCATTTTCTTACTTTATTTTTAGGTATTTTTAAAATACTAGTGTATTTTCCTCAGTATTGCTTTGGCAACTCTGGGTCTTCTATGGTTCCACGTAAATTTTAGGATTATTTGTTCCAATTCTGTTTTAAAAAAATGTCTTGGATAATCTGATAGGGATTGCATTAAATCCATAGATTGCTTTGGGTAGTAGGGCCCTTTATACATTATCAATTCTTCCAATTAAAGGACATGGGATATTTTTCAATTTCTATGAATTATTCTTTAGCTCTTTGGTGAGGTTTATTCTTAAGTATTTTATTTTTGATGCACTTAAAAAAGGGATTGTTTACAATCCTTTTCTGATATTTCACTGTGAGTATATCATGACTGATCTGATCTGATCTGATATCATGCTTAAAGTGCGTTAATGTGTATTATTCAATATAGAAAAAGCCTATGTCAACTGAAAAATGTCAAGAGGCAAAGCCATCCTTTAGAGAAGAAATTCGGAGAAGGCAATGGCACCCTACTCCAGTACATTTGCCTAGAAAATCCCATGGATGGAGGATCCTGTTAGGCTGTAGTTCATGGGGTCGCTAGAGTCGGACACAACTGAGCGACTTCACTTTCACTTTTCACTTTCATGCATTGGAGAAGGAAATGGCAACCCACTCCAGTGTTCTTGCCTGGAGAATCCCAGGAACGGGAAGCCTGGTTGGCTGCCGTCTATGGGGTCGCACAGAGTCCGACACGACTGAAGCGGCGCAGCAGCAGCAGGGAAGAAATTACAATTGGGTTATTCGGGTACAAAATATGCCCTATTTATTTTCTTTCTTTCTTTAAAATCTTCATCTATTAATGTAGTTAACTTTTATACAACAATTTCAATTTTTACTTAAATAGAATTATTTTAATGATCTCATTAACTTTATGTCCTGGTTGTGTCAAACCAGTAATACATATAAAGAAAAACATAGGCATGTCTTGAATGTAATTTTTTAAGATTACCTACATTCAGTCTTCATGTTTATACAGAAAGTAATGTTTTCAAAAGGCCTCAGAAATAAGTGTTCTATCACTGTTAAGTATAATAGATCGTTTAGGAATATTATTACAAAATAAATTCCTCTTTCTTTGCTGTCTGACAGACAGCCAACCATGTGTAAATTACAATAATTCAGTCATCATAACCTTTTCAAGTAACTTCTGGAAGACATTTAATGTTAAAAAATAATGTGTAGGAATACCTCAGAATAGAAAACCTGGAAAAGGTAAATGAGATGAACATGTGAAGTAATATTTTTAAATAATATTATTGAAAATGGGAAAGCTCACCATTAAAGGCAAACATACACTAAAGATAGGAAATCATCTGCACACAAATGTGATAACACAATCAGCAATCATGAGAAGAGGAGAGTACAAATGCCAGACTGGAGATGCATTTGAAGTTAAGAGACTGGCAACTTAAAACAATCTATATCAATCTATTATCTATATCTATCTATCTATCTATCTATCTATCTATATATATATATAGTTTAACCTCTGAGCCACCAGGGAAGCCCATATATATATAGTATATATAAACTGCTGTATCAAAACCTCATGGTAACCACAAATCTGCAATAGGTACACACACAAAAATAAAAAGCAATCCAAACACAGAAAACAATAGAAAAGATCAATGAAACTAAAAGCTGGTTCTTTGATCAACTTTTAACCAGATTGATCAAGAAGAAAGGGAGAGGACTCAAATTGATAAAAGTAGAAATGAAAAAGGATAACTCACAAAGGACACCACAGAAATACAAAAGGACCCATAAGAGATTCAGTACAAGCAACCACATGCTAATAAAATGGACAACCCAGAAGAAATAGACATTCTTAGAAAGGAACAATCTTGCAAGACTGAGTCAGAAAGAAATAGAAAATATGAACAAGACAATCACAAGTACTGAAATGGAAACTGTGATTTTAAAAACTTCCAATAAACAAATTCCAAGACTAGACGGCTTCACAGATGAATTCTATTAAACATTTATTTTTTAAGTGTGATGCAAAAGTAGTTTATTATGATATTTATGTAAAGTTAGGTAATATTTACAGTAGAAATGATCAGCTACATCCATGGGAATCTAGCATGTCACACAAAGGAATAAATATTTTGATAAAGTAACACTTCAGTTGTAGTGAACAGTTGATCAGAAGTTTTGTTTTTTAAAAAAAGAGGAGGGTTCAGGATGGGGAACACATGTATACCTGTGGCAGATTCATTTTGATATATGGCAAAACCAATATAATATTGTAAAGTTAAATAAAATAAAATTTAAAAAATAAAAATTAAAAAAAGAGCTTCAAACTAAATGGTAAAATCTGACAATTTTGAATTGTCAGAGCTATCAAACATTTAGGCAAGAGTTAATATCTATCCTTTAGAAACTTCTGAGAATTGCAGAGGAAGGAACATTCCAAACTCATTATATGAGGCCACCATCACCCTGTGTTACCAAAGCCAGACAAACATATCACAAAAAAAAAAAAGAAAATTACAGACCAATATCATTAATAAACACAGATATAAAAATCTTCAACAAAATACTGGCAAACTGAATCCAACAATACATTAAAAGGATTAAACACCATGATCAAGTGGGATTTATCCCAGGGGTACAAGGATTTTTCAATACCCATAAATCAGTGTGTTACACCACATTTTAAAAATGAGGAATAGAAACCATATGATCATATCAATATATGCAGAAAAAGCTTTTGAAAAAATTTAATACTCATTTATGATAAAAGCTCTCCAGAAAAAATGTCATATAGGAAACATACCTCAACATAATAAAGCCATATATGACAAACCCACACCTAACACCATATTCATATGAAAAACTGAAAGCATTTCCTCAAGATCAAAAACAAGACAAGGATGTCCACTCTCACCACTTTTATTCAAAATAATTTTGGAAGTCCTGGCAAGCCACTCCAGTACTCTTGCCTGGAAAATCCCATGGACAGAGGGGCCTGGTGGGCTGCAGTCCATGGGGTCGCTAGGTGTCGGACACGACTGAGCGACTTCACTTTCACTTTTCACTTTCATGCATTGGAGAAGGAAATGGCAACCCACTCCAGTGTTCTTGCCTGGAGAATCCCAGGGACTGGGGAGCCTGATGGGCTGCCGTCTCTGGGGACGCAGAGTCGGACACGACTGAAGCGACTTAGCAGCAGCAGCAGCAGCTCCCATCAGAGAAGAAATAAAAAGAATCTAAACTGGAAAAGTAGAACCGTCACTACTTGCAGATGACGTGATACTATACATAAAAATCCTAAAGATGCTACCAGAGAAATACTAGAGTCATCAGTGAATTTGGTAATGTGGCAGGATACAAAATTAATATGAGGAAATCTCTTGTATTTCTATATTCTGATAACAAAAGAGTAGGAAGAGAAATTAACATATTATTGACCAGGGAATTTTTGCAAAAACTAATGCCTATAACCAGAGATGTGTTAGGTAAATGAATATTGAACTAATATTCAGGTAACAAAAGACATATTTATATGTCTCCAGTCAATAATGCATTAAGGAAACAGTCCCATTTACCATCAAAAAGAATAAAATACCTAGGAATAATTCTACCTGAGGAGGCAAAAGGCCTATACTCTGAAAACTATAAGATGCTGAAAAAAGAAATTGAAGAGGACACAAACAGATGGAAAGATATACCATGTTCTTGGACTGGGAGAATCAGTATCATCAAAATGATTATGCTACCTAAGGCAATCTACAGATTTATTGCAATTCCTAATAAGTTACTGACAGCAATTTTCATAAAACCAGAAAATGGATAGCATATATAGAGAGGGGAACACTCCTACCTTGTTGGTGGGAACAGAAACTGGTCCAACCATTATGGCGAGCAGCATGGATGTTCCTTATAAAATGAAAAATAGAACTACCATGCTATGCTATGCTATGCTAAGTCACTTCAGTCATGTCCGACTCTGTGTGACCCCATAGACAGCAGCCCACCAGGCTCCCCGTCCCTGGGATTCTCCAGGCAAGAACACGGGAGTGGGTTGCCATTTCCTTCTCCAATGCATGAAAGTGAAAAGAGAAAGTGAAGTCGCTCAGTCATGTCCGACTCTTAGCGACCCCATGGACTGTAGCCTACCAGGCTCCTCCATTCATGGGATTTTCCAGGCAAGAGTACTGGAGTGGGGTGCCATTGCCTTCTCCAAGAACTACCATATGACCCAGCAATCCCACTCTTGGACATAAACCTAAAGAAAACCTTAGTTTGGAGGGTTATGTGCATCCCAACGTTCATTGCACCACTGTTTACAGCAGTCAAGACATGGAAGTTATCTAAATGTTCATCAGCAGAGGAATGGATAAATAGTGTGATACACACACACACAGTGGAATATTATTCAGCCACAAAAATCACATGGATGAACCTAGACACAACATACTAAATCAAAGGCAAATATCATATGATGCCACTTAGATGTGGAATCCAAAGAAATGATACAAATGAACTTATTTACAAAACTGAAATAGACTCACAGATTCATGATGATGTTTGGCAGAAACAAAGACAGTTCTCTAAAGAAATTATCCTTCAATTAAAAAACAATTAAAAAAAAAAAAAACTTATGGCCAAGAAAAGGGAAAGTAGGGGAAGGATAACTTAGCAATTCAGCATTAACATATACACACTACCATAAACAAAATAACCAACAAAGACTTACTGGGTAGCAAAACAAACTCTACTCAATAGTCCATAACAATCAATAGGGGAGTAAAATTTGAAAAAGAATGAATATATATATTATATATATATATATGTATATATATATATATATATATATATACATATATAAAATGGGGGCTTCCCAGATGACACAGTGGTAAAGAATCCACCCGCCAATGCAGGAGATGCAAGAGAGGTGGGTTCAATCCCTGGATCGGAAAGATCCGTGGAGGAGGAAATGGCAACCCACTCCAGTACTCTTGCCTGGGAAACCCCAGAGACAAAGGAGCCTGGCAGGCTACAGTCCACAGGGTCACAAAGGAAGTTACACAGCTGACCGATTGAACACAGACACATACATACATACATACATAAAACTGAATCACTTTGTTGTAAACCTGAAACTAATACAACGTTGTAAATCAAGTAATATAAAATAAAAATTAAATTTAAAATAAAATTTAGCAAATTAACAAAAGTATTAATAACTCAGTACCCACCCAGTGTTTTTAAATCTCTCCTTCCAGAAACTGCTTTCTTACAAGGTATGTGGCTGTGGACAAGCCTGGGTGAGGTGCCAAGCTGCACAGGGCACGTGTGGTGCTGGGAGGCATGGATTTAGGGGCACCCCATGAAGGGTGGACCAGAAGAGGCGACAGTGGGGACACAGATGGGCAACCCCAAGACAGGGATTTGGAATCAAAACAAGTCTAAGTTAGTAACAGGAAAAAGTCAGACCTCAGAAGTGAGTGTTTTTTGGGGGGTGGGGTGGGGGGTGGGGAGCGGTGTTGGTTTCTGCCTTTGAGAACTCCACATCTTTAATTTTTTTAAGTATAATAATTTGATTTTAAGTTGAATATGTAGGGGAACAATATTTGCCACCGTAAAATGTCTCTTTAGGCTTATGGATTATTTCAAGCTGAAAACAATCAAGGTCCAGAAAAACTCAGGAAACATCTTTGATTTTCTAAAAATTAGGTAAAGTGCAGGTTACTGGAATTGAGCCAGCCTCAGAGCATCTGCCAGGGCTGTGGGGTGGGTGTTGTTGGGAAGCCCAGCAGGGCCTATGGATCTGAGTCCACTGTGTCTCATGCTCTCTGTCCAGCCTGGGAAACATGTATTTATCAGAACATTTGCTTTTCCTTCTCCATGTAAATTGCCTTCCTTCCTTCAAAGTCCCTACACCACTCTCCCCAATGCCCTTAGACCTTATCTGTCTTTACATGAAGACATTTTAGTGAGAAATTCAGCCATTTAAGTGAAATACTCAGTTTTTATAGGTCTCTCCCATGTATATATCATTTTTTAAAGTTTCATTGTTTCCTATTATTCTGATATCAATTCAGTTCTTAGATCAGCCAGAGAAACCCAGAAGAGTAGAGAAAAATGTCTTTCTCCAACAATTCACACTTAATGAAGTGAATAAACTTATAAATGCATGTTCTTTCTTCTTCCCTTACATTTTGAGACATGTATACATGCACCTGAAATTTTACTAAGATTCCTGAAGTTTCTGTGTGGAATTGAGTTTTAAGTAAGACTATCAGCATCTTAGAAATCATCACTAATAAAGCTAGTGGAGGTGATAGAATTCCAATTGAGCTACTCCAAATCCTGAAAGATGAAGCTGTGAAAGTGCTGCACTCAGTATGCCAGCAAATTTGGAAAACTCAGCAGTGGCCACAGGACTGGAAAAGGTCAGTTTTCATTACAATCCCAAAGAAAGGCAATGCCAAAGAATGCTCAAATACCACACAATTGCACTCATCTCACACACTAGTAAAGTAATGCTCAAAATTCTCCAAGCCAGGCTTCAGCAATATGTGAACCGTGAACTTCCTGATGTGCAAGCTGGTTTTAGAAAAGGCAGAGAAACCAGAGATCAAATTGCCAACATCTGCTGGATCATGGAAAAAGCAAAAGAGTTCCAGAAACACATCTATTTCTGCTTTATTGACTGTGCCAAAGCCTTTGACTGTGGGAATCACAATAAACTGTGGAAAATTCTGAAAGAGATGGGAATACCAGACCACCTGACCTGCTTCTTGAGAAATTTGTATGCAGGTCAGGAAGCAACAGTTAGAAATGGACATGGAACAACAGACTGGTTCCAAATAGGAAAAGGAGTACGTCAAGGCTGTATATTGTCACCATGTTTATTTAACTTATATGCAGAGCACATCATGAGAAACACTGGGCTGGAAGAAACACAAACTGGAATCAAGATTGCTGGGAGAAATATCAATAACCTCAGATATGCAGATGACACCACCCTTATGGCAGAAAGTGAAGAGGAACTCAAAAGCCTCTTGATGAAAGTGAAAGTGGAGAGTGAAAAAGCTGGCTTAAAGCTCAACATTTAGAAAACAAAGATCATGGCATCTGGTCCCATCACTCCATGGGAAATAGATGGGGAAACAGTGACAGACTCTCTTTTTCTGAGCTCCAAAATCACTACAGACTGTGACTGCAGCCATGAAATTAAAAGACGCTTACTCCTTGGAAGGAAAGTTGTGACCAACCTAGATAGCATATTCAAAAGCAGAGACATTACTTTGCCAACTAAGTTTCGTCTAGTCAAGGCTATGTTTTTTCCTGTGGTCATGTATGGATGTGAGAGTTGGACTGTGAAGAAGGCTGAGCGCTGAAGAATTGATGCTTTTGAACTGTGGTGTTGGAGAAGACTCTTGAGAGTCCCTTGGACTACAAGGAGATCCAACCAGTCCATTCTGAAGGAGATCAGCCCTGGGATTTCTTTGGAAGGAATGATGCTAAAGCTGAAACTCCAGTACTTTGGCCACGTCAGGTGAAGAGTTGACTCATTGGAAAAGACTCAGATGCTGGGAGGGACTGGGGGCAAGAGGAGGACATGACAGAGGATGAGGTGGCTGGATGGCATCACTGACTCGATGGACTTGAATTTGAGTGAACTCCAGGAGTTGGTGATGGACAGGGAGGCCTGGCGTGCTGCAATTCATGGGGTCACAAAGAGTTGGACATGACTTAGACTGATCTGATCTGATCAGCATCTATAGTTATGAGCTCAGAAACAGAGGTCCTTGGAAAAACAAGGTAAAGCTACAACTGTCATTCATTAGGACTAGATAAGACTCATATTGGAAAGTAAGAAAAAATAAACTCTTGGGGACTTGATGGCTGAGCAACACACAAGAAGGATCCCACAGGGATCAGCTCTGCAGACAGGAAGTGGACTCCAGGTTTCCTGCAGTGTAAGCAATTTCCTAGTTATTCCATGACTAATCTGTTCTTGTGTGTGTGAGTTGCTCAGTCATTTGTCCAGTCATATAGTCGAAACCCATGAACTGTAGCCTGTCAGGCTCCTCTGCCCATGGAATTCTCAGGGCAAGAATGTGGGAGTGGGTAGCCGTTTCTTCCTCCAGGAGATCTTGCCGATCCAGGGATGGAACCCAGGTTTCTTGACTTGCAGGCAGATTCTTTTCCAACTGAGTCAACAGGGAAGCCCTAATCTGTCCTTAGGGGAAGCAGCAAATTCTATGCTCAATCAGAGCAGAGAGGAGCCAGGAAGGAGCACACTGAAAGCTTCCCCTACTTGTGCTAACATTGCATTTGTAATTCCCTTCCATCTCTCACATGGCTGATTACAGGGCAGGAGCCGGTGGGGCTCAGTCAGAGTCCTCAGATGACCCCACCCCCTCCAAAGGGAATTCAGACTCCAGTCCCTTTCTTCTCAGACAAATCAAAACCTTCCTAAAATTAAGTTTCTGGAGGAACTTAAATAGTTCATTGTGCTCTCACTACAGGATATTTTTCTTGATCTCTCAGCAAACTAAATTGAAAAATAAGTTTGACGAGAACAGCTCACACCAGAGAACTGAAACCATCCCAACAGTCCAAAAGGGTGTTGAAAAGAACAAGTCTCTGTGCTGGGGCAAAAGCATTCAGCATTTTCCAGATAAGCTTTTTTCAATTTCTAATGAAAATTCAAGAGGGAAGATGAACCTCACTTGTCCTTTGCAAAAGTAAATTTTGTTTTAAATGTGTTCAGTGAAATAAAACTGGCCAAGAAGTGTTTACAGGGGACCATTAGTGCTAGCAAGTTCCCGCCATTGGGAGGCAGGGGGAATCTTGAGCTCCACCACCCCTCTTGCCTTCTCCCCCCAACTCCTGCTCCCCACACGGTCTCTGGGTGCATCACCCATCTGCCTTCTAGTTTCCACATTTAGGAAGAAGAGCGTGAAGGCTTCCATTTTCTATTCCAAAGATGCAAATTCCTGGTTTTCCATCTCATTGCTGACCAGTCTACAGGAGCTGAGAGCAAACACCTTCATGAATGCACCTGCCCCACCCTCTGAGGCCCATGAAGGATTCTGTGAACCTGGGGACCTTTGGTCTACTTTTCACACTCAGTTTTGGATCAGTTCATTCTTTCTATTAACATTTCTTGACTGTCTGCTGTACAGAGCTCTATATTGGTAACTGTTCCCCAGAAGTGTTTAGAGTTTAGGGGTGAAAATACGAGTTAAGAGACAACACAGTACACTAGTGACCAGTGTTTCTAAAAGTGTCAGAAGAGTGAGGACTCTGGGAGCTCAGACTTTTTCAGGGTTTCCAGAAAGGTTTCTGAAGGAAGTGATGTCTAGGCTGAAGTTTGAAAGTAGAGGAATTAGGCACCCACTGGAAATGATGTGGGAGACTCTCCAGGTGAGCTGAAGCTTTCTGTGGTTGACTCTGGCTGGGACATAGAATTCAGTGCACAGAAGCTGAGATGAGAGTAAAGAAAAGGTTCCAAATGACAGAGAGACATTTAGCCAACAGCAAAATTCAATGAACAGCAAAGAAAGAGTGTCCCCTCCCCAAATAAAAGCAATAAAAGCACAAGAAGGGCACTAAATCCAGGAGGGTTGCAGTGTCATAGAACTTAGGGAAAGCGCATGTCAGGATTGTAAGAAAATGATGAACAATAGGTATGAGAGACCAAATGCATTATAGGGCATCAGCCAGACCATAAATAAGACAGAATACTAGCCTACAAAATGCAGCGGCCAACCCTGAAGTCAAGCCCAGCTTCTGCAACAGGCTCCAAAGGGCCAGGACTCCGTCAGTCCTGGAAAGCCTGACAGCTTTCCTACATTTTATTAATTCCCTCACTTCCAATGTGAACCAACCAGAAAAATGTAAATCTGCTCCCCTTACCAATCACATAGGATACCCTGCCCCTGGTTTGCCCACGGTCAACTTCCGTGTGCCCCCAGTGTCCCACCAAGACACACCTGAAGCCTCGCCACTCGCCTATCTGCCCTTGAGTCTCCATCAAACACAAGAGATGGCAGTGGGCTGTTTGGCTACAGAAAGTTCTGAATAAATAGCCCCTGCTGGTTCCCATTCAGATGCTGTTTATCTCCCCAGGTATATTTTTAAAGAAGCTTGATCAGGAGGGGGAACAGAAAGAGCACAGACTCTTGCCAAGATGGTGGCAGCCACTCAGTAATTCTTGTCCAATGGCATCTAATTTCTGACAATTGCAAGGGGATCAAAGGACCTAAGAAAATAGAGCAGTAGGTTGTCTGAGACAAGTAAGGAAGTTTGCCGCTGGTTTATCACAACTCCTGTGATGTAAGTGCAGGAGTGACTCAAAGCTCCTAGGAGGAAGACTCCTAGATGCCTGCTCGGTTTTAATCTTGACCCTTTCCTTAGACAGAAGAATACAGTGATTAACAGCATGAAGCATGTAGTTAGCCTGCATTCAGAATCCCAGCTCCACCACTTCCTGCCTATGTGCATCTAAAAAAGTCATTTGTTTGTGCTTCAGTTTCCCCACCTGTAAAATGCAGATAATGTCATTGTTTAGTGGCTAAGTCATGTCCAACACTTTTGTGACCCCCCTGGACTGTAGGCTCCGTTGTTCATGGTATAATAGCACTGAACTTTTGGGGATGTAATTTTGATGATTAAATTTTACTTGTAAAAACATGTACAACAATGCCTGAGCCATATGACTACTTAATTAAATAAAATTATTTTCCATGTTTTCAAGGATTGCTAAACACCTCTCTGTAGCCCAGATAAGGCATTTAAGTCCGAATCACTACACCCTATTGTGTGGGTGATGTCCTTCCTTGAGTGTCTCATGGGCAAGCATCCCAGAACACAAGTCACAATCCCACATCTCCCTGCAGTGTGTTTGATGGAACTTGTGTAGTAACAGAATAAAATTAGAATCATGATGTCTCCATGAGGGCAGCTTCTCTTCATTTCCATGGGAATCTGCTGTCAGCTTCTCAAATAGGGTTGGTGGATAGCAAGTTAGAGGAAACTTCTAGGGGGCATAGGAAGACAGTGATAGAGAGTCCCTGGGGATTTACCATTAGAAAGATCACACTTACCAGTGAGAACGTGTCCAGCTATTATGATCATTGATACAACAAAGATGCTGCTACAAGCGGCCTCCTTGAATTTTACAATCAGGAGACACAGGTACGATCCCTGGATTGGGAAGTTCCTCTGGAGAAGGGCATGGCAACTCACTCTACTATTCTTGCTGGGAAAATCCCATGGACTGAGGCAGCTGCAAAGAGTTGGACAGGACTGAAGCGACTGAGCACACACAAAAGTCACACATCTGACCCAGAATGTCATGTCTACAGGTGACTGAGACACCCAAACTAGACTTATCCACTTCAAGAAAGCCTCAGTAGCATATTCCTCCAGTCTACACCATAGAGACAGACGACACAACAGGTTGCCCTTAATCCTATGTCCCCTACCCGGGAAACGGCACCCCTGAAGCCTGGGGCTGCTCCTGCATTGACCTGTCAGCCCCTCCTGGAACTACTTTTCACCATCACAGGCAGTTAACTTTTTACTTTTTAATTGACAGGTGCTGTCAATTAAACTTTCTCAGTATTTCTCCAGTCTTCCTGCTTATTGAATCTTCGAAGCTTCCACAGCAATCCCAGCCACCACCATCTCCCCAATATCTTACACTAGCCCCTGCCCCAATATCCTGAGTCTCTACACTCACACTCCTGTAGTTTTCTCCTCTACCAGTCAGAATGTTTTAACTTCCAAATATAATTCTTTCTTCTCTGCTTCAAACCTCAAAGAACCTCCTGCTTCCCAATAAAGGCACCATCATGCCCCCAGCTTGTCCCAGTCACCCCCTCCATGAACTGATCGTGATCCTCACCGGTCTTAGATACAACTGCTCTCTCCGGGGTGAGACATCTGGTTTTTGACTTTCTGCCTCAAGGGCTTCCCATCAGTGGGTCTTCACTCCTGAACTGATCCCCCCAACGTTGGACCATTAACTCTTTCCAGCATCTCAGTCCACTAAAACACCACTGTCAACAGGACAACTTGCCCCTCATATTTTTGCTTAACAGGGTTTATTACCAATGCAGTGAAACAATTTATTGTGCAATCTTGTTTGATGCCCGTTTCTCCCACTAGACTATCAGCCCCAAGAGATCAACATCCAGCCTGGACTGGGTGTTTGTTAAAGGCTTATTGTATAAATAGGAGAAGGCTGTCAAGAAGAAAGTGGATTTGCCCAGAGGACAGTGACAGATGATGGAGCAATATTTACAACCTGCTTTAGATTTAGGGTGTAATTTAGAATGACAGCTATATGGTTTAGCAGTGGAGACCAGAGGTGAAGTAGGTTTTTGCTTTTGTCTTTATTTTAAAGTATATTTGAAGAATAGAACAAGGTAGTTAAAAATCTGTCCAAAATTATTTAAGTTGATAGGATTTAAGAAGGAAGACTAGCCAAGAAAGAATTTGTTTCTGGTCTCTTACATATTTGACTTGGTAGTATGTGCAGACTCACCAATTCAATGTAGAAATTTTGAACTTGATTTCAGGTTAAACCAGAGCAAAGTGTTGAAGAAAAGGAAATAATTTCTCTGTTCAGGTACTACCTTTTAGGCTTCTATCGATTCATGGCAGAGAATCGTACAGTAAAATCAATAAGAGAATAAAAACTACTAGCAAAAACAAAGTTCATGATTATTAGATTACCTATTTACCTACACAAAGACCAAGTTGATTAATACAGCTCATTATTAAAGTTGCAGGCACAAATACTCTTGCTTTTTTATTTTTAAAGAAATAGGCACAGATTCACTTTCAGTTTGCATTTCCAAAAAGTCACATAGTTTACTTATCAGACCACTGTGGTTGATATGAGGTTAAAATTATGTAAATTGTCTTTACAGTGATGTAGTGTTAAAGGATTTTTTTAAGTCTTTGCTCAGAAAATGATGAATTGGTTATCAAGTGATCCTGAGCATTGATGGTTAGGAAACTAATTTTACTAGGTATTTTGCATTCACTTAAGTTGTAGGATAGATAAACAACTCTGCCAGATGTGTTGTGTCAGACTAAGTGGATTTTGTTTTAGCTGAGCCCAGCAACTCTTCCAGCGTGTCCTGGGAGACGCCCCATTCAGGGCAGGACATGAAATCAGGAGCACAGAGGCAAAACAATTTACTGTGAGTGGTTTTAACTGTCTCAGCAAAAAAAAAAAAAAAAATCATGAAGGAAAAATGTTAACCACCCTCTCCTTACAGAAGAGGAAGCTAACAACTTTAAAGATAAATGCTTGCCTTTCTTTAGATGTTATACCATTTCTGCGAAGGCTTTGCGAGATTTATAAGTATGATTTTAAAACAATTTTCTGTTTCTTTGTGATAACCTCTAAGCCGCTCTCAAAGAATCACAGATCTAAGGGTGCGGTGGGGGTGGCAGGAATGACTCCTGATCATTACACCCAACTAGTTTTTAATTGTCAAGTAGTACTGTAAATATTAAAAAAAAAAAAAGAGTTGTAGATTTCCCTTTCCCTGTCCCTTTTATTGTTACAGCGCTGCTTCTCTACTGTTCTACTTCATCTTAGGAAAAGCTCAGAAAACTGACATCTATCCAGCTCTGTAAGCACCGCAGGCAGCCAACTTATCAGGCTGTTTGCATGGTGATAGTAACTGTCCAAATACCTCAGAAAAGCTATCATACGTTATCAGGTCACACTTCGAGTCTATTTTTTGTGAGGGCATATATGCAGGCATTAAGCAATCTGGCAAGAAAATCACACAAAAAAGATAATAATGCATTTATGTTACTCAGTCTGGCTCAAAATTAACAGCTGTCGGTAAGTAATACCATGGCTCATTTGTGCAACAATTTCTGGAACTCTGCAAATGCAGGACTGTGCCAGAAATGGAGTCAACATTCCCACGAATTAATTGCATAAATATTTTGGAAGATTGGAAAAGTGAAAGTCGTTCAATCATGTCCAACTCTTTGCGACCCCATGGCCTATAAAGTCCATGGGATTCTCCAGGCCAAAATACTGGAGTGGGTAGCCTTTCCCTTCTCCAGGGGATCTTTCTAACGCAGGTATCAAACCCAGGTCTCAGGCACTGAAGGCAGATTCTTTACTGACTGAGCCACATGGGAAGATTGAAAACTCATAGATAAATGAGCTAGTTTTTCAATTTGTATATAGAGTTTACCATACACCAATGCAGTGTTTCCAAATAACCACTCTCTATAGTCTCCATAGTGACGAGGTTTAATTAAAAAAAAAAAAAAGAAAACAATGACATTCTTACATATTTAAACTTACACTTTTTCCTAGTATCCTTTCTTCCCTTTAGGAATTTATAGAAATTTATCAGGAAAGAAGGAACTGTCTAATCCTTGGTCCATGTAGCACAGAGGAAAGGTAACAATTCAACTGCTAACTATGACAGTATACTATCATATTGATAATAATTATCATCCTCTTCCTATTTCTGACACTGGAATTATTCTACAATTTGAAAATAAAATTTAATGTCCATTGTGATAGATTGACAGTGAAATCTTTTTAAGGTATGACAATTTCTTCCCAGCTGACAAAATAATTGTTACTTTTCAGCTCTTAGATTAAAAAACAAACAATAGTTTCATTGAGGAGTCTGGCTTGACACCCAAACCCTGGGAGTCATCAATCCGTTAGGCCCAGCCCTTGGCAATAACAAAGGCTTCACCTGCTCCCCCCCCCCCCCCCCCCCCCCCCCCCACACCTCCCTACACCAGACTTGGTGCAGAGACAGCACACAGCCGACTCTGGAGGAAATTACAGTTAAAGGCATCGCCCTCCACCCTCCAGGCAGCCCTGTTCTTAGGAAGACTAGTGCTCTGTGCTTGGGGACCTCGATGCAGGGGCTGCCCTGGGCCAATACCTCTCAGGTGTCTCTGCGAGACTCCCTTGTGGGAGGTGGATGGGGCTGAGGGTTGCGGGGGAGGACAGAGGGGGAGGGCTTGGGGGCGGAGACTTGAACATTCCTTTCTCCGCCAGGATGCAGGGACTCAGCGGTTCTCCTTCCTGGTCCTTCTCTTCCCCCTTCTTCCATCCTTTGATCAGGGCTCTCTGGGCTTGATGTTGAGGTGCTTTAGTAGCATATTTTGAATATTTGCTCTTGTTTACATTTTAAACATCTGAGTATCTTTGGGTTCTAATAAGACAGTTAAAAAACCATTATTATTTTGAAAGCTGAAACTTTTTTCATTTACTGGATGTTACATTAATCTTGTTTCCTGTCTTCCATTTTTTCTCAACATACCATATCTTTTGTTGAAATACTGAGAACAATCCTATTTCTATTTTTCCAATGTTGTTTCTTATATTTCAACTCATATTTTTCTATTAATGCTGAGAATTTCAGGATCCATAATGTTCAACTAATCCAAAAGGAACATGCTTTCACTCAGTACCACAGAAGTACACTAAAATCTGGAATTTTAATGAATTTTATGAATTCTTAACGTAAATACAATGTATTGTGTTTATTTATCTTAATTTTGTGTTTTATAAATCTTCTGTTTCTAAAGGTTTCAGTTCAGTTCAGTTCCTCAGTCATGTCTGACTCTTTGCGACCCCATGAATCACAGCACGCCAGGCCTCCCTGTCCATTATCATCTCCCAGAGTTCACCCAGACTCATGTTCATCAAGTCAGTGATGCCATCCAGCCATCTCATCCTCTGGGGTCCCCTTCTCCTCCTGCCCCCAATCCCTCCCAGCATCAGAGTCTTTTCCAATGAGTCAACTCTTCTCATGAGGTGGCCAAAGTACTGGAGTTTCAGCTTTAGCATCATTCCTTCCAAAGAAATCCCAGGGCTAATCTCCTTCAGAATGGACTGGTTGGATCTCCTTGTAGTCCAAGGGACTCTCAAGAGTCTTCTCCAACACCACAGTTCAAAAGCATGGTTTACATAAGTGCAAGTAAAGGACAGGATGGAGAAATGTAAAACAGAGGAGATATTTTATTAAGACAAATAGTTACTGAACTATAATATATAAACAATGACAACATTCATAGATACAGCTATTTCCCTTAGAAGACATCATTATGAATAGGCCTACAAAGAGAGGAAAGATAAGTGTCACCAATTATTTTGGAATTAGAATGGATGTTTCAAGAAAAATCAGTATGAATAATCATACAATGAGCAGTTAGGGGAACTATGACTACAGTTTATCCTCTGCCTTTTAAAGCTGTATTTATTCCTAACCATTTAAATGAATGTGACGGGGATCCTCCTATCTGCCAAGCATGGGTAGATAACAGCCACATGAATTATTTTCAAATAGAATTTGCCAGCTACACAAATAATTTTAAATCCTTCGGAAAACATACAAATATTATACTCCACAAAAATTCACCACTTTATCCAGGGATACGTAATTAAACAGTAAGATCTGTGTGGAGGACATGCCCACAACAAGGGTAAGTGAGGAGACAAGTTCCCTCCATCCCTCCACCCCAGTCTCCCTGATAGGACAGGAAGGAGGGTCAGAATCTCACTTAGAAAGGCAGTCTTGCCTGTTAGGAACCAGGAGAGGGGAGACCAGAGCAGGCCTCCCTGCATTTTCTACGTTAACCACGGAAGGGCTGAGTCATCCCTCCCACCCATCCCCTGACCCCAGTGAGGACACTGCCTCCCCGTCTACCCCAGGTCCATGTGGTCCTCCATCCAGAACAAAGCTCCCTGGAATGCCCCATCCCAAGCAGAGGGGAAGCCATCATCACCTCAGTTCAGACACTCACGGTCAGTGTCTTTCCTGCCAATGTGTCTACTCTGTCCTTCCCAGAGGAGCGCACGGGGCAGCAGAAACCAGACTCTGTCACCAGGAAGGACGGTGGGGCTGGGCTCCCAGGAGTGACCAGAAGTGACTGGAGCCACTTCTCTTCTCTGTCTCCCCGCCTCCACCCCCCAGCCTTGCTCTGTGCTTTGCTTTGGCTGCAACAGCTGCACCCCCACTAGGGGGGCTGGTGTAATACAGGTCACCTGTTGCGCTGCTCAAGCCCCCGCTCAGCGCCTGGGAGCTTGTGTGAGCACTCTTGGCCTGGGCAGCCACTATCCCCCCAACCCCCACCCCCGGGACCTTCCCATCTGTCATGTCCAAACCTTTCGTCCCTCAGGGCAGGGGTCTCTGGGCTCTGGTCCCCCATGTCCCTTGGGGCTGAGGTCTCGGGGATCCAGTCCCCACCTCGGAGAAGCACCTGGAGCAGTGTTGTGAGATCCCTGCTCTGAGAGGCCAGTGGAGCATGTGGATCCCATCGCAGCTCCGTCTCCTGTGAAGAGACCTCAGCTGGGTGGTTTCAGCACAGGTGGGGTGATGACTACGCCCTGAGAGACTCAGAGATCCTCAGGGGGCTGCTTCAGAAGGATGAGGACACCCTGATGGATGAGCAGGATCTGCTCCTCTGAGGCCACAGAGGCCAGTTATTAAAACCAGCTGCTCAATTCCAGAAAAATAAATGACTCAATCAAAAAATGGGCCAAAGAACTAAACAGAGAGTTTTCCAAAGAAAACATACAGATGGCTAACAAATACATGAAAAGATGTTCAACATTACTCATTATCAGAGAAATGCAAATCAAAACCACAATGAGGTACCATCTCACATCGGTCAGAATGGCTGCTATCAAAATGTCTACAAACAATAAATGCTGGAGAGGGTGTGGAGAAAAGGGAACCCTCTTACAGTGCTGTGGGAATGCAGACCAGTACAGCCACTATGAAGAACAGTGTGGAGATTCCTTAAAAAACTGGAAATAGAACTGCCTTATGACATCATGAGAAATGCTGGACTGGAAGAAACACAAGTTGGAATCAAGATTGCTGGGAGAAATATCAATAACCTCAGATATGCAGATGATACCACCCTTATGGCAGAAAGTGAAAAGGAACTAAAAAGCCTCTTGATGAAAGTGAAAGTGGAGAGTGAAAAGGTTGGCTTAAAGCTCAACATTCAGAAAACGAAGATCATGGCATCTGGTCCCATCACTACATGGGAAATAGATGGAGAAACAGTGGAAACAGTGTCAGCCTTTATTTTTCTGGGCTCCAAAATCACTGCAGATGGTGACTGCAGCCATGAAATTAAAGGACGCTTACTCCTTGGAAGGAAAGTTATGACCAACCTAGATAGCATATTCAAAAGCAGAGACATTACTTTGTCAACAAAGGTTCACCTAGTCAAGGCAATGGTCTTTCCTGTGGTTATGTATGGATGTGAGAGCTGGACTGTGAAGAAGGCTGAGCGCTGAAGAATTGATGCTTTTGAACTGTGGTGTTGGAGAAGACTCTTGAGAGTCCCTTGGACTACAAGAAGATCCAACCAGTCCATTCTGAAGGAGATCAATCCTGGAATTTCTTTAGAAGGAATGATGCTAAAGCTGAAACTCCAGTATTTTGGCCACCTCATGCGAAGAGTTGACTCATTGGAGAAGACTGATGCTGGGAGGGATTAGGGCCAGGAGGAGAAAGGGACGACAGAGGATGAGATGGCTGGATGGCATCACTGACTCGATGGATGTGAGTCTGAGTGACCTCCGGGAGTTGGTGATGGACAGGGAGGCCTGGCGTGCTGCAGTTCATGGAGTCGCAAACAGTCGGACACAACTGAGCGACTGATCTGATCTGATGACCCAGAAATCCCACTGCTGGACATACACACTGAGGAAACCAGAATTGAGAGACACATGTACACCAATGTTCATCGCAGCACTGTTTATAATAGCCAGGACATGGAAGCAACCTAGATGTCCATCAGCAGATGAATGGATAAGAAAGCTGTGGTACATATACACAATGGAGCATTATTCAGACATTAAAAAAAAATACATTTGAATCAGTTCTAATTAGGTGGATGAAACTGGAGCCTATTATACAGGTGAAGTAAGTCAGAAAGAAAAACAGCAATACAGTACACTAACACATATATAAGGAATTTAGAAAGATGGTGAAGATGACCTTATATGCAAGACAGCAAAAGAAGACACAGATGTATAGAATGGTCTTTTGGACTCTGTGGGAGAGGGAGAGGGTGGGATGATTTGAGAGAATGGCATTGAAACATGTATATTATCTTATGTGAAACAGATAGCCAGTCCCGGTTCACTACATGAGACAGGGCGTTCAGGGATGGTGCACTGGGATGACCCAGAGGGATGGGATGGGGCGGGAGGTGGGAGAGGGGTTCAGGATGGGGGACACATGTACACCCATGGCTGATTCATGTCAATGTATGGCAAAAACAACTACAATATTGTAAAGTAATTAGCCTCCAGTTTAAAAAAAAAAAAAAAAAATACAGCGGTGACGGTTCAGGACGCCTCCGTGACCTGGGGGTTGACAGTGATGATCCGGGCTCACTACAGCCCTTTGGCTTCCTGCGCCCCAGTGACTTCCAAAAGACCAATTAGCTCCGTGCAAAATGTTAGAGACAAAGATAGAAGCAATACAAAAAAGTGTGAGGGATGCCTTTCATTTTCTTAAAGTTAAACGTCCCTTTTGTTCTCAGCAATATCTCGCCTGCTGTTTAGTCTCAAAGGGAGAGGCGATTTCATTGCCCGTAAGAAGCGCTGTGAGCCCTGGGCGCCGCGCTGCAGAACCACGGGCTGTGACAATGGCTTTTCTCTGTCACTCCCGGCTCTCTTCTGTGTCCCTCTGCACCCCACTCAGTTTTTAATTTGCTTGTCACAGAATCCCTCTAACCTCACCTATAAGTGAAAAATAATAAAGCTCTCAGCATGACAGAGCATCGCTGTACATCAGAGCACTCAAAACAGGCGTGTTTCACTCTGTTTCCAAATTCCCTTCTGCCATGGCTGCTGCAAACCAGCAACCAAACCCCAACCGGCCGGGGATACGGACTCCCTGTGATCCCCACGCTCAGGTCGACAACACGCAGGATCCCCTTTGTGAACCTTCCAGCATCTTCCCTGAAGAAATTTACCTTAGGCCTCCCTGTCACAAGTCTCAGTCGCTTCAAAGACCGACAACTCGCTGGAGAGTTTTCTGCTTGATGAACTCATGTCTGCCTCCAAGTGAGGGCTGAGGGCCTCTTTCCTTTGTTCTGCGCTGATGACTTGTGCTGAGACTGACTTTAGAATCAGAATTTTGGAGCCTACGAGGGCCTTACAAATTCCATAGTACACATCTCTGTGGATCTACAGGTTAAATGATGTGCTTGAAGGTCACCGGATTAACTAGAGGAACATCAGGCACGTTACCCTCGGCTCCTGCCCTCACGTTACCCAGCCCTCACTGTCCTCCTCTGCTGTGTTAGGAGGACTGATGTTATGAAACCCTGTACCGTCTAAGGGAGATGAGGTCAAATATCAGCACCATGCCTGCGCCCCCCTAGTCCCAAGATGAATTAGGGAGTTCTCCATGCAGCCCACATCAGTGATGCTACACAGCTCACTTTATGCAATTCGATTGGCAAGTTTCTCTCAAGTGTAGCTTCAGGCTGGAAACAAAGGAAAGGGTCAGCCCTGGACAAACCGTCTGCCAACATCAATCTCCCACCACACAAGCACGCGACCAACAAAGGATCAAGAGGGAGTTTTATGGGAAGGAGTTTCTTTTAATGCAAACACAAGGATCTGCTATTACCCCTAAAACCCAAAACACAAACAGCATGAATTCTGGAGAAGAAGTGGAGCAACAGGAACTCTCATTCATTCCTGGGGGGAATAAAATGGTGCAGCCATGTTGGAAGACAGTTCATCAGGTTCTTAAAAAGCCAGATGGAGGCTTATCATCCAATCCAGCAATCATGCCCCCAAGTGTTTACCCAAGTAAGTTTGGTTCGTACCAAAACCTGTACATAAATGTTGATAGCTGCTTTACTCATAACTGTCAAATTGGTATCAACCAAGATGTTCTTCAATAGGTCAATAAACAAACTATGGTACATCCAGATAATAGAACAGTATTCAGTGATAGAAAGTAATGAGTTTTATCAACCATGAAGAGATGGAGAACCTTCAGTGTACATGGCAGAGTTAAAGAAGCTAGTCGTGAAGTCTACATACTGTATGATTCTAACTATAAAATTCTGGAAAAGGCAAACTTCGGCAGGAGAAAGTACCTTTCTAGAGGAAAAAGAGTAAGCTGCGTTGGTTTTCTGGGAGGTGATGAGGTGGAACACGGTCACTTTAAGGAGGTGAAACTGTTCTGTATGAAACTGTAACACTGGATCCCCTGTGATCCCTGTGAAAGTTGCTCAGTCATGCCTGACTCTTTGTGACCCCATGGACTATACAGTCCATGGAATTCTCCAGGCCAAATACTGGAGTGGGTAGCCTTTCCCTTCTCCAGGGGATCTGCCCAACCCAGGGATCAAACCAAGGTCTCCCGTATTGCTGGTAGATTTTTTACCAGCTGAGCCATATCCTTGGCCTCAAGCAATAGGAACAGTGGATAGGTGCCATCAATCTATCAAAATCCATAGGACTATACAAAGAGTGAACCCAATGTAAACTACAGGCTTTAGATAATAATGTATTAATATTGCTTCAATTATAATATACCACAATGCAAGATGTTAATAGGGGAAACTATGCCCCTATGCAGGGACACATGAGGATTCTGCTCAATTTTTCTATGAACATAAGACTGCTCTAAAAATAACAGCTGTTTTTTAAAGTGTAAACACTGCATATTCAATAAGACAAAATTACCATATTGAGATAGTTCTTGCTTACATAATCTTCCACCTACAAATATTGCCATCATTCACTCCAAGTTACTGAGGCCGTCCTTAGACCAAATTTATTTAGGTGTAAGTCACTGTTCTTGTGGACAGTACATTCAAGTGATAATGGTATACACTTGTGAATTGCTGACATAATTGCCAGGTTTCCATCTCAATACTTTTTGTGTTAACTCACTTAATACTCGTGAGATCACAAGGAGTGGGATCATTAGTATCATCACCTACAGATGTGAGAACTCAGGCTCCGAGCGGCAAAGGGACTTGCCCCTAGTTACAGACAGAAAGATGCTGAAAGAAGAGATCTGAACACAGACCACCTGGTTCTGAAATACTTGCTAAGAACCACTGAATGGAGCAAAGAAAACTAAGGTAAAATTTAGGAATCTGATAACGTGATTACAGTTCTTCCCAGAAAACCCAAAATTCAGGGGCAGAAACGAAGGAAACAAAAATGAACAAAGATTATAGCCTCAAGAAAACTCATGTCAACTAATGAACTGTGTTAAATGTCTGGAACAGCAGAGGGGACCTGAAGGAGATCTTGGTGGGCATTGGGTGTCAGACTTCAGACACCAAAAAGACCAAAAGGAAGAAGCCAAAAGACCCTAAAAGGAAGAAAGTGGAGCAGAGGGGCACAAGAGAGCACTTGTAACATGTGGGATGTGCAAGCAGTTTGACACACCTGCCTGAGCATGGGGAAATAGTCCAAGATGAGGCTGCCTGGGTTAGACCAGGGGGACAGTCTATGCGTCTGGCTCCCCAAGGGTGGTCCCGTGGCAGCATTGACACCACCTGGGGACTTCAGACACAGATTCTCAGGGTCCATCCTCAATTTCAGCATCTACTCAGCTGACCCTTGAATAGCTCGGGGGTGAGGGATGTTGTGTGTAATATACTCCTGCATCACAGAATTCCTCAGTGTCCTATGATCCTCAACATCCACACGTCCATATCCCAGGAGTCACCCAACCAGAGATCTTGTATTACCATGTACCATTCACTATTGATATAAGTGGATCCAGGCAGTTCAAACTGATGTTTAAGGATCAACTATTTTATAACACCTCCAAGTGACTCTAGCATAGCATAAGTCACTCAGTCATGTTCTACTCTTTGCGACCTCAATGGCCTGTAGCCTGCCCACCTCCTCTGTCCATGGGATTTCCCATGCAAGAATATTGGAGTGGGTTGCCATTTCCTTCTCCAGCAAGCGACTCTAATGAGGCTAAATTATGAGAAACACTAGGCTAAGTCAAGCATTTGGATGTCATTTGGTATGAGATAGAAAGCTACAGAAGGATATTATAAAGGGCAGAAACAGGTAGAGCAAGGAAATTCTACTCAGCTAGTCAAAACGGAGTCCCGAGGTCATTCCAAGATGCTTGGAAAATACAGAAGATCACAGACTCAGCTGTGCATCTTGAACCTCCAAAGAGTTGCCCTGATGCGACTAGTTTCCAAAACAAAGAGACTTATTGGCCATAAGTCTATTCTTTGGCCAGTAACTAATACCTCAAGGCATCCCCACCTTAGACATACAGATTTACATTCCACTTACAAGAAATACTGATATGAACCCAGAGAACATATTTAGGCTACACAACTAGGAAATGAAGCCTTTGGGACTCAATAAAGATGGCCTTGCTTTGTTGCTTTTTTTTTTTCTTTAGAGCCCCCATTTGAAAACTGGCTGGGGGCTACCTCCACTGTATAATGACTCTGTCCCCTTTAAAATCTCACTCCTTGATGAAGCCGCAGTTGGGGGTATAGACTGTGTCATTCACTTTGTCTCCTCTTCTGGAAAGAGGGCTTTCACTTTACTCCAACTGGTTCAAAATTGAGGATTTGGAGGACTTCAACAACTTGCAACAACAATAAAAAAATCACCTGTCAAGAGGGCAAAATCTTTGAAAAACTGGCTCATGGAGAGACGAAAATTATGATTGTACTAAGGAGAGAGCTGACAACCATAAAAAAGTCACCAACCCATGGTTGGTAACTGTAAGTCATGTGATGAGGAATCAGACGCTCATTCAAGGAGTTGAGGAAACCATCGCTACTGTCATAAAAAATCTGTTCCTGTCTATGCCGTCCTGGTTCAGCCACTACCTTACGAACCTACTGGAGACTCCAAGTTTGAGATTTTGACGTATTAGGTGGTTGCTTCCTTGAGTGTTCTATTCCACTTGTTTAGGACTTTTTGGTTTATACGTCTAAAGGGTGATGGGGAGATGGAAGCATTTATTTACTATAAAGGGATTCATAATAAAAACACATCCATCACTTTGATTTATGTGATTTCCAGTCCACTAGGATGGAGTCTGCTCCCTTACTGTACCATGAACTTCTCACTGGTGCCTTCTCGGCCATATCTGTCCAGCACAGGACACACTCCAAGCCCTGGAGAGTCATTTTTCAAAGTCAGTTATTCAGAGCACAGTAAACTTTGGTACAGATATTAATAATATGGAGTTCCCTTTGCCTCTGGCCTACTAGAGAAACATCAATCACACATTCTCCTTTCCTACCTAGGATTTTAAACCATATGCATTTTACTGGTTTTCTAACTTTATTGTCCATGTGACTAGCAAATCAAATAATCTACCATCCCAAAACAAATGAATGATCTAGTAACTGCTACTTTTTCATTAACCACAAAATAGGCTTGATACATTATGAAAAAGCAAATTAGGAATTTTTGTGGAGACAATATAGATTTTAGAACACTTTTTTGAAATATTGGCTGAATAAAAAGTTGATTATTAGTATGTCTCAAAAATGAGCAACCCACTCCAGTGTTCTTGCCTGGAGAATCCCAGGGATGGGGAGCCTGGTGGGCTGCCATCTATGGGGTCGCACAGAGTCGGACACAACTGAAGTGACTTAGCAACAGCAGCAGCAGGTCTCAAAAAAGTGCTTAGCTGCTCAGTTGCATCCAACTCTCTGCGATCTCATGGACTCTAGCCCTCCAGGCTTTTTGGTCCATGGGGATTCTCCAGGCAAGAATACTGGAGTGGGTGGTGGTTCCTTCTCCACTCAAAAAACTAATGTGTATTTAACTTTAATCAAATTACATTTATTAAGACAATTAACCAATTATGTGGAAGTGTCTCTCTTCAGGACAAATTAATGAGATACAATAAACCTCTTCCCAAATACCATTTATCCTTTTTTTCTGGTTATAGAAAATCCAAAACAGATTATCATTTCTTAGATTACATTTTAATTAACACAAAGTTAAGTCATTCCATTTTAGACTCAGACACAAATCCAATTGATAAATTACTGAAATACATTATTGAAATGCAGTTTTGCAAAACACTGCCTTTATCACTTCTATTCACCCAGATCTCACCTGTGCTGCATACAGACACAAGATTCCTATCTGGGCAAACTTGAGTTATAATGCATATTTTCTTATGAGATATTGAGAGAGACTGGGACCTGGGACCCCTACTGTAGAGTTTGCACCTGGACAAACGTCTCCACGAGCAACAGTTTTAAGGAAACTAAGAGATGAGAAATGTTGGCAGGCATGTGTAGTTGGAGATGGCAGTGGCACCCCACTCCAGCACTCTTGCCTGGAGAATCCCATGGACAGAGGAGCCTGGTGGGCCACGGTCCATGGGGTCGCTGACAGTCGGACACGACTGAGCGACTTCACTTTCACGCATTGGGAAGGAGGTGGCAGCCCACTCCAGTGTTCTTGCCTGGAGAATCCCAGGGATGGGGGAGCCTGGTGGGCTGCCGTCTATGGGGTCGCACAGAGTTGGACATGACTGAAGTGACGCAGCAGCAGCAGGAACAAGATACAGAAAGGCCAAAAACCAACCACTGCTTCTGAGACTCTAGCAGCAGAAGCAGGTTCCCATGCATGATCCCCAGACCCAGCACCAGCAAGGGGGTGGGCAGGTCACCAAGCCCCGCTCCAGCCCAACTTGCCAGTCCACCCCACCTTCACCCCATTTAAGGAACCGGCCGGCCTGTTCAGGGAGCAGCAAGGACACCTCTTACTGATTCTCACACCACAGCTGAGTCCCAATTATGCCTCGCTTGAATTTCTCCTCTGTCCTCTTACCAATTCTGTTGACTAGAGAGTCCAAGAACTTGCCCTGATAACTGTGACAGAGCAGCAGTTATAAAAATTAAGTTCACCAAATTCAACCCCTCATCATAAATGCCACAGAATTTCCAGTAAAGGGGCCAAAAATTCATTAGGTTTCACTTCACATTTTATATTTGATCTGATTTGCTAGAAAATTCTTCCTCATATTGACCTCAAGTCACTTAAACTTCAATCTTGCTTTCGAGTTCTATCACTTGGGATTAAACAGTGTATCTTATTTTTTAAGAGTATCACATTCTCTTATTTTCTTCCAGTTATTTTTTTTAATGGTTCTTAACATGCCAAAGTTTTAAATTTTTTTGCAAAGTTTTAAACCCTTTCATGACTGGTTCCAAATAGGAAAAGGAGTTCATCAAGGCTGTATACTGTCACCCTGCTTATCTAACTTATATGCAGAGTACATCATGAGAAACGCTGGACTGGAAGAAACACAAGCTGGAACCAAGATTGCTGGGAGAAATATCAATAACCTTAGATATGCAGATGACACCACCCTTATGGCAGAAAGTGAAGAGGAACTAAAAAGCCTCTTGATGAAAGTGAAAGTGGGGAGTGAAAAAGTTGGCTTAAAGCTCAACATTCAGAAAACGAAGATCATGGCATCCGGTCCCATCACTTCATGGAAAATAGATGGGGAAACAGTGGAAACAGTGTCAGACTTTATTTTGGGGGCTCCAAAATCACTGCAGATGGTGACTGCAGCCATGAAATTAAAAGACGCTTACTCCTTGGCAGGAAAGTTATGACCAACCTAGATAGCATATTCAAAAGCAGAGACATTACTTTGCAGACAAAGGTTCATCTAGTCAAGGCTATCGTTTTTCCTGTGGTCATGTATGGATGTGAGAGTTGGACTGTGAAGAAGGCTGAGCGCCGAAGAATTGATGCTTTTGAGCTGTGGTGTTGGAGAAGACTCTTGAGAGTCCCTTGGACTGCAAGGAGATCCAACCAGTCCATTCTGAAGGAGATCAGCCCTGGGATTTCTTTGGAAGGAATGATGCTAAAGCTGAAACTGCAGTATTTTGGCCACCTGATGCGAAGAGTTGACTCATTGGAGAAGACTCTGATGCTGGGAGGGATTGAGGGCAAGAGGAGAAGGGGACGACAGAGGATGAGATGGCTGGATGGTATCACTGACTTGATGGATATGAGTCTCAGTGACCTCCGGGAGTTGGTGATAGACAGGGAGGCCTGGTGTGCTGTGATTCATGGGGTCGCAAAGAGTCAGACACGACTGAGCAACTGATCTGATCTGACCTGAGGGGGAAAACTTGTATTTTTAAAGCCATGCTATTGGGAACCAAAAATATTTGATTTTCTCTTCACATTATGAGTAACTACTACAAACCACACACTAGCCTTGATGCTCTGGGTATAGTTTAACAAATAAAGGACTTAGAGTAGCTGAATTATATTCTGTCTTTATTGGAAGGCCAATATCATGTTTCTGCTAGTTTTTAATGCACCTTTCCTCATGTAAGGCTTGGAATTACAAATAAAGGTTTTTTTTTATATTTTAATGGTTAGCAGCTGTTAAGACTCATCTCTCCTGTACTCCGCACTTTAAGATGGACTGATAGTGAAAGCCGGCTCATGAAGCATTGTTTGTAAAGGTAAATGATGACCAGAGCACTACAAATAAACAGGATTTTTGCTGTGCGAGACTGAGGTTCATTGGAACAAAACATCTGAAAATGGATTTTTTGGTGTATAATATGAAATACTTCAGATGAACACTCACTATTTAAAGTAAAACCACCAATAACCATCTGTATAGCACAGGTAATGCTACTCCATATTCTTTAATAATCTAAGTGAGAAAAGATTAGGAAAAAGATAATGTATATGCATAACTGAATCACTTTTCTATGTAACTGAAACTTATACATTATAAATCAACCATACCCCAATAAATTAAGCATTTAGACCTCTTAAATTTTTGAATTGAAATTTCCACTTTGGTGAATTTGTCCTCAGGAAATGTTGAAAGCCAGTGCATAAAGATGTGTGTAACAGCAATATTTTTAATATTGGGTTTTTTTTGGTGAAAATGAAAACAATTTTTTTAAATTAGAAACCACTATAATAAGTTACAATTGTTAAAATCAAACACAAACACAGAAGGGACTTGAAAACTTCTCGAACAGACAAAATCACTTTATTCACACAAGCAAAACTGAATTTAGCTAATTTTGCAAGATAAGTGAGACAACCTGGGTCATTTCTTGTTAATGTCTCTGAAAATCATAACCAAAACTTAAGTTGTTCCCCCAAGTTGATATAAGCTTATCAATTCCTTATCATCAAGAAAACGCTAACATTATAACCAACCACTCTGGTGAATATACAGCCTCTGCCTTCTTACGGCATAAACTACTTTACAACATACCTCTGAGACTCAGTTCATGTTTGTTTTGAGGGCGCCCAGGTCATCAGCTTTGTTCAAATGCACACCAATTTTTTTTTTTTTTTTTACTAATTACTACCTCAATGATTCAGTTGTTTTATGTCTGCTATTCCCGAAATTTTAACACAATTATGTAAAAATACAAACAAAATTCTGGATGTAAAAACAAATGCATAGTCTAATTATAGCAGCTTAGATTTTTAGAGCATTTTTAAAATATATTTTCAGTTCTTCCAATATACTGTAATGCTTTTAATACAATTTATTACAAATTTTTACCTTTGGAGTCATGAAACTTGAGCCAACTCCTGCCTCGTCCACTTTCTAGATGAATGAGGTCAAGCTACTAAAGTATTTCTAGCTTTCTCATTTCTCAAGTTGAGACGACTTTTATTTCATAAGGTTCCAGTAGCAAATATTTCTTAAAATCTAAGACAATTTATGAGCACTTTGCAAAACTGTATTAGCACAACTAATAAAAGTTGTCTCTTGGTTTGTCTTGGTTTTTCCTCAAAGCCACCCTTTAAACATTGCGAAGCAAAGCAAACAACCAGTGTGCCTGCTTACCTTCTGTCTCTCCCAGGGTCCAGATGAAAGAGCAATAAGACATCATAAAGGGAAGCAGAAAACCATAACACGGTTGGAAAAACTAGACTCCAAGAAAGTGAAAAAGAGACTGAGGGAATAATCACCCCAGAAGTGAAAAATAAAAACCAGGGAAACACTCACCCAAGAGTGGAGGAGAGCTTCGTTCATCCCAGAAGAGCTCAGAGCAAACTGTGGGAGAGAAGGGACCAGGATAAAAAGCACGTGTGGACCCCAGCAGGCCCACGGCCGGGTAACCACTAAGAACCTTGATTGCTGACATCAGGTCACACAGGTGCTAGTTCTCCGCATGGCCTAGGCTCACGGGCAGGTTAGCCACTTGGCTCAGACACTCAGTCGTGTGCGACTCTTTGTGACCCCATAGACTGTATAGCCTGCCAAGTTCCTGAGTCCAAGGGATTCTCGGCAAGAGTACTGGAATAGGTTGCTATTTCCTCCTCCAGGGGATCATCCCAACCCAGGGATGGAAGCCATGTCTCTTGCAACTCCGGCTTTGGCTGACAGCTTCCTTACCATTAGCGCCACCTGGGAAGCCCACTAACAACCTTAATTCACAACAGCCGGTCACAAGGGCGCTGCTGCTCTTTATTCTTGGGTTCTGTAGAGAAAAGCTTTAACTCCTTGAATAAAAATCGGGATCTATTCTCCAAAAAATAGTTTGTCTAGTGTGGGTTTATCAGATCAGATCAGATCAGATCAGTCGCTCAGTCGTGTCCGACCCTTCGCGACCCCATGAACTGCAGCACGCCAGACCTCCCTGTCCATCACCAACTCCCAGAGGTCACTCAGACTCACATCCATCGAGTCAGTGATGCCATCGAGCCATCTCATCCTCTGTCATCCCCTTCTCCTCCTGCCCTCAATCCCTCCCAGCATCAGAGTCTTCTCCAATGAGTCAACTCTTCGCATGAGGTGGCCAAAATACTGCAGTTTCAGCTTTAGCATCACTCCTTCCAAAGAAATCCCAGGGCTGATCTCCTTCAGAATGGACTGGTTGGATCTCCTTGCAGTCCAAGGGACTCTCAAGAGTCTTCTCCAACACCACAGTTCCAAAGCATCAATTCTTTGGCACTCAGCCTTCTTCACAGTCCAGCTCTCACATCCATACATCTATTTCCCATGTAGTGATGGGACCAGATGCCATGATCTTCGTTTTCTGAATGTTGAGCTTTAAGCCAACCTTTTCACTCTCCACTTTCACTTTCATCAAGAGGCTTTTTAGTTCCTCTTCACTTTCTGCCATAAGGGTGATATCATCTGCATATCTGAGGTTATTGATATTTCTCCCAGCAATCTTGATTTCAGCTTGTGTTTCTTCCAGTCCAGCATTTCTCATGATGTACTCTGCATATAAGTTGAATAAACATGGTGACAATATGCAGCCTTGACGTACTCCTTTTCCTATTTGGAACCAGTCTGTTGTTCCATGACCAGTTCTAACTATTGCTTCCTGACCTGCATACAGATTTCTCAAGAGGCAGATCAGGTGGTCTGGTATTCCCATCTCTCTCAGAATTTTCCACAGTTTATTGTGATCTACACAGTCAAAGGCTTTGGCATAGTCAATAAAGCAGAAATAGATGTTTTTCTGGAAATCTCTTGCTTTTTCCATGATCCAGCGGATGTTGGCAATTTGATCTCTGGTTCCTCTGCCTTTTCTAAAACCAGCTTGAACATCAGGAAGTTCAGGGTTCACATATTGCTGAAGCCTGGCTTGGAGAATTTTGAGCATTACTTTACTAGCATGTGAGATGAGTGCAATTGTGCGGTAGTTTGAGCATTCTTTGGCATTGCCTTTCTTTGGGATTGGGATGAAAACTGACCTTTTCCAATCTTGTGGCCACTGCTGAGTTTTCCAAATTTGCTGGCATATTGAGTGCAGCACTTTGACAGCATCATCTTTCAGGATTTGAAATAGCTCCACTGGAATTCCATCACCTCCACTAGCTTTGTTCAAGCCCAGGATAAAAGGGAAAAGTTTAAGGAAACTAGACTTTGTATCAGATGCCTGGGAAAAAAAATACATGTGTAACAAAAATGTTGCAGGCATTTTACCTGGGAATAAATGTAATAATAAATCTCCCTGGAGATTAGGAGGGTTTGTTTGTTTGCCTTGTTTTTGGCATTTGTGGGGATTAAGACAGCCTGGGTCCCTTTGGGTTACACCCACACCCAGGCCTTTTTCCTAAAAACCACCCCATTGTTGCTTCCATTAAAGGAAACGGACTAATAGGGCTTCCCAGGTGATGCTAGTGGTAAAGAACCCACCTGCCACTGCAGCAGAGATAAGAGACTCAGTTTGATCCCTCAGCGGGAAGGTCACCTGGAGGAGGAAAGAATACTCCAGTATTCTTGCCTGGAGAATCCCATGGACAGAGGAGCCTGGGGAGTACACTCCATGGGGTTGAAAAGAATCAGACATGACTGAAGGGACTGAGCAGGTAGATGCTATTAGGAAGCATGGCCACCACGTCAGCAAAGGAAAACCATCCATGCCAGTGATACTCATCAACCTCCTCCTTCATGGTACCCAAGCTATAAAGGGTGATCACTGAGTTTCTGAGGAAAATTCATAGATGGTGTTAAAAACAAGACAACGGGCCCTCAATGGAGACACTTATGCATAAGCCACACATAGCCAAACCAAGACAGACTTAATTGCACTTTGGTTCTCCAGGAAGTGGAATGTTAAGCCAACCAATCAGGAGCCAGTTAATGAACACTAGTAAAGTAACCTGCCTGGGACACCCCAGCCACCCCCTGCAGGAAAGTGACTTTGCAAAAACCAACCTGCTCTTCTTGCAAATTGTAGTTTCCTTGCTCCCACTCTCCTCTGCCTGTAGAACTCTCATCTGTACATCCCTCCGAGCTCCTTCCTATCTGCCAGGTTGGATGTGACCTGATGTGAATGGGTTTTTGCTCAAATAAATTGCTTAAATTTTTCACATGCCTTCATTTATCTTTTAACATAAAAAATATATATAAATATCAATATTCAATCAGTTCCTAATCCAGCAATCATAGCTATAGGCATTTAATTGGGGAACACGTGTATTCTGGTGGCGGATCCATCTCGATGTATAGTAAAAGCAATACAATATTGTAAAGTTAAGAAAAATTAAAAAAATAATAATAATAATAAAATTAAAAAAAAATAATTTTTAAACACAAAGAAACAGATATTTTGCAATAATTCATGTACTCCTGCCAACAAGGTTCCCTGATCAATGCATCTTATCAAAGAAAGAAGTTTATCTGATGTGACTTGCTTATAGTGAACTCTGTCTGGACAGTGTTTCTTAGGTCCCCCATGCATGCAAACATCCTGCTCTTTGAATAAAATGCATAAAAATCCTGCCAGACATCACTGTTAAACACACGAATCTCTGTTTTTCTAAATCTGACAATGTCCCCTGTTTAAAAATCAGAATGGCTTTGTCTTGATGCTTCTCCAGTTTTCTACATTTCAAATAATGACCTGCCTGATTCAGCAATTTCCCATTTTATTTGTAAATGCCTTTGTTAGAAGAGGAAATTTGAACCTAAAGCTTGACTTTGTTGAAAAAAAAATTTATGTATCTGCATAAGAGTTTTATATTATTTTTTTATTATCCACAATAAATCAGCAGATGTTTTTTCTCTCCATGTTTTAAGATAAGAAGGATAGAATAATGATGCTCAAAAAAGTAAGAACTTTCCTGAAGTCAAAGAACTAGTGAGTGACAGTGCCAAGTTCCAGTCTCTGTTCGGGGAAAAACAGTCCTCTTTTGGTTTTTATCTCTGTTCTTTTACACCATCTGTGTCTGTGAAAATAAAAGATAGAAATACAGTAGCAGTTCAAAAAGCCAGTCCTTATCATTTCACAATAAACCCTAATAGCAAAACCTTCCTCTTCTGATCTTTATAAAATGAAAAACTATTGAGATAGATAAGTAAATGAATAAACTTGTGTTAGCATTTTGGCCTCTGCTCATTTCAGGGCACGGCCTTCTTTACACCCTACAATTCTGTGCCAACACCTTCTATTTGCCTTGAAAGGCAAGCCCCACCACCTCTTCTCTGTCTTGTGTGCCTCCTTTCAGAAATCAGAACTCTGACAGCTCCTACACAAACAACCTCACTGGCATCTTTAGATGCTGTGCCTGGCTTGTTATGGGGAAGTTAAATAACTGCACACTGGATTGAAAGGCAAGAGAAACACAACTGTCTCGAGAGATTTCTTGTCCAGGCTTCTGCTGTGACATGAAGCTGACATTTCACTTAAGCTTTTGAAAACTTCTCTCATAAAGGAGAGCAAGGCAGGCTGGTTCTTCCTAATTTCTCCTTCCTTGGCGATAACACGGTTTTGGATAAAATAGTCACATTTTCTTATGTTCCCTCACCAACTTCTGTTCAATTGCATTCAGAGAATCCGTTCAGTCAATTGTTTCTCATGTCTCAGCAGCTCTCAAACTTTGCAAGTATGTAAGTTTCACTATGTGTCACCTAGGATGCCTGGTTTTAACAATCAGCAACTTTGGTGTCACAAGCAGAATTTATGGAATATTTAGATGCTCAAGAATCTGAATTATCAAGTATATATTAATACCTTAGGGATTTGGGGCATTGCATATTTGTATTTTGAGGAACATTGTTTTACTGTGTAAGAAGTAAAATTTCCAAAAGTTCCATCAGGATTTTCCCCTGATTCTCTACATTTAGCCCAAGACATGATGGAGCCAATGGCTAGAAATCAGACACTGAGAGCTTGCCTGCGTCTCTTCTGCACATGTCACTCATGTTATTAGTCTGTCCATCTGGCTACATAGTTCAATCATTTTCCTAGAATAACACTTACTTCAGTGTCTCTATCCACCTGAAATGTTCACTGACAGCTGGAATTTTCCATGTGGTGTAGATATTTTTGACACATAAGATTTCTCTGCCTTCTCCATAGTTTTCTTGGTATAATATATATAGATAGATAGATACATTCTTCATGGTTGAATCTCAAAACTTTTTCTTCATTCTATTGAGATGACTATATGGTTTTTATTCTTCAATTTGTTAATGCAATATATCACATTGATTGACTTGCATGTACCAGAAAATGCTTGCATTTCTGGGATAGAATGACAAGTCTTAAAGATAATTTTTTCCCTAATATTTTAAAAGAGGACTATGCCTGTTTCTTCCTCAAAAAACTGGGAATAGAACTGCCTTATGATCCAGCAATCCCACTGCTGAGCATACACACTGAGAAAACCAGAATTGAAAGAGATACATGTACCCCAATGTTCATAGCAGCACTGTTTACAATAGCCAGGACTTGGAAGCAACCTAGATGTCCATCCACAGATGAATGGATAAGAAAGCTGTGGTACATATCCACAATGGAGTATTACTCAGCCATTAAAAAGAATACATTTGAATCAGTTCTAATGAGGTGGATGGAACTGGAGCCTATTATACAGAGTGAAGTAAGCCAGAAAGAAAAACACAAATACAGTATACTAACGCATATATATGGAATTTAGAAAGATGGTAACAATAACCCTGTTTACGAGACAGCAAAAGAGACACTGATGTATAGAACAGACTTTTGGACTCTGGGAATGGGAGAGGGTGGGATGATTTGGGAGAATAGCATTGTAATATGTATAATATCATATCTGAAATGAGTCACCAGTCCAGGTACGATGCCTGATAATGGATGCCTGGGGCTGGTGCACTGGGATGACCCAGGGGGATGGTATGGGGAGGGAGGGAGGGAGGAGGGTTCAGGATGGGGAACACATGTATACTTGTGGTGGATCCATCTTGATGTATGGTAAAAGCAATACAATATTGTAAAGTTAAGCAAAATAAAATTTAATTATAAAAAAAAAAAAGACAGTCTTGCCATATGACCCAATAATTTTATGCCCACATATTTAACTAACAAGTTTTAAAATTTTATATCTATGCTACTGCTGCTGCTAAGTCACATCAGTTGTGTCTGACTCTGTGCGACCCCATGGACTGCAGCCTACCAGGCTCCTCCGTCCATGGGATTTTCCAGGCAAAAGTACTGGAGTGGGGTGCCATTGCCTTCTCCATTATATCTATAAACACACACAAAAAATATCCTACATGCCCCAAACTAGAAACAACTAAGATATTCTTAAATAGGTGAATGGGTAAACAAACCATGGTGTATCCATACTATGGAATACTATTCAGCAATAATAAATGTGCTATCAAGGTACAAAACAAATCCATGAAATCGCACATTTCTAAGTGAAAGATTGAATTTTGAAAGATTATATGATTCCAATTATATGACATTCTGGAAAAGGTAAAACAGTAAAAAAAAAAAAAAAAAAAAAAAAAATCAGTGATTCCCCAAGAGTTTGGGAAGGAGAAATGTGGATAGTTAAAACTTAGGCTCATACTTTTCCCTTTACTTTGATGGAGGATCATAGGGATTTTGAACCTTTCTCTTCAAACTAAGATAATTTTATTGCTTTGCTCAGCTGTTTCAGCATGCATAAATACTGATGACTACTGAGATAGAAGAACTGCTAAAATACTAAGGTGAACGTTTGAATTATGCTTCATACTCTGTTGAAAAGGAAATTATATTGAGCTTTATATGAAGTATGTAAAAAACAGCAACATATTTGGACACATCTGTGGGTGTGTGTTTGTGTGTGGTTACACATAATTCTTTTTGGGAAAATATCTTATCTTCTTTACTGAGAATAACCTAGTTTACAAAATGAGGAAAACAGCCATGGCAATGTTTTACTGACATACAAAAACGTGAAAATAAAAGCACATTTACTTATTTTATATAATATTACTTTTCTAAATGTTTTAATAAATGTTGTAAGAAATTTTTAGCCTTCTACCTTGGAATATTTCTTTGAACTTCCATAACGTCCTGGTAATCATCTTACAAGCCCCCTTGTGGCTAAATTATTGCTGAGTTCCCTCTGGTCATATATATTATAGGTTCTACCATAAATAATTTAAAAGATTAGTGGAAGTTGCTACAGTACTTGCTGGTGTTATTATATGTACTTGATTCATAACCAGAGTACCTTATTTTACTTGGTATCAGAGTATTAGAAAATGAATTACATCTACTTTTGTGAAATAGGATGTGAATAAATCAAATGTCGATCATGTTTATAGATGTTGACCTTCATGTTATCATTTAGCTGTCTCATGTTTGTCTCTAATTTTATCTGAAACAGTTATCTAAGGACTCAACTCAGTTATTGCTGTTTCTGTACACAGCTTATTTCCAATACTGTGTGTGTGTGTATGTGTGTTAGTTTTGTTTATTTGCTTGCTTTACGTTTTAGGACTGTCCACTGATATATAGCAAGTGTGATACATAGTTAATATTCAGAACTATTGGAAAAATCACCTGAATCAAGATATTTGAGGAACTACAACGGCAAATCATCAATCAGAAGCAACTGCCTAGAAAACAGATGGATAGAGTAGAATAAAAGTAGATTCCCTTAGCAAGGTTTACAGCATTATAAATGCCAGGTAACTTCACCTTCTCAGATTTCTGTGACATTCTGGCATAGATGTTATAGAATGGTACTAAAGCATATTTTTCACCTGGTTCCTAGACTACTGCAAACATGTTCTGATTGATGACATCTTCTGACTCATCTATGATCCTAAGGCCAAAGTTTTATCAGAGTCCATTAGCATGACAAAGGCATATATACATATACATATGTATAGATCCTTATATATATATATATATCCTGAAATTTACAGAATGTTAGATTTTAGTCTTATTATTCAGTTAGAGATGAAAGTATGGTGATTCAGATGGATGATAAATATATTTTCAATAGATGGGAGTCAAATAAGGAAATTCCCAACTGAAAATCTGAGCTTGAGAATTACAATATCATTTATTTCAAAATGTAAATTTGCCCTAACTGTAGAAGTTAAAAATATCAGTATTTGAAAAAGTAAATTGCACCATAGTAGCTGGTCTGTCAGAAAATGAGATTAAAACAATTACTATTGTAGAGATCTGTCCAGCAACAAAATATAAGAAAAAAGATGGTCTGGTAAAATCGATACAAATTGTAGTTAAGCTAAATCTAATCAGTATCGATTAAATGAAAATTTGGAATTCATGGGTGTTCTAAAAAACCTGTTTTCTATTTTTAACTGAGTATTGAAACTTTAGGAGAGTAAGAAAGATATAAAATTAGCATTGATTTCTTTCCATGGCAAGCTCAGACCTTTAAAAATACTCATTAAAATGTGGCTTTTTAACTTCTTGTCTCTAATTGATTGCTCTGACAATTCTTATGACAGAAATTGCTCCATTTTAAGTGCCAAATTTGGATTCAGCTCTTATTTTCACTCAGTATCCTCAGCATTTTTACAGGGGAGTAAAAAGACATTTGTTGGAATATGAGCTTGTAATTTCAGTTATTCTTGACACACAGTTTCCACATATTAAAACTAGTTATTTTCATCAAATAAAACTTCAGTTTTCTCATCATATGGTATTATTTAATTGAAAATAATTTGGCATGCATTGTATAGATATACATCTAAACCACATATATTTTTTTTTGCTGTGTAGTCTTTCTATATACCATTGTATCTAGAATGATAACATTTTTAATTTAGTATAATTAGACACAATTATTAACATAGATAAACTGCATATTTGTATATTTAACGACACATATTTTTACCTAAGCATTTTGATGTCACCCATATAAGATAAAATGCTTTCAAGGGCAAAATAAAATGGGTGAGTTTTTGGTAGATCAATTCAGTTGGCCCTTGTTCTTAGTAGAATTCCAGGTACCTGGAAGAAAATCTTGGTATGCTTAAATGTTAGTGCTTATTTAGTTAAATATTAGTGCTTAACTAGGATGGAAAAAATAAGGTTTTTCCCAGAAGAATTTCTAGTGGACGTACTGTATGTAATCCACATGCAGTTTTGAGCAAAAAAAAGAACAAAAGACATTAGCAGTTGATAGGATTTTTTTTTTTTTTTCTCAGCTAGGGCAGATTTACTCTGTTAATCTTTTTCTGTTCTGCAGAAATTTTAATGCAAATTGGAGGCAAATATAATCAAGAGCTAATCAAACATTTTAGCAATCCTAACTTATGTGTGTGTGCGTGTGCACTTAGTTACATCCAACTCTTTGTGACCCTTCAGACTGTAACCCACCAGGCTCCTCGGTCCCTGGGATTTCCCAGGCAAGAATACTGGAGTGGGTTGTCATTTCCTTTTCTAGGGGCTCTTCCGGACCCAGGGATTGAACCTGGGTCTCTTGTGTCTCCAGTTTGCAGGCGGATTCTTTACCCACTGAGCCACTGGAGAAGCCTTTACTTCCATGGAGCCATCCAAAACTGGGAGGAAACCCAAATAATATCTCTGCATAGTCCAATACATTTGTAAATTAAAACAAAAAATGAATTTAACTACAATGAGTTAAGATCACTTCCTTTTATACATTCCAACTATTTTCCTATCATACTTCTATTTTGGCTGGCATTCCCTATCAACTTTGGGAAGAAATGTAGAGAAACTACATTAGGATAGGTTGAGTTTGAGTTTGCTGGGCTATATTTTTGTGGCTTTTTCAGTTATACTGTTGCTTAGTTTCATTATTGCTATAAATGGTGGTTTCTAGGATCACTCCTGCCAAACACTACTTGGAGGTGTATTTTGATGCGAATGCTGCTATGGTCTGAAATTCTTGTGGGCAAATCCTCAGGTCCCGTTTGATGGCGGCAGTGCCCATCACTGGCTTTGTCTATCTGGCACTTTGCACGTGAGCAGCTGTAGACATGCAAACTGAGACTGCTGCTGGGAGCCGGGTGGGAGGCGTGGGATTGGGATAGAAGGTGAGCCGATGGACCAGGCAGGCAGGGGCCAGGGACTCAGCAACTGGCACCTGCAGGCGCTTATACCTAGGGGGAGAAAATCGGAAAATTTGCCAGAGGTCTGCGGGCAACTGTGCTTGCCCGTGGTTTCTTCAGCGGGGAAGGCGGCTGGGTTCTCCCTGAGAACGAGAACCGAGTTCACCCCGCTGCGTGATCGATGCGGGTCGTCCCGCTCTCCTCCCGGGTTCTGGGTGTCTCAGCTTTGCAGTCCTTCAGGTGCGCCGCCTGGAAAGCAGGAAAAGGTGCTTGCTCACTTGCTGTCCCTGCTTGGAGAGGGGGACGGGAACCCCTGCTAGTTCAGTTCTCTGCGCTGGGACCGCACTGGCAACGGAAGCTGTTCGACCTTCCTTTTTGTGCACTTATTCCCAGGGCTTTTTGTTTCACCGTGTGAGGCTGAAGTTTCTCCAGTGGCCTCCTGGACTGCCTCGGAGGAGTTTTCCTCCCCTGACAGCTGCTTATTTGTTCATTTTTGCTGGAGAGACCAAAGCTGGAGTCTACTCTTTAAGCATCTTGGTGACCTTGGAAAAAAACAAGGGGGAAATTTGAACACAAAAGAAAAAAAATGTTCAAATGTTGAATTAAGAGGATAAGAATTTATCCTTTTAGGATATATTTTAAAAATCCGTGTACCGTAATTTCCTGGTTGTTTCAGTAAAGTGGGAGTCTCTCAGCTGAGTCTGACTCTTCGCGACCCCATGGACTGTACAGTCCATGGAATTCTCCAGACCAGAATACTGGAGTGGGTAGCCTTTCCCTTCTCCAGGGGATCTTCCCAACCAAGGGATAGAACCCAGGTCTCCTGCATTGCAGGCAGATTCTTTACCAGCTGAGCCACAAGGGAAGCCCTGGTTGTTTCAGCTGATGGATTATATCAGCTTTCACTATGATAACTGCAGTGCAAGGAAAGATACAGCAGTCAGATGTAATTTCAGTTAACTTCCATTTTGTGCTTGAGAAGCCCTGACTACCAGTTTCAGCTTTGTGTTTAGTCTGTGGGTAATAAATCAGAGTGGGCCTAAGTATTTTCTTTTCCTGTAGTTCCCCAGTATACCCAGTACAACATAATGGTTTCATAAATCATCTCCAGTTATGGTTTTACCAGAAATAAAATACATTGCATCTAGTTATCTTTTAAAGATAATTTGAATGGTTCATTATCCTATATATACAACTTATCAAACCTGTCTTGTGAGTCAGTATACACTTCATCAACACCAGCAAAGTTTGCATAAACAAGAAGTTTATGAGTCTTGAATGATAATTATCACAATCTAATGAATTGCATAAATCATTTATAATGAAGGGAAATAAACAAGTACACTGAGATGAGCATATTAATAACACAGGTTTTTCAAAAGCAATGAGTACTTTAATTCATATGGTATATTTGCAGACAGCAACAACTTGAATTTTATTTGTAAAGTAATTAGCAGCTAGTCTAAAGGGATTTAACTGATCTACTGGCAATATTTTACACTGAAAAATAAAGATTAATTTTATCTTTGAAGGAAATTATTCTGATAATACCCCTGATTTGAAAGTCAATATTAAGAGGGAAAAAATGAAGATTGATTTAAGTTCAGACAGACGAGCCTAAAATTTATTTCAAAACATGAATTATTATACATGAATTATATGTTAATTATTATATATGAATCATTAAAATATGAATATATAGAAAATATATATTATTATACTTTGAATTCACAATTCCAAGTACTGTGTGATATGCTATCATTTTTGGTGATCTGCTCATTAAAGTGCTAATTGGACTGTAGCCCACCAGGCTCCTCTGTTCATGGGATTCTCCAGGCAAGAATACTGGAGTGGGTTACCATTTCCTTCTACACAGGATTTTCCGGACCCAGGGAATGAACCAGCATCTCCTGTGTCTCCTACAGTGCGGGTGGATTCCTTACCACTGAGCCACCTGGGAAGCCCCACCAGGTAGCAAACGTAAGTAGTAAAACCACTCTTTAAATCAAGTAACATGCATACTTTCTAGGCTAATAAATTTTATATAAGCATTTCATTTCTCTTGACTTTACTTAACCATCATCTTCTTGTCCACAATTCAGTTTGAATACAGAGTTTTTTCCAATTTAGTGAACTTTCAGTTTACCTGTATATGAATTGCTGAGTTCCTTTGCTGTCCACTTGAAACTACTGCGACATTGTTAACTGGCTCTATTCCAATACAAAATAAATAAATAAAGTCTGGGGGGAAAAGATAAAAACAAGATAAATATTGTATCATAGTAGCACTGTCTCTTATTTGAAATCTATATGCTTATTCATTGGTTAGTTTATGAATAACAATACACCATGCTCTGTGGTAAGTTTGGTGTGTTAAAATGACCAAGATAAAACCTTAATATCAAAGAGTTCCTAGCTGATTGTGAAAAAGAGTTGTATTAAAAAATAAGCACGATTTAATGTTAATGTCATTTTTGTGATGTATGCCTAAGACTTAGTATTGAAGAAAGAGCCATACCCCAGCTAGGCCACTGAGATTTTATTCACGGAGGAGTTTCCAAGTGAGCAAATTGGAAATTGTCATGATCAGAGCCATAAATGAAGCCTAGAACCATTTTAGAGATGGAACACACCATGCCCTATCACAGTACATATACAGAGACAAATCTCCAGCTGCAAACTTCAGCAACTGAGTGGCCACTCAGAAGTAACTCTGAATAGTACAGCAGGCAGCAAGAAGCCAACGCCTGCGAAAGAACTGGCGTATGGACATCAAGGTTCAAAGGTGAGGGGTGATGACCTTTAAAAAATGTCGCTGTTCATGGCTTCCCTTTTTTCAGCTAACCTACTTACAGAGGTGAACCAGTTAGATCTCAAGAACCAGGACACAATAAAGATAATTTAGTATTTGGCATCCATGGAGAAATGTCATTTTATAATATTTTTGATAAGTATTTCTTACAATATAGACATAATTTCCAGGCACCAGATTATTGACTGCCATTTTATTCAAGGAAAAGGATAAAAATACAGACATGTCCTTATTATTTTCCCATAAGATAATTATAGTTGCTTTCATTGATGAGTTTCATATGCATGGTATTTTTTTTTTTATTTAATTTTTCCATGAGAAGAACTCAAGGGCTACTTCTCTCCAATGTGTTAAAATCAATGCCTATCACTCAATGTCTATAAAACTAGTATATTCCAATAAATGCATAGAATAAGTGTCAAAGGAACTGTGGTACAATAGAAAAACAAAAGCCTGTACACACGGTTTTTGTCATAAGTTCTTGGCAGAGAGCTCCTAAAACCCCTGGAATGTCCTGACCGATAGGCGTGTCTGTGTTGTGGGTAAAGAGCTCCTCTGACCACCCCTGGGTTCATGGTGATGAGGGACTCTTGGGGCCCCCAGACAACTTCAGGATGGGGGCTGGTCACCAGAGGAGGCAACCGAGCCACCATGGAGACGAAAATATACAACAGGAAAAAGATGGTCTCTTCACCAAGTTGTGTTGGGAAAGGTGAGCAGTGCATGTGAATCAATGAAGTTAGAACACACCCTTTCACCAAACACAATTATAAACTCAAAATGGCTTAAAGACTTGAACATAAAGCATGAACCATTAAAACTCCTGGAAAAAAAGATAGGCAAAACATTCTCTGACATGTTGATAAGCCATACAATGCTTCCTTAGGTCAGTCTCCCAAGCAACAGAAACAAAAATAAACAAATGGGTCCCAGTCAACCTTACAACCTTTTGCACAGCAAAGGAAACCATAAAGAAAATGAAAAGACAACTTACAGACTTTGAGAAAATATTTTCAAATGATGTGACCAACAAGGGCTTAATTTCCAAAATATACAAATAGCTCACACAATTCTACAACAACGAAACAAACAACTCAGTTGAAAAACAGGCAGAAGACCTACACAGGTACTTGTCCAAAGAAGAAATACAGATGGCCAATAAGCACATGAAAAGATAGTCAACATCACTAATTATTAGGGAAATGCTAATCAGAACCCCTGAATTTAGAATTGGCCAGAGAGAAACATGGTAACCTGGAGACCCCATTTGTGGCTGGCATCTGAAGTGAAGAAAGTCTTGTGGCACTGAGTCCTTAGTATCAGAATTTAACTGAATTATAGGATATCCATTGGGTATCAGAGAATTGAAGAACTGTTTGAAAAACTACAGAGAAACACACAAGAGAACTGGGATGTAGGAATAGACCAATAGAGGAGATTACCTTACTTAGATAAAGTCCTTAACAATGGCAATGTGCATTTGGGAAAAAATAATTAGTTTTATCAGAATCAGAAATATTTCATGCAGGTTCATCAGAAGCTTCACTGGGTGCAATCTGGAAGGTCATGTAAGAAAAAAAAAATGAAAGCAAAGATTATGGCTTTATCCCTACGTGTGGTGGAGAAGAAAAGGGAACCATTTAGTGAACAGTTCAAGGTTTTCAAAATTCAGCATTATATACATTAAAGAAGCACAGAATGGAAATGGAACATCAGAGGTGGCAGTGTCAGGGACACTGCTGCTGAAATAAAAATGATAGAGAAGAAATTCTTTTGCAACTTAAATCCTAGGAAATTCAAAAGGAGAGGAAAACAAAGTTTTAGGGAAGAGGGAGCACAAACTCTAAATACAGAGGCTTCTGAGGACACAAATTTTGCAAGTTTCAGCAACATCCCTCAATCAGAAATACCTGAATGTGATTCTCCAAGTGAGACAAGTGTCGGGACAAGATGATTCCACCACTGGGGGAAGGAGCTCACAGATGCATGGAATTCCTGCAGAGAAAAGGACGAGTCAGTTTGTTGACATGTTATTGTAAATAAGCTTTGGCGAGGTGCGGAGCTGGCATAAAGCACTGGTGATTGAGGGTGGCTCTGTGTCCTCGGTCTCTCAGTCATGTCTGACTCTTTGTGACCCCAAGGACTGTAGCCCACTAGGCTCCTCTGTCCATAGGATTTCCCAGGCAAGAACACTAGAGTGGTTGCTATTTACTTCTCCAGGGGATCTTCCTGACCCAGGGATTGAACCCATGTCTTTTGTGTCTCCTGCACTGGCAGCCAGATTCTTCACCCTGTGCAACCTGGGAAGTGAAGATTAAAAACACATAATTTAAGGTTCTGATATCAAGAGGTAGTAGAGACTATTGATCAATGAGACTTCATGTAAGACAGCATTATGGGACAAGAAATAGATAAAAGGTAGACAAGAGTAAAATTCATAATATACAGACTGGTCATTAAGCAAAAGACTAGGACATCATGAAAGAGCAGTCACCATGAAAAATTCTCATTTTCAAGAAGAATGGACTATTTAAAATATTATTCTCTTACAGTGAGCATTCTTGTTTTGATAATTGGTTGCCATACGTCAAGGCTGTATATTGTCACCCTGTTTATTTAACTTCTATGCAGAGTACATCATGAGAAATGCTGGACTGGAAGAAACACAAGTTGGAATCAAGATTGCTGGGAGAAATATCAATAACCTCAGATATGTAGATGACACCACCCTTATGGCAGAAAGTGAAGAGGAACTCAAAAGCCTCTTGATGAAAGTGAAAGTGGAGAGTGAAAAAGTTGGCTTAAAGCTCAACATTCAGAAAACGAAGATCATGGCATCTGGTCCCATCGCTTCATGGGAAATCGATGGGTAAACAGTGGAAACATTGTCAGACTTTATTTTTCTGGGCTCCAAAATCACTACAGATGGTGACTGCAGCCATGAAATTAAAAGATGCTTACTCTTGGAAGGAAAGTTATGTCCAACCTAGATAGCATATTCAAAAGCAGAGACATTACTTTGCCAACAAAGGTTCACCTAGTCAAGGCTATGGTTTTTCCTGTGGTCATGTATGGATGTGAGAGTTGGACTGTGAAGAAGGCTGAGTGCCAAAGAATTGATGCTTTTGAAGTGTGGTGTTGGAGAAGACTCTTGAGAGTCCCTTGGACTGCAAGGAGATCCAACCAGTCCATTCTGAAGGAGATCAGCCCTGGGATTTCTTTGGAAGGAATGATGCTAAAGCTGAAACTCCAGTATTTTGGCCACCTCATGTGAAGAGTTGACTCATTGGAAAAGGCTCTGATGCTGGGAGGGATTGGGGGCAAGAGGAGAAGGGGACGACAGAGGATGAGTTGGCTGGATGGCATCACAGACTTGATGGATGTGAGTCTGAGTGACCTCCAGGAGTTGGTGATGGACAGGGAGGCCTGGCATGCTGCAATTCATGGGGTCGCAAAGAGTCAGACACGACTGAGCGACTGATCTGATCTGATATATGGTAACCAATACAATAAATTTTCTTAGTTGGAGATCTCTGCTGGTTGTGTTTTATATATATGACCATTTTATGAGATTCTGAATATTAACAGGTTGCCATTCTGGCAAAAGTGAAAAAAAAATCACAATTTGTTTTATTTTCTCTGTCTACATAGTCTTCCAGAAAAGACCCTGATGCTGGGAAATATTGAGGGCAGGAAGGAAAGAAGGCAACAGAGGATGAGATGGTTGGATGGTATCATCGACTCAATGGACATGAGTTTGAGCAAACTCAGGGAGCTGGTGAAGGACAGGGAAGCCTGGTGTGCTGCAGTCCATGGGGTCACAAAGAGTCAGGCATGACTGAGCAACTGAATAACAACAACAGAAAAAGAATATACATACATAACAACAACAATTACAGTTCAGTTAAAATCTGCAGATAGGGAAACAGAATCCAAGCTCCAAACAAATGTCTGAATGAGACATTCTTCCTAGAAGTAAATAGGCAAAAAGAAAGGCGGGGGATGGGGGTGGGGTGGGGAGGAGATGGTAATTTTATACAGTAACTTTTTCAAGAGAGTACAGGTAAATTGTGTTACACCGATTGATGAACCTAATTGTCTTCAGTAAATCATAGAGCTAAATCCACATTTTTCATATTACATGTCCCTGAGTAATCTTCCTTTGTGGCTCAGACGGTAAAGCATCTGCCTACAATGTGAGAGACCCAGGTTCGATCCCTGGGTCGGGAAGATCTCCTGGAGAAGGAAATGGCAACCCACTCCAGTATTCTTGCCTGGAAAATCCCATGGACGGAGGAGCCTGGTAGGCTACAGTCCATGGGGTCGCAAAAGTCCCTGAGTAAGCTGGTAGTACCAAGATACAACCCCAGAGATGTCATATTTCATAATTCACATATCTCATCTCTTTTACCTGTGGTGAATTCACTTCAAAGATGAGGGTATAACATAAGGTAGGATATTTTTTTAGAAAAAGCAAAGAAGAAACTTGACCAGAGGGAGAGAGACAATATTTGAAAATATTCTGTAATCAGTCCTCTGGACTCCTGCTCTGAAATGCTTTATTGAGTCCACACACATATTTGGCTTCATGATTATTTGCACAATTAAGTCAAAGTGTGAATACCTTATTTAAAGGCCCATATTGAATGATGCAGAGATTTGAGAAGCAGAGAAGGGCACCAAGTATTTCAACATATCTTCAAAAAATGGCAAACTCCGTGGATGGTGAGGGACGGGGGCCCTGACACGCTGCAGTCCATGGGGGTCGTGACACGAGACACGACTTGGTGACTGAACACCAGCAACGTTGAGCATACACCCCTGATGTGGTCAACAGTCTCTAGACAGTTCAGAGACGTTGTACGAGAGGCATCGTTTACTTCCTACTTTATCACTCAAATTGAAGCCCTCTCTCTCCTCTTTGTTGTGAGTCTGATGCAGCTGCCAGCGTTCAGCACTCAACAGTGTGGGGAGCAATACCTTTGAAGACAAACAGAAAATGAACCCCATCAGTCGGACTTACCTATGCCTCCCACACATATTTCCCTTCTTATTTTCTCTACAATATTGTTAAACAACTTTTATATTCCTTGACATTCAAGTAGTAAGATTATATTTTATTAAAGCACCTTTTCTTCACATAGTATCCTATTTTGGTTCCAGACTAGGGATAGAAGAGATGTAATAGACATGAAGTGAAGTAGGGAATTGCAGGAGAGAGAAAACACAGAGACACACACACAAAGACATGATGAGATCCCTTCATTTCTAGGCTTATTACACAATTGATGTATGGTGAGTCTACTGAATGAATCTTGAAGTATTTCATTTTATACAAGATGTTTTAATTTTGTTAGTTTCATTATGTTGGAAATTTTTATTACAATAGTTTCCATAGTAAAGTAACAAATAACCTTAGGTTAACTATGGCAAAAATCTGCAGAGGCTTTATAGGCTTCCTTAAACAATGCAGTTTCAAGCTTACCTAGTAGACGGTAATGCATGAAAATGCTATTTTTATTGGGATGCTGGGAGAAAGAGTGTGATTTTATAATGAGCTTTTCATGACAAAAATTATTCTACTAACTGATAGTCTTTTCCATGGCAGGTTTTTGAAAATATTGTATTACAAGTATCAGTTTTGTTTCTCTTCTCATGCATGGCAAGCAAAGAAAATAGTTCCATCTACTTTCAATAAAGATGAGCATATGGCTCCCTGTCAGTTTCAGATCTTTTCTCCTTGAATTGCTAACAGAAAACAATTAGTAAAAGACATCAAGCCTATTCATGAATCTTTTTTTTTTTCCTTAACCCTCTTTCAAATACATAAGGCATGTTCTTGTGGGATTCATTCAATCAAAATTTATACACATTTTCATTTACATATTCAAGATTAAAAAGAATTTTCCAGCAGAAAATAAATTAGAAACGTTAAACAGCATATTTATTCACTATGGAAAGAATGAAATGCCATATTTACCTAGGGAGAAAGCACTTTCTACACCCAGATAAATTCATTCATTATTTCAGATATTTGTTGACACCTACTGCGTGCCAGAAACTGAGCAAGCTTGAAGCACTACTTGCTTTCCTGAAGTTTATAATCTAAGCAAACTCCATACAATGCATTTCCAAATATACATTCAAATTCAGGAATGGGATTTCCCATGGGTTCTGCTTCTGAAATCTTAATAATGAAATGTTGATAAATTCAGAGACCTGTAATTGTGTTGGGATTAACTGTTAAATATGAAAACATATTGGACAGTCAATCTTCAAAATGCAAAAGAGCACATAACATTTCACCCTCTTGTCCAAATCTACTTGTACAATTATTTTCTTCTTAAAATATTTCATTTACATGTGGTCAAGTTTTTCTGTACTTACAGTTAGACTAAGCACATACAATTACCTCTTTTTGAAGGCTTTGCACTGTCCTCGTAGCTCAGTTGATAAGGAGTCCGCCTGCAATGCAGGAGTCCCCAGTTTGATTCCTGGGTGGGGAAGATCTGCTGGAGAAGGGATAGGCTACCCACTCCAGTGTTCTGGCCTGAAGAATTCCATGGACTTTGTTTAGTTCCAACTAGAACTCATAGAATATCAAGTTGATATTGTCCCTTATTCATATAGTCTAATTCTTATTTTATTTACAATGTACTCATTTGAGATATCATAGTCTTTGATCTTTTCTAATTTTCATCCTGTCTGAATGATTTTAACGTGAACTAGTGAAATCCCACTCTGCCAAAGTTGTGTTACATGCTCCTACTTTAGAATTCAGGGATGTAAAAACTAAATTGCACACAGGCTCAGAAGCTCAATTTAAAGATAATGAAATGTTATTTTCTATAACAGATTTATGGTAGTGGACACAAACTCAAATACTGGAATTTTTGTTTTTACTTGAGGGCAAGAGGAGAAAGGGGCGACAGAGGATGAGATGGTTGGATGGCATCACCAACGCAATGGACATGAGTTTGAGCAAACTCTGGGAGATGGTGAAGCAGAGGGAAGCCTGATATGCTGCAGTCCATGAGGTCACAAAGAGTCAGACACAACTTAGTGACTGAACAACAACAATATATGAATTTTATTTTTAAAAAAAATGCTCACATTGCCAAAAAAACAGTTTTTGCCTTTCAGAAGAAGTTAGATCAGATCAGTCGCTCAGTCGTGTCCGACTCTTTGCGACCCCATGAACCACAGCACGCCAGGCCTCCCTGTCCATCACCAGCTCCCGGAGGTCACTCAGACTCGCATCCATCGAGTCAGTGATGCCATCCAGCCGTCTCATCCTCTGTCGTCCCCTTCTCCTCCTGTCCTCAATCCCTCCCAGCATCAGAGTCTTCTCCAATGAGTCAACTCTTTGCATGAGGTGGCCAAAATACTGGAGTTTCAGCTTTAGCATCATTCCTTCTAAAGAAATTCCAGGATTGATCTCCTTCAGAATGGACTGGTTGGATCTTCTTGCAGTCCAAGGGACTCTCAAGAGTCTTCTCCAACACCACACTTCAAAAGCATCAATTCTTCGGCGCTCAGCCTTCTTCACAGTCCAGCTCTCACATCCATACATGACCACAGGAAACACCATAGCCTTGACTAGGCGAACCTTTGTTGGTAAAGTGATGTCTCTGCTTTTGAATATGCTATCTAGGTTGGTCATAACTTTCCTTCCAAGGAGCAAGCGTCTTTTAATTTCATGGCTGAAGAAATTAAAGAAGAAGTTAAGGATGATGATAAATGTAGCAGCTGATGTCACCTGTAGAGATGGCCTTCTGGGGGGCACATCTCTGTTACCAAAATTTTGTGAGCCTGCACAAGAATAACAAGTTTAAGCAGACGACAGTGAGCAGTTCCAGCTGTGCTGCTGATCAGGACTGCGGTTCACTCCTGGGATTTCATCCTCCGGACAGGGAGAGGGCCCGCATGGAAATTGCTGTGTTTGTTTCCCGAGACTGATTTTGGACACAAGTGTTTCTAATGATCTTTTTTTCCTTCTGCAACCAGGAACATGAGTTACACTCTAACACACCTATAGAATACCTGTGATCTAGATCTCTGCTCACCCAGGTCCTTTTATGTGCACTTGGCAATGATCCAAAAGCACTGAGAAATCTTTTTGAAAATATATCTTGGGTTGTGTCTCCTCTTAGACAACTATGGAAGTTATGAAACACCAAATATAATGATTACAATAGTATGCATGGAAGATCATTTACTATTTATAAAACAGTGTATTCTTCCTCAGTCTTTGTATCCAAAGATTGTCAGAATATGCAGACATATCCTTCAGTGGACATAGTAATGTGGCTTTTGGAAAATGAATTGTGTGCTTAAAAAAAATGTGTATATAAATATATTTTATTTTTAAGGGAGTGTTATTCAAAAATTGCTTAATATTTTGATGGGCTTTAAAAAGGCAGTTTTATAGGTATAGACTCTTGCTACTAATATATATTCTACTGGGGAATTTATGCGCACTGTAGTTGGAATAAGCAAAATGCTTCTCTTCGTTTAATACATGTGACAACTAAGGAAAACATGTAGTGCATTTGACATCCTCAATTCTCATGTATTATTTGCGGGGGAGCTTACCAAGGATTATGAGATGTGTAGATCTCTGAATGATTTTCCTGTCATTTAAAACCTATTAAAATTATACTTATTCAAATGTCGTTTGAAAACTCATTCATTTAATTGGTACCACAAATAAATTGTGCTGTTCAGTGAAGAAACATTTTCAAATGTAATTGATCTTTGCTCTACTGACTCAGAATCAAGTCAATATAGTGGTACAATCCTGGCAAAAATGTTGACTTGAAACACCCAACTATGTATGCCCTATTTTCATTTCCAAAAATGTTTAGAAATACAGTCACTGAAAAATGAACATCTGTGAATCTATTGTGAATCTATAGATCTCTTAGTAAATTTTATCTGAAATAACTATATAATCTATTTGGGTAAAATCTCTGTTGAAATGACATCTGGTTCACTGGCTCTGTCAATTCCAAACTAGTGATTTTGTGAAATTTCTATTTTTACTTTTTAAAATTGCTGCAGGCACATAGTTTCAGAATTTGTGATTTTCAACTGACCAAAATATGCTAAAAACATATGACAGAGGCTAAGTGACCTGTATGAGAAACTAGACTACTGTATATTACATATATATATATATATATATATATATATATATATATATGAGAAAGGGATACAGAACTTAAACTTCAACACTTACTTCTTAGTTGCTGTGTTATTTAACCCAGCATTGATTTCAGTAAACATTTTCATGGGATCATCTGACTTTGTCAATTCCATAACTCATATTTTTATTTTCCATTGCCTCTTTATTAAAGATTTTGGTTTTGATTTGTTTTGTTTTTAACAGGTAAACATATGACCTCCAAGTCATATTCCTAGAACACTCTACTCAAATAAATTTCATCTTGAAATTTATTGATGATAAATTGATGATAAATTTCATCTTGAATTGTGATGACAAACATTCTTATTACCAAAGAAAAACTGTGCCCTTACAAGCTGGGGAGTGAATTAAAGATTATTATCTTTCCCTTATCCTTCTAATCACATTTCTTATACACATAACTAGGAGTTACCTTGTTACCTTTTCCTTTGTTAAAAAATATATTTTAATAAAATCCAAATATATGTTACCTACTATTGGGCTACAGTCCATGGGGTTCCCAAACAGTCAGAAATGACTTAGCCACTCAACAACAACATTTATTATAATTATATACAATTATGGCTTCCCAGGTTGCACTAGTGGAAAAGAAACCACCCTACCAATGCTGTGAACATAAGAGATGTGGGTTCCATCCCTGGGTCGGGAAGATCCCCTGGAGAAGAGCCTGGAAACCCACTCCAGTATTCTTGCCTGGAGAATCCCATTGACAGTGAAGCTTAGAGGGCTACAGTCCACAGGGTCACAAAGAGACAGGCACAACTGAAGTGACTTAGCATGCATGAATGCATGAATGTTTTCTAATACATGTGCTTGAAAGAACAGTGAAATGTTAGTCACTCAGTCATGTCAGAATTTTTTGCAACCCCATGGGCTGTAGCTCAACAGGCTCCTCTGTCTATGGAATATTTCACACAAGAGTACTGGAGTGGGTAGTCATTCTCTTCTCCAGGGGATCTTCCTGACCCAAGAATCGAACTTGAGTCTCCTATATTGCAGGCAGATTCTTTACCACTGAGCCACCGGGGAAGCCCCTGTTTTTAACATACGTACTGAAAGGTATACATTTCCTTCCTCTGCCAGAGCTGTGAGGGGGTTAGTCTTGGCTTTCATAGTGAGAATCTGGAGGGGTTCATGGAGGTAAAATCCAGGAAAAGGTGGAGACCACTCTAAGACTAGCTAGGATACCTACAAGTGATTGCCAAAATCCCCTAATTAAAATAGCTCCTGTGCTTTGACATTTTTCTGATGATGCCAGTCCAACTCCTAATTCCTGTTGAGATTTTCCCAGGTCTTCCCTAGTTTAATGAATCCATCTGTTATCCAGGTATGTGATCTTTCTCCCTACTGTAAGAACCAAAATATTGATGTTGTTGCTCAGTCACTAAGTTGTGTCTGACTGCAGCCCCATGGATGACTGCAGCACTCCAGACTCCTATGCCTCCACCATCTCCCAGAGTTTGCTCACACTCATGTCTATTGAGTTGGTGATGCCATCCAACTGTCTCATCCTCTGTCACCCCCTTCTCCTCCTGCCTTCAGTCTTTCCCAGCATCAGGTTCTTGTCCACTGAGCTGGCTCTTCGCATCAGGAGGCCAAAATATTGGAGCTTCAGCTTCAGCAACAGTCCTTCCAATGAATATTAAGGGTTGACTATATGGACCTTTTTATACAAAGTGATGTCTTTGCTTTGTAATGCACTGTCTAGGTTGGTCATACCTTTCCTTACAAAATGCAAACATCTTCTAATTGAATGGCTGCAAATAATATTTATACACTGTATCTTTAATAACAGAAAAATCAAACATCAGTAAAGAAATTACACTCATAGTACAGATCCATCTGCCGGTTAATGACTAAATTTTCTTTTTTTGTTCTCTCACTTTCTCTCTTTCCTTTATATTCACATATATCTCAGCTTTTTCTTTAAATTAAAATAATCAATACAGGCACTATTTTGTGCCTTTAGATGCTCTTGCAGAATATATGAATTCTCATTTATCCCATCAAGGGATTTTCATTTGTCTAAGTGAATGAATCATTGGCACCCACATTTCCTTCTGTTTGTTTTTCCTCTTTTTCACTGCCTGGCATATATGCAGCTCAGCGGTATACTGTTCATTATTATGCTTACTGTATTAGCAACAATGATATGGCTAACAGGCTTAGGAGAATTGTTCATTTTATGCTTCATTTAGTAGGTAATAGACTTGTTGGTAGATTTGTGCTGCTGAAAAATCCTCCCATGCTCTCTGAGCTTGTACTGTACAAGGAAGTAGCAGGAGAAATGCCTTGTTGAAAGAATGTAATTGAAGTTTCATTTACTTGCTTTCCTTGGGAAGTGGCTATGTTAAAAGCAAATATTCACACCTAGTTTGAGTGTTGAAGACACAGTTTCAGGCTGTTTTGGAGGCTTAAAAGCTATGGAAGATAATTGCAGAATTGTGGGGTTTGCATGATGGATCATGTATCACACATATAATTTGATTAAACCTCAGATGGATTCCAGGATGAAATCCTTAATGAAAAAAAATGTCAGAGTATCTTCTTATTCCATAGGGTTACAATCTTTTAAAGAAGCATCACAAATATGCACTACAAAGAAACGTCAGTTGCATAGGGCATGATATATGTCATGTCTGACTCTTTGGGAAACCATAGCCAGACAGGCTCTTCTGTCCATGGAATTTTCCAACAAGACTACTCCATATGGTTGCCATTTCTTTCTCCTGGGGATCTTCCTGAGTTCAGTTCAGTTGCTTAGTCCAGTCTGACTCTTTGCAACCCCATGGACTGCAGCAGGCCAGGCCTCCCTGTCCATCACCAACTCCCGGAGTTTACTCAAACTCATGTTCATTGAGTCGGTGATGCCATCCAACCATCTCATCTTCTGTCACCCCCTTCTCCTCCTGCCTTCAATCTTTCCCAGCATCAGTGTCTTTTAAATGAATCAGTTCTTCACATCAGGTGGAAGAAGTATTGCAGTTTCAGCTTCAACATCAGTCCTTCTAATGAATATTCAGGACTGATTTCCTCTAGGATAGACTGGTTGGATCTCCTCGTAGTCCAAGGGACTCTCAAGAGTCTTTTCCAACACCACAGTTTAAAAGCATCAGTTCTTTGGCACTCAGCTTTCTTTACAGTCCAACTCTCACATCCATACATGACTACTGAAAAAACCATAGCTTTCACCAGATGGACCTTTGTTGGCAAAGTAATGTCTCTGCTTTCTAATATGCTGTTTAGGTTGGTCATAACTTTTCTTGCAAGGAGTAAGCATCTTTTAATTTCATGGTTGCAGTCACCATCTGCAGTGATTTTGGAGCCCCCCAAAATAAAAAGTCTGACACTGTTTCCACTGTTTCCTCATCTACCTGCCATGAAGTGATGGGACCAGATGCCATAAACTTAGTTTTCTGAATGTTGAGCTTTAAGCCAGCTTTTTCACTCTCCTCTTTCACTTTCATCAAGAGGCTCTTTAGTTCTTCACTTTCTGCCATAAGGGTGGTGTCTTCTGCATATCTGAGGTTATTGATATTTCTCCTGGAAATCTTGATTCCAGCTTGTGCTTCATCCAGTCTGCCGTTTCTCATGATGTACTCTGCATATAAGTTAAATAAGCAGGGTGACAATACACAGCCTTGACGTACTCCTTTCCCCATTTAGAACCAGTCTGTTGTTCCATGTCCAGTTCTAACTGTTGCTTCCTGACCTACATACAGATTTCTCAAGAGGCAGGTCAGGTGGTTCGGTATCCTATCTCTTTAAGAATTTTCCTCACTTTGTTGTGATCCACACAGTCAAAGGCTTTGGCATAGTCAATAAAGCAGAAATAGATGTTTTTTCTGGAACTCTCTTGCTTTTTTGATAATCCAATTAATGTTGGCATTTTGATCTCTGGTTCCTCTGCCTTTTCTAAGTCCAGTTGAACATCTGGAAGTTCATGGTTGACGTACTTTTGAGGGATCTTCCTGACCCAGGGATCAAACCCTAGTCTTCTGCATTGCAGGCAGATTCTTCACTGTCTGAGCCGCCAGGGAAGCCCGATGCATAGCAGATCAAAAAATATGCTATGCTATGCTATGCTAAGTCACTTCAGTCATGTCCGACTCTGTGTGACCCCATAGACGGCAGCCCACCAGGCTCCCCTATCCCTGGGATTCTGCAGGCAAGAACACTGGAGTGGGTTGCCATTTCCTTCTCCAATGCATGAAAGCGAAAAGAGAAAGTGAAGTCGCTCAGTCGTGTCCGACTATTAGCGACCCCATGGACTGCAGCCTACCAGGCTCCTCTGTCCATGGGATTTTCCAGGCAAGAGTACTGGAGTAGGGTGCCATTGCCTTCTCTGGATCAAAAATTCAAAGTGACTTAATCTTCTTTATTACTCTAAGAATGTCCTTAGAGGTGAGCAACACACGTCACCAGGCGAGAAATATGCCTTAAACTGGTCTTTTTTTTTTTTTTAAATTTGAATAGAAAATTTATTATTTTCATTTTCAAAGTGTTTTCTTTTTCTATCAGGGGAAGAAAAAGAAATCTTAATGACAGTTGTCACTTGCTGCCAAATTGAGGGTAGTCTTTCTGTGGTGGTTTATTCACTAAGTCATGTCCAACTCTTGCGACCCCATGGACTGTAGCCTGCCAGGCTCCTCTGTCCATGGGATTCTCCAGGCAAGAATACTGGAGTGGGTTGCCATTTCCTTCTCCATTTAATTGGTCTTATACCAGTTATACCACCAGTTGGAGTATATGGAGTTTATAGGGGGACCTGTTGAATATACTTTTACTTTTAAACACGAATGGAAAAGGCAATGGCACCCTACTCCAGTACTCTTGCCTGGAAAATCTCATGGATGGAGGAGCCTGGTAGACTGCAGTTCATGGGGTCGCTAAGAGTCGGACACGACTGAGCGACTTCACTTTCACTTTTCACTTTCATGCATTAGAGAAGGAAATGGCAACCCACTCCAGTGTTCTTGCCTGGAGAATCCCAGGGACGGGGGAACCTGGTGGGCTGCTGTCTCCAGGGTCACATGGAGTCGGACATGACTGAAGTGACTTAGCAATAGCAATTAAACACCAATATATACTGACAAATTTAGCAGTTTTAAGATGATGGCCAGTTTTGTTTCCTCTCTCTCTCTTTTTTTTTCTTCCCTTTTTCAGGATCCAAGAAAAAGTTCAAAGCAAAATGTTAACATTTCTGTCATTGTTACTTTGGCTTATTTATCGATTGATTATATTTCTTTGTTAATAAGGATAGGCTACTTTATGCTACAAAACCAAATAGTGCATAGATCATCTTAGCTTACAAAAATGTATGCTTCTTTCTCTTTTTTTTTTTTTTTGAGAACCAAGTGTGCAAAACTGGTTTAATTATCTAGTGATTGAGATGAATAAATTCTTATATCTGTTATTTTAGCTTATGGAAATTTAGAATTTATAGTACAATTTTAATTTTACTCATTAGAAATGATCAAAGGCAGGTTGCATACTTTATTGTTAATAAGAATAACATGAGTTCTACAATTAAAAAAATTTAGATTTAAATTCCCAATTGATAATATTCTTATGAACAAATTGACTCTGTGATCTTAAGCAAATCATAAAATGTTCTGACCTCAATTTTCTTATGTGAAAAATAAAACTATGATTTCTACACATGGGAGAAAATACCACATGAGATTCCTTCTACATGGAAAGAACCAATGCCACGTCTGAAACCCAGGAGATGTCAGTAAATGTTACTTTTATTTTCTTTATTTTCTTTCTGGTTATTTATCAAAAATAGCTTGATATAATAAACAAAGAAAATATGAGGTTACTGCACTAAAGCATATTAAGAAAGGCACTTGTTCTTACATCCCTCTAGGAAAATAAAACACCCATAGAAGAGACCTCCACAAGTTCATTCCTTCTGAAATCCTAAAGAAGAAAAATCCTAAAGAAGATGGGGAGAGAACAAGAAGGAGGGGAGGCATAGGAGAGGGGAGAAAGGAGGAGATGGAGAAGAAAGAAGATTTGAGACATGGAAACAAACATGGTTCCTGAAGGAGAGAGGGAGGGGGACAGGATACACTGGGAATTTGGAAGAGACTTATACACACTGCTGCTGCTGCTGCTAAGTTGCTTCAGTCATGTCCGACTCTGTTCGACCCCATAGACGGCAGCCCACCAGGCTCCCCCGTCCCTGGGATTCTCCAGGCAAGAACACTGGAGTGGGTTGCCATTTCCTTCTCCAATGCATGAAAGTGAAAAATGAAAGTGAAGTCGCTCAGTCGAGTCCGACTCTTAGCGACCTCATGGACTACAGCCTACCAGGATCCTCTGTCCATGGGATTTTCCAGGCAAAAGTACTGGGGTGGGGTGCCATACACACTAGGACATATAAAATAGAAACCACCAAGGACCTACTGCATGTTACAGGGAACTCTACTCAACATTTTGTGATAACTTGTATGGGGAAAGAATCTGAAAAAGAAATACGTATATATCTGAAAAAGAATATCGTAATATGTATAATTTATGTAAGCATGTATGAAAGTGAAAGTGAAAGTTGCTCAGTTGTGTCCAACTCTTTGCCACCCCATGGACTGTAGTCTATGCGATTCTCTAGGCCAGAGTGCTGGAATGGGTAGCTTTTCCCTTCTCAGGAGATCTTCCCAACCGATGGATCGAACCCAAGTCTCCCTCATTACAGCTGAGCCACAAGGGAAGCACTTATGCATGTATATATGTATACATACACACTATATATGTATATAAATCACTTTGCTGTAAACATTAAACTGACACATTGTGAATCAACTATATTTCAATTTAAGAATTAAGCTAATTTAAAAACACGGATAGTCTGTATCCTGCTGTCATTTTTAAGGGATTTAGAAACTGCTAGGCCTGTGCTCTTTTAAATGTAAGATAGCTACTATTTTCTATTGGAGAAGGGAATGGCAACCCACTCTAGTATTCTTGCCTGGAGAATCCCATGGACAGAGGAGCCTGGCAGGCTATGGTCCATGGGGTCACAAGAGTCAGACACGACTTAGCGACTAAACCACCAACCACTGCTTTCTATAATTATATAGTCTTTAGCTTATCAGGCCCCCAAATTTGGAGTAAACTTAAGTTCATGTCTTCGATTTATCCCTCCGTGATGGGGCTGAATTCTGAAGGTGAGAAACAGCCCTTGCAGTATTCATTAGTGCTTCAGGCAGAGTAGGAATTATGTGAAGTCAGAACAGCAGTGAGTGTAAATAAATCCACTTGTTCTAGTAGGTTTCATGGTAACTTAAAAAAATTAAAATATGGTCTATTCCAGACAGTTCATCCAAATGAACTTGATTTCCCAAGCACATGCTGAAAAATAAAACCATTGTTCCAGAGAGACGATCACTATTTACATATTATATTCTTAATACCCGCATCCAGGCAAAACACTCTCGGCCCTAAGTAGCACCAGTTGGGTAAGTACCCAGGTGACTTAGACTAGTATCCCAATTTTAGGTAAGCATTCATCATAGTTTTCCTCATGCTTTCATCTAATAACTAAATTTATTTGACTTTACAAGTTATCAAATTTCAACATGCTCACACATTTTATTTGTTATTGTTGTTTATTTACAAGTCATGTCTGAACTCAACAGGCTTCTATGTCCAAGGGATTCTCAGGCAAGAATACTGGAGTGGGTTGCCATTTCACTCTCTGTGGGTTCTTCCAATGCAGGGACCAAACCAGAGACTCCTGAACTGGCAGGCGGATTCTTTACCAATGAGCCACCAGGGAAGCCTGACCCATTTTTAAGATGACACTATTAATATTATTTTACTTTACAATATTGTATTGGTTTTGCCATACACTGACATGAATCAGCCACAGGTGTACATGTGTCCCCCATCCTGAACGCCCTCCCACCTTCCTCCCCATATCATCCCTCTGGGTCATCCCAGGGCACCAGCCCTGAGCATCCTGTATCATGCATCAAACCTGGACTGGAGATTCATTTCACATATTATATTATACATGTTTCAATGCCATTAAATATTTTAACGCATTTAAAACTGAAATGTTCTGAAAGTTTTACTGAAAGTCCCTTAGAAAATAATCTTTAGCACAAAATTATTTACCCAATTCACATTCAGCAAGTTGAAATTTATTTTCTAAGTAATTTATCCCCAAATTTGGACAATTTATAGAACTAGGTTTGAAAGCCATATTCTTTGGGTAATGTTATTTTCACTGAAATTAAACTTTTTGCTAGTATAAGACTTTAATTACTGGTACTTTATAAAAGTGCCAACTTTGAAAGTTGGTACATTTGCCCTTGTTTTTCAATGATTTATTCTTATATAATTATATGAAAAACTCAGGGAAAGAGGAACCCAGTGAATATTGAAAATTGGAGAAAGTATGTCATATGTGGTAATTGTATATTGAGCAAATATTTTGTCATAAGCACAGTGCTGGTGAGTTTGAAAGTGACAAAGCTATAAAAATAAAATATCATTAATAATATATAAAGCTCTTGCTATATGAATGTATGAAACAATCAGTTGAACTGTTGAGAAATTGTTAATGAGGTCCATGTGATATTTGATTTTTCTGTGATAAAGATATTAAATATTCAGTTCAGTTCAGTCGCTCAGTCGTGTCCAACTCTTTGTGACTCCACGAATCACAGCACGACAGGCTTCCCTGTCCATCACCAACTCCCAGAGTTCACCCAAACTCATGTGTATCAAGTTGGTGATGCCATCCAGCCATCTCATCCTCTGTCATCCCCTTCTCCTCCTGCCCTCAATCCCTCCCAGCATCAGGGTCTTCTCCAATGAGTCAACTCTTCGCATGAGGTGGCCAAAGTATTGGAGTTTCAGCCTCAGCATCAGTCCTTCCAATGAACACCCAGGACTGATCTCCTTTAGGATGGACTGGTTGGATCTCTTTGCAGTCCAAGGGACTCACAAGAGTCTTCTCCAGCACCACAGTTCATAAGCATAAATTCTTCTGCACTCAGCTTTCTTTGTAGTCCAGCTCTCACATCCATACATGACTACTGGAAAAATCATAACCTTGACTAGATGGACCTTTGTTGGCAAAGTAATGTCACTGCTTTTCAATGTGCTATCTAGGTTGGTCATAACTTTCCTTCCAAGGAGTAAGCGTCTTTTAATTTCATGGCTGCAATCACCATCTGCAGTGATTTTGGAGCCCACACACTACATAAGTAAAATTGCTTTTCTCCTGAAGTTGTTACAACTGACTAAAAACTTAGACAGTAGATTTATATTTATAGAGTTAATTATTTTTCATTTTGCCAATGAGGCCACTGTGAAAACACACACACACACAAACTGTCACTAAATATCTTAGTCTCTGTATCTCAGAAACAGAATCTGGGACAAAGGCTTATGCCTATTTTGTTAAAGAGTTCAAGTTTAAGAAAATGAAAGTGAGTGAAAAGTTGACTAAGGAAAGCAAGGGCGGGAGAGCCAATAACACACTTTATTGTTCATCCTGTTCCACCTGCTGAAATTCTGAGTGGACTCTAGCATGCAACTATGATCTCCCTATAGTTACTCTTATGTTTGTTTCTCTTTCAAAAGTCTACAGTCCTATCAATTTATATTATGTAATGTTACCTAACAATCATCCTAAAATAAAATTTAAAAACAATAAAGCTTTAACTCCTGTCCAGATGGAGTAACACAGACCAAATTTATCCTTCTACTGAAACTGCTAAAAAAGAAAGAAAAAAATACTAATGAAATATTTTTTTAAAAAAACTGATACAGGCTTTGGATGTTAGCAGTGCAGGAAAGCAATTCCTGAGAAATAGTTACAAAAGCATGAGTCCTAAAATTGCCCAAATTACTGCCTCAAGCAAGTATTCAGGCAACTGGCAAACAACAAACCCTAGCAGGATGCTGTAGTCACTTGCTAGTCAAGGAGTGGAAGCTGTTCATCTAAGGAGCCCTGATGGCTGGAGTGTGAGGGCTTGAGAAGCAGAGAGAATTGCAGAGACAAAGACAGACAGACAGATGGACAGAACAAGAGGCAGAGAACACAGTGGAGTTCTGCTGAGGTCTTTCTTAGGTCTCCAAGCAAAAACTGACCAGATCATGCATGTGAAGGAACTATCCAGTGTCTGAAAAATACCCACTGAGAGGAATTACAGGTCAGTCAGTTCAGTCGCTCAGTCGTGTCTGACTCTTCGCAACTCCATGAATCCCAGCACATCAGGCCTCCCTGTCCATCACCAACTCCCGGAGTTCACCCAAACTCATCTCCATTGAGTCGGTGATGCCATCCAGTCATCTTATCCTCTGTCATCCCTTTCTCCTCTTGCCCCCAATCCCTCCCAGCATCTTTTCCAATGAGTCAACTCCATCTCCATCTTTTCCATCCCAGTCTTTTCCAAAGAGTCAACTCTTCACATGAGGAGGCCAAAGTATTAGAGTTTCAGCTTTAATATCAGTCCTTCCAAAGAACACCCAGGACTAATCTCCTTTAGGATGGACTGGTTGGATCTTCTTCAGTCCAAGGGACCCTCAAGAGTCTTCTCCAACACCACAGTTCAAAAGCATCAATTCTTTGGTGCTCAGCTTTCTTCACAGTCCAACTCTCACATCCATACATGACCACTGGAAAAATCATAGCCTTGAATAGATGGACCTTTGTTGGCAAAGTAATGTCTCTGCTTTTGCATATGCTCTCTAGGTTGGTCATAACTTTTCTTCCAAGGAGTAAGCATCTTTTAATTTTATGGCTGCAATCACCATCTGCAGTGATTTTGGAGCCCCCAAAAATAAAGTCTGACACTGTTTCCACTGTTTCTCCATCTATTTGCCATGAAGTGATGGGACCAGATGCCATGATCTTCATTTTCTGAATGTTGCGCTTTAGGCCAGCTTTTTCACTCTCCTCTTTCACTTTCTTCAAGAGGCTTTTTAGTTCCTCTTCACTTCCTGCCATAAGGGTGGTGTCATGTGCATATCTGAGGTTATTGATATTTCTTCCAGCAATCCTGATTATAGCTTGTGCTTCTTCCAGCCCAGCGTTTCTCATGATGTACTCTGCATAGAAGTTAAATAAGCATGAGGACAATACATAGCCTTGACGTGCTCCTTTTCCTATTTGGAACCAGTCTGTTGTTCCATGTACAGTTCTAACTGTTGCTTCCTGACCTGCATATAGGTTCCAGCGGCTGCACTCTGCTGGAGCAGCCATGAAGAGATACCCCACATCCAAGGTAAGAGAAACCCAAGTAAGACTGTAGGTGTTGTGAGAACCATCAGACGGCAGACACACACACCATAATAACAGAAAACTAGTCAATCTAATCACATGGACCACAGCCTTCTCTAACTCAAGGAAACTAAGCCATCAAGTGTGGGGCCACCCAAGACAGGCGCATCATGGTGGAGAGGTCTGATAGAATGTGGTCCACTGGAGAAGGGAATGGCAAACCACTCAGTATGCTTGCCTTGAGAACCCCATGAACAGTATGAAAAGGCAAAATGATAGGATACTGAAAGAGGAACTCCCCAGGTCGGTAGATGCCCAATATGCTACTGGAGATCAGTGGAGAAATAACTCCAGAAAGAATGAAGGGATGGAGCCAAAGCAAAAACAATACCCAGTTGTGGATGTGACTGGTGATAGAAATGTCCAATGCTGTAAAGAGCAATATTGCATAGGAACCTGGAATGTCAGGTCCATGAATCAAGGCAAATTGGGAGTAGTCAAACAGATGGCAAGAATGAATGTCGATATTCTAGGAATCAGCGAATTACAGGTAATAACCTCTAAAGCTTGCAAAGGACCAGGAATAATTTGTATTCCCCCTGGCCAGAGTGGAAAACTTTATATTCTTCAGAGTGTAGGGTAGAATACTAGTAAGGATATTGGTGACTAGGCATTGTAAGGTGCCAGAAAATGCAAAACATAAATAAGAACAAAACCATCAATAGAGGCAGAACTATATGAGACAGAGGTGATAGAATTAGTAGACAGGGGCTTAAGAATTTCTATTGTAAGTACCTTCTTATAGTCACAAAGGTAGAGAAAAGAATCAAAAGATGCAACAAAGACAAAATGTAACTTCTAGAGAGGATCCTAGCAATCTCTGAAAGTAAAAATGATATGCTTGTGGGCTTAGCAACACATACTCCAAAAGGAAACATTAGTGAACTTAAAGAGACAACAATACAGAAAAAGAAAATGACATAAAAAAGAAACTGCTGCTGCTGCTGCTAAGTCACTTCAGTCGTGTCTGACTCTGTGTGACCCCATAGACAGCAGCCCACCAGGCTCCGCTGTCCCTGGGATTCTCCAGGCAAGAACACTGGAGTGGGTTGCCATTTCCTTCTCCAGTGCATGAAAGTGAAAGGTGAAAGTGAGGTTGCTCAGTCATGTCCGACTCTAGAAACAATCAAAAAGTTTACAAGAAAAAAAGATTCAGTTCAGTTCAGTTCAGTTCAGTCACTCAGTCGTATCTGACTCCCTTTGACACCATGAATCACAGCACACCAGGCCTCTCTGTCCATCACCATCTCCCAGAGTTCACTCAAACTCACATCCATCGAGTCAGTGATGGCATCCAGCCATCTCATCCTCTGTCATCCCCTTTTCCTCCTGCCCACAGTCCCTCCCAGCATCAGAGTCTTTTCCAGTGAGTCACCTCTTCGCATGAGATGGCCAAAGTACTGGAGTTTCAGCTTTAGTATCATTCCTTCCAAAGAAATCCTAGGGCTGATCTCCTTCAGAATGGACTGGTTAGATCTCCTTGCAGTCCAAGGGACTCTCAAGAGTCTTCTCCAACACCACAGTTCAAAAGCATCAATTCTTCAGCGCTCAGCCTTCTTCACAGTCCAACTCTCACATCCATACATGACCACAGGAAAAACCACAGTCTTGACTAGATGGACCTTTGTTGGCAAAGTAATGTCACTGCTTTTCAATATGCTATCTAGGTTGGTCATAACTTTCCTTCCAAGGAGTAAGCGCCTTTTAATTTCATGGCTGCAGTCACCATCTGTATTGATTTTGGAGCCCAGAAAAATAAAGTCTGACACTGTTTCCACTGTTTACCCATCGATTTCCCATGAAATGATGGGACCAGATGCCATGATCTTCATTTTCTGAATGTTGAGCTTTAAGCCAACTTTTTCACTCTCCTCTTTCACTTTCCTCAAGAAGCTTTTTAGTTCCTCTTCACTTTTTGCCATAAGGGTGGTGTCATCTGCATATCTGAGGTTATTGATATTTCTCCCGGCAATCTCGATTCCAGCTTGTGCTTCTTCCAGCCTAGCGTTTCTCATGATGTACACTGCAAAAAAAAAAGATTAGAGAGCATGAAAAACCTATGGGGCAGTTTTGAGTGATCAATATATGTGAGTCTGGTGTGCACTTTAGGCAGAAGGAGGGAACACAGGAAGAAGAAAAAAACCACAGCTACAATTTTACAACATTAATGAATAACAAGAACTCTGAGAACAAAGGAGCTCAGTGACACAGTATAATACATGAAAAAAATGATAATAAAGCCCATATGATCATCAAATTGCATAAAATTTTGATAAAAGCAGATTAAAAATAGAGAGAAAACATATACAGATGTACAAAGATGAGGGAGAGAGACCGTTGTTCTGTTTGGAAACAGCCTGGATGACAGTGGTTTATTAACTTTAAAGCACTGTTGAATAGCTATAGCAACACAAATAATAACAAAAACAAAAGTTTCAAATTAGAATTTTATGTTCACATATTTCATAGACAAAAGCAAAATGTTTTCTCTGATGAGCAAAAGCCAAAACAATTCATTGCAAGTAGATAGGTCCTACAATCATTGTAAAAGGACCTCCTCCAGGATGAATGAAATGATACTGGGAATTTAAGTCACCTTACATGGTAAATATATATATAAATATAAATTTTCTTCATTTTGTTATCTTTAAATACATGCACCCATTTTAATCAAAATCAGTAAGAATAATAATCACATTAATTGTACATGGTATCATATGAAATTTTGTCACATTGGATAAGAAGAAAGAACAAATAAAAACTGCCTAAAAATTACTTTAATGCAAATACATAATTTAACATAAATGCACAAAATGTTTAAAAGTAAATGGATGGGTTGAATGCCATGTTATGATGAAGCCAAGGAACATTTAGTGGTTATATTAATAACAGACTAAGTAAATTCCATGTCAAAGCTGTTACTGGGAATAAAGGGGGGATTTTCAGAATGATCAAGGGTTAATTTATCAAGAGGATATCATAATCCCAAACACTTATGCACCTAATAAAAGAGCTTCAAAATAAATGATGGAAAACCTTATAGAACTGTAAAGATAGACAAATTCACAACTATAGTCATAGTAACTGGTAGAAGCGAGTTGGCAGGCAGTCAGCAAGGACCTAAATGACTTGGCCAACTCAGCAAATTTGAACTAAATGATGTTTATGAAGAATTTCCCCCAGAAGACCAAAATATACATTCTTTGCTACATCTACCTCTAATTGATTATCATTTTACCAAATTTCCAAGAAACACCAATAAAATATTTGGCAAAGACTGAATTCCATCAGTGAGTGTTGAGTAAATGAATAATTAATACATGAGTATATCTCTGTATCTCCATTCTACCAGATGACATTTAATATTCAACTTAATGTAAAAATGTGGCTAGTGATATGAAATATGGATATGAAATATGGATCTCTGAATTCACAGAGTATATGCTCAAGAATACAAAAAATGCTATTATATTTAGGAAGAATTTGACTTTAGGCATGTATTCTAATATTTAACAAGAGAGGACTATGTTTGATACAAGACCCTTGACGTTTGTATGTAATCACCGTGACAGGTACAGTTGATGTCTCCAGCTGCAGAATGAAGAAACCTCTCACAAGTGACAGTAGCTGCTCAGATGTGTTGTGTGAAGAAATAATATTTCCCACACCTTTTGTGTCAAATGCCACTTTCAAAATACAACAGACACTCTTAAACTATTGTTTTGGAACTGAGGTGATACCTCGTCCTGTACTTTGTTCTTCCTACTTGACATTCCTCATCACAGTTTGTGAAATCAGATTGTTTTAAAATAGAATTATTGTAAGTCCTATCTTCCTTATATGCAAAGAATTTAAAAAACAAACACACATGAAGTGTGATGTCAGGTAGAACCGATTTTTATTTTGTGGTCCTCAGTTTGCTTGTTGTATGAACCTACTGTTTCATCCTGCACTGTTCAGAGAGGGTGTGGACACTGCCTCTATCCATCAATTTTGACTTAACGCAGGAAGTAGAAACCACTCTAGGTATTTTAATCAGTAAGAGGTTTAGTTCAGAGTAGAAGACCTTATAAAATCATGGGAACTGTTGACAAATAAAAGAGCTAGAGACTAGCTCACAAGGTGAATCACTGAGCCTCGCTGGCCCAATTTTTCTATCAAATTGTTCCTACAGGCTTAGCTGCAGGAATTGATGATGATGCAAGACGGCAGGAACAACCAGAACTGCAGGAAGATCATCCCTGCCTTTCTACTGGCTGCAGAAACCCGCACGCAATCAGCTAGAAGGTGGGCCAGTTATTGATCGGGCAGCCTAGCTAAGAGGGAATGTGTCATAGACTTAGCTACTGCTCTGATACCACAGAAGACAGAAAAAATTAGGAGGGCATCAACAAGAAGTCCTTTACCGTATTTTGTTTTTGTTTTTGTTTTTTTCTTTGCAAAATAACCATAGAGGTTGTACAGTTTACCTTAGTTTAATTGGGGTTTCCCAGGTGGTAAAGAACCTGCCTGCCAATGGAGGAGACACAAGACACCCAGGTTCAAACTCTGGCTCAGGAAGATCTCCTGTAGAAGGAAATGGCAACCCACTCCTGTATTCTTGCTTGGGAAATTTCATGGCTTGGAGTTTATAGTGCATGGGGTTGCAAAGATTTGGATACAACTGAGTACTCACTCACTCACTCAGTAGTTTAATTGAATTATTATTTTTAAATTAATCTTAAATCAGGCTTTCACTAAGCATCGCCTTTAAATTGAAGTTTATGTTTTTAATAATGATGAGTCACACAACCCTTTGACATTTTTCTAATTAAATATACTATTGCATTAGATTCAGCTGCACAGTGGAATCTGATGTTTCTATACATTAGGCAAGATCACAGTAAAGCGGGGCTTCGCTGGTGGTTCAGTTGGTTAAGGAATCCATCCACAGTGCAGAGACATGGGTTCGATCCCTGGGTTGGGAATACCTCCTGGAAGAGGGCACGATTACCCACACCAATATTCTTGCCTAGGGAATCCCATGCACAGAGGAGCCCGGTGGGCTACAGTTCATAGGAGCAGAGTCGGACACGGCTGAAGCGACTGAACACACACACAGTAAGACCAGCGCCGCCGGCTGTTGTAGGGTTACAAACTGCACTCTCTCTGTGTTCACCACACCCAGGTGCAAGGCTCCGCGCTGCTACTCTTTCTTGAATCTGATGATCCCAGCGGCCTATACAGCATCCTCACAGGGCTGTCTAATAATTGTCACAAGCAGGTGTACAATGTATGGTTAATAGGGCACAGACAGGTCGTTTTGGTTAAAGTTCAAATTAAATCATGTACAAGGCAGAATGACTTCCTTATACCTTATACATCAACTTCTATCATTTTCTCCTCTTAATAGTCTATCATTCTATAGAAAGTACTGGTGAACAATATGCTGCTCTGGCATTGCCAGAGTGGCTCAGCCTTCTGCTCTGGGTCTGTCCATGTTCCTCAATGCTAGGCCTACCGTTTGTTTATGTACTATATAAATATATTATATATTGCATAGTTATCCGCATCGGAGGGTCTTCCCCAGTGGCTCAGTGGTGAAGAATCTGCCGGCAGTTCAGGAGGCATAGGAGACTCAGGTTCAATCCCTGGTTCAGGAAGATCCCCTGGAGGAGGACATGACGAGCCACTCCGGTATTCATGCCTGGAGAATCCCAGGACAGAGGACCCTGGCGGGCTACAGTTCGCAGGGTTGCAAAGAGTCACAGGTGACTGAAGCAACTTGGCACACACACAGGCCACATCGGAGGAAACTAATCAAACATACTTCACATACAGAAAGTGAAAGTCGCTCAGTCATGTCCAACTCTTTGGGACCCCACTGGAGTGGGTAGCCTTTCCCTTCTCCAGGGATCTTCCCAACCCAGGGATCCAACCCAGGTCTCCCGCATTGCAGGAGGATTCTTTACTAGCTGAGCCACAAGGGAAGCTCAAGAATACTGGAGTGGGTAGCCCACCCCTTCTCTAGCAGATCTTCCTGACCCAGGGATCCAACCAGGGTCTCCTGCATTGCAGGTGGATTCTTTACCAACTGCGCCATCAGAGAAGCCTGATATAAGCAAGTTTCAGTTCAGTTCAGTTCAGCAGCTCAGTCATGTCCGACTCTTTGCGACCCCATGAATTGCAGCACTCCAGGCCTCCCTGTCCATCACCAACTCCCGGAGTTCACTCAGACTCACGTCCATCAAGTTGGTGATGCCATCCAGCTATCTCATCCTCTGTTGTCCTCTTTTCCTCCTGCCCCTAATCTTTCCCAGCACCAGAGTCTTTTCCAGTGAGTCAACTCTTTGCATGAAGTGGCCAAAGTACTGCAGTTTCAGCTTTAGCATCATTCCTTCCAAAGAACACCCAGGACTGATCTCCTTTAGAATGGACTGGTTGGATCTCCTTGCAGTCCAAGGGACTCTCAAGGGTCTTCTCCAACACCACAGTTCAAAAGCATCAATTCTTCTGTATGCAGATTTCTTCACAGTCCAACTCTCACATCCATACATGACTACTGTAAAAACCAGAGCCTTGACTAGATGGACCTTTGTTGGCAAAGTAATGTCTCTGCTTTTTTACAGGACTCAAAGTCAGACACAGGTCAGAATCAATTAGCAAAATGTCCAGATGACTCTCACTGCTCAGAAGAGAAGTTAACCGGGTACTCACCCATGGACTTACTTGGTCTTGGAGCTTCCAGAAGTACCTTTCCATTCCATCAGGGAAAAGCATCAGTTGGCAGCCAGTGCTGAGCAGGGGGAGAAACAGGGAGGATCCTGGAAGAAAACGGTTTCTGCAGCTGCTAGGAACGTCCACCTAAACCCCTCTCCTGGGGCTAGCGAGCCATGACACGACCAGTGAGCTTCTCAAAGCCCTCCCCGGGAGCCATCGAGGCCACGCTTCTGCTGGGAACGCGGGACAGCGACATGTCTGAGAACGCAGCCGCCCCACGTGGGCACGGAAAACTGTAACTGAAAGCAGGTCCGGCTGCCCCCGCCCCGCGCCGGCCCATTGCCAAAGCCAATAAAGAGGCAAGGCTGAAGGAAAGGAAAGTTTGCTTTATTTCAGAGACCAGCAGAAAGGGCTAGGGGAGGGGCAGACTCTTATCCAAAGGCTGACTCCCTCCCCAACCCCTCACCAAACCCCGACAGTCATGGGTGCGGGCTTTCCCAGACAGAGGGAGGGGCCTGCATACAGAAGTAGCATGGTCAGCTCCGATGATCACCTTGCACCTGGCCATGTGGTATTCTGATCGGCATTGTCTTGACTGTTTTAAGTACAGTTCATCTTCAGGTCTAGGGCCAGTTTGTTCCCATTTCCTTGAGGCCAGTTCTTAGAACTGTGCGGCTTATGTCATTCTGGTCATCACTTTGGTAATTTCCTCCACCTGGTGGGGGTTTCTGAATCTGTAAGACAGCTCAGAGGATAGGGCTCAGAATGTTACCTATAGCCTTTGAGGAGGAACTACAGGTCCTTGACTAAGTTTAATGACTAAACCATTCCTGTTTAGCCTTGTTGTACTGTTTTCCTTTGTTCTCACATGTTTTACATATTCTCATATCTCTGATTAAACTTATTCTTTGGCTCAAGTTTTTCTGCCAACAAGAAGCCGGCTGCAGACATGAGGGGCAAGGACCACAGGGTCCTGCTCCATTTCAGTAACAGGTCACAGGATGCCATTGGAAGAACGGGGCTTTTCATCTAATATCAAGTGCAAATCTAACCATCTGCCAGAAGAAAGGGTATTTTAGTTACTTGGAAAACAGTTAAATGAACTCAAATTCATGAACTTCACATCCTTTCTGAAATATATATCAATGATCTGCCTAACATCAATAGGCAGAGCCACTTTTCTATAAACAGTGGGTAAAGGAAACCACATGGATAGAAAGGAACTCTGGGACGTCTATGAGGCCCGATGTGCTGCTTCTGTAATGGCGTGTGGGCCAGTGGGGCCTGGATTTCCCAGGTGAACCATCATTTCACTTACTGGGCTTCTCTTCTCTTTGATCCAAAAGGAAAGGACAAAGCTGAGAAGTACAAGGAAGTGCTAAACAGATACACAGGCTAAATAAAACTGTATCTGCAGCCTCCTGGGTGACTTTAGCTAGACACTGGAAATGCTCTAAAGGTGAAAGTTAGATAATGAATGAGCCATCTCTTACTAAAAAATAGGTTAAAATATTCTGGTGAAAACTGACATTTTGATCAGCAGGCAGCCTGGAAGATATCACCTTGACATTCGGTAAACACAGGTGTTTATTTAAAATCAACCATAGCAAAAAAAGTTTATGACATTAAATTCAAAATTACTAGTTTTGATTAAAGAATCACACTTTGTTACAGATAGCTTCCCTGGTGGCTCAGCTGGTAAAAAATCTGCCTGCAATGTTGGAGACCGGGGTTTGATCCCGGGTTGGGAAGATCCCCTGGAGAAGGGAATGGCTACCCACTCCAGTATTCTCGCCTGGAGAATTCCATAGACTATATAGTCCATGGGGACACAAAGAGTCAGACAAGGCTGAGCGACTTTCACTCACAGATAGTTTGCTCCTGCTGCTGCTAAGTCGCTTCAGTTGTGTCTGACTCTTCCCAACCCCATGGACTGCAGCCTACCAGGCTCCTCTGTCCATGGGATTTTCCAGGCAAGAGTACTGAAATGGGTTGCCGTTGCCTTCTCTGGCAGATAGTTTAGGTTACAGAAAACAGATTTTGATACTGTTTGTATTTAATCCAAAGCAACACAATACAAAGCCTTCCCAGGTGGCTCAGTGGTAAAGGATCTGCCTGCCAATGCAAGAGATGCAGATTCTATCCCTGGGTAGGGAAGATCCCCAGGAGAAGGAAATGGCAACCCACTCTAGAATTCTTGCCTGGGAAATCCCATGGATAGCCTGGTGGGCTTCCGTCCATGGGATTGGATGTGATTTAGCCACTAAACAGCAACAGCACAATACAAATGAGGATGACTGCCATTTTTTGGTGGTGGGCGCAGTTGGTATTTTATTTTGCTGTATAGTTTTGCTCTCACCAATGAAATTTCATAAGAAAAGGAGTCCCTATAATTTATTACACGCTAAAAAGACTGATAAGACTCATCAGGCTTTATGCTAGAAGAATCAAGAGTTGAAAGTACGTTTCCAAGTAAAAATTTTAGCCCTAGCTGTACTATTATCTCATCTGACAAGAAGTTCTGCCTGCCCTGAGTTTAGGCAAATTGTGTTTAACCCTGGACATCACAAGCTACCTGCTTGAAGATATTCTTAGTAACAATTTTTTGCATTAAACTTTGACCTAGCTGTATGAAAAGGTTCTTACAGCTTCAAAATGTATTTTGTGTCCCCTTCCAAAGCATCCCTGGTGGCTCAGATGGTACAGAGTCTGCCTGCAATGCAGAAAACCTGGATTCGATCCCTGGGTCAGGAAGATCCCCTGGATAAGGGAATGGCTACCCACCCTAGTATTCTTACCTGGAAAATCCCATGGACAGAGGAACTTGGCAGGCTACAGTTCATGGGGTCACAAAGAGTCAGACCTGACTGAGAGACCAATACTTTCACTTTCAATGCAAAATGACAAAAACATTTGCCTCTGCAAGCTTTGCCATCTGTAATGGAGATAATTGTGCGGAAGTTATCAGGGTGGTGCCAGGGAATATGCAGCCAAAGCTGGTGACTCAGTGCTTTGCATGGTTCTGATGAAAGAAAGGTAGAAAGATAAAAAATTAAATAATATACTAAAATTTTGAGCAGACACAGAAGGAGATTTAGCAGCGATGAGAAGATGTGGGCATTTCTCCTATGAACTTGGAATAGCCAAGGGACAAATGGTTATTATGAACGTCCAAAATATTCACTTTTAGCAGAAAGCAGTGAATAAGAGAATGGTAACAGAATTTATCCCCAGGAATTGATAAACTTCTTTTCACATCTACCCTGTCATTGAAGTGAATGGGTTTACTCATGGAAAGGATGATTTTGTAAAATACTCAGTATTTTACTCTAATGCATCCTTGCCAACACTAGAGTTATCTTTGAAAAATCTTTGCTACTTTAATACTTAAAAAATATCAACCATTAAATTCATACTTACTTGATTATTAAAGAATTTGATCATTTTTCCATATATCTATACTTGTCATTTTACTTATGTGAATTATTTACTATCTTACTTGGCCCATTTTTGTTTTGGGATTTGAAAGTTTTTTTTTTTTTTTATTGGTTTGTAGATATTCTATAAAGATGAAGAATCTTACAGCCACATTTTTATAGTTTTCTTGATAAGTAATTTATAAGAAATTTAGAGGATTTCATGATTACATTTAATGTAGAAATGTCTTTTCATTCACTACATGTAAGCTTAGAAAGTTTTTCTCTATCACAAGATGCTTAAGATCTTGAAGTATTTTTTACCACTGCTATTTATTTAACATTTAACAGATAAATTAATCTGCACTTTGTTTTATTTTATGGTGCATAGTAAAAAGCCAAAAATTTCCATAGACAAATTCTTGAATTATATCAGTTGATTATATCAGTCTCTTAAAAAATAAAATACTCGATATTTTAATTGTACAATAATACCTTTTCTGAAGACTTTTAAGGGTACTTGATACCAGTGGTATATAATATATATTCTAAACACTACAGATACATGTTATTTGAGGAAAAATGCTTTAAGCTCTGCATGTTTATTATAACCCTGTTAGGTTCACATTTGATGGCTTCAGTAATTCTCTGCTGCTGCTACTAAGTCACTTCAGTCGTGTCTGACTCTGTGCGACCCCATAGATGGCAGCCCACCAGGCTCCCCCATCCCTGGGATTGTCCAGGCAAGAACACTGGAGTGGGTTGCCATTTCCTTCTCCAATGAATGGAAGTGAAAAGTAAAAGTGAAGTCACTCAGTCGTGTCCGACTCCTAGCGACCCCATGGACTGCAGCCTACCAGGCTCCTCCGTCCATGGGATTTTCCAGGCAAGAGTACTGGAGTGGGGTGCCATTGCCTTCTCCACAGTAATTCTCTAACCATCATCATCTTAGGTGGCCAGGCAATTTCAAAACATTGGACTTGATGGTACCACATCCAGTTCCTTCCTCCCTGCTTCAATGCTGTCATCCAACCTGGTATTTTGAGCTTTACTGAGGATCTAGTCTAGGGACAACCAATGGGATAGGTTGTCATATATGCTGAAGATCTAAGATATTCTTTACATACTTTATTGATACTACTACGTAGAAATTTTATGAAGTGGTCATTTTAAGTAAATTTTATATTTAATGGAGTTTCAGCTTTACAGAAAAAAAACTGAAGAAATAGTATAGACTTTTAACATATACTGTACACTGCCCCCCCCATTCTTAATATCGTGTCAGTAAGGTACACTTGTTACGATTAATGAAGTAATGCTGTCTGCTAAGTCACTTTGTGTCCTACTCTTTTTGACTGTAAGGACTGTGGCCTGCCAGGCTCCTCTGCCCATGGGATGGATACATTATTATAAATCAAGCTTTCCAAGCAGCTGAGTGGTGAAGAATCTGCCTGCCAATGCAGGAGACATAGGTTTGATTGCTGGGTCAGGAAGATCTCCTGGAGGAAGAAATGGCAACCCACTCCAGAATTTCTGACTGGAAAATCCCATGGACAAAGAAGCCTTGCAGGCTACAGTCCATGGGGTCACAGAGCTGGAGATGACTGAGTGATAAACAATAACAGTAACAGCATTATAAACCATAGCTCATAGATTATTCACTTTTCTGTAATTTTTACCTAAGGCTCTTTTTCTTTTCCTACCCAGGAGCTCACTCGGGATATCACATTACACTGATAAATCTTGTCTCCTTAGGCTTTTCTTGGCTATGACAATTTCTAAGATTCTTCTTGTTATTGATGACATCAAGAGTTTTGAAATGGTCAGGCATTTTGTAGGATGTCTGTCTATTGAAATTTGTCTGATTTTTGTCCATTACTAGATTGAGTTTGGGACTGTTGGGATGAAGATCATAAGGTGTCAGTTTCATCTCTTTGTATCAGGGGTCCATGCCGTCAGTCTAAGTGTCAATTTCATCCCTCTGTATCAAGAGTCCATACTGTCAACCTGAAATTATGAAAGTGAAAGTGGAGAGTGAAAAAGTTGGCTTAAAGCGCAACATTCAGAAAACGAAGATCATGGCATCCGGGCCCATCACTTCATGGGAAATAGATGGGGAAACAGTGGAAACAGTGTCAGACTTTGTTTTTCTGGGCTCCAAAATCACTGCAGATGGTGACTGCAGCCATGAAATTAAAAGACGCTTACTCCTTGGAAGGAAAGTTATGATCAGCCTAGATAGCATATTCAAAAGCAGAGACATTACTTTGCCAACAAAGGTTCACCTAATCAAGGCTCTGGTTTTTCCTGTGGCCATGTATGGATGTGAGAGCTGGACTGTGAAGAAGGCTGAGTGCTTAAAAATTGATGCTTTGGAACTGTGGTGTTGAAGAAGACTCTTGAGAGTCCCTTGGACTGCAAGGAGATCCACCCAGTCCATTCTGAAGGAGATCAGCCCTGGGATTTCTTTGGAAGGAATGATGCTAAAGCTGAAACTCCAGTATTTTGGCCACCTCATGTGAAGAGTTGACTCATTGGAAAAGACTCTGATGCTGGAAGGGATTGGGGGCAGGAGGAGAAGGGGACGACAGAGGATGAGATGGCTGGATGGCATCACTGACTCGATGGACGTGAGTCTGGGTGAACTCCGGGAGTTGGTGATGGACAGGGAGGTCTGGCGTGCTGCTGTGATTCATGGGGTCGCAAAGAGTCAGACACGACTGAGCGACTGATCTGATCTGATCTGATCTGATGTGGACCTTGGTCACCTGGATGAGGTCATACTTTCTGGACTCTACACCACTTTTCACAACCTGCCTCTTTTCATACCATAATTTTGCCACTTGCCAATGCGGGAGGCCCTGGTTCGATTCCTGGGTCAGGAAGATCCCCTGGAGAAGGGATAGGCTACACACTCCAGTATTCTTAGGCTTCCCTTGTGACTCAGCTGGTAAAGAAACCTCCTGAAATGCAGGAGATCGTGGTTTGATCCCTGGGTTGGGAAGATCCCCTGGAGAAGGGAAAGGCTACTCACTCCAGTATTCTGGCCTGGAGAATTCCATGGATCCATGGGGTCACAAAGAATCAGACATGACTGAGCGACTTTCACTCACATGTTCACTTTTATCATTATAGTCTCATAGAAATGGTTTGTGTATTTGATGTTATAACCCAAAGCTGCTGCTGCTGCTGCTGCTAAGTTGCTTCAGCTACTTTATATATTTTGTGGTTAAAGTTGATCAAGCTTTGACCACTGGGGGCTCTTTTAATTGACTTTGGTGACACCTTACATATATCCATCTGTGTGTGTATTCAGGGTATACGCCTTAACATTTTCTGAAAGTATAAGATACTTTGGGTTAACTACCACTTAACTTTCCTGCCCCAGGCTTAGAATCAGACATTTCTCTAAGGAGCTCTGGCCCATGTTATTGTTTTATTGGTGATCCACTTACCCACAAAGAGAATTTTGAACTTCTATTTGTTTGGCATTATGAGTAAAGCTACTGTAAACATTACTGTGCACATATTCTTGTGGATACAACTTTTGAAATCCTTTACTGGATCATAGGATAAAACTATGTTTAATTTGGTAAGAAACTGCCAACCCGCACTACCCTGTCCCCACAAGTGTAACATTTTGCTTCCTATCAGTAGTAAATGAGATTTTACATTCTTCGTATGGTGGTGGTTACTAAGTCATGTCTGACACTTGCGACTCCATGGACTGTAATATAGCTTCCAGGCTCCTCTGTCCATGGGATTCTCCAGGCAAGAATACTGGCATGGGTTGCCATTTCCTTTTGCATTCTTCAGTAAACTCACCAAAAATTGATATCATCATTTTCTTGGATTTAGTCATTCTAACAAGTAAAAGATCTTCACGACCCAGATAATCATGATAGTCTGATCACTGACCTAGAGCCAGACATCCTGGAATGTGAAGTCAAGTAGGCCTTAGAAAGCATCACTATGAACAAAGCTAGTGGAGGTGATGGAATTCCAGTGGAGCTATTCCAAATCCTGAAAGATGATGCTGTGAAAATGCTGCACTCAATATGCCAGCAAATTTGGAAAACTCAGCAGTGGCCACAGGACTGGAAAAGGTCAGTTTTCATTCCAATCCCAAAGAAAGGCAATGCCAAACAATGCTCAAACTACCGCACAATTGCACTCATCTCACACGCTAGTAAAGTAATGCTCAAAATTCTCCAAGCCAGGTTTCAGCAATATGTGAACCATGAACTTCCTGATGTTCAAGCTGGTTTTAGAAAAGGCAGAGGAACCAGAGATCAAATGGGCAACATCTGCTGGATCATGGAAAAAGCAAGAGAGTTCCAGAAAAGCATCTATTTCTGCTTTATTGACTATGCCAAAGCCTTTGACTGTGTGGATCACAATAAACTGGAAAATTCTGAAAGAGATGGGAATACCAGACCACCTGATCTGCCTCTTGAGAAATTTGTATGCAGGTCAGGAAGCAACAGCTAGAACTGGACATGGAACAACATACTGGTTCCAAATATGAAAAGGAGTTCGTCGAGGCTGTATATTGCCACCCTGTTTATTTACTTATATGCAGAGTACATCATGAGAATCGCTGGACTGGAAGAAGCACAATCTGGAATCAAGAGTGCTGGGAGAAATATCAATAACCTCAGATATGCAGATGACATCACCCTTATGGCAGAAAGTGAAGAGGAACTCAAAAGCCTCTTGATGAAAGTGAAAGTGGAAAGTGAAAAAGTTGGCTTAAAGCTCAACATTCAGAAAACGAACATGTCATCTGGTCCCATCGCTTCATGGGAAATTGATGGGGAAACAGTGTCAGACTTTATTTTTCTGGGCTCCAAAATCACTACAGATGGTGACTGCAGCTATGAAATTAAAAGACGCTCAGAAGAAAAGTTATGACCAACCTAGATAGCATATTCAAAAGCAGAGACATTACTTTGCCAACAAAGTTTCGCCTAGTCAAGGCTATGGTTTTTCCTGTGGTCATGTATGGATGTGAGAGTTGGACTGTGAAGAAGGCTGAGGGCTGAAGAATTGATGCTGTTGAACTGTGGTGTTGGAGAAGACTCTTGAGAGTCCCTTGGAATGCAAGGAGATCCAACCAGTCCATTTTGAAGGAGATCAGCCCTGGGTGTTCTTTGGAAGGAATGATGCTAAAGCTGAAACTCCAGTACTTTGGCCACCTCATGCGAAGGGTTGACTCATTGGATAAGACTCTGATGCTGGGAGGGATTGGGGGCAGGAGGAGAAGGGGACGACAGAGGATGAGATGGCTGGATGGCATCACTGACTCAATGGATGTGAGTCTGAGTGAACTCCGGGAGTTGGTGACGGACAGAGAGGCCTGGCGTGCTGAGATTCATGGGGTTGCAAAGAGTCAGACATGACTGAGCAACTGATCTGATCTGATCTGATCTTAACAGGTATGTAGCAGTATATTATTGTTGATTTTGATAAATTAAGATAGCATTTTCTTCTTTAATTATTTGAATTTAGAAAAGCAAATTGTTTACATATCAGCTCACAAGAAAAAAATGTTGTTTAAAAGGGTAAAAAGAATTTGGTTTCTTAATCATGAAAGTTTCTGTTGGTAACATATACCACATATTGAATTTGGCCATGTTTTAGAAATTAAATAAGAAAGATCATAAATGGTGGGAAATGTTTCTAGGTACATTCTATCAGCTGGTTTCTAGATCTCAGTTTTCGGAGGTATCACTTTTTGATGCAAAGTAGGTTAAAGTACGGAGAAGGTGATGGCACCCCACTCCAGTACTCTTGCCTGGAAAATCCCATGGATGGAGGAGCCTGGTAGGCTGCAGTCCATGGGGTCGCTAAGAGTCGGACACGACTGAGTGACTTCACTTTCACTTTTCACTTTCATGCATTGGAGAAGGAAATGGCAACCCACTCCAGTGTTCTTGCCTGGAAAATTCCAGGGACGGGGGAGCCTGGTGGGCTGCCGTCTATGGGGTCGCACAGAGTCAGACATGACTGAAACGACTTATCAGCAGCTTAGCAGCAGGTTAAAGTATAAATTAGGTAAGAATAACAATACAGGTGTGCATATTTGTGATCTCAAATATATAATCATTCCTTACTCTTATAACCATATATACAACTCATTCTTTGCCTTCTAGTATCTTATTTAAATAGAAATTTGTGGATTCAACTTACTTAAAATATTTTTATTTAGATGACAAGGTAATACAGGACAATTTCTCTAAACAATAGATCTTCAGAATACCTGCTAAATCCCAAGCAAATCCTGTTGTTTAATTCAGTGGAATATGAAATAGAATATATTTCACTTGCTTTGTTCTTAATGTGAAAGCTAGTAAATCTTTGCTTTCTCATTGCTTCCTCATAAATGTTTCAAAAATGTCTGGTATCAACCTGCTGCTTATCCTTTACAGGCTAAAACAATGACAATATTGTAGATATTTTGCCTGTAGCATCTTCTATTTCTTTGGAAAGGAATTAAATAATTTAAGAGAGAGGACAATTATCTTGCTAAATAACAATACAACCTTTTTCTAACAGATTCACTTATATAAGAAATCCTTTCACTAAATTCTATCTTTGTCTACTGGCCTGAAGACATATATAATGGAATGAAAATACTAAATATAATATCCAACAACAAATTTGTTCTTTTGGTCCAATAGGTTTTAAGTGAAAGTAAAATAGCTATGTGTGGTAAAAATAAAAATGATCTGTGCAGGAATACTTTCAGTTGAACCCAAACAAAAGAACTTTTAATTGTAGGCTTTGACATGATGAGAATATTAATACAATGGCAGTGTACTGATGTCATCACCATAAATAAACATCTTAAAATTTCTCAATAATAACATAGCATTCCTCCTTCTTTTAAGCTCTTCATCCATTTCCACCTTAATATATTATTTCTTAAATTTATTCCTTCCCAACTAGAAGTGAGATACTTTGAGACAAAGAGCTCTGTTATGTTAATCTTTTATTTCCACCATTCAGCATAAAGTTTATCATAAATTATGCACTCAGTAAATGTTCACTGGACTGTGCTTTAAACTGAATTTAAAAGGAAGTATATGGTGGAAGTCAGATTTATATGAAATTCAAAGTGCTGTTGTTGAACACACTGAGTATATGCTGAGCTTCCCTGGTGACTCTGATGGTAAAGAATCTGCCAGCAATGGGGCAGATGGAGGTTCGATCCTTGGGTAGCGAAGAGCCCCTGGGGAAGGGAATGGCTACCCACTCCAGTATTCTTCGTGAAGTATATACTAGCCATGTTTATACTGGGTTGGCTAAATGGTTCATTCAGATTTTCCACAATGAACTCTTTGGCCAACCCATTATTTGTCATTTAGTAACATCACACATTTAGTAACATTATTTTCTTGGGTTCCAAAATCACTGCAGATGGTGACTGCAGCTGTGAAATTAAAAGACGCTTGCTCCTTGGAAGAAAAATTATGACCAACCTAGATAGCATATTGAAAAGCAGAGACATTACTTTGCCAATTAAGGTCTATCTAGTCAAAACTATGGTTTTCCCAGTGGTCATGTATGGATGTGAGAGTTGAACTATAAAGACAGCTGAGCACCAAAGAATTGATGGCTTTTGAACTGTGATGTTGGAGAAGACTCTTGAGAGTCCCTTGGACTGCAAGGAGATCCAACCAGTCAATCCTAGAGAAAATTAGTCCTGAGTATTCATTGGAAGGACTGATGCTGAAGCTGAAACTCTAATACTTTGGCCACCTGATTTGAAGAACTGACTCATTTGAAAAGACCTTGATACTGGGAAAGATTGAAGGCAGGAGGTGAAGGGGACAACAGAGGATGAGATGGTTGGACGGCATCACCGACTCAATGGACATGAGTTTGAGTAAGCTCCGGAATTGGTGATAGACAGAGAAGCCTGGCATGCTGCAGTCCATGGGCTCACAGAGAGTCAGACAGCACTGAGCAACTGAACTGAGGTGTACTAATGACATACAACCTTATATTTCCAGAAGGGAGTTTATCATATGAAAAGTATGACTCTCCCCAAAGCCTCAATACAGAGAGCAAACAAAGGAAATTCCAAAGCTCCAGAATAAATTGCTTTCTAGGGGCTGATTAGAGGACTGCTCATTTTTGTGTTTACTATATTATAAAGCACCTTAACTCCAATCTCAATTATTTAATGAATTGGCAGATTTTAAAGAAAAGTTGTTTAAATCTTCACAAACATTCAATTCTATCCTGCAAATGAAGACAGGAGGATCTGGCAAGATGTCAAATGAAGAAAACGCAACAGAGCAAACAGTTTTTAGAAACAGTATTGCAAAATATCCACTTACCATTCTCAGGATTCTCCTCCTGGAGAATGTCAGTCAGCATCTATATTTGACTGTAGGAACAAGAAAAAAGACTTGGGACCTGATGACAGAATATTATACACATATATGTGTGTATATGTATCAGTAATACTTTTTAAAATTTTATATCTAATTGGCTTGTGTAAAATTTTTTAATCACTTAAACAAAAATAAGGAATTTCAAAACCTGTCTTCTGTGATCCTTCTGTATTACACAGTTAAAGCTAATGAAAATAAAACTTTTCAGTTTATAGGATATAGTTTTATCCTATATTTCAACTATAGGATAAACAGTGTGAGTCTGTGCATAAACCTAGGGACATGACTAGTGTGTTTATTCATTTTACTATAATATTTATTTCTATTTTTAGAGCAGGTTTACATTTTATTACATTTATCAAAATTTGTTTAATCTATATGTATAAATAATATGAGGGAAGTTAGATAAAAGAAATAATGTTTCATTACATTATTTATTGTGACTATAGCATCAAGTTGTCTGAAAATGCAAAGATAGAGCTATGATTTCATCATTAATATATAATATATAGATTGGAAAATTTTAGCACAAATTTTAATACTCTGGTAAATATTCTTATAGTGTCTATTTAATTGAATAGGGACTAAAATATATTACAAGACTAAAAAGTTTCTTTTCATAGGACAATTATCAATATTTGCAAAGAAATTGATTACCATAAGGGTTTGGTCCATATCTTAATTTTTACTTATTTTTCCCAGCTATAATATATAGGTTGTTCAGACTGGGAGAAATTCATAAGTTAATTAAAATCTAATAAAAAGATAAATGTGATCATTTGCAGATGCAAAGGATCCCAGACAGTTCTAACAAATTTTGGTTACCTGAAAGGTTGGGTTTTCTGAATGTAGATTTTAGCATAACCAGGAACATTTTGATCTCTGTATTTATAATAGAAAGTATACATTGGCTAATGTTTGTGAATCATATTTAGTGGAAATATATTTATTTGGATTTTATACTAAAAAGTTTATTAAGGAAACACAATCCTATGTCCATTTATAAAAATAAACATCTCTTTTGTTCATATTTTTAAAATGTAAAGGCTTTAAGGTAAAATTTTAAAGTTCACATATTTTAAGAATAGCTTATTGATAACTACATTAATAAATATATGTTTTCTCACTAGTAAATAGGTCAAGAGATCTAGCTTTTCCTTTGGGAGCTGAAAAGCATATGTTTAGGGACCATTAGGTGTATAACTATACCTCCAGCTAAATTGTAAAGCCAAGTTCTCATTTCTCTGTGTAAATGGAACTAATGGATAAAGTTTTGTAAATAGGTCAAAAATAAGTTTTAACTTCATAACTCTCAATATAAAACATTTAAGTTAAAAAGTAGAAATTGCAATTACAAAGTAATATTGTCAATTTTTTTATCAGTAAGCATTGAGTTCTTAATATTAAAATGTATTATTTTAATATATTTACTTATGTTTGAAAAAATTAATGTTTCTCTATGTTAAGGTTTGTTAATGCAAACAAATCAAGAATATCCCTATATGTATTGTAATTGATTAGTTTTCTTCTAACATAAAACAAGGTTCCCTTACAAGTGAATGAAACAAAAACATTATTTACATAGGTTCCAAATCTTTAAGATAGTATTTACCATTGAAAATACTTAGTATACTATCTCTTTGGTATCTTTAAGTTTTTAAACTTAAGTATCTGATTGTAAATCAATTATTATCTGATTGGAAATATGGCTGCAGATTAGAAATATGCCTTACTGAACCATATAAAATCAATATACATTAGACTATAAATAAATGAAGGTAAAATTAACTTTTCTCCTTACCATGAAAGAAGTAAACTAAGTTAATTTATAATACCTTGATTGATATTTTGCAAAGTATTTTCCTGAGGATCTTCAATAGTGACATATAATTAAAATAAGATTATTCATAATCCTTTTTCATACCTTAATCAAGTAAGTTTATTTCTTTATTCCAAATCAGCAATATATCTTAATCAGTCATACTTAAGAAGGCATTTAACCCTCCAATGCCAGTGTGGTTGTGAGAGCCATGTTTTTAAAATACAATATTTTAAAAGATTTCCTGGGTATAGACCATTTTTAAAGTCTTCATTGAATCTATTACACTGCTTCTATTTTACGTCTTGGTTTTCTTGCTGTGAGGCATTTGGCGTCTTAGCTCCTAATGAGATATTGAACCTGCACCCCCTGCGTTGGAAGGTGAAGTCTTAATCACTGGGTCACCAGGAAGTCCCTGTGAGACTTCCACTTTCTAGGCAGTTCTTATAAGAATCCCCAAAATAAAGGATTACCTTACATTTAAGGATTTTAGACCAGGATTTATGCACAGAAAGTATTTGTAGCTCTTAAACAGAATTAATTCCAAGAAAACATTATAGTATCTGACTTCATATTCACACTGCCACTTTAATTAATTACTTGTTTGTCAACTAATGTTTATGAACCCTTAGAATGTGATCAAAATGCATCTAGTCCCTTGGTTTGCAAAGTGAGATGGCGGTGCCTCTTCTATGAGTCAGGTTAAAGGATGTAAGAAATTACTAAATATTTTTATAATAAACGTAATACAGTAGGTACATAATTACAATGAACATCTCTAAAAAGTGAAGAAAAGGCATGGTGTAAGAAATTCCTCTGGGAAAACAGGACAGACTTCCACATTCCTCTGCAGTTATTTCAGTTAAGTGTTTTTTGTGTTTTTTTTTTTTCTGTTTCTGAATGTTATCTGGCACCTTGATGATGAAGGAGTCTCAGAAATCTCATTTTCCCAGACCTTATTCCTCCTAACGGGAGGAGAATCAATCTAAGAGTCAAAAGAGGTTCCACGTGCTCATGGGGGACACTTTCCAACTAAGGATATATCCTCACCAACTACCTAAACCGTTAGACACAATCTTGGTGGCTTCACTTCATATTTTTGAGTCCTTCTAACCCTGCAGAGTAAATATTAAGTTTGAAGATGAAATAGCTCAGAGACTTGACAAAAAACACTTGTCTCAGTCTAGCTTTAAAATATCATCTATTCACCACATGATGCTTCTCTCTGCATGTGGACATAGACAACTTATACCCACTTGGTGTTTCAGCTCCTGAAATTGAATTGCTGAAAATTTTCTTTCACATTTCCATTCTAGCATAACAGAAATCCTGACATTTATAATTCCTTTATAACGTATGAGGAAAATTATCATAATCACCAATATTTTGTAATCATCAGCAATTTTACTATTTTTGAATTTTTCAAAACCAGAAATATTTTATATCCAGCTACTACATATAAGGGGGACATTTTATGCAATTTTATTAATGCTTAATTTCATAAATTTCCTCTAAGAATTCATGAATGAATATTAAAAATTACTCTTATAACCATAAAATGTGCATGGATGCTCATTCGTGTCCAACTCTTTGTGACTCTAGCCCATCAGGTTTCTCTGTCCATGGGATTTTCCAGGTGAGAATACTGGAGTAGGTTGTCATTTCCTTCTCCAAAATATAAAATAGTCTATAATTACATTTGTGAGTTTGTTTGCCCACATTTGCTCTTTTTGTACATGACAGTGGTAAAAGTGATTGTTCCTATAATCGAGACAATTGACAAACTTACACAAAGTTGAACATTAAATTTTCACTCAAGGAGCAGAACATCATGCCCATTGTTAACGTTTTGGGGAAGAATAAGATGATTACAAAAATAAACACTAAAAGTCTAGTACAAAATAAGCTTGTGGATGCTACCTGTACCCCAAATTTTATTTTAAGTAAGAGAATTGATGAGGATGACTTTCTAGCGGACTCCCTCTGAATTTTCTCAATGCGGAAAAATGTGTGGTATGATATTGAGAACACATCCTCTGTTGTTTTCCCAGCTGCCTACAAAATAGAGGATGTGTTCAAAGTTCCCATGGATCATGGATCATGTAGCCAGCCAGGTTTTTCTGTCCGTGAGATTTCTCAGGCAATGGTACTAGAGTGAATTGCCATTTCTGCCTCCAGGATATCTTCCCGACCCAGGGATGGAACTCACATCACCTGAGTCTCTTGCATATGCAATTTCAATTAGTTCAATTCAGTCACTCAGTCCTGTCTGACTCTTTGTAACCCCATGGACTGCAGCATTCCAGGCTTCCCTGTCCATCCCAATTCCTGGAGCCTACTAAAACTCCTTTCCATTGTGTTGGTGATGCCATCCAACCTTCTCATCCTCTGATGTCCCCAACTCCTCCTGCGTTCAATCTTTCCCAAATATGTCAGTTCTTTACATCAGGTGGCCAAAGTATTGGAGTTTCAGCTTCAGCATCAGTCCTTCCAATGAATATTCAGGACTGATTTCCTCTAGGATGGACTGGTTGGATCTCCTTGCAGTCCAAGGGACTCTCAAGAGCCTTCCCAACACCACAGTTCAAAAGCATCAATTCTTTGGCTCTCATCTTTCTTTACTGTCCAACTCTCATATCTATACATGACTACTGGAAAAACCAAACTTTGAGTAGATGGACATTTGTTGGCAAAGTAATGTCTCTACTTTTTCATATGCTGTCTAGGTTGGTCATAACTTTTCTTCTAAAGAGCAAGTGTCTTTTAATTTCATTGTTGCAGTCACCATTGTCACTGATTTTGGAGCCCAAAAATATAAAGTCTGTCACTGTTTACAGTTTCCCATTTATTTGCTGGAGAAGGAAATGGCAACCAACTCGTGTTCTTGCTTGGAGAATCCTAGGGAAGGGGACCCTAGTGGGCTGCCGTCTAAAGAGTCACACAGAGTCGGACATGACTGAATTGACTTAGCAGCAGCAGCAGCAGCAGCATCTATTTGCCATGAAGTGGTGGGACCAGATGCCATGATTTTAGTTTTCTTAATGTTGAGTTTTAAGCCACCTTTTTCACTCTCCTCTGTCACTTTAAACAAGAGGCTCGTTAGTTCTTCTTTGCTTTCTGCCTTAAGGTTGGTGTCATCTGCATATCTGAGGTTATTGACATTTCTTTTGAGAATCTTGATTCCAGCTTGTGCTTCATCCATTCCAACGTTTCTCATGATGTACTCTGCATATAAGATAAATAAGCAGAGTGACAATATACAGCCTTGACGTACTCCTTTTCCTATTTGGAACCAGTCTGTTGTTCAATGTCCTGTTCTAACTGTTGCTTCCTGACCTGCATACAGATTTCTCAAGAGGCAGGTCAAGTGGTCTGGTATTCCCATCGCTTGCAGAATTTTCCACAGTCTGCTGTGATCCACAAAGTCAAGGGCTTTGGCATAGTCAATAAAGCAGAAATAGATGTTTTTCTGGAAGTCTCACTTTTTCGATGATCCAACGAATTTTGGCAGTTTGATCTCTGGTCCCTCTGCTTTTTCTAAATCCAGCTTGAACATCTGGAAATTCATGGTTCATGTATTGCTGAAGCCTGGCTTGGAGAATTTTGAGCATTACTTTGCTAGTGTGTGAGAGGAGTACAATTGTGCAATAGTTTGAACATTCTTTGGTATTCTCTCTCTTTGGGATTGGAATGAAAACTGACCTTTTCCAGTCCTGTGGCCACTACTGAGTTTTCCAAATTTGCTGGCATACTGAGTGCAGCACTTTCACAACATCATCTTTTAAAATTTGAAATAGTTCAACTGGAATTCCATCAACTCCACTAGCTTTGTTCGTAGTGATGCTTCCTAAGGCCCACTTGACTTCACATTCTAGGATATCTGGCTCTAGGTGAGTAATCACACCATTGTGGTTACCTGGGTCATGAAGATCTTTTAGTATAGTTCTGTGTATTCGTCCCACCTCTTCTTAATATCTCTGCTTCTTTTAGGTGCATAACATTTTGTCCTTTATTGTGCCCATCTTTGCATGAAAGATCCCCTTGGTATCTCTAATTTTCTTGAAGCAATCTCTAGTTTTTCCCATTCTATTGGTTTTCTTTATTTCTTTGCATTGATCACTGAGGAAGGCTTTCTTATCTCTCCTTGATATTCTCTGGAACTCTGCATTCAAATGGGTATATCTCTCCTTTTCTCCTTTGCCTTTCACTTCTCTTCTTTTCACAGTTATTTAGAAGTCCTCCTCAGACAACCATTTTACCTTTTTTCCATTCATTTTTTTGGGAGGATGGTCTTGATCACTGCCTCCTGTACAATGTCACAAACCTCTGTCCATAGTTCTTTAGGCACTGTGTCTGTCAGACCTAATCTCTTGCATCTATTTGTCACTTCTACTATATAATCGTAAGGGATTTCATTTGAAAAGGCAAAAAGATAAGGCACTGAAAGATGAATTCCTCAGGTCAGTAGGTGCCAGTATGCTACTGGAGATCAGTGGACAAATGACTCTAGAAAGAATGAAGAGACAGAGCCAAAGTAAAAACAATACCCAATTGTGTATATGATTGGTGATAGAAGTAAAGTCCAATGCTGTAAAGAGCAATATTGCACAGGAAACTGGAATGTTAGGTCCATGAATCAAGGCAAATTGGAAGTGGTCAAACAGGAGATGGCAAGAGTGAACATTGACATTCCAGGAATCAGCAAACTAAAATGGACTGGAATGGGTGAATTTAACTCAGATGACCATTATATCTACTAGTGCGGGCAGGAATCCCTCAGAAGAAATGGAGTAGCCACCATAGTCAACAAAAGAATCCAAAATGCAGTACTTGGATGCAATCTCAAAAACGACAGAATGATCTCTGTTCGTTTCCAAGGCAAACCATTTAATATCACAGTAATCCAAGTCTACGCCCCAACCAGTAACACTAAAGAAACAGAAATTGAATGGTTCTGTGAAGACCTACAAGACCTTTTAGAACTAACACCCAAAAAAGATGTCCTTTTCATTATAGGGGACTGGAATGCAAAAGTAGGAAGTCAAGAAACACCTGGAGTAAGAGGTAAATTTGGCCTTGGAATATGGAATGAAGCAGGGCAAAGACTAATAGAGTTTTGCCAAGAGAATGCACTGGTCATAGCAAATACCCTCTTCCAACAACACAAGAGAAGACTCTATACATGGGCATCACCAGATGGCCAACACTGAAATCAGATTGATTATATACTTTGCAGCCAAAGATGGAGAAGCTCTACACAGTCAGCAAAAACAAGACTGGGAGCTGACTGTGGCTCAGATCATGCACTCCTTATTGCCCAATTCAGACTTAAATTGAACAAAGTGAGGAAAACCACTAGACCATTCAGGTATGACCTAAATGAAATCCCTTACAATTATACAGTGGAAGTGAGAAATATATATAAGGGACTAGATCTGATAGACAGAGTGCCTAATCAAATATGGATGGAGGTTTATGACACTGTGCAGGAGACGGGGATCAAGACCATTGCCAAGAAAAAGAAATGCAAAAAACAAAATGGCTGTCTGAGGAGGCCTTACAAATAGCTGTGAAAAGAAGAGAAGTGAAAAACAAAGGAGAAAAGGAAGAATACATGCCGGGGTCCAGCCCCGGTGGATCCAGGGAATTCGAAGGGGGACGGCTTTGGTGATCAGGATACAATAGCTTTAATTAAATATTAATTAGAGATATAAAGGCTTATAGAATAAGGAGAGCTCAGTAGGAAAATTCAGTGGAGAAAAGAGGCTGAATAACTTGGTTTACGTGGAAAGCTAATACAATTCCAAAGCAAGGAATTTATGTCACCTATGTAGGCTGCAGGCATCCTCCCGTTCTCCGAAGGAGAGGAGACACTAAGGCCTCCCCGGTCAGATCTTAGAAGCCCAGGCATAATTAGTAGGCTTGACGAGCCTCCATGTTCCAGATGGGAATTCAGCCAGAAGGTGAGAGAAAGAACGACATGGGGAGACCAGTCTTTTGAGGAAGTTATCCTGTTTTTTTTTTTTTATTTTTCCAGGGTCTGTTTTTATACACTGAGATGTTATACAAAAGTCACGTGGGGTCAGCAGTCCCGACTTTTATTAAAGTCAGGTGCTTCATACAAATGTATACAGAGGTCTTAGGGGTGTTATATCATCTTCTGGCCAGGGGGCCTGCTGGCAATTTATGACCCTCTCCTTGTGACAGCAGTCAGTCAACCAGAACACTTATTTCTCCAGGGGTGATTATTCTTAAAACAGACGCCACCTTCCAAAGGTACCAGATAAAGTTACATTCCTATAGGGTGAGGGTGCAGTGGGTTTTAACTAAGGAAAGAATTTGCTTAGCCTAAGGTCTAATGTGATTAATATCAAAGGTTAATACTTATTTCTTCTATATATTCATTAATGTGTATAAGGGCAGGGGATGTGGAGACTTAGCAGCAAACATTGGCTCAACAAATGAAAAACCCTTCACCAATACAATTTCTAATCAGCCCACTATACTATACTAATAGTTATCTAACTTCTCTAAAGAACCTGTTATTAGAAGGTTTAAAGCATCTCGTGCCTCTCACGGTTGGGAGGCTGTGAACAATCACATGTGGCTGGACAAGCCTGTCAGGCAGGCTAGAGAAACTTCAGAGGAGTTTGTAGGTTGAAACACTCCTGTCACACCCAGGAATTTTTGACTGGAGCTCTAAGTTAACTCATTCTCTGAAAGAGGTGGTGGGGGACAGCCTCTCATAAAGTCAGAGGTGAAGGTGAGAGCACAAAGTAGTAAAGTAGGCAAACTCTGGTTTTGGGGGTAGATGCTCGAGAATTTTCAGGGGGATTCCTGAAGCTTAATCCCGCATTTGCGTATGCCGAGCCTCCTTCCTCATGACCTCTGCCACAGGTGGAGTTCCTTACACTGGCTCCTGGCAAATACACACATTTAAACATAGAGTTACAAAGAATACAAAGAGAGATAAGAAAGCCTTCCTCAGTGATCAATGCAAAGAAATAGAGGAAACTAATGGAATGGGAAAAACTAGAGATCTCGCCAAGAAAATTAGAGATACCTAGGGAACATTTCATGCAAAGATGGGATCAAAAAAGTACAGAAATGGTATGTACCTAACAGAAGCAGAAGATATTAATAAGAGTTGGCAAGAATACACAGAAGAACTATACAAAAAAAGATCATCATGACACACGATGGTGTGATCACTCACCTAGAGCCAGGCATCCTGAAGTGTGAAGTCAAGTGGGCCTTAGGAAGCATCGCTATGAACAAAGCTAGAGGAGGTGATGGAATTCCAGTTGAACTGTTTCAAATCCTAAAAGATGATGCTGTGAAAGTGCTGCACTCAGTATGCCAGCAAATTTGGAAAACTCAGTAGTGGCCACAGGACTGGAAAAGGTCAGTTTTCATTCCAACCCCAAAGAAAAGCAATACCAAAGAATGTTCAAACTATTGCACAATTGTACTCCTCTCACACACTAGCAAAGTAATGCTCAAAATTCTCCAAGCCAGGCTTCAGCAATACATGAACCATGAATTTCCAGATGTTCAAGCTGGATTTAGAAAAAGCAGAGGGACCAGAGATCAAACTGCCAAAATTCGTTGGATCATCGAAAAAGCGAGACTTCCAGAAAAACATCTATTTCTGCTTTATTGACTATGCCAAAGCCCTTGACTTTGTGGATCACAGCAGACTGTGGAAAATTCTGCAAGCGATGGGAATACCAGACCACTTGACCTGCCTCTTGAGAAATCTGTATGCAAGTCAGGAAGCAATAGTTGGAACTGGACATTGAACAACAGACTGGTTCCAAATAGGAAAAGGAGTACGTCAAGGCTGTATATTGTCACTCTGCTTATTTATCTTATATGCAGAGTACATCATGAGAAACACTGGAATGGATGAAGCACAAGCTGGAATCAAGATTGCCGGGACAAATATCAATAACCTCAGATATGCAGATGACACCACCCTTAAGGCAGAAAGTGAAGAGGAACTAAAAAGCCTCTTGATGAAAGTGAAAGAGGAGAGTCAAAAAGGTGGCTTAAAACTCAACATTAAGAAAACTAAGATCATGGCATCTGGTCCTACCACTTCATGGCAAATAAATGGGGAACAGTGTCAACAGTTGCTGACTATTTTTGGGGTCTCCAAAATCACTGCAGATTGTGACTGCAGCCATGTAATTAAATGATGTTTACTCCTTGGAAGAAAAGCTATGACCAACCTAGACACAATATTAAAAAGCAGAGACATTACTTTGCCAACAAAGGTCTGTCTAGTGAAAGCTATGGTTTTTCTGTAGTCATGTACGGATGTGAGAGTTGGACTATGAAGAAAGCTGAGCACTGAAGAATTGAGGCTTTTGAACCTTTATGTTGGAGAAGACTCTCTAGAGTCCCTTGGACTGCAAGGAGATTCATCCAGTCCATGCTAAAGGAGATCATGAGTGTCATGAGTGCAGGGGCCCTCTTGATTACAGTGCCCTTTCAAAGAGACCCCAGAAAGTTCCTTCTCCCTTTCTATCATATAAGGACACAGAAAGATTCCTTTTGGACTCTGTCCCCCAGAGCTGTGAGAGAATAAATTCTGTGGTTTTAAGTCACCCATTTGGCGACTTAAATGCTTAAGGCATCTCTTGGAATATAACACATGATCCAAGTCTCTTCCTATAATTCTTTCCATTTCAAAAAATCTCATTTATACTTAAGTTGAAATGTATACCTTTTTTTCTAAAATTATACAGGTTTTCAAACTTAAAGTGATTTGTCTTTTATCTCTTTACTTTACAGATTTTGTTCATCAATTTGAGGTTAGAAATGAATTTTGAAAGCACAGCTGAACCATGATTTAAAAAAGAAAATGTGATTAATTTGACATCATTAAAATTTATAACCTCTTCTCTATTAGAGACACTGAAGAATAGAAAATGACAAGTCACAGACTCATGGAAAATATTTGGAAAACACATTATCTATTAAAGGACTTATATACAAAGCACTCTTAAACCTCAATAAGAGACAATTAACCCAACTGAAAATCTGTAAAATCCCTGAAAAGGCACCTCACCAAAAAAGATATACAGATGGCAATTAATTAAACATGAAAAGATGCCCAATATTATCAATCACTAGGTAACTGGAACAACGTGCTGTCACTTCACATCTTATAGAATGGCTAATTTCTTTTTTTTTTTTTTAATGGTCAAAATAAAAAAGAAAACAAAATATCAAGTGCTGATGATGTGTAAGATTTTGGCCCAAACTGAATGCAACCAACATGCCCTTAAAAAAAAAAAAAAATGACTGGATAAACAAACTATGGTACATTTAAGTGATGAGATATTATTCAGTAATAAAGGGATGAGCTATAATGCCACAAAAATACACAGAGAAAATTTGAATGCGTATTGTTTAGGGAAAGTAAATTGCATTAAAAAGCTACAAACTCTAAGATTCCAAATATATGACATTCTGGAAAGAGCAAAAACTATGGAGATACAAACGCCATTAGTGAACGCCAGAGACTTGGGGACAGGTGGGAAGAATGAATAAATGAAGCACTGGAAGATATAAGTCCTGATAATGTTACAAATTTCTCAAAATCCATAAAACTGTACACTACAGAGTGAATCCTGATGTAAACTATAGACTGTATACAGACTTTAGTTAATAATAATGTATCAATATCAGTTCATCAATTGTAACAAATGTATCATACTAAAGCAAAATTCTAAGAATAAACAGTGACTGTGGGTAGAGAAGGTTATATGTTAGCGTTCTCTTCTATCTCCTCAATTCTCAGTAAATAGAAAACAGTTCTAAAATCAAGTATATTAGTTTCAGTAACAATATAATGTAGAGAACTAGATCAGATCAGATCAGTCGCTCAGTCGTGTCCGACTCTTTGCGACCCCATGAATCGCAGCACGCCAGGCCTCCCTGTCCATCACCAACTTCCGGAGTTCACTCAAACTCATGTCCATCGAATCAGTGATGCAGTCCAGCCATCTCGTCCTCTGTCGTCCCCTTCTCCTCCTGCCCCCAATCCCTCCCAGCATCAGAGTCTTCTCCAATGAGTCAACTCTTCGCATGAGGTGGCCAAAATACTGGCGTTTCAGCTTCAACATCATTCCTTCCAAAGAAATCCCAGGGCTGATCTCCTTCAGAATGGACTGGAGTAATTGTATTAAATCAATTTAATATTGATTTCAACTCTAAAATGCTATTACTGGACATTGTGTCATGGGGCAAAATATATTATTCCACTGCATTAATGCTCTTTAAAGCTTCCTGACTTAACATGGAATTTCTTTTCCCTTGGCTTCATGTTTCTATGAAAAGGGTGCTCCATTGGAATAATTCCCCTCATTTCCTCATTTATTCCTCCTCAACAAAATCAATAAGCTCAGTGTGTTTAAAGAACATATGGTGGGGAGACCTAATGGGGCAAAATGACTCGGGGAATGAGTGGTTGTTGGGGTCAGATTATGTAAGATACTAGAGTTTATGGTGAAGTGGCTTTATTTACTTTTATCACAAAGAGAAGTCATACTAAGGCTTGTGGTAGTGTAATAATGTTATTTGGTTTATGTTATAAAAGGAGCGTACTCTTAAATGATAGTACAAGGGTCAATATGGGCTTCCCTGATGACTCAGTGGTAAAGAATTTACCTGCAATGCAGCAGACGCGAGTTCGATCCCTGGGTCAGGAAGATCCCCTGGAGAAGGAAATGGCAACCGACTTCAGTATCCTTGTCTGAAGAATCCCATGAACAGAGGAGCCTGGTGGGTTTTACAGTCGAGGGGTTTGTGAAGAGTAGGACATGACTAAACCACCACCACAGGAGTCAAGGGCCAAGATAGAAAGTGTAGCTGAAAGTCAAGTCCAATAGTCTATGAAGCAGACGATGATGACATAAGTTAGAATGGCACATTAGTGGAAGTCTCAAAGATTAGAAAGATGAAGGAAATAATTTGCTGAAATAAGCAGGGGAAAAGATATGAATTCAAATTCTTTTAAAGATTGAATTCTGGAAAAAAAATAGCATTGCTATTCATTGATTTGGGCATCGCTGGGTCCTAACAGAGATAAGATTTAAACTAAGAGAGCAGAGCAGAGATAGATGACCTAAATGAATAAGCTGATCTAATGGAAACTTATACTTTTGCACTATGAATAAGCAAATACAAAAAGAAGGAAAGGGGGACTAAAAGATATGTTGTTTCTGCTTCACATTTTCCCTGAAGCAACCATTGCTTTCATTGGGTTGAAGAATAAAAGCAAAAATCAATACTCAATGATTTTCTCTCTAAATATATGTATAAGAAAGAAATGTGTTTAACTGCAAGTAATAGAAAAATTAAAAGATGCTTACTCCTTGGAAGAAAAGTTATGACCAACCTAAGTAGCATATTCAAAAGCAGAGACATTACTTTGCCAACAAAGGTCTGTCTAGTCAAGGCTATGGTTTTTCCAGTGGTCATGTATGGATGTGAGAGTTGGACCGTGAAGAAGGCTGAGCACCGAAGAATTGATGCTTTTGAACTGTGGTGTTGGAGAAGACTCTTGAGAGTCCCTTGGACTGCAAGGAGATCCAACCAGTCCATTCTAAAGATCAGCCCTGGGTGCTCTTTGGAAGGAATGATGCTAAAGCTGAAACTCCAGTACTCTGGCCACCTCATGCAAAGAGTTGACTCACTGGAAAAGACTCTGATGCTGTGAGGGATTGTGGGCAGGAGGAGAAGGGGATGACAGAGGATGAGATGGCTGGATGACATCACTGACTCGATGGAAATGAGTTTGAGTAAACTCCGGGAGATGGTGATGGACAGGGAGGCCTGACGTGCTGCGATTCATGGGGTTGCAAAGAGTCAGATACAACCGAGCAACTGAACTGAACTGAATAGAAAACCTGACAAAGTAGAATACACACTTGGGTGTTTTTTTTTTTTTTTTTTTTTTCCTTGCACATATCTTACCCAAAGGTTGGGCAGCCTTTGTTCTGGTTCAGATACTCAATATGACCATCAGACCAGGCTCTTTCTCATTCTGCTTTATCCAACTTGCTGCCTTGACTTTTCTCCTCATGTTTATTGCATTATAGTGACAACAAGGTTGTTGCTTCTCCGGGCTTATGCACATGTTCTTGGCAGGATGAAGAGGAATCATGAAGACACAACTCTCTCTCTTTACATCAGCAAAGTATCAAGTTTCATAGAGACTTTCACAGCACACTTACCCTTACAGGTCATTGACAAAAGGTGTGCCCTGTTGCCTCTTTCGATGAAAATAAGACTCAGCCACCTGAAACTTAGATACTTACAGACAAGGAGAAAAGCCTTGGTAACCTGTGCTCACACGCTGACAACTCTGTCTCTTTCTCACACACACATTTATGTGTATATTTTCACTCATTTTAATTCTTATATTAATTCATTTATTAATAGTATATCCCATCTTCCCATTATTGTCAAGAGTAGCAAAAACATCAGATAAAAATTTTGTATCTTTTTATGACCTTGAGAAGTTAAAAGCACAATGTAACAAGTATGTGAATTATAAAAATGGCACATATTACTTAGAATTTTTTGTAAAAATTGCCTACACTTTTCATGTTTTGTTTTAAGCAAAGGGCTGACAACATGTACTTCTTAGGGAACTGTTGCATGCTCTTAATATTTGAAATGTCCAGAATTATTTTTCTTTGGTACAGAAAAAGTAGCCACTCACCTCAGATTTTAATCTGCTATTTGAGACCTTAAATCATGGATCCCAGAAGGCACAGACTTCTTTTTTTTTTTTTTTTTTGAACCCACATCTCCTGCACTACAGGTGGATTCTTCTTTTTTTTTTTTTTTTTGCAGGGGAAAATGGACAAAGGAATGGATCAATGAGAGTGGGAGGGAAATGGGAAGAAAGAAGGGGAATGATGGTGGGGAGGAGTATATGTAATTTCTTAACCAATGGCTTTCTGTTTTTAATCACAAAGAACACTTAAAAAAATCATGTTGAATTCATCCTATATTAGGAGGTTTGTTCTCGAAATGAAAAGTTCAGTGAACAAAAAGTCCAGTTTGGGTGTCCTCATCTTTAGGCACATCTTGGTATTTTGTATTGGTAGGTCTATCTTTACCACAATATATTATTTAGGACAGGATCACATTTGTCACCTCTTCCTCCCTACTACCCAAAGTAGTACCAAACCCATAAAATAGTCAATAAACCTTTACAGAGTGAACAAATAAGTCTTTTTTTTTTTTTTAAACTCTCCTGAGTGAATTGAATTTTTTGAGGCTCATAAGTAAATATGTTTTGCTCTTTACTTTGTCTATTACAGCCAGATTATATGAGTGGGGTATTAAAGTCTCCCACTATTATTGTATTGCTGCATATTTCTTCTATCATATTAATTAATGTTTGTCTTAGATATATCAATGCTCCAATGTTGGGTGCATATATATTTATAGTTGTTATAACTTCTTTTTGGATTGTTCCTTTAAGTCGTTATGTGTAACCTTCATTGTCTCCTTTTCAAGATCTTTAAAGTCAATTTTATCTGATAGAAGTATTGCTATTCCTGTTTTCTTATGGTCCATATTTGCATAGAAAATCTTTTTCCAGGCCTTCATTTTCAGTCAGTATATATCCCGTATTTTAAGGTGGTTCTCTTGTAGACAACATATATAGGGGTCTAGTTTTTGTATCCATTTGACCCATTTTAGTCTTTTGGTTGTCTCTTGTAGACAAGGTATGTAGGGGTCTTGTTTTTGTATCGATTTGGCCAGTCTTTGTCTGTTGATTAGGGCGTTCAGCCCATAAACGTTTAAAGCAATTATTGATAAATAAGATTTACTTTATTGTTTTGGGTTCGAGTTTATGCACCCTTTTAGTGATTCCTATCTAGAGAATGTCCTTTAGTTTTTGTTGGAGAAATGGTTTAGTGGTGCAAAATTCTCTCAACTTTTGCTTATCTGTGAAGCTTTTGATTTCTCCTTCATATTTGAATGAGATCCTTGCTGGATACAATAATCTAGGCTGTACGTTATTTTCTTTCATCACTTTAATTACGTCTTGCCATTCCCTCCTGGCTTGGAGAGTTTCTATTGAAAGATCAGCTGTTATCCTTATGGGAATTCCCTTGTGAGTTATTTGATGTTTTTTCCCTTGCTCCTTTTAATATTTGTTCTTTATATTTAATCTTTGTTAATTTGATTAATATGTGTCTTGGGATGTTTCGCCTTGGGTTTATCCTGTTAGGGACTCTCTGCATTTCTTGAACTTGAGTGGTAATTTCCTTCTCCATTTTAGGGAAGTTTTCAACTATTATCTCCTCAAGTATTTCCTCATGATCTTTCTTTTTATCTTCTTCTTCTGGAACTCCTATGATTCGAATGTTGTAGCGTTTGATGTTATCCTGGAGGTTTCTGAAATTGTCCTCATTTCTTTTGATATGTTTTTCTTTTTTCTCGTCTGATTCATTTATTTCTAGGATTCTACCTTCTAATTCACTAATCCTATCTTCTGCCTCTGTTATTCTACTATTTGTTGCCTCCAGGATGTTTTGGATCTCATTTATTGCATTATTCATTATGTGTTGACTCTTTTTTATTTCTTCTAGGTCCTTGTTAAACCTTTCTTGCATCTTCTCAATCCTTGTCTCCAGACTCTTTAACTGTGATTCTATTTTGATTTCGAGATTTTGAATTAATTTTGCTATCATTATTTGGAATTCTTTATCAGGTAGATTCCCTATCTCTTCCTCTTTGGTTTGGTTTGGTGGGCATCTATCCTGTTCCTTTAGCTGCTGGGTATTCTTTTGTCTCTTCATTTTGTTAAAATTGCCAAGTTTAGAGTGTCCTTACTATATTCTGGTAGTTTGTTGAATTCTCTTTATTGAGGCGGTTTACAGGTCTTTTCAATATCTGATCTCTGCCTTGTTACAGAGGGGGTGGAGATGAACACCCAAATCTAAACCGGCCAGGTTCAGGCGCTCGGATAATCCTCAGAAGCACAGACTTGGTTGAGTCTCCGTTTTATGCCCTTCCCAGATCCGAGTAGCACAGGTGATGAAATGTTCAGCGAGCGCAGCTGCTTCGACTTATCGCCTCTCCGCCGCTCAGTTTTCTGGGTATACAAACAGTGCACTTTCTCAGGCAGGTGTTGACCATCCAGAGCCCCAAGAAGCGTGAGTCAGCACAGAAACCTACTCACAGTTCCGTTAGACAGTGTCTCTCTAGGGCTGTAATTGCCCGCCTCCGGCCCTGGCTGCCTGTCACCGGAGTGGGACGGCCTGCAGCCGGCCAACTCTGTGCAGCCCTTTGTTCCGTATGTAGTCCTGGTGGTGTCTTAAGTTAGGGCTGGCTTTTGATGTAGTAGATAACTGACAGTCTGGTTATTTTGCTCAGATAGCGCCCGAGATAGCCAGGCCAAATCCTTTCTCAAAGCAATGCAGGCCTCGCCGCTCCTCCTAGACCAGCCCCCGCTTGCCAATAGCAAATGCTGGTGTCCACGCCAATTCTCCGCAAAAGGAGTTACCGCAGGGCTCGTTTTCTCGTTTTGAAGACAATGAGTTGTCTTTCTAAGTGCCTGATGTCCTCTGCCAGCATTCAGAAGTTGTTTTATCGAATTTATTCAGCATTCAAATGTTCTTTTAATGGATTTGTGGAGGAGAAAGTATTCTCCCCATCTTACTCGTCCGCCATCTTAGCTCCTCCCCTACAGGAGGATTCTTAACTGTCTGAGCCACCTCAGGCACAGACTTCTGACCCATCCCTCTTTGTATGTCATAAAATTCCCATCAGTGCTAGCATCTGGGTAAATAATTCAGCTTGCTCATTGCTATAAAAATATCAGGGACCCCAAGATCATTTTTTGAAATGTCCCAGTCTTTTTAAGTCCAATAGCCCAATCTGATTTTTGACTATTTTACTCAAATAGTCCAATCTGATGGTCTATTTGTCAGTATAATAAACCTAAAATCATTTTCAGCTTTGTATGAATCTGAGTTGAATTCACTCTCCAAGTCATGCTCCCAAAGATGTATCCATAATTCTTTCCAAGATAGGTAGTCTGGAACTACTACCCTTGTCCAGGCTAGTCTGTGTAGATGAGACCCTGAAGAATTTGAGTCATGGTTCCCTGGTGGCTCAGAGGTTAAAGCATCTGCCTGCAATATTGGAGACCTGGGTTTGATCCCTGGGTTGGGAAGATCCCCTGGAGAAGGAAATGGCAACCCACTCCAGTATTCTTGCCTGGAGAATCCTATGGATGGAGGAGCCTGGTGGGCTACAGTCCATGGGGTCACAAAGAGTTGGACATGACTGAGCTACTTCACTTTCTTCTTTCTTCATGTAGTGAGGAGGTCAACCAGGTTCTGCTTAAATCTTCCAAGATTCTTAGAAAAGAATCTGTGAACTACATATGTCACACTTTATTTGATCTGTATGTCCAGATTCTACTTTGCTTTGAGAATCTTTTGCTGGTGGAGTAACTGAAGATGAGAAAAAAAGTGTTTTTTTTTTTCCCCATCACCCAACCCAATACGTCATTATTTTCCTATTTCCTTTACATTTGGTTTGCAAATGGAAGAGCTTGTTGGTAGTTGGTCTCTCTCCTCCTTTGTCTTATAATATGGAGGCCCATTAAATGAATTACACTTTCAACATTTTGCCAGAAGATATCCACAGCCAATCCACAGGTTCATTAGTTATTTACCCCAAGTTGCAGGAGGGAACAAATGGGTCCATCATATTGCTGTTAGGTAATTGAAAGTGAAAGTCACTCAGTTGTGTTCAACTCTGTGATCTCATGGACTATACACAGTCCTTGGAATTCTGCAGGCCACAATTCTGGAGTGGGTAGCCTTTCTCTTCTCCAGGGGATCTTCCCAACCCAGGGATTGAACCCTGGTATCCCTCATTGCAAGAAGAGATACGAAAGCCTTCTTCAGTGATCAATGCAAAGAAATAGAGGAAAACAACAGAATGGGAAAGACTAGAGATCTCTTCAAGAAAATCAGAGATACCAAAGGAACATTTCATGCAAAAATGGGCACGATAAAGGACAGAGATGGTGTGGACCTAACAGAAGCAGAAGATATTAAGAAGAGGTGGCAAGAATACACAGAAGAACTGTACAAAAAAGAGCTTCAAGACCTAGACAATCATGATGATGTGATCACTGACCTAGAGCCAGACATCTTGGAATGTGAAGTCAAATGGGCCTTAGAAAGCATCACTACGAACAAAGCTAGTGGAGTTGATGGAATTCCAGTGGAGCTATTCCAAGTCCTGAATGATGATGCAGTGAAAGTGCTGCACTCAATATGCCACCAAATTTGGAAAACTCAGCAGTGGCCACAAGATTGGAAAAGGTCAGTTTTCATCTCAATCCCAAAGAAAGGCAATGCCAAGGAGTGCTCAAACTACCGAACAATTGCACTCATCTCACACGCTAGTAAAGTAATGCTCAAAATTCTCCAAGCCAGGCTTCAGCAATATGTGAACTGTGAACTTCCTGATGTTCAAGCTGGTTTTAGAAAAGGCAGAGGAACCAGAGATCAAATTGCCAACATCCGCTGGATCATGGAAAAAGCAAGAGAGTTCCAGAAAAACATCTATTTCTGCTTTATTGACTATGCCAAAGCCTTTGACTGTGTGGATCACAATCAACTGTGGAAAATCCTGAAAGAGATGGGAATACCAGACCACCTGATCTGCCTCTTAAGAAATCTGTATGCAGGTCAGGAAGCAACAGTTAGAACTGGTCATGGAACAACAGACTGGTTCCAAATAGGAAAAGGAGTACATCAAGGCTGCATATTGTCACCCTGTTTATTTAACTTATATGCAGAGTACATCATGAGAAATGCTGGACTGGAAGAAACACAAGTTGGAATCAAGATTGCCGGGAGAAATATCAATAACCTCAGATATGCAGATGACACCACTCTTATGGCAGAAAGTGAAGAGGGGCTAAAAAGCCTCTTGATGAAAGTGAAAGTGGAGAGTGAAAAGGTTGGCTTAAAGCTCAACATTCAGAAAATGAAGATCATGGCATCTGGTCCCATCACTTCATGGGATATCGATGGGGAAACAGTGGAAACAGTGTCAGACTTTCTTTTTCTGGGCTCCAAAATCACTGCAGATGGTGACTGCAGCCATGAAATTAAAAGACGCTTACTCCTTGGAAGGAAAGTTATGACCAACCTAGATAGCATATTCAAAAGCAGAGACATTACTTTGCCAACAAAGGTTCGCCTAGTCAAGGCTATGGTCTTTCCTGTGGTCATGTATGGATGTGAGAGCTGGACTGTGAAGAAGGCTGAGCGCTGAAGAATTGATGCTTTTGAACTGTGGTGTTGGAGAAGACTCTTGAGAGTCCCTTGGACTGCAAGAAGATCCAACCAGTCCATTCTGAAGGAGATCAATCCTGGAATTTCTTTGGAAGGAATGATGCTAAAGCTGAAACTCCAGTATTTTGGCCACCTCATGGGAAGAGTTGACTCATTGGAGAAGACTCTGATGCTGGGAGGGATTGAGGGCAGGAGGAGAAGGGGATGACAGAGGATGAGATGGCTGGATGGCATCACTGACTTGATGGTTGTGAGTCTGGGTGACCTCCGGGAGCTGGTGATGGACAGGGAGGCCTGGCGTGCTGTGGTTCATGGGGTCGCAAAGAGTCGGACACGTCTGAGGGACTGATCTGATCTGATCTGATCTGATCCCTTATTGCAGGGGGATTCTTTACCAGCTGAGCCACAAGGGAAGCCCAAGAAAACTGGATTGGGTTGCCTATCCCTTTTCCAAGGGATCTTCCTGACCCAAGAATTGAACTGGGGTCTCCTGCACTGCAGACGGATTCTTTACCAACTGAGCTATGAAGGAAGCCCGTTAGGCAGTAAGATGACCTTTTATTCCAAACTGCAAAGGGAAATGTCTTAGTATTTTCTAGCCTTTGGGAGTGATTTATTGACTCCATCGTTGGCCTCTGCTGTGGCTGGCCCCAGAACCAATGTCAGGTGTCTGTCTTTTGCTGTCTCAGTGTATCCATGTGAATCAATTTTCATAACATAGAAGAAAGCACTTATTTGACACACAATTTGACAACTTTAAAAAAAAATACTTATTTATTTATGGCTATGCTGGTTTTCACTGGTGCATGGGCCTTTCTCTAGCTGTGGTGAGTGGGAGTTACTCTCCAGTTGCAATGCTTCTTATTTCGGTGTCTTCTCTTGCTGTTCTCTAGGGTGTGTGGGCTCCCCAGCTCTCGAGCACAGGCTGGGTGGTTGTGGCACATGGTCTTAGCTGCTGCAAGGCAGGTGGGATCTTCCAGGATTGGATGGAAGCCGTGTCTCATACACTGGTAGGCAGATTCTCTACCATTGAGCCACCAGGGACGCCTGATGATGGACTTTTTTTGTCTTAAAATGTTTTCTTCTTAGCTCTAAATATTTTATATTTATAAAATATTATTTGAATATATTTACTCACTTAGTTTATTTGTGGAACACGTCAGTTATCTCCAGAGTCTTCCTGGTGTCCAGTGATTCTCATCCACACAGGCTTTGTTGAATCTGACTCTGTTTTCTGTTGTTTCTACTGGTATTTACATATGGTGGCTTCTTTCCTTTATATTTTGTCAGTTTTTCAACAGGGAGTTTCTCATGATTCTTTGAGGTGTGAGAATTCTTTGAATTAACATGGATTTCTCCAGAGAGAAACCATAATTGATTTTTCTCAACAGCCTGGGCTCACTAGGAAGTCAGATCTGTTTAAAGTTAAATCACTGGTCTGAGTTTTAAAAATCCACTTGAGAGGATTCCATTCATTTGTCAAACGCCTAAGAAACCCGGCTGCCTTCCCTTTAGTTTGTCAAGCGCACATGGCTTTTCCTCCTGGCCCTCCCCCCTGCCTCCCCACCCCTTCTCCTCTACCTTCTCTTCATTTTATTACCATTGCAGTTATCCTTCTGTTAATCACTGTTGTTTTGATTATTTTCTTGGTGCTCCTCTGAGCAGGATGTTTATTTCAAGCTCCCTACTCCATAGGTCTTACATTTAGGGACCTTTACTATTATATTTATCACTTTGTTGTTCTTTTTCAATCGCTAAGTAATGTGTTACTTGCTGCGACCCCATGGACTGCAGCCCACCAGGCTCCTCTGTCCGTGTGATTTCCCAGGCAAGAATACTAAAGTGGTTTGCCATTTCCTTCTCCAGAGGATCTTCCTGACCCAGAGATTGAAATTGCATTTCCTGCATTGGATTCTTTAACAATGAGCCACTAAGGAAGCCCTATAATTATCACTTAGGATGGGTCTAAACTTTTCTTCTCATTTCAGAACCTTCAGGACTTAACCTAAAGCTTAAAATTCCCCTATATGGCAAACACCCTCTAGGAAAAAAGCACGTTTCAATAACTGACATGTCTCTCTGTCTGGTGTCACTTTATATTTGGCAGAATATTCTTTATTTTCTTGCCAGATGATGAAAACATTTAGGAAGGCTTATAATATTTTGGCAAGCATGGCTTATTGTTTTCAGGAAAACCTAGGCCAGGCCTGCAAACTGCCAAGTCACAAAGAATGGAAAACTTCTTTCCTTGTGTAGAATGGACATAAAAATTAGATTCAAACTCATTTGTCCCATTATTACACATTTTATAAGTTAGTTTTTAACAACTTTCAGAATAGCTCCTAGATGTGCAGACAATTTAATCTATATTTATCTTAGCACCCCTTTATACTGTACATTATACTTTAGATTAAGAGCAATGAAATTGGTTTATCTATATATAGTTTTAATCAGAAAATTAAAATTGATAAATGGGAATATCAGTATACAGATGGAGTAGAGACAGATACATTAACAGAAAGTTCGTTTGCTTAAAAGAAAGAAAGATATATAAAGATATAATGTATCTTGGAGATTATAGGTTACCTCTTTCAATTCAAGCTATACAGCCTCTTAAAATGATAGTCCAGAATTCAAATTGCTACCAAGATTTTTCTAGATAATGATATCAATGAAATAAGTTTATCTTCACTACAGTTTTATAACCTTTATAAACTGGTCTACAGGATCTATTATACACTTTGCTTTATATTCTTACTCTGTTATTTTTAATATGTACAACCTACCCTCAACATCAAGAACATGATAATAGAGAGCTAACTGAATAATTTCTGTTCTAACAATAAAGGAACATAAGTTGATTGCTTTAAAAATGCTTATTTGATTACACTGACTTGTATGGAGTTAATAAAATTGAATTGACAGGGATAAAGATGTATCTCAAAAAAATAAACTAGGGATATTCATGATCAGTCAGAGACACACAGTTTGCTAAATTATTAATAATGATGAGAACAGTTTTATTTCTTGTTGGATAGCAAATTCTCTTTTTTTCTCTTTTTTTCTGTGCTTTTATTTATTTTCTCAATTTTTATTTTGTATCAGTGTATAGCCAATAACAATGTTTTGATAGTTTCAGGTAAACAGCAAAGGATTCAGCTATACACATATAGGTATCCAGCCAGCCTGGATGGGAAGTGAGGAAATACTATCTTTTTTTAAATTTTTATTGGAGTATAGTTGCTTTACAATGTTTTGTTAATTTCTACTATACAATTTTTACTGTGAAATAACAACAATTTCTACTGTGAATCAATAACAATTTCTACTGTGAATCAACCATACATATATATTCTGTCTTTGTTGGATCTCCTTCATATTTAGGTCACCAGAGAGCAATGAGTAGGTTCCCTGAGCTACATAGTGAAGTTGCTCAGTCGTGCCTGACTCTTTGCGACCCCATGAACAATACAGTCCATGGAATTCTCCAGTCCAGAATACTGGAGTGGGTAGCCTTTCTCTTTTCCAGGGGATCTTCTCAACCCAACGATCACACTCAGGTCTCCTGCATTGCAGGTGGATTCTTTACCAGCTGAGCCACAAGGGAAGCCCAAGAATACTGGAGTGGGTAGCCTATCCCTTCTCCAGCGGATCCTCCCAACCCAGGAATGGAACCGGAATCTCCTGCATTGCAGGCGGATTCTTTACCAACAGGGCTGTGAGGGAAGCTTGAGTTACATAGTAGCAAATTCTGTCTTTAAAAGGCAGTACACAGTTAATCATTGTTCACTTCTAAAGAAAAATGGTTACTGATTCAGAGATCTTTTAAGTCATATTGGATTCCACGGGCCAATGAAGGGAGTGGTAGGCCATCCCCTGTTTGACCAGTCTGCTCTGCCTTACTCACATAATTATCCAAGACTCTTAGTTATAAGGTGTAATTGGCCCCTGGTAACTGGCAAGCTCACCTGATGTCTATTCCCCCTATTACTGGTAGCCTCCTTCTCTATCCCCTTAGTAGTGAAGACTTCTGCTATGTCCTGTTCACCATCTGCTGCACATGGTGGGGTGTTGCTCCAGGACCCTTTGTATGAGGTTCCCTTGTCCAGTAAACCATCAATGTCACGATTTCAAAAAAAAAAAAAAAAAAGATTTTAACACTTCGTTAGCATTAAGATTATCTTCCAGAATGTGTCACGGTAATTTTGTGACAGTGAAGGGAAAAACAAACAATGAGGTCCAGACACCTGAAGAGGGAAAATCCTAGACCCCATGAAGTACAGGGAAAGAAGAGGCATAAACCAACTTTATTTTTCAAAGCAATATTACCTATAGCCTTCCTCCAAAAGAAAACATCCTGGACAGATCTCCAAAACTGTTACAAGCACCTTACATTTAACTGACTACTGGGTCTACCATCCCCTGAAAGATGACTAAGCCTACAGTTTGATCAACAGTCTCCTTAAAATGGAAATGAATCCATCAGAAGCAGTCAGGGATGCTTCCAGCTCCTGCATCTCCAATGCAAATGTCCACCCATATTGTGGATATCTTCCACAGTACCATCCTTAGTCATTTTTGGACACAAAAAATAGCTAATTAATAAGATAGGTAGGAGAACTACTCTAAGCCATACCTTCAGGAACAAGGATTCAGTTATTAAAACTGAACTGAGGACCCTAAGGTCTACTAGCAGCCATTTAGGAGGTCATTTTGGAGCACATGTCAACCTGTACTCCTGAACTGATGTAGCTGATGCTTAAGAAGCTCCCAAAGCTGTGAACATTTTCTTTCCAGGGACACCATATATGACCTTGGGATTTCACTTCCTGCATGAAAACTAAGCATAAACTGCTTTCCTGCTGGAAACACTGACTGAGAACTTAGGTCAGTACTTAGAGACCTTCAAGTATTTCAGGAAACACCAGAGGATCATGCAATGCTAAGATGACTTGAGCTTATCCTTGATGCCTCTGGGAGCTTCCGGGAGAGATAACTAAATTTTCATTCGTGATCCCTCTTACTGGCCCCATCCTTTTTTCCTTCCCTCCCCACAGAATTACTGATCTGCTCTGACACTGTATATTAGCTTCCATTTGTCTAGAGTTTTGTATAGATGAAATGATAGAGTATGTCCTCTGTCTCTTTTAGTCAGCATGTTGGGCTGGCCAAAAAGCTTGTTCATGTTTTTGGTAACATCTTTTGGAAAAACCCTAATGAACTTTTTGGCCAACCCAACACTTACTGGGATCCCTGATGGCTCAGTTGGTAAAGAATCCACCTGCAATGCAGGAGACCCAGGTTCCATTCCTGGGTCAGGAAGATCCAGTGGAGAAGGGATAGGCTACCCACTCCAGTATTCTTGGGCTTCCCTTGTGGCTCAGCTGGTAAAGAATCTGCCTGCAGTGCAAGAGACCTGGGTTCGATCTCTGGGTTGGGAAGATCCCTTGGAGAAGGGAAAGACTACCCACTCCAGTATTCTGGACTAGAGAATTCCATGGACTCTATAGTCCATGGGATCTCAAAGAGTCGGACACACGGAGCGACTTTCACTTTCAATACTTATTTGGGCTTCCCAGGTGGTGCCGTGGTAAAGAATCCACCTGCCAATGTGGGAGACACAACCAATGTGGGTTTGATCCCTGAGTCAGGAAGATCCCCTGGAGGAAGAAATGGCAACCCACTCCAACATTCTTGCTTGGAGAATCCCATGGACAGAGGAGCCTGGCCAGGCTATAGTTGATGGGGTCCAAAGAATCAGACACAACCGAGCACCACCACCACCATAATACTTATTTCAGGTTTCACCACTGTTTTGTGTGACCCCATAGGTGGCAGCCCACAAGGCTCCCCGTCCCTGGGATTCTCCAGGCAAGAACACCGGAGTGGGTTGCCATTTCCTTCTCCAATGCATGAAAGTGAAAAGTGAAAGTGAAGTCGCTCAGTCCTGTCTGACCCTCAGCGACCCCATGGACTACAGCCCACCAGGCCCTCCGTCCATGGGATTTTCCAGGCAAGAGTACTGGAGTGAGGGTGCTATTGCCTTCTCCACATGTATCACTAGTTCATTGCTTTTCATTAATGGTACTTAATATTCTCTTGTGACTCAGATGTTAAAAAATCCACTTGTAATGCAGGAGATCTGGGTTCAATGCCTGGGTTAGGAAGATCCCCTGGAGAAGGGAATGGCTATTCACTCTAGTATTCTTGCCTGGAGAGTCCCATGGACAGAGTAGCCTGGCGGGCTACCATCTATGGAGTCGCAAAGAGTCATACATGACTGAGCACACTCATGATGATGGGAGTACAGAGGAACGGTTGGTGTTTGAGGAGAGAGATGTGCTCTTGTGTATGTCATTGTGAGAACTGGAAATTTCTGTTGACTCAAAATCATGAGCATAGAAATTCAAATGAATGGAGGGGCAAGGTTCGATGAGAAATAAAGCAATTTTATGGAGCACCCAGGACTAAAAAATTAATAGGATAGATATGATTTAGGAGAGAGAAAGGGAAGACACCTTCAAGGCAGAGGTAAGGCAGATGTTGCATGTGTACAAAACAGGGAAACAAAATGACAGTGATCCATTTGAGAGGATGGACAGGCAGACAGAAAATTTTTAGGGAGATTTTAAAAAGACTGACTTTTTATTATCAAATACTAAGTAATGAAAAATAAAACTCACAAAAATAAACCTGTGTTGAAGCCAACTTTAACTTCTTATTTTATTGAAAGGAATATCTCAGAAGAAAGACTTGCTACTTAACACATTACTAAATGTATAGATTTAACTGTTGTTTTGAACTTCAAATAAGTACCTTTGGTTTTATTATAGAAAAACAACATGTACTCTGTATCTCTCTAGGAGAATTATGAAAAGTTGTATGAAGTCTAGAAAAGTGGTACAGATGACCCTATTTGCAGGGCAGGAATAGAATCACATATGCAGAGAACAGACGTGTGGACACAAGGTGAGGAAGGGAGTGTGGGAGGAACTGGGAGATTGGGTTGGACACATATACACAAATACACACATACACAAATACACATATACACATATGTGTAAAACAGACAGCTAATGAGAAGCTGCTGGATAGCAGAGGGAGCTGAGCTCAGCCTCTGTGATGACCTAGATGGGGAGGGATGGGGGGTGGGGAGGGAGACCCTGGTGAGAGGGGGCATATGTGTACATACAGCTGATTCACTATGTTGTACAGCAGAAACTAACACACTGTAAGGCAACTGTAAATTTCATCTATATCCTAATTAAAAAAATAAAAATACAGAAATTAAATACTTTTTTAAAAAAAGTTGTTCATCCTGTTTTATCGTAGCTTGGAATCAAGCCACCCCTGTAAGTAAACTACCTGTGAGATGATTCAAGAAGGAGTCTGAAAGGGTTAAATCTGAAAGGCTTTTCCTTCAGATGCCATTTCTCTGAGATTCTCCTTCAGCAGGAAAGACCACATGACTCTGTGTTTGTTGTCACTGGTCACTATTTATCCCCCAGTGTCTGTCGATCTCCTCCATCCTCAGACATCAGGACACTCACTGAGGCCTCCCTCCTATTGATCAGGAGCTCATAAGTCACTCTGCATAGTCGATCTTTGCAAATAGACTTTGTCTATTTCTTCATGTACATTAATAATTCATTTGCAGATGAATACTGTAGAGAAATGCTGACCAGATAAAATAATACATGTGATCTACTCACGGTATTTTTTAAAAATTATTCTAAGGCTATACATATATATATATATCAGATCAGATCAGATCAGTCGCTCAGTCGTGTCCGACTCTTTGCGACCCCATGAACCGCAGCACGCCAGGCCTCCCTGTCCATCACCAGCTCCCGGAGGTCACTCAGACTCGCATCCATCGAGTCAGTGATGCCATCCAGCCATCTCATCCTCTGTCGTCCCCTTCTCCTCCTGCCCTCAATCCCTCCCAGCATCAGAGTCTTCTCCAATGAGTATAAATACAAATAAATACATATGATCATAATGGAAATAAATTATTCTTTATTGTGAGCTATTATCTGAATTATAAAGTTATTTTTAAAAATTTGCTATGAGTATAGAAAATTAGCCAAAATCAAAAATTTGGGTGGAACAGCTATATTTTCTGAAGTGTGACAAATACTATTTTAAAATTATGCAATATCTTTATTTCCATGAGTTCAAACATTTTATACTTAGAATTTCTATGAGCTAAGAGGTGGCAATACCATTATCTACACTTTGGCTCAAACACTGGGAAATAAATCTATTATTAGGAGTAAGATCATCCCCATGGAAAAGAAATGCAAAAAAGCAAAATGGCTGTCTGGGGAGGCCTTACAAATAGCTGTGAAAAAAGAAGAGAAGCAAAAAGCAAAGGAGAAAAGGAAAGATAGAAACATCTGAATGCAGAGTTCCAAAGAATAGCAAGAAGAGATAAGAAAGCCTTTTTAAGCGATCAATGCAAAGAAATAGAGGAAAACAACAGAATGGGAAAGACTAGGGATCTCTTCAAGAAAATCAGAGATGCCAAAGGAACATTTCATGCAAAGATGGGCTCGATAAGGACAGAAATGGTATGGACCTAACAGAAGCAGAACATATTAAGAAGAGGTGGCAAGAATACACAGAAGAACTGTACAAAAAAGAGCTTCACGACCCAGATAATCACGATGGTGTGATCACTGACCTAGAGCCAGACATCCTGGAATGTGAAGTCAAGTGGGCCTTAGAAAGCATCACTACGAACAAAGCTAGTGGAGGTGATGGAATTCCAGTGGAGCTATTCCAAATCCTGAAAGATGATGCTCTGAAAGTGCTGCACTCAATATGCCAGCAAATTTGGAAAACTCAGCAGTGGCCACAGGATTGGAAAAGGTCAGTTTTCATCCCAATCCCAAAGAAAGGCAATGCCAAAGAATGCTCAAACTACCGCACAATTGCACTCATCTCACACGCTAGTAAAGTAATACTCAAAATTCTCCAAGCCAGGATTCAGCAATATGTGAACCGTGAACTTCCTGATGTCCAAGCTGGTTTTAGAAAAGGCAGAGGAACCAGAGATCAAATTGCTAACATCCGCTGGATCATGGAAAAAGCAAGAGAGTTCCAGAAAAACATCTATTTCTGCTTTATTGACTATGCCAAAGCCTTTGACTGTGTGGATCACAATAAACTGTGGAAAATTCTTAAAGAGATGGGAATACCAGACCACCTGATCTGCCTCTTGAGAAATCTGTATGCAGGTCAGGAAGCAACAGTTAGAACTGGACATGGAACAACAGACTGGTTCCAAATAGGAAAAGGAGTACATCAAGGCTATATATTGTCACCCTGTTTATTTAACTTATATGCAGAGTACATCATGAGAAATGCTGGACTGGAAGAAACACAAGTTGGAATCAAGATTGCTGGGAGAAATATCAATAACCTTAGATATGCAGATGACACCACCCTTATGGCAGAAATTGAAGAGGAACTCAAAAGCCTCTTGATGAAAGTGAAAGTGGACTGTGAAAAAGTTGGCTTAAAGCTCAACATTCAGAAAACAAAGATCATGGCATCCGGTCCCATCACTTCATGGGAAATAGACGGGGAAACAGTGGAAACAGTGTCAGATTTTCCTTTTCTGGGCTCCAAAATCACTGCAGATGGTGACTGCAGCCATGAAATTAAAAGACGCTTACACCTTGGAAGGAAAGTTATGACCAACCTAGATAGTATATTCAAAAGCAGAGACATTACTTTGCCAACAAAGGTTCGCCTAGTCAAGGCTATGGTTTTTCCTGTGGTCATGTATGGATGTGAGAGCTGGACTGTGAAGAAGGCTGAGCGTCAAAGAATTGAGGCTTTTGAACTGTGGTGTTGGAGAAGACTCTTGAGGGTCCCTTGGACTGCAAGGAGATCCAACCAGTCCATCCTGAAGGAGATCAGCCCTGGGATTTCTTTGGAAGGAATGATGCTAAAGCTGAAACTCCAGTATTTTGGCCACCTCATGCAAAGTGTTGACTCATTGGAGAAGACTCTGATGCTGGGAGGGATTGAGGGCAAGAGGAGAACTGGACGACAGAGGGTGAGATGGCTGGATGGCATCACTGACTCAATGGATGTGAGTCTGAGTGACCTCCGGGATTTGGTGATGGACAGGGAGGCCTGGCGTGCTGTGATTCATGGTGTCGCAAAGAGTAGGACAGACTGAGCGACTGATCTGATCTGATCTGATCTGATAATGAGGAGAGAAATTGAGTAACAAATCCTTACCTTTTTTTTACCTAGCAAACCACATTAATTTTAGCTCCTTTTCACAAAATGCAAAACTTTCCTTGACTGAAAAGTCATTAGATTCTGTCAGGGTTCATTCACTGTACACTATTATTGGGTTTATTTACATAGGACCTACATTTGAAAGTTAATAATATTCACATGTCCTTCGAATGTCACTAAGAAATCCTAACCAATGGACATGCTGTTGAGATTTTTTTTTAGTTTTCTTTAGAATAGTTTGCTAGGATCTTCCCTGGTGGCCCAGTGTCTAAAACTCCACGTTCCCAATATGGGAGACCTGAGTTTGATCCCAGGTCAGGGACCTGAATCCTGTTTGCCATAACTAACACCCCCACGCAGCCAAATACAAAATAAAAATAAATAAATAAAATTGATAAAATGCTTTTCTAGTAAGCAAAAATCAGTTTGAACCCTGCTAACAGTGAATTATCCCGGTAGAATACATGTAGAAATGTAAAAATACATTCTTAGTCACTGAAAGTTGACAATAGTTGATGGAGCAACAAAAGATGTATCAAATATCACTTTAATAATAATTTCCAAAAAGCAAATTGAGTGTTACCAGGAAAAGTGGCAGTTTAAGAACCTCTGGAAATTTTCTTGTTGTTCAGTTGCTTCAGTTGTGTCCAGCTCTTTTGTGACCCCATGGACTGTAGCCCTCCAGGCTAATCTGTCCATGGGGATTCTCCAGGCAAAAATACTGGAGTTGATTGCCATTTCTTACTCTGGGTTATCTTCCCAACCCAGGGATCAAACTTGCATCTCCTGTATTGACAGGTGGATTCTTTACCACTGAGCCATCAGGGAAGCCCTCTGAAGATTCATGCCTCCATAAAAGCAACAATAAATGGCAACACACACACACACACACACACACACACACACACTTGAATCAACTTTTCAGAACTCTGGAAATTAACTAAGGAAAGTAACAACCTGAGAACATTTATTCCAGCAAGGAGCTGAGTCTCATTAAGAACAGAAGCTTTGGGGCAATTAACTTGCCTTAACCTCAACCTCCACTGCTAGCTCAGCAGCAGTCTTGAAAAACAGCCCAACATTCCCAGTCTCTAGGGGGCAACGTGGAGCTGGTGCCGTTAGAAAGCCTCATTTCAAAAGAATTATGATGATTTCACCTCCCTGCTGCTTCCCTGGAAGATCCAACTTTACTTACCCTGACTCAAAGGTCTCCCTGAGTTCAAATTTTCTCCCTGGGAGGGTGTTTGCTAAAAATGTATTATGTGGTTAAAGTTGCTGTAGCTTAAAGGAATGAATAAAATTTGGAAAAACACTAGCCTAATCAAAAAGTTTGAAAGAAAGGATCAGAGAGGTTACCTGGTGGTCCTGTGGTTGAGACTCCACTCTCCTTATGCAGGAGGCATGGGTTTGATCCCTGGTCAGGAAACTAAAATCTCACAAGCCACATCACATGTCCAGAAGAAAAAAAAAAAAAAAATAGAGGAAGAATAAGAAAGGGGATAACCTCAAAGCTGAAAAATCACTGTAGTGATCTTATGTTATTTTCACAACATCATTCAAATATTTCTGGTTAGTCCAGCCTTATTTTCACTGTGCTTTGGAGAATTAAAGGAAACATCTTCCATGCATACTTGGAAAAAGTATCTGGGGGCAGAAACACAGCTTTTGTTTTGAGACAGAAGGAGTATGTGTGGGCTTCCCAGGTGCCACTAGTGGTAAAGAACTCAACTTCTAATGCAGGAGACTTAAGAGACCCAGGTTTCATCAGGGATGGTTGGGAAAATCCCCTGGAGATATATTCCACTCCAGTATTCCTGCCTGGAGAATTCCGTGGACAAAGGAGCCTGGCAAGCTACAGTTCATGGGGCTGCAAACAGTCGGACATGACTGAGGAACTAACAGGTTCATTTTAATTCTCAGCACCCTGCATGTATTTTGCCCTTGGCTAACGAATATATTTTCTACACATATGACACAGTTTTCAGTGATAAGATACTGATTTCCAGATGCTTTGTTAACTTTAGCATTTGCTTTCTTGAGCAAGCCTAGGGTTAGCAGTTACCAGGTGATAACTAGAATTAATTAATCATTGTGTTCTTGGCCGGGGGAGGGCGGGGGGGAACCTAAGCAGAAAATAGTAAACTCTTCATTCTATAATTATTTTTTAGTATTTTTCTTTTCCTTCCTGTCCTTTCTTTCATTTCTTCCTTTTTCTTTCCTTTCTTTCTTATATTCTTCAGGGAGATCACAGAAACATTGCAGTTGCAATGACCAGAGGAATATTTGGTACTGAATTTCCTAATTTGCAGAATAAAGCTAAAATCAACCACAAATTAGCCTTCCAGCGCACTTACATATCTGATCAGTAAATATCATCTGGGTGAAACTGTACTTTCCCCAAAATATTGGACAATTTGCTTGGGAAACTTGAGATTCTTTCTATATAAGAAAAACAACAAAGTTTCTCAAGATTGAGAAGTAAAATGAAACAAACAAACAAAAAGACGGGAGAACGCATTTTAGCCTTTTTTGATTGATATTCTAACAATATATTAGCATTTAAAAATATTTCAGCTATTCAGAAATAGGGTTGGCTAAATTAAAGTGTGCCAAACAGAAATTAAAATTATGAGTTGGTGCTAGTTTTCACTTTGATAATCTCCATTTCCTCCTTTTCCTCCATCTGACTGACTCACAACCGACAAAAATGCATTTCTTTTATCTTTCTCTGTATTGGCCCAGCGTGGACTTGTAACAGGAAAACCAAAACAGAAACTTGGGAGTAAGATGTGGCTGAAAGAGTTTCAATGTCCACATTCAAATATGGATTTAGTCACTGCTTTCTCTCGGATGAAGGGTTCTGTATGAAGAGACTGATCGGTAACAGACACGACGTGCCTAGGCACTGTTTGTGTCTCCCAAACACACGGCCTCCTTTAGGCTCTGCTGACAGCACCTCGCTCTAATGAGGAGAACAGAAGACTAGTTTCACAGGGTTCTTTTGCCTGTTATCAGTCAATGTAAGAAGCCTTTAGCACTTTGCTCAGTAAATCAGTTACTTCCATACATGTCGTTGTTGTCGTTCAGTCGCTGAGTTGTGTCCAACCCCTTTGCAACCCCATGGACTGTAGCCTGCCAGTTCCTTTGTCCGAGGGATTTCCCAGCCAAGAATACTGGAGTGGTTGCCTTTTCCTTCTCCAGGGGATCTGCCCAACCCACGTCTCCTGCATTGCAGGTGGATGTTTTACCACTGAGCCACGAATGAAAGCCTAATATTATGTTGAAAAATAGTAAAAATAAATAATATTTTTCTTACACACTGTCACTCTTGCAGGGGCAAGGGAATTCCTTAACTTGCCTTCCTTATATTGCCATAGGGGCTCAGTGAAGAGAGCACAGTCCTGCTTACAGACTTTTATACTCTGGGGCCTTCACAAATGTATGCTGATGAAGATACTCTAAGTTGCAGTTTGTTTCTATTTAAGATAGAGAAGACAATGAGTCTTCTCATTGTCTTCTCATTGACAGAGAAGACAATGAGTAAACTCAGTCTAGTGTGATCGAACCACTCATCCACCTGTGTGATCTGCAACTGTTCCCAGCATTGCCAGTCCAATGTTCTCAGGCCTAGTTTGCCACCAGCATGTGAACCGTGAACTTCCTGATGTTCAAGCTGGATTTAGAAAAGGCAGAGGAACCAGAGATCAAATCGCCAACATCCGCTGGATCATCGAAAAAGCAAGAGAGTTCCAGAAACACATCTATTTCTGCTTTATTGACTATGCCAAAGCCTTTGACTGTGTAGATCACAATAAACTGTGGAAAATTCTGAGAGAGATGGGAATACCAGACCACCTGATCTGCCTCTTGAGAAATCTGTATGCAGGTCAGGAAGCAACAGTTAGAACTGGTCATGGAACAACAGACTGGTTCCAAATAGGAAAAGGAGTACGTCAAGGCTGTATATTGTCACCATGTTTATTTAACTTATATGCAGAGTACATCATGAGAAATGCTGGACTGGAGGAAACACAAGCTGGAATCAAGATTGCTGGGAGAAATATCAATAACCTCAAATATGCAGATGACACCACCCTTATGGCAGAAAGTGAAGAGGAACTAAAAAGCCTCTTGATGAAAGTGAAAGTGGAGAGTGAAAAGGTTGGCTTAAAGCTCAACATTCAGAAAACGAAGATCATGGCATCTGGTCCCATCACTACATGGGAAACAGATGGAGAAACAGTGGAAACAGTGTCAGACTTTCTTTTTCTGGGCTCCAAAATCACTGCAGATGGTGACTGCAGCCATGAAATTAAAAGATGCTTACTCCTTGGAAGGAAAGTTATGACCAACCTAGATAGCATATTCAAAAGCAGAGACATCACTTTGCCAACAAAGGTTCGCCTAGTCAAGGCTATGGTCTTTCCTGTGGTCATGTATGGATGTGAGAGCTGGACTGTGAGGAAGGCTGAGCGCCGAAGAATTGATGCTTTTGAACTGTGGTGTTGGAGAAGACTCTTGAGAGTCCCTTGGACTGCAAGGAGATCCAACCGGTCCATTCTGAAGGAGATCAGCCCTGGGATTTCTTTGGAAGGAATGATGCTGAAGCTGAAACTCCAGTATTTTGGCCACCTCATGCGAAGAGTTGACTCATTGGAGAAGACTCTGATGCTGGGAGGGATTGAGGGCAGGAGGAGACGGGGACGACAGAGGATAAGATGGCTGGATGGCATCACTGACTCGATGAATGTGAGTCTGAGTGACCTCTGAGAGCTGGTAATGGATAGGGAGGCCTGGCGTGCTGCAGTTCATGGGGTTGCAAAGAGTCGGACACGACTGAGCAACTGATCTGATCTGATCTGATAGGAGTGGAATATAAATGACTGTTTACCCTTCCAGTGCAAGTAACTTTTTCACTTCCTTTCAAGTAACTTTGTGATCTACTTTCCTTTTTTCTTTCACATCATTCTACTTTAGAATTGAAGTAACTGTAAGATAATTATTCTGTGCCATAGTTCTATATGTACATTTTTAAATGAATGTAGTTCAGAGACTTCGGGGAAGGCAATGGCATCCCACCCCAGTACTCTTGCCTGGAAAATGACCCTTGTGGGCTGCAGTCCATGGGGTCGCTAAGAGTCAGACACCACTGAGCGACTTCACTTTCACTTTTCACTTTCATGCATTGGAGAAGGAAATGGCAACCCACTCCAGTGTTCTTGCCTGGAGAATACCAGGGACGGGAAGCCTGGTGGGCTGCTGTCTATGGGGTCCCACAGAGTCGGACACGACTGAAGTAACTTAGCAGCAGCAGCAGCAGCAGCAGTTCAGAGACTTGTATTTGTTCTTCTTTCTTCAAAACTAAATATTTCTTGTTCTATTCTATGATTTTTTTTCCCTTTTAGGCCAAGAAATCCTTAAAAAAAATAAGAATCCATAAAAATTGGTGGTCTTCTTCACCAGGGATTTTATTATGTCATAATAGAAAATGTGTCTGAAACCATACTAAACTGTGAATTATATTTCCATTTATGCTTAGATAAGATGTTTGATGGGTTGTATATTATAAATTCTCTGCAGTCAGTACAAATTATTCTGTAAACTCATTGAAGGAATGGCTACAAAATATGCATCTCAATTAGGTGATCTCAACTGCAAGTTTGTTGGGTTCAAATCATTAAGTTAAAGTAGCATATAAAAAGATGGCCTTTTCAGAGGCATAAATGATTACTAAACTGTCTTATAAATTGTGTAATTTAGATCTTGGATGGTTTTCAAAGAACCATATTCTAGACATAAACATTCATAATATTAGAAGACCAGGCTAGGCTTGGGTGTTATTTTCTCTCAGAGTAAATTTTATAATTTCCAGAGAGGATTCCCCCACCATATTTTTGGACACATTTTTACAAATTATTCACAACAATTTACACTGGCATTCATTTTTATACTTCTGTTCATGTGGTTTTTGCCACTTTCTCACATTAGAAAGTAAGCTTAATGAAGGCAAAGAGCTGATTCACTGGAAAAGACCCCAGTGCTGGGAAAGATTGAAGGCAAAAGGAAAAGGGGGCAGCAGAGGATGAGATGGTTGAGAAGGCATCACTGACTCAATGGACATGAATTTGAGCAAACTTGGAGAGATAATGAAGGACAGGGAAGCGTGGTGTGCTACAGTCACCAAGAGTCAGACATGACTTAGCAACTGAACAACAAAATATTTTTTCCATCACAATTTAAAAACAATGAGTTACTGAATCTGTATAAAACTTCAGATGATGGACAAGTTTTAAATGTTGTTTAAATTCCTCACAGTACCAGAAAGCTGAACAGAGTTCGAAAATGAGGATTCGTGGTGGTGGGGGTGGTCATTGGGGGATCTTCCTGAAATTAAAAGAATATTGGCATGTTACTAGTAGTATTCAGCAGCTTGATTGCTTCCAATAGGGCCCCTTAGCTAAACTGGAGGTTTGAGATTAGCACTGTGGTGGATAAGAAAAATAAGGAAGTTCCCTGAATGTCTCAAGGAAAATAAAGGCGACCACTCACTCCTAAGATTTATAAATTTTAAGGAATTAAAGGAATGAGAAGATAAAAGGAAAAGAAAAGAAAGAAAAAGAAAAGAAGCCAAATTAAGAGAAACCAGGAATAAAACCTGCGGCCTAAGGAAGTGTAAATAAACAGTAAGAAAAGGCTGAAGAGAAAAGGTGAGCTTTGTGTGGTGGTGCTTTCAATAAAACATCTCCTAAGGAGAAAGCCTTCTTCAGTGATCAATGCAAAGAAATAGAGGAAAACAACAGAATGGGAAAGACTAGGGATCTCTTCAAGAAAATCAGAGATACCAAAGGAACATTTCATGCAAAGATGGGCACGATAAAGGACAGAGATGGTGTGGACCTAACAGAAGCAGAAGATATTAAGAAGAGGTGGCAAGAATACACAGAAGAACTGTACAAAAAAGAGCTTCAAGACCTAGACAATCATGATGATGTGATCACTGACCTAGAGCCAGACATCTTGGAATGTGAAGTCAAATGGGCCTTAGAAAGCATCACTACGAACAAAGCTAGTGGAGGTGATGGAATTCCAGTGGAGCTATTCCAAGTCCTGAATGATGATGCTGTGAAAGTGCTGCACTCAATATGCCAGCAAATTTGGAAAACTCAGCAGTGGCCACAAGATTGGAAAAGGTCAGTTTTCATCCCAATCCCAAAGAAAGGCAATGCCAAGGAGTGCTCAAACTACCGAACAATTGCACTCATCTCACACGCTAGTAAAGTAATGCTCAAAATTCTCCAAGCCAGGCTTCAGCAATATGTGAACCGTGAACTTCCTGATGTTCAAGCTGGTTTTAGAAAAGGCAGAGGAACCAGAGATCAAATTGCCAACATCCGCTGGATCATGGAAAAAGCAAGAGAGTTCCAGAAAAACATCTATTTCTGCTTTATTGACTATGCCAAAGCCTTTGACTGTGTGGATCACAATAAACTATGGAAAATTCTGAAAGAGATGGGAATACCAGACCACCTGATCTGCCTCTTAAGAAATCTGTATGCAGGTCAGGAAGCAACAGTTAGAACTGGACATGGAACAACAGACTGGTTCCAAATAGGAAAAGGAGTACGTCAAGGCTGCATATTGTCACCATGTTTATTTAACTTATATGCAGAGTACATCATGAGAAATGCTGGTCTGGAAGAAACACAAGTTGGAATCAAGATTGCCGGGAGAAATATCAATAAACTCAGATATGCAGATGACACCACTCTTATGGCAGAAAGTGAAGAGGGGCTAAAAAGCCTCTTGATGAAAGTGAAAGTGGAGAGTGAAAAGGTTGGCTTAAAGCTCAACATTCAGAAAACAAAGATCATGGCATCTGGTCCCATCACTGCATGGGAAATAGATGGGGAGACAGTGGAAACAGTGTCAGACTTTGTTTTTCTGGGCTCCAAAATCACTGCAGATGGTGACTGCAGCCATGAAATTAAAAGACGCTTACTCCTTGGAAGGAAAGTTATGACCAACCTAGATAGCATATTCAAAAGCAGAGACATTACTTTACCAACAAAGGTTCGCCTAGTCAAGGCTATGGTGTTTCCTGTGGTCATGTATGGATGTGAGAGCTGGACTGTGAAGAAGGCTGAGCGCCGAAGAATGGATGCTTTTGAACTGTGGTGTTGGAGAAGACTCTTGAGAGTCCCTTGGACTGCAAGAAGATCCAACCAGTCCATTCTGAAGGAGATCAATCCTGGAATTTCTTTAGAAGGAATGATGCTAAAGCTGAAACTCCAGTATTTTGGCCACCTCATGGGAAGAGTTGACTCATTGGAGAAGACTCTGATGCTGGGAGGGATTGAGGGCAGGAGGAGAAGGGGACGACAGAGGGTGAGATGGCTGGATGGCATCACTGACTCGATGGATGCGAGTCTGGGTGACCTCCGGGAGCTGGTGATGGACAGGGAGGCCTGGCGTGCTGCGGTTCATGGGGTCGCAAAGAGTCGGACACGACTGAGCGACTGATCTGATCTGATCTGAAGGATGAGCCTTATTAAGGGACCTCACCTAGCTGCTGCCAGCTGTGGAACTCTTTGCAAATTGCTGTGTTCTTTACCTTCAAGGGTGATGAGGAAGGCAGCATTCCTGGTAAGAGTCCTGCAGAATCAACACATGCAATTGCTCTCAATTCCCCCACACCCCCTCGCCCCCATGACTATTTATGAATGCCATTCTTTTGTTATCTCATCACACCTGTAGATAACGTAGATTATCTCTTTATGTCAAAATGTTTTTGTGTCAGAAGAGGATGGCTGTTGTTCCAGCTGTCACATTCTCATAGCTAACTGCTCACTGTTATATCCTTGCCAAAGCCCTTTAGCCTGGCACAGTGTGAATCATTGTCAATGGCATTTAAAAATCTGTTGGAAAAAATATATATTTTGACTGTTCATCAAGTATTCCAATGAACTAAGATTATGTCTTGTCTTTGTGAATTCAATTATTAATTGATCAATCACTTGGCCCTAAAATAACTGATGGTTTAGGATTTTCTGTGCCTCCAAGGAAATTAAATGCAAATCTCTGTCAGTCATCTGTTCACAAAGGCTCCTTTAAGGAATCCACTGGAATACAAATGGAAGGCCCTGCAGCAATTTTGGTCTGCTGTAACTCACTCTCTCTTATTTTATTTTTTTCTTAATAACCCCTTCTTTAAGGTGCCTATTTGATTTCTCTCTGACTTTTCTCCCTTAAAAAGGAAATGTGATTCCAAGGTAATATATCAAAGTACTTAACACTGATACAAATTAGAGTTCTGTCCTTTTTCTTTTTTACACAAGTTTCTAGTGGATGTAGGCTTTGAGAAGCCTGAGGACAGAATGAGCTTCGAAGTATCAGCTATTTGGGACTTCAAGAACAGAAGTGTTTCTCCCTTTGAGATTTTTCTTTTAAATCACAGGCAGAGAGAAACAGTCATTCTCTGAAAATCCTGAATGACCAGTTTGGGGACTTTTTTCTCCCAATACCCTCTGGTGCAGAAAAATCATTTAAAATGAATATTTTGATTGCAATACCTAAAATATAAAATATTTTAATTTGTGATACAGCTTACTCTATTGAATGAAACTATCTCCATCCTGGGCTTCCCAGGTGACTCAGTGGTAAAGAATCTGCCTGTCAATGCAGGAGATGCAGGAGACTTGGGTTCAGTCCCTGGGTTTGATCTCTGGCTTGGGAAAGATCCCATGGAGAAGGAAATGGCAACCCACTCCAGTATTCTTGCCTGGGAAATCCCATGGACAGAGGATCCTGGCGGGCTACAAAGAATCAACTCAGCACACAGCACACATCTCCATACTAACATTATATTCTATATCATCCAGATAGTTCTGGTACGTGCATTGCTCCTTATCTCTGTCATTACAAAGGAAGAGAACAGTGAAAAAACTTCCTATTCATTTTTCATTCATTCATTCAAAATATTTACTTCACTCTCCCCAGATCAAACAAGGTGCAGATTTTATTATTTTAATGAAAACACTCATCTCTGCTGCTTATGAGCTAACAGTCTCTTGGGGGAGATTCAGTTACTGTTCAGCTCTGTGATTTCTGTGACTATTAGTGACAGCACCTCTGAGCCAGGAAATTTCTGACTCAGAGAAGAAATATGCAAACCCGTATGACAGCAACACCTTTGCTATTAATACATAGGCAAATCCTTTCCTAAAGTCCAAATGAAAAAGTAATACAAAAGGGCTCAAATATTTTGATAAATCATCACTCTTTTTTAAATTTCTGACCTACGTTAGACTCTTTTCCTCCTAAAACACCATGTAAGATTACCAAATATTACACGCTGTACTCTAAACAGTGCTAATATCTTGTGAGTCATATTTCTCTGTGGATCCATACAAAGTTAATGACCTCCTAAACTCCACTGTTGGAGAAGGCAATGGCAACCCACTCCAGTACTCTTGCCTGGAAATCCCATGGATGGAGGAGCCTGGTAGGGTGCAGTCCATGGGGTCACTAAGAGTGGGACACGACTGAGCGACTTCACTTTCACTTTTCACTTTCATGCACTGGAGAAGGAAATGGCAACCCACTCCAGTGTTCTTGCCTGGAGAATCCCAGGGACGGGGGAGCCTGGTAGGCTGCCGTCTCTGGGGTCGCACAGAGTTGAACACGACTGAAGTGACTTAGTAGTACTAAACTCCACTGTCTGTACCTCTTTGTCACTTTATTTAAACCTAGTGTCTACTTAGTCTCGTTTGCTGTCATTTCTCAAACTTGAGTCTCTTTTCATCACTCACTGACAAATACTGTTAATACTAATGACTCCATTTTTCTTACTATCCAGTTACTTTTTCATTTCAAGAGATTTAATATTCATGCCCATGATGCTTTTCACAGGTGCAGCCTCTCAGTTTCTTGCTGTTTTCTCCTATGACCTGTCCCTGAGAGCTGAATGTATCCACATATGAACATGGTCCCACTTTGGAGTCTGTAGATCTAGTAACAACTAGAAGTATTCCTAACAATCTATTCTCTGTGGGTAATCTATTCTCTCTTTATTTTAGGGGCTTCCCAGGTGACTCAGTGGTAAAGAACCCACCTGCCGTGGAGATGCAGGTTCAATCCCTGGGTCAGGAAGATCCCTGGGTCAGGAGGAGGAAGTGACAAGCCACTTCAGTATTCTTGCCTGGAGATTCCCATTGACAGAGAAGCCTGGCAGGCTACAGTCCATGGGGGCTAAAAAGTGTCAGACATGACTTAGGGACTAAAAATAACAACCACCTTTATTTTCACAGTCCTTTAGAATTATTAGACACAGGATACCTGTTGCATAAATAGGACTTCTAGTCCAATGACATTTTAATTTCTTTCCTTATTAGCCACTTTCTGCTTTCACAGTCCTGGCCATCCAATTTCTTTTATCAATCCAACATTGAATCAGATTCTATCAAATTGCCTCTTTGTTTTCCTTGCACTATGATGCTTGGGTCAAAACCTTATACCTGCAGAGTCTAGCTGCCTGTTTTTCCTTGCCTACAGGGTTTCAACAAAGTGTTGCTGAAGAGATATCATAAAACCAGGCTGAATCTATCAACTATGAATCCATGGTTTCCAGCTCATCTTCATGATTTAAAAACTACAACACAGATAAAAGAGAAGGGTGGGTCAATTTTGGATATTTCTTACTCAGCATATAGCTTACCAACATGATACCTATTTTTTTTCACCATCTTCCTGTCCTTGTTGTTGATGTATGTCTGTTCAGAATCTCTCCAACTGCCTTTTGAATAGAGTATTGCTTAAAAGCTGTGGAGTGAGCATGAGTTTGAATCTTCACTCTGCTGCTTAATGACTGTCTAATTTTAATGGTATCTGTTCAATGGCTTTGCTTTCTCAACTTTAATTAAAGATAAGTGATAAATATCATTGGTATTGCCATTGGCACTGTTTCTGAAGGTTGTTGACTATTCTTCCTGGTGAAAACTAATACATTTCAAATATCTTTCTCTTCCCTAATTCTGTCTTCCCCAGATTAGTTTGACTACTATGATTGCTTTGCAGGTTAAGAGAAGGTGCTCTCTTTCCTATCCAACCTTAGAGACAATTTCTGGCCTATCGATTAGTACAGTTGGCTACATTGACTTGTGCGGTTTTTTGAGACAGTTTTAAAACACACTCTACCTCGAGCACCGGAAAACCTTTTCTCTAAGACTGAACATGGCTTATAAAGCAAGTTTCCACTTGGGACAGTTTTAAATGGGTATTTATTCAAATAAAATATAAATGAGTGAAATCCTCTTTCAGAAGATTAGAGTTGAAAAAAGCAACTGGCAAAATCACTTTCATCATGTCAGATGAGATTATGTAGGGAATGTAGATTCTCATAATGAAACAGAGCAGGACCCTGTGGTTCTTATCCTCAATGTCCTCAGCCTGCCTATTGCTGGCAGAAGAACTTCTGCCAAAGAATAAGTTGAATCAGAGAAGTGAGGAAATAAAGAAACAAAGGAAAATAGTCCAACAGGTAAGTAATAATAGTTTGGTTATTAAACACAGTCAAGGATCTTTAGTTCCTCTTCAAAGGCTATAGATAATATTCAGAGCCATATCCTGTGAGCTATCTTATAGAACAGGCCACCTGATATAACAAGATAACCACATGATGACCTGCCTGTCCTGACAACTCAGATCAGATCAGATCAGTCGCTCAGTCAAGTCCGACTCTTTGTGACCCCATGAATCACAGCACGCCAGGCCTCCCTGTCTATCACCAACTCCCGGAGGTCACCCAGACTCACATCCATCGAGTCAGTGATGCCATCCAGCCATCTCATCCTCTGTCGTCCCCTTCTCCTCCTGCCCCCAATCCCTCCCAGCATCAGAGTCTTTTCCAATGAGTCAGCTCTTCGCATGAGGTGGCCAAAATACTGGAGTTTCAGTTTTAGCATCATTCCTTCAAAGAAATCCCAGGGCTGATCTCCTTCAGAATGGACTGGTTGGATCTTCTTGCAGTCCAAAGGACTCTCAAGAGTCTTCTCCAACACCACAGTTCAAAAGCATCAATTCTTCAGTGCTCAGCCTTCGTCACAGTCCAGCTCTCACATCCATACATGACCACAGGAAAGACCATAGTGTTGACTAGGCGAACATTTGTTGGCAAAGTGATGTCTCTGCTTTTGAATATGCTATCTAGGTTGGTCATAACTTTCCTTCCAAGGAGTAAGCATCTTTTAATTTCATGGCTGCAGTCACCATCTGCAGTGATTTTGGAGCCCAAAAAAATAAATTCTGACACTGTTTCCACTGTTTCTCCATCTATTTCCCATGTAGTGATGGGACCAGATGCCATGATCTTCGTTTTCTGAATGTTGAGCTTTAAGCCAACCTTTTCACTCTCCACTTTCACTTTCATCAAGAGGCTTTTTAGCCCCTCTTCACTTTCTGCCACAAGGGTGGTGTCATCTGCATATCTGAGGTTATTGAGATTTCTCCCAGCAATCTTGATTACAACTTGTGTTTCTTCCAGTCCAGCGTTTCTCATGATGTACTCTGCATATAAGTAAAATAAACAGGGTGACAGTATACAGCCTTGACGTACTCCTTTTCCTATTTGGAACCAGTCTGTTGTTTCATGTCCAGTTCTAACTATTGCTTCCTGACCTGCATACAGATTTCTCAAGAGGCAGATCAGGTGGTCTGGTATTCCCATCTCTTTCAGAATTTCCCAGTTTATTGTGATCTACACAGTCAAAGGCTTTGGCATAGTCAATAAAGCAGAAATAGATGTTTTTCTGGAACTCTCTTGCTTTTTCCATGATCCAGCGGATGTTGGCAATTTGATCTCTGGTTCCTCTGCCTTTTCTAAATCCAGCTTGAACATCAGGAAGTTCACGGTTCACATATTGCTGAAGCCTGGCTTGGAGAATTTTGAGCATTACTTTACTAGCGTGTGAGATGAGTGCAATTGTTCGGTAGTTTGAGCACTCCTTGGCATTGCCTTTCTTTGGGATTGGAATGAAAACTGACCTTTTCCAGTCCTGTGGCCTCTGCTGAGTTTTCCAAATTTGCTGGCATATTGAGTGCAGCACTTTCACAACATCATCTTCCAGGACTTAGAATAGCTCCACTGGAATTCCATCACCTCCACTAGCTTTGTTCGTAGTGATGCTTTCTAAGGCCCACTTGACTTCACATTCCAGGATGTCTGGCTAGGTGAGTGATCACACCATCGTGATTATCTGGGTCATGAAGCTCTTTTTTGTACAGTTCTTCTGTGTATTCTTGCCACCTCTTCTTAATATCTTCTGCTTCTGCATAAGCTGCCACAATTCTGAAAGCTGGCTTCAAAGAAATGGGAACAAACTGATTCTGCGACTGGAGATTAAGGGTACTTAATCAAAATGACGCTGGTCAGACCACTATGTGGCCAATTTCAAGGTTACTGTCAGAGCTGACTGTGCTGTTTCTGCCCATAGCCCCCTCCCTCTGTCTATAAAAGTTCTTGCCCCCTGAAGGTCAGTAGAAAAAAGTCTGCCTTTGGGCAGGAGTCTGCCTCCCTACCTTCTCTCATTGCCAGTTTCTGCGATAAAACAAATTCATTTCCACCAACCTTGCCTCTTCACTGACTTCAGAGCTGGGAGCCGCTGGACCCCACTTCCGGTGCAGTTTTTGGCACTCACGTGGCTCCTCTGTGCTCTCACGATATCGCAGTCTCTTGCATTTCCAGACAGAACTGTGGCCATGACAATTCCGTGAGATGGCTGGGAAGCGGCTTGCTGCTCGCTTCTCTGCTCTTGGCTCGCTGGCCTCGGGAGGGAGATTTGGGGGAACATTCGTAGCAGCTGCTGAAGCCAGAAGCCATTTATTTCAAGGGTCCTCCTTGTTTCTCTCCTGCTCGGCATTGACTGCCAGCTGACGTTTTTCCTTGGAAGAACAGAAAGATTCTTTTGGAAGCTCCAAGACCGAGTAAGTCTGCAGGTGTGCGCCTAGCTAACTTCTGTTTTGGACACGAAGTATTTTGACTTGTATCTGACGTTGAGGACATTTTGTGAGCACACAGTATCATTTGGGCATTTTGCCAACTGGTTGTGATGTGTGTCTACCATGGAGGACAATTTGTGAGCACGGAGAGGCATTGGGACATTTTGCCAACTGATTGTGATGTGTGTTTGATGTTGAGGACCCTTTGGGTGGGAAAGTATTGATTTGGGACTCTGTCCTCGGTCATCCTCTTGGTAAATCTGGACGGTCTGTCTTCTGTGTGTGAGTGTATATCCCATTTGTGTGGTTGGTATCCTTGTATTTTGTAAAGTAGGAAACTCAGGATCATTTTATTAGAAAAACTTTAGCTATGAGATTAATACCAAAGAGAAAGAAACTTTTTTAAACAATATATGATAACAGTATTCTACATCATTAACTTATTAGGGACATGGCTTTTGCTGACAACAATGCTATTCTTTTAAAGATAATACCTTCATCCCTTTTCTCTCTCATTCCATTTCTTTATAATCTTTTAGTTGAAAACTACTTATATGAATAGGCTTCTATATCCATTTCAAGTTATCTCAAAAGATAGCTTGATTTACCTTCAAAAATCGACTTAATGATTACAGAATAGAAGTATCCTTGGAAAGTGGGAGATGGAAAATGAAAAATAGTGACATTGAGTTCCTGCATGTTCTCTGAAACCCATGTAAATGTTAATAATACCCCAGTACTTGCTCATTCATTCCACAGGCCAGTTTCCCTTATGACATGCTAAATGCAGTTGTTCAGAGGGTCTGGTGACCTCTAGCAAGTAGACTAGCCTTCTCTTCTGATGGATTCACCCATCAGAATGGCTTATAAATATTTTCATATTATTTTGCTTCCAAAAAATGTACTCTTTCACATATCATTTAGTGTCATACAACAATCGCCAACTGTTTTGGCACCAGAAAATGGTGACGTGGAAGATAATTTTTACATGGACTGAGGGTGAGAGGGAATGATTTGGGGACAATTCAAATGCATCACATTTATTGTGCACTTTATTTCTATTAGTATTACATCAGCTCTCCCTCAGATAGCATATTCAAAAGCAGAGACATTACTTTGCCAACAAAGGTCCATCTAGTCAAGGCTATGGTTTTCCTGTGGGCATGTATGAATGTGAGAGTTGGACTGTGAAGAAGGCTGAGCACCAAAGAATTGATGCTTTTGAACTGTGGTATTGGAGAAGACTCTTGAGAGTCCCTTGGACTACGAGGAGATCCAACCAGTCCATTCTGAAGGAGATCAGCCTTGGGATTTCTTTGGAAGGAATGATGCTAAAGCTGAAACTGCAGTACTTTGGCCACCTCATGCGTAGAGTTGACTCATTAGAAAAGACTCTGCTGCTGGGAGGGATTAGGGGCAAGAGGAGAAGGGGACGACAGAGGATGAGATGGCTGGATGGCATCACTGACTCGATGGATGTGAGTCTGAGTGAACTCCGGGAGTTGGTGATGGACAGGGAGGCCTGGCGTGCTGCGATTCATGAGGTTGCAAAGAGTCGGACACAATTGAGCGACTGAACTGAACTGAAGCTGCAGATGGTGACTGCAGCCGTGAAATTAAAAGACACTTACTCCTTAGAAGGAAAGTTATGACCAACCTAGATAGCATATTGATAAGCAGAGACATTACTTTGCCAACAAATGTTTGCCTAGTCAAGGCTATGGTTTTTCCAGTGGTCATGTATGGATGTGAGAGTTGAACTGTGAAGAAACTGAGCACCGAAGAATTGATGCTTTTGAACTGTGGTGTTGGAGAAGACTCTTGAGAGTCCCTTGGACTGCAAGGAGATCCAACAGTCCATTTTAAAGGAGATCAGCCCTGGGTGTTCTTAGGAAGGAATGATGCTAAAGCTGAAACTGCAGTACTTTGGCCATCTCATGCGAAGAGTTGACACATTGGAAAAGACTCTGATGCTGGGAGGTATTAGGAGCAGGAGGAGAAGGGGACAACAGAGGATGAGATGGCTGGATGGCATTACCAACTCGATGGACGTGTGTTTGAGTGAACTCTGGGAGTTGGTGATGGACAGGGAAGCCTGGCGTGCTGCGATTTATGAGGTCGCAAAGAGTCGGACACAACTGAGTGACTGAACTGAACTCCCTCAGATCATCAGGCATCAGATCTCGGATGTTGGGGACCCCTGGTATAATATATAGTAGTTAGTAAGCAGTTGGTGTTTTTTGAAGGACTTTGTAAATGTTAGCTTATTAAAGCTTCACAATCAGCTTACATGGTCAGAAATATTAGTTTTCTTTTCATGCATAAGAAATTGGAACCCAAAAATGTTAATTAATGTCCTCAAGGGCCACACATCATTGGTACTGTCTCCAGAACTGATAGCTAGTGATCTTTTAGGCAGCTCTATCCAGAAACCACTAGTCACCTTAAGAGACCTGATATACCACATATGAATGATGCTTTGTCATGTGGTATTTCAGGTATAGATTTTAATTTAAATGTCAGTGTCTCAACCTAAATAGATTGTGAAGTGTGGTTCAATCTATATTGACCCCCAGAATGTCATGTTTATAATTAATAATCACCAGAGTTACAGGCAAGTTTAATAGTGGGTTTCTGCAATCTGTAGGTAGATTTTTATTATCTACCCTAGTTTTCAGTAGGCTAAGTGTTTACTTGAGGATGACATTTCCCTATAGTACTTGGTAAACATGAATACAAGTGTTAAAAATATAATCATTTTGTCACCCTACCACATAATATCCTATTTTATCCAAGTTTAAAACCAAATGAATTGCAGCAGTAATGACTCCATATGGCAAACAAAATATTATAACAATTAATATTTATCCTTGTTGTTGTTGTTTAGTCTCTAAGTTGTGGCCAACTCTTTGCAACTCCATGAACTGTAGCCCACCAGGTTACTCTGTCCATGAAACTGATACATGTACTACATAAAAAATAAAAAGGAATATGTAGAAAGTGTCTTGAGCTGTCTGTTTATTGTGCCTTCCTTTGTACTATGGATAGGGCTTCCCAGGTGGCTCTAGTGGTAAAGAACCTGCCAACAATGCAGGAAAATTAAGAGATGTGGGTTTGATCCCTGGGTCAGGAAGATTGCCTGGAAGGCATGGCAACCCACTCCAGTATTCTTGCCTGGAAAAAAATTCCACTGACAGAGAAGCCTGGCAGGCTACAGTCAATGGGGTCACCGAGAGTAGGACATGACTGAGTGAGTAAGCGTGAACTACCTTTATTACTCGACTAAACTTGCACTAGAATAGCCTGACTACCACTCAGACTTCTTTGGGAAATATCTGAATTCTTTCAGAAGACCAGTGACTTGATAATCTAAAAATCTAGTAGTACTCCTGTTTCCAACATGTCCATTTATGATATCTTACATTATAGTGAAGAGAATTTTATAAAAGCACATGAACTATATTTCAAGACCTCGTGGCTATATCACTAGTCCTTTACTGTTGTTAAATCATGACAGGAAATACGTCACAAATCTGGAATCCATCACTGACACTTCTTTTCTCCTATAACCTGCATGACCAGTGGAGCATCGAGTCCTATTGATTCCTTCTCCTGAATAGCTCGCAAGCCTCTCCTTTTCTCTGCATCTGCACAGCCACCATATAGTTCAGGCTACTGTTGCTCTTCCCTGGATGATTAGAGCAGCATCTCATTTGTCCTTCTAAACCCACTGGGGAGTGGATTCAGTAAAACTCATGCCAGGGTTTCATTGTAGCAACTGTTTTTCTTTGAAATATTGTTTTAAATGTTGTCATCTTGTGCTTTGCCCCCTTCATGGTCGGCAAGACTCTCAGGGAATTATGACAGTGAAGACCCCATAGGATAAGTTCTTCAGAGATGCTTGGAAGTTTCCTGATGCCAGGGCCTTCCAGTCAGTACATTTCACCAAAGTTGCACAGGTCTCAGAAAATGGATCTGTCAGTCTACCCAGCAATGAAATGATGGGAAGATGAAAAGCTGAATTAAGTCTATGACCACATGAATTCTGAGAGACGTCAGGGTAGAAAATAGCTGTCATAGAGATAGAAAATCTCAACAGTATTCCAATTCTGAATCCTAATAAATTCAGCTAAAGAAAGATCAGATAAACACTATTTATTTGCCAGGTATGTCTTGGACCTAAAGTATTTGCATCTTAAATATGACAGACTGCATAAAAGAATATCTTAAAGATATTTATCAGTATTTCCTATCAGTGAGAACTATACTTATAAATATTTATTGTATTTCATATAATAAATGAGTATGAATAAAAAAGCAGTAGAAAGACTCTACATCTATATACTAAATTAATAATATGTAAATATAAGCAATCATTTAAAATATATCACATATTTTCAATAGATAACTAATAGAAGAGGTTTCAAAGGTAAATTAGTTATGCAAATAATTATAGTAAGGGGTTTATGTGCTCATTAGAAAAAAAATTGTTTCTGAAGCTTTTATGAATTTCTGAAATACATGGGTAAATCAGGAAAGCAAATATTGTTTATTCAATCACAAAATATTAATAGAGCATTTGTTATGTACCATTCATTGTTAATGTCAGTGATAAAACAATCAATGAGAAATAGCTTTGCTCTTGTAGGAATTCACTGTCCCTTAGCAGAGCACCAGACAGTAATAATCATTTTTGGAAAGAGTCACATTAAGACAAAATAAAATTCTGACTTAAAAAGCTGTCCTAACTTTGGGAATATGCGCTCTCTAAGGCTTAGTGGCATTGCTGTAAAGAGTTCAGAAATGTAGAGACCTTTATATAGTAAAATCTCATTTTGAACCTAATGGAATTTCAGATATGGATAAATTTTTAAACCAAACATTTTTGAAAATAAAACTTCACATGTAAAGGAGGATAACTGGATCATTTGTGCATAATCACTCAGCCGTGTCTGACTCTTTCGTGACCCTATCAACTGTATCCTGCCAGGCTACTCTGTCCATGGAATTCTCCAGTCAAGAATACTGGAGTGGGTTGCCATTTCCTACTCCAGGGTATCTTTCCCACCCAGGGATTGAATTCAGGTCTCCTGCACTGCAGGCATATTCTTCACCACCGGACCACCTGGGATCATATAGTTGGCAAATTGAGAAGAGAGCTGTTAGTTCCAAGTAAGTGTAGGTACTTCCTCCTAGGACTGCTGCTGCTGCTGCTGCTAAGTTGCTTCAGTTGTGTCTGACTCTGTGCGACCCCATAGACGGCAGCCCACCAGGCTCCACCATCCCTGGGATTCTCCAGGCAAGGACACTGGAGTGGGTTGCCATTGCCTTCTCCATTGTGTGAAAGTGAAAAGTGAAAGTGAAGTCGCTCAGTCGCGTCTGACTCATAGCGACCTCATGGACTGCAGCCTACCAGGCTCCTCCATCCATGGGATCCTCTGGAGTGGCTTGCCATTGCCTTCTCCGGGCCTCCTAGGACTGATTCTCAGTAAATATGCATAGTTTAGGCCTAAATGTAACACTTAAAATTCCAAACAGCTATGCCAACACATCTAAAGAAAATAAAATATATAACATATCAATTGATTAAAATGCCCTTTTTTTTTTAAGTTGTAGGTTGGGTATCAAAGCAGGAAATGTACATTTAAAAAGAAAGAAAATCTGTGATTCTTCAGTTCCAAAAAGTCCCAGAATCTCTTAATGAAACCCTATACTTATGTTTTTTAAATTCTTCTTTCCTTTGTAACTCGGCTGAAAATGCTGTATTTGATTCTGTTTGACAGAAGTGAACATAACAAATGAAAGGCAAAAAAATCATAAAAGACCTAATGATGTTGAATTATTGTTCTGTTGCACAAAGTTTATCTAGATCTTTAATGATATCTTTTCTCCTATTTTAATCAAACCATCAGTCATGTATCTAAGAAGATCATCTAGGTGAACTGATAAAGTACAGTAGTTTTACAGTGAACATATCAGACAATACCATAGTGATTTGCAGCAATACATAATACAATTCCTATGGAAAACACACCAAAATATTAGATGTTGATAACTTGATATCAACCAAAAATGCTTTTGTTCTCTAAAATCATAGCAGATTACTTTTTTCATCATAAGCATTATTTTTATTCTCCCTATTGATGACACAGACCACATCTTCAGGGAATAAGCAATGGAGAGTTTACTGGTAGTAAAGCTGCTCATTTTAATGTTGATTAAAGTCACAAGTTGGACACGACTTAGCGACTGAACAATGACAACAAAAACCGCAAGAAAACTTGAAGGAAGAGAGATGGGTACACACAGCAATTACCTTTTTAAATCATGGGTCCCAGGTTTTTAATTATATTTTCAATTTCCTTTTTGCATAATTAGCTCTTTTCCTACAACGTACAGAGAGAGTTAAAAAAAATAAACCCCAAAGAACAAGGAGACCAATGGAGGGAAATTTTCATGCTGTTTCCATCACCCTGATAGCTCATCTTTCCCAAATTCTATTTTATTGTATCTCTTCTTTCAGTTCTTGTCATTCTGTCTGCCATGCTGTGTCAGGAAAATAACCATAACACATACTGAAATGTATGAAGAAATTTCTTTAGCCTCAATAAAGAATAAAGAATCATACTTCTCAGAAAATGGAAGAATCATAAACAAAGAAACAAAAATTGGGGCTCAGTCAGCTTTCTGAATTTGTGCTCCCAAGTTCTCATTAATTGGGTCAAAGTTTATCTGCTGCACCTGAAATTTCAACAATTAATGTTTCCTTTCAGGTTAGTAATGCAAATACAGACAATAGCTATTAAAATACAGAAAACCCAGATTGGAAACTACATTAACATCCCATTTACTATTAACTTAATTGAGGTTTTTTTTTTTTTTTTAACTTTTTGCTGTCCTAAAGAATAAACAGGTGAACAGGAGAATGTTGATACTGGGCTCACAGGCAGATGTGGATAAAGCTGGTAGATACCATTTAACTAAGAATGAGATTCTAGAAAGGAGCTCATCGGGGAAAGGGCACTTGAGAGAACCCAAGATGAAAACAGTGTCGAGAGAGATTTTATCTACACAATCATTGTGCCAAGAGAGACCTCCACAAGCACAGAAAGAGCCAACAATCTACATATCAAGCAACATTACTCACAGTTTAAAGCTCCTAACTGCCAGGGCAGGCTCTATATTTGATTTTTTTAGAATTTCTAGTTGAAAGCATTGTATATAGTATATAGTATTAGCTACCATTGCTAAGATTATTTATAATTTTATACTCTTTTCAGTATACTATTATAATTTGTTATCAATAAAGATCCTCGAAAAGTCCTAATTGAGTGTTAGTGTGGACTTTAAAAGCCATCAACATATTCTTATTGAATACAGCAAAAAAAAAAAAAAAATCTAAATTCTTATCATGACATCTCATATTTTCCAAGCTCTGGCCTTTGTCCATTTCTGTAACCTTGTTTTCATGTAAATTTTACTCTACTCTAAACCCATGCTTATAGAATTCCTCATCCAACATATAATAATTTGCTTCGGTGCTTAAATATTATGTCAAGGTGTGCTTCTTCCTCGAATAGCCTCCCTTAGTTTGATGCCTGAAAAACACTTCACATTCTTTAGTGTTAGCAGGTTATTTTTTGCTGTAAATCATTTCCTGGCCGTGATCCATGAGGATTGATCTTTGCCTTTATAAAAATCTCCCCACCCCCAACAACTACCAGGTGTGTGCTTAGACCCCTCAGTCGTGTCTCTTTGCAACCCCATGGACTGTAGCCTGTCACACTCCTCTGTCCATTGGGATTCTCCAGGGAAGAATACTGGAGTGGGTTGCCACTTCCTTCTCCAGGGGATCTTCCCAATTCAGGGATTGAGCCCAGGTCTCCTGCACTGCGGGCGGATTCTTTACTGTCTGAGCCACCAGGGAAGCCCAGCAATGATCAAGATGCCTACCATATTCATTTTCACTTAATTACTTAGATGTTTGTTTCTTTTTCCTACTCTGCAATTAGGGCAGGGATAATACCAAGTTCAGGGGCTTCCCTGGTGACTCAATTGGTAAAAAGTATGCCTGCAATGCCAGAGACATGGGTTTGATCATTGCGTTGGGAAGAAGTTCCCCTGGAGAAGGAAATGGCAACCCACTTCAGTATTCTTGGCTGGAGAATTTCATGGACAGAGGAGCCTGGTGGGCTACAGTCCATAGGGTTGCAGAAAGTCAGACATGACCAAAATGACCAAGTGCATGCTGAATGTTGCTGCCACAACCACTGCTAAGAGGCAGGAGTGAATTGCCCTATGCTTAACCACTTACCCAAAACTCAGAGCCCTGGGAGATGTGTGTAGAGTAGAGCTGTGATCATGGCCACCACTCACTTCACTAGGAATCCCAGAGAGGAAGAATTTGGTGTTCCTGTGATTCCATACAGAAATGAGAGCAAGTGAGTTTAATGCTCTTTAAATACAACCAAAATCAGAGAGAAAAATCTCCCCTAAATGAAACTGATATGTTTGTGAGCTGTGAATACAAGCTAGACAACTCAGATCAGATCAGATCAGATCAGTCGCTCAGTCATGTCCCACTCTTTGCGACCCCATGAATCGCAGCACACCAGGCCTCCCTGTCCATCACCAACTCCTGGAGTTCACTCAGACTCAGGTCCACTGAGTCAGTGATGCCATCCAGCCATCTCGTCCTCTGTTGTCCCCTTCTCCTCCTGCCCCCAATCCATCCCAGCATCAGAGTCTTTTCCAATGAGTCAACTCTTCGCATGAGGTGGCCAAAGTACTGGAGTTTCAGCTTTAGCATCATTCCTTCCAAAGAAATCCCAGGGCTGATCTCCTTCAGAATGGACTGGTTGGATCTCCTTGCAGTCCAAGAGACTCTAAAGAGTCTTCTCCAACACCACAGTTCAAAAGCATCAATTCTTCAGCACTCAGCCTTCTTCACAGTCCAACTCTCACATCCATACATGACCACAGGAAAAACCATAGCCTTGACTAGAAACCTTGTTGGCAAAGTAATGTCTCTGCTTTTGAATATGCTATCTAGGTTGGTCATAACTTTCCTTCCAAGGAGTAAGCGTCTTTTAATTTCATGGCTGCAGTCACCATCTGCAGTGATTTTGGAGCTCAGAAAAATAAAGTCTGACACTGTTTCCACTCTTTCCCCATCGATTTCCCATGAAGTGATGGGACCGGATGCCATGATCTTCGTTTTCTGAATGTTGAGCTTTAAGCCAGCTTTTTCACTCTCCACTTTCACTTTCATCAAGAGGCTTTTGAGTTCCTCTTCACTTTCTGCCATAAGGGTGGTGTCATCTGCATATCTGAGGTTATTGATATTTCTCCCAGGAATCTTGATTCCAGCTTGTGCTTCTTCCAGTCCAGCGTTTCTCATGATGTACACTGCATATAAGTTAAATAAACATGGTGACAATATACAGCCTTTTCCTATTTGGAACCAGTCTGTTGTTCCATGTCCAGTTCTAACTGTTGCTTCCTGACCTGCATACAGATTTCTCAAGAGGCAGATCAGGTGGTCTGGTATTCCCATCTCTTTCAGAATTTTCCACATTTTACTGTGATCCACACAGTCAAAGGCTTTGGCATAGTCAATAAAGCAGAAATAGATGTGTTTCTGGAACTCTCTTGCTTTTTCCATGATCCAGCGGATATTGGCAATTTGATCTCCGGTTCCTCTGCCTTTTCCAAAACCAGCTTGAACATCAGGAAGTTCACGGTTCACATACTGTTGAAGCCTGGCTTGGAGAATTTTGAGCATTACTTTACTAGCATGTGAGATGAGTACAATTGTGCGGTAGTTTGAGCATTCTTTGGCATTGCCTTTCTTTGGGATTGTAATGAAAACTGACCTTTTCCAGTCCTGTGGTCATTGCTGAGTTTTCAAATTTTCTTGCATATTGAGTGCAGCACTTTCACAGCATCATCTTTCAGGATTTGGAATAGCTCCACTGGAATTCCATCACCTCCACTAGCTTTGTTCGTAGTGATGTTTTCTAAGACCCACTTGACTTCACATTCCAGGATGTCTGGCTCTAGGTCAGTGATCACACCATTGTGTTTATCTGGGTCGTGAAGGTCTTTTTTGTACAGTTCTTCTGTGTATTCTTGCCACCTCTTCTTAATATCTTCTGCTTCAGTTAGGTCCATACCATTTCTGTCCTTTATCCAGCCCATCTTTGCATGAAATGTTCCTTTGGTGTCTCTGATTTTCTTGAAGAGATCCCTGGTCTTTCCCTTTCTGTTGTTTTCCTCTATTTCTTTGTATTGATCGCTTAAGAAGGCTTTCTTATCTCTTCTTGCTATTCTTTGGAACTCTGCATTCAGATATTTATATCTTTCCTTTTCTCCTTTGCTTTTTGCTTCTCTTCACATAGGCAACATCTATTATATTGACTGTCACAATGAAATTACTCTATTAATTTTATTGTAGAATTTTTCATCCTATGATTTCAAAATTCAATAAACTGTTGTATTAGATTTTCATCACAGTTTTTTTCATATCCATTTTTGATGACATTCATAGACATGTAAGAAATTTTAATGGTAATATTCTGCACTATTCACAAGATTTTTTATCAGAATAAATGTGATACATTTTAAAATTAAAAAGAAATAAACATCTATGAAGCAAATAAGGGTTTTTAGAGATAAAATTCTCTGGGATGATTGGTAATCACTACTTAATGTGGCCCATCAAAACAAATAAATAACTGAAGGCCATAGTTATAATTTTATGTGACTAATGTAAGTATGTATTTCCATTGAAGAAAGAAACTATATTTGAAGAATAAACTCAATCTGACATTCAACGAATCATTAACTTCAAACCTCAGGCTTTTCCTGAAATGGTAGGCCTTTCCCATGGTAAGAGAATATTAATGAAGGGAATGGAAATAGCAAAAGAAATGACATTTCATGCCATTGTCAAACAAAATTTCCTCTGGACCCTATCAAATAAAGTAGAAAAGGATGATATGCTTCCAGTCATTCAACTCATCTTAGATATCTTAGTATCTCAACAACATATTTATTTTACCATCAAGCATTTCCTAAAATGTATTTTTCTTAGCTTGGAGATATGTCTCAGATATTTTCCCCCATCATCAAATATCAAACAAGAGGAAATTTGCTAAACAGTTTATTCAAAAACGGCTAAATTTTTCAACAAACTATGTAGTCATTGATATAAGTTTATAAACTATTGAATTACATTGGCATATGCTAACATTTGAAATAAATAATATAAATATTACAGAATGTTCTCAATAGTATAATCTAAATGTGTGTGAGCCTTGTATATTTCAGTCAGTTCGGTCACTTAGTTGTGTCTGACTCTTTGTGACCCTGTTGACTGCAGCACAGTAGGCTTCCCTTGTCCATCACTAATTCCTGGAGCTTGCTCAAACTCATGTCCATTGAATCGGTGATGCCATCCAAACATCTCATCCTCTGTTCCCTTCCCTCCTGCCTTCAGTCTTTCCCAGCTTCAGGGTCTTTTCCAGTGAGTCAGTTCTTCACATCAGGTGGCTAAAAGTATTGGAGTTTTAGCTTCGGCATCAGTACTTCCAGTGAATATTCAGGACTGATTTTCTTTAGGATTTACTGGGTGGATCTCCTTGCAGTCCAAGAGACTCTCAAGAGTCTTCTCCAACACCACAGTTCAAAATCATCAATACTTTGGCACTCAGCTTTCTTTAAAGTCCAACTCTCACATCCATACACGACTACTGGAGAAACCATAGCTTCCACTAGATGGACCTTTGTTGGTAAAGTAATGTCTGCTTTTTAATATGCTGTCTAGGTTGATCATAAATTTTCTTCCAAGGACCAAACATCTTAATTTTATGGTTGCTGCCATCACCTGCAGTGATTTTGGAGCCCCCCAGAATAAAGTCTCTCACTGTATATTTGTATATTATTTACATAATATTAAGTTGGGTGTATATTTAGGGTTTACAGATATTTAAATGTTCACAGTAAGTAAAACATCATGAATTATATCAGGTCAAGAAAAGAAAACTGAACTCTATTTTAAAAGACAAATGTCATAACTCAACACATATTATTCAATTTAATAGTATAATTTTTCCATTCTAGTTTAAACTATGAAAAGTACACACATATTCTTATTAGATAGCTTTTTGTAACATTAGTCCTCTTGAAAGCACTGCTGCAAATGAAGTGTTTTGACTAAAAATTATTCTCACACTGCTTAAACAAATCAAATTGTAAGCACGTTCTTTTGAACAGTTTCCTTAGACAAATCCCTTGTGTGGTTATTACCCAAAACTTTGTATAACAGTTTATTTTTCTGTATCAATTCAAACAATCGTTACACCTGAGAGAATTAAAGTAAGGCAGTTTAAATAGAATTATCTTACTAAATTTCATCTCAAATCTTAAAGAAATTTCAGATTTAAGAATGCTAACCCTTAAATAACAGGATTGCAAGGTTGCAGAATATTGTAAAATGCTGCCATTAATGTAAAATCCTTTCTCCAGTTATTATTTCCCATTCATCACTTTTTAAAAATAAGTTGCCTTAGATATACTTTACAACACCCAAAGCACACACAGCTCCAAAGGCAGATATTCTTCAAGGCAAGAGGATTTTGTTAACTTTTTTAAAAAGCTCTGTATTTTTAAAATCTGATTTCATTGAATTGTTTTAAACTGTATATATGAGTTTAGACCTCAGCTTGTCGATGTGATGTCTAAAAAAATTATGGAGTAATAATGGGAAATATCCACAAAAGGTTTGTTGTACTTTTATTTTGAAATTTTTATTGGAGTATAGTTGCTTAATCCACAAAATTTTGAGGGGCTAAGTTAGCAGTTAAATACAGGCAAAACAGTTTATTGCACAGGCCTTATCATTGCTTTCAGATCCAGTAACTAAATTGGTGATTATTATTGTCATCGTCATCATAATTATTATTTAAGTCACTCTCTATAATTGCTTAATCATGCAATGATCCTTCTGTTAATACTGAGATTTACATAAATAAAGTATATCTGGTTTCTTTTCCTATAGTAAAAGTGAAAGTCAGTGGTATCCAAGTCTTTGTGACCCCATGGGCTATACAGTCCATGGAATTCTCCAGGCCAGAATACTGGAGTGGGTAGTCTTTCCCTTCTCCTTGGGATCTTCCCAACCCAGGAATCAAACCGGAGTCTCCTGCATTACAGGCAGATTCTTTACCAACTGAGCAATCAGGGAAGCCCCTACAGACTGTCACAAATGTAATTCAATGTTAATTGCATTTCCTGCCATAGAGAACACTTTCTAGATATTAAAAGGAAAGTGAATGTACTTACACCATAATAGTAAAATGTGAACATCTAAATTAAAAAACGGGGAAGGCAATGGCATCCCACCCCAGTACTCTTGCCTGGAAAATCCCATGGACAGAGGACCCTGGTGGGCCGCAATCCATGGGGCCGCTAAGAGTCAGACACGACTGAGCGACTTCACTTTCACTCTTCACTTTTATGCATTGGAGAAGGAAATGGCAACCCACTCCAGTGTTCTTGCCTGGAGAATCCCAGGGACGGGGGAGCCTGGTGGGCTGCCGTCTATGGGGTCGCACAGAGTCGGACACGACTGAAGCGACTTAGCAGCAGCAGCAGCAAATTAAAAAAAGCAGGATAGGCCTTATTCTTTATTTTCTGCAGCTAAAAAGGGGGGGACAATGCTCTTTACTGTGGAAACTTATATTTCTTTAGTCCTTCACAAAGGAAAGTACAATTATTTAAAAGTGAATTTTTGTGAGGAAAAAAAACAAAAACATAAAATCAGAAATGCTTACCTCCTTGCTGTTGATAAGAGAAATCTGCTAAACATAACAATTAATTCAGTGTGATGAAGTCGAATATCTTCAGAACGGAAAAAAATCACTGAGATGCACCAAAGATAGAGCACTTCCTTTAAGTGTTTTTGTTTCAATAAGAAGAGATTATACACTGACCTTTCCTTTAGCTGCCTTGGTTTCTCCATTTTTAATCATTATACAAGATTTGGTAGGAATCTTTGCTGACACTTTGCTCCTCAGGGGGCAATTAAGAGTTTAGTGGAAAATGAAAATCATTTTACTTTATTACCGAAAATGACAGCAGAGAGGCCAACATATTGGGGCTGCCAAAGCATTCTCCCGATCTCAGTAACACAAGAATCCATACAGCTGTGCTTTAGGGAAATTGCATATCCGAAAAAAAATAAATTATAACATACACGTCACACATAGATCTGTTACAATTACTGACTGCTATCTTACACCACATTTAGAGCTACTTCACTTAATTTTGTACCCTTGTGCAAATAGACTTGTTCCTAGCAAATCTGCTATTTTGGTTTTTGTCTCTTTCTCTGTTTTGTATTTCCAAATTATAATACTTTGATACCATTTTACTTTTTAGTGCCAAAAAAATGAAAGGGAACATCAGCATTATTTTCCTTCAAGTGAATTAATTTAAACTAAATAATTATGTTTGCAGAAGGAAATAGCAACCTACTCTAGTACTCCTGCCTGGAGAATTTCATGGACAGAGGGACTTGGTGGTCTACAGTCTGTGGGGTCGCACAGACATGATGGAGTGACTAACACCTTCATTTTTTCTTTTCAAGCAGTTATGTTATTTAAGAAATATCTGTGTATATATTTTAGGTAAAGAAATACTCAGTGTAAAATGTAATATGAAAGGTTTATTATTCATTGTAACTGGTGTAATATACCAGCTACTGTAACAACCACCCCCCAACATTTTTAGCAGTTTAGCACAGCAAAGTTTCATTTCTCCTTTCATGTTGGTAAAGGATAAATTGGGGCTATTTTCTTTTTATGGGGGGGCTTATTTTCCATTCATACTGTGATTTCTCTGCCCCTTGGAGCCCCTGCCGCTTCCACTAGAAAGTTCATATTGGGAGAACAGGAGAGATGGAGAGAGAGAGAGTGAAGGAAATGAACAAGAATACATTTTAGATGTTCTGCCTGTTGATGTATGTGGTCTTCCTCTGGTTCACTGTCTAGGAGCCAGATCTGTAGCTCCACGAGAATATCAGGGATGTGATATGGTCTTGATATTTTTTCTGGCAAAGAGATTATGTGTGGCCATCAGCATTCTCTGTAGGAGTAAGTTTCCTTTGAAAAATGTTTTAATAAGTGTCAATTTGTGGATCTTTTTTGAAGAAAATGTTGACTATTTTAAACCATAATCACTGTAGCCACATCTTTCTCAATGAAGATGTTAAGGACAAAAGTAAAATATAATTTACATCACAGGTGTGCATGCTCAGTCATTCAGTCATGTTCTTATCTGCGACCCTATGGACTGTAGCCCACCAGGCTCTTTTGTCCATGGGATTTTCCAGGCATTAATGCTGGAGTGGGTTGCCATGCCCTCCTCAGGAGATCTTCCCAGCCCAGGGTTTTAACCTGTGTCTCTTATGTCTCCTGCATTGGCAGGTGGATTCTTTCCTATTGCGCCACCTGGGAAGCCAGCACAAGTAGAAGCTGTAAGAGCAAACTTACAGTTCCACTGTTAATCATTTTTCTCTGCCTGAGAACCCTCTGTTTCAAAGAGGGAAAGCCCCTTTAACCTAACATGTCAGTAAGGAAATGAATATAATTTTGTTAATATCAGCTGCTGAGATTTCTTCATTTTTTTTTGTTTTTTTATTTGTTTGCTGTTCTTTCTGAAACAAAATCTGCCAAAACAGAGAAGGCTGATATATTTTAAACAACCTATGTTTTAAATACTTTTTAGATTGCCTATTTCTCTGCACTAGAATGTATTTTTCATGATAAAAGTAATCCTGTATATTTTGTACTCTGACTTATGCCCAGTGCCTAGAGAGTAGCTATTATAAATGGGCTGGACCTCAATAAATACCTGTATAAAGCATAAATGTTTAGGGTAGAGTCTCACCCCATTTATTCTGTGGAGGAACCTACAGCAGAAAAACTCTTAAAATTAATCTGCTTCCAAGTTTAGTAAAAAATATGGTTAAAATTGTATGCCCTCTGAAATAACAAGTATGTAGAATGGAGAGCAGTATGGTGTTTCCCACTTATTAACCTGCAATTCTCTTGAGAGGAGACACCCTTCATGATATCTCTAGATCATCAACAATCTACAGTAAATGACTACTTAGATCCCTTTGGGCTTCCCTTGTGGCTCAGCTGGTAAAAAAAATTGTCTGCAATGTGGGAGACCTGGGTTCAATCCCTGGGTTGGGAAGATCCCCTGGAGAACAGAAAGGCTACCTGCTCCAGTATTCTGGCCTGAAAAATTCCATGGACCATTATAGCCCATGGGACTGCAAAGAGTCGGACAGGACTGAGCTACATCTATAGGGCTTTCCTGGTGGCTCAGTTGGTAAAGAACCCAACTGAACCACTTGCAATGCAGGAGACCTGGGTTTGATCCCTGGGTTGGGAAGATCCCCTGGAGAAGGGCATGACAACCCATTCCAATATCATTGCATGGAGAATCCCCATGGACAGAGGAGCCTGGCAAGCTACAGTACATGGGGTCGCAAAGAGTCGGACACGACCGAGTGACTAAGCACACACAGCAGGATTCTGTAATACCCTACCTTTACAGAAAACTGTAATCCATTTATTGCTAAGGAATACTATGTAAATCCACTTAGTATTTCTAAACAGCTCAAGTGAAAAAGAATTCTTTCAGAAATCTTGCTGTCTCATGAGAAGAACTGTCTTCTTACACTCGTATGAAAGTTATTGATATATCTAAGTATTCTCTGCAGAAGTCAAGAGTTACGGAAATTCATCCTCTGAACTCTTTATTTTATAAATTAATTTCAGTGGTGTATGAGATAAGAAAAACAACATTCTATGAGTGCAGCTATAAATATAATTTTAAGGTGTGATCTATTGTTAATGTGTGCTTTAAACATATGGAGAGGGGAGAATTAGCTCTCTATGGACTATATGTGTTCTCAGTCACTAAGTCCTGTTCGACCCTTTGCAACCTCATGGATTGTAGCCTACCAGGCTCCTCTGTCCATGGGATTCTCCAGGCAAGACTACTGCAGTGGGTTTGCCATTTCCTTCTCCAGGGAATCTTTCCAACCCAGGGATCGAACCCACGTCTTCTGCATCTCCTTCCTTGGCAGGTGGATTCTTTACCACTGAGCCACTTGGGAAGCTCTAGGTATTGTTAATCACACTGGACCACCCTCTCTGAGTATGTTCCTTTCTGGGGACATGCATAATTATGATCTTCTGAACTTTTTTGTGATTCAAAAGACTAGAACATAGATAATAGTAATGGTCAGTATAAAAAAAAATCACAAGTGATGCATCTAGAATTAGAAACTAAAGCAGAAAAACTAATGCCTCTGAGAAATCAGGGAAATCAGAAAGAAAAAAAGATTTGAATGCGGCCTAGAAGATCCTCCAGAGAAACAGTCTCAGCACAGCCTAAGTTGTTCTTTCCTCAGGCGGCTGGTAGGAAGAGGTCAGAAGGAACTGAGCCTCAGCAGGAGGAGAGGAGTCATTTGACTCTCACTTTCTGTAATTAAATTGGTGGTAAGTTAATTTAGTGATTCAATTTCTGCTCCTCTCACTTGAATGTGAGCTAATTAAGATTCTCCATCATCCTGTTGAGTAGTATATCCTCAATTGCTAAAACAAAAATTATAATATAGTAGTTATTTAATAAATTCTTATTGAGGAGTGACATGAACTGAATTGATCAGTTGAAGAGCCTCATGGAAGATTGAATTGCCAGTGAATGTCTACTCATGAATACTCTGAGAAATATAAACTGTGCTCTCAAAATTTATTTAAAAATAGTATAAAATTACAGGGATATGATTATCTTTATTTATTTACAATTTTCAAATTGTTTTATAAAGACAGCATCTTGTTTTTTTTTTTTTTTTTAAATTTAATTTTATTTTGCTTAACTTCACAATATGTATTGCTTTTACCATACATCGAGATGGATCCACCACCAGTATACACATGCTCCCCATCCTGAACCCTCCTCCCTCCCCACTCCCCATACCATCCCTCCGGGTCGTCCCAGTGCACCAGCCCCAGGCATCCGTTATTGGGCAGTTATTGGGCATCGTACCTGGACTGGCAACTCGTTTCAGATGTGATATTATACATATTTCAATGCTATTCTCCCAAATCATCCCGCCCTCTCCCAGTCCCAGAGTCCAAAAGTCTGTTCTATACATCAGTGTCTCTTTTGCTGTCTCGTAAACAGGGTTATTGTTACCATCTTTCTAAATTCCGTATATATGCGTTAGTATACTGTATTTGTGTTTTTCTTTCTGGCTTACTTCACTCTGTATAATAGGCTCCAGTTCCATCCACCTCCTTAGAACTGATTCAAATGTATTCTTTTTAATGGCTGAGTGATACTCCATTGTGGATATGTACCACAGCTTTCTTATCCATTCATCTGTGGATGGACATCTAGGTTGCTTCCAAGTCCTGGCTATTGTAAACAGTGCTGCTATGAACATTGGGGTACACGTGTCTCTTTCAATTCTGGTTTTCTCAGTGTGTATGCCCAGCAGTGGGATTGCTGGATCATAAGACAGATGGCTAACAAACACATGAAAAGATGCTCTACATCACTCATTATCAGAGAAATGCAAATCAAAACCACTATGAGGTACCATTTCACGCCAGTCAGAATGGCTGCGATCCAAAAGTCCACAAGCAATAAATGCTGGAGAGGGTGCGGAGAAAAGGGAACCCTCTTACACTGTTGGTGGGAATGCAAACTAGTACAGCCACTATGGAGAATAGTATGGAGATTCCTCAAAAAACTGGGAATAGAACTGTTTTTTTCTTCTAAAAGAGAAAGGAATTTTAAAACAATCTATATAAAATGGCTCAGTTCGGTGGTATGTTTGGGATCTCACCTTAAAATAATATAAATGATTAAAGATTTACAGTAAATTATTTGATAATTGGAGAAGGAAATGGCAACCCATCCCAGTGTTCTTGCCTAGAGAATCCCATGGACAGAGGAGCCTGGTGGGCTGCTGTCTGTGGGGTTGCACAGAGTCGGACATGACTGAAGTGATTTAGCATGCATGCATGCATTGGAGAAGGAAATGGCAACCCACTCTGGTATTCTTGCCTGGAGAATCCCAGGGACAGAGGAGCCTGGTGGGCTGCCACCTTACGGGGTCACGGAGAGTTGGACACAACTGAAGTGATTTAGCAGCAGCAGCAGTAGCAGCAGCATTTGATAATTAAAAGGAGAAGCTAAAACATAGTTAACCTGCTGAAGGTTAAAAAAATGCCAAAATTCATACATAGGTATACAAGTGCAAAATTAAAAATGCAATTAATTCAATTGCAAGAAACGTTAAATATAGAAGACCGTTTTTTATAACTATAGAATTTATTAGGCAGTAGAATGAGCTCTTGAGGGAATGGATTGTAGATTTTGTACTCTGAATCATTTAAAAACTGTGCAAATTGAACACTTAAGGAGGCCCTAAAGGGAATAGTCCTTTATTAGGAATAGGATTGAATAGATGAACTAATATAGTTTCTATTCATAATGTTACTTATGTTATCAATCTTTGACTAAAAAAGTATACAAAGATAATAGTCTCACTATCTACTTGAGTGGTTGGAATATATTAAATAGAATATTGATGTTACTAATTAAAGTGTAGATTAAATATTATATAAAATATTAAATTTCAAGTTTATAGTAAAATATATTCTCCAGGTTAGGGTTGAAATAAATTATTTAAATGAGTGCTACTGCTAAGCCTGATGAGAAGAACTATATGCTGCTTAGATGACATATCAATATTTCTATGAAATCATTGTTTAAATTTGATTAATAATGTAGCAAAATACAAATGAGGAGAAATTAAAATTTCCAAATAATAGGGAATTTTGAGCATGTGTTTATATATAATAGCCATTTTTAATATTTTAACCTAAGCTTCAATAATGCTAATCATCTCTAAATTAGAGATGATTTATCATTATTTTATCACAAGTAGAGATTTTTATCATATAAACTATTTCAGAATTATGAAAAAGTGCAATTTTCAGGAAATGGTTAGTAAGATGGAGCCCAACAACTTGTTTTAAATAGTAATTTATTTTTATTTACTAATCTTTTTCATTTTTTGGCTGCGCCCAACAGCATGTGGAATGGCAGTTCCCCTACCAGGGATGGAACCCCTGCCCCTACACTGGAATGTGCCGAATCTTGACCCCTGGACTTCCAGAGAAGTTCTCATGCTACAGTAGAAACTAACTTAACATTGTAAAGCAACAATACTCCAATAAAACATAGTTTTAAAAAATCTGTGCAAGAAAATTGAAGTAGAGTTACTGTAATAATGCAGGCTACTTTCATTTAGAAAAGTAAGTGCTCCTATCAATAAATATAGTTCTGATTTCACAGTTAAAGATAGCTTCCCTGGGGGCTCAGTGGATAAGAACCCACCTGCAAATTCAGGGAATGTAGGTTCAATCCCTGGGTTGGGAAGCTCCCCTGGGGAAGAAAATGGCAACCCACTCCAGAATCCTTGCTTGGGAAGTCCCATGAACAGAGGAGCCTGGCAGGCTACAGTCCATGGAGTCTCACAGCATCAGACATGACTTACCAGCTAAATAGCAGCAAACAATGTAAGATAAACATTCAACTTCTTTAAATATTTTCAAAATTTATAGTCTCTGTGCAACTCCCTGTATGTGCATGTCTACTCTTGGGGGAGAGGTTTGCCCTCTGATCTTCTCTTTCACATTGATTCAAGAAGAACTGTTCATTTTTCAGTCTCTTCAGCTTTCTACTTGTTTGGATGATTTGGTGACTTCCATGTTCTTCCCCTACAGAACCAGAAACCAACTGTCTCCTATTCTTTTTCTCCATGACTGACTGTCCTTTCTTCTCACAAAATCAAATTCCTCTCACAGGTAGCTCTCCTTCTTTGCCAGAAAACTTACTGCAGTATCTTCCTTATGTGTCAACAAGAATTAAACTAGATGAAAGCCATTTTATCCCATTAAAATGTATTTCAGTGTCTTGAGGAAATATGAAAAGTTAGAGTCATTCAGTAACAAAGTGCAATTACTTTACAAACACAAAAATAGTCAGTGTCTATAAGCATATATAATTCTATAAATAAGCACCAGTTGCTGCTGCTGCTGCTAAGTCACTTCAGTCGTGTCCGACTCCGCGTGACCCCATAGACGTCAGCCCACCAGGCTCTCCTGCCCCTGGGATTCTCCAGGCAAGAAAACTGGAGTGGGTTGCCATTTCCTTCTCCAATGCATGAAAGCGAAAAAGTGAAAGTGAAGTCGCTCAGTCGTGTCCGACTCTTAGTGACCCCATGGACTGCAGCCCACCAGGCTCCTCCATCCATGGGATTTTCCAGGCAAGAGTACTGGAGTGGGGTGCCATTGCCTTCTCCAATAAGCACCAGTACTACTTCTTAAATTTATAGTCAATACAACAATTTGAGGATCTTAGTAAGGTTTGTGTTGTTGAACTTTACTGATGAAAGTTTTTTATGTGTTAAAATTTTTGACCTTCACAATAGTACTGTAATGCTTTTCTTATTATTCTTGCATTACAGGTCATGCAACTGGGACTTAGAAAAAATATATGCTTTGTCTTTGGGTGCTTAGACAATTCAGGTATAAAATAAATTTTGAACCAAGTTTTTTTAAATATTTATTTTTATTTTTAAGTTACATATATTTAGTTGAGTTCAGTTCAGTTGCTCAATCATGTCCAACTCTGAGATCCTGTGGACTGCAGCACATCAGTCTTCCCTGTCCATCACCAACTCTCAGAGGTTGCTCAAACTCATGTCCATCGAGTCAGTGATGCCATCAAGCCATCTCATCCTCTGTCGTCCCCTTCTCCTCCTGCCTTCAATCTTTCCCAGCATCAGGGTCTTTCCAGTGAATCAGTTCTTTGCATCAGGTGGCCAAACTATTGGAGTTTCAGCTTCAACATCAGTCCTTCCAATGAATATTCAGGACTGATTTCCTTTGGGATAGACTGGCTTGATCTCCTTGCAGTCCAAGAGACTCTCAAGAGTCTTCTCCAACACCACAGTTCAAAAGCATCAATTCTTTGGTGCTCAGCTTTCTTTGTAGTTCAAGTCTCAAATCCATACATGACTACTGGAAAAACCATAGCTTTGACTAGACAGATCTTTGTTGGCGAAGTAATGTCTCTGCTTTTTAATATGCTATCTAGGTTGGTCATAGCTTTTCTTCCAAAGAGCAGTCGTCTTTTAACTTCACCATCTGCAGTGATTTTGGAGCCCCAAAATATAAAATCTGTCACTGTTTCCACTATTTCCCCATCCATTTGCTATGAAGTGATGGGGCCAGATGCCATGATCTTAGTTTTCTGAATGTTGGCTTTTAAGCCAGCTTTTTCACTCTCCTCTTTCATGTTCATCAAGAGGCTCTTTAGTTCTTTGCTTTATGCCATAAGGGTGGTGTCATCTGCAGATCTGAGATGTTTGATATTTCTCCCGGCAATCTGGATTCCAGCTGGTGCTTCACCCAGTTTGGCTTTTCACATGTTGTATTCTGCATATAAGTTAAATAAGCAGGGTGACAATGTACAGCCTTGATGTATTCCTTTCCTGATTTGAAATCAGTCTGTTGTTCCACATCCAGTTCCAACTGTTACTTCTTGACCTGCATACAGATTTCTCAGGAGGCAGGTCAGGTGGTCTGGTATTCCCATCTCTTTAAGAATTTTCCACAGTTTGTTGTGATCCACACAATCAAAGGCTTTGACATAGTCAATAAAACAGAAATAGACATTTCTCTGAAACTCTCTTGCTTTTTCAATGATCCATCAAATGTTGGCAATTTGATCCCTGCCTTTTCTAATTTTTCTCTGCCTTTTCTAATTCCAGCTTGAACATCTGGAAGTTCATGGTTCACATACTGTTGAAGCCTGGCTTGGAGAATTTTGAGCATTACTTTGCTAGCATGTGAGATGAGTGCAATTGTACAGTAGTTTGAACATTCTTTGGCATTGCATTTCTTTGGGATTGGAATGAAAACTGACCTTTTCCAGTCCTTTGGCTTGAATTTAATTTTTTTAAGTTTTACATATATACATATTTGTGTGTATGTGTATATATATATGTGTATGTGTATATATATACACGTGTGTGTATATATATATAGAGAGAGAGTATAATACATTTACAGTGTTTTATGGTTTCTGCTGAGAAGTTTTGGTACATATATACGATGGAATATTACTCAGCCATAAAAAGAATAAACTTGAGTCTGTTCTAGTGAGGTGGGTGAAACTACAGTTTGTTTTACATAGTGAAGTAAATCAGAGAGAGAAAAACAAATATAGTATATTAATGCATATATCTGGAATCTAGGAAAATGATACTGAAGAACCTATTTCCAGGGAAGGAATAGAGATGCATATGTAGAGAATGGACTTGTGGACACAGTGGGAGAGGGAGAAAGTTGCAGGAATGGATAAAGTAGCATCAACCTATGTACACTATCAGTTGTAAGATGGATAGCTGGTGAGAAATTGCACTGTAGTACAGGGAGCCCAGTCTGGTGCTCTGTGATGACCTGGAAGAATGGGATGGGGGAAAGGAGAGAGGCCAGGGAAAGAGGGGATGTATGCATAATTATTGTTGTTTTGAACCCTTTTCTTTAATTTTATTGTTTAAACTTTGACTCACAATCGCTCCACACAGAGATTCTGCCCTAAATTATATTATCAGTTTTATAGGAAAGACTTAGGGAAAAAAGTCTCTTCTAAGTTGGCAAATAATAACTGAGGTTATTTCTATCAATGTATCAAATTCCTCACTTTTCAGACACGTTATCCTTGACCTGTTAATAACATCTTAGAGTTTGAATAAGGACTCACAACTCTTTGATCTTAATTGTAAATGTAATGTGAGTGCAATGTAAACTTCTATTTATCAAAAGCATGGTGTATGATATAAAATTTCTTCCAAAGGGCCTTATTAGCTCTTTTAAAACTTTATTTACTTTTCATTGGAGGATAATTGCTTTACAGTGTTGTGTTGGTCTCTGCCATACATCAATATTAATCATCCATAGGCTTAGCTGAGTTTTGTGATAAAATATGATATCCATAAGAGATTTCTAACATGTCATGCTTTTAATTTCCTAATGACCTGTACTCTTCAGCATGTCTTCAATTTTAATGTTTTAAAGGGATCATTTAATAAGAATTTCTTTCCAGTGACAGCCAGTTATTCCACATGCAGGCATTGAGGTGTTTGCCTTTCTTTAAAAACTATTGATCAAATATGTTTCAATTCTGCCAACATTTCCCTTATGACCACCCTAAAAATAAAGCAATCCTGATCCGACACTAATGTGCCGTTCTACTTGCAGTGAGTGACTGTTGTTGATTGATTTAACTGAGCACAGAAAGTGAGCCTGTTTACACTTGTTATGAAGAAAAGGAGAGAGGGGTTTCACAGACCCACAAAGGAACCACTCTGGAGTCCCTGGAAAGAGAGGAAGAGGTTTCCTTTTCAACTGTGTCTCAACATAGTGATGCTTACCCTTAAAAACTGCCACTGTTCAAATTCTGCACTACATTTTGGGGGACAGCTCCTTGCCAACTGTAATACCACACAAGTATAAAAGAATAAAAGGTTTTCTGTTTGTTTTCACTGTGAAAAAATTTCCAGCATAGTTCTGAGAATATACAGTGGAGAATATTTTTTCTCTTGTTTTACATTGAGTCATAGGCTACTACTTTCTCGATCTGAACAAAAGAATTAAACAGATCTATGTTTCTATTCATGATCTTTGAATAGCAGTGTTATTAACTGATAAATCCTTTTTCCCCAACCATTGTTCACTCAGGATACAGAGGGAAAGAAACACAATTTTTCTGATTACCTCTGAACATCAGTTTGGCTATGGACTAGTCCAATTGGAGTATGGACACTTACCCCACACCCCAAAATAATTAGGAAAGAGCTCTCTCCAAATGAACGTATTGTTCTACGTTAAAGAATGCCTAGTGGATAAAAGGTCTTTTCCAGTTCCATGCCAGGTGGAAATCACTGGAAAAATTATATTAAAAATAGGTGATGGTGGTTTAATTGCTCAGTCATGTCTGATTCTTTGTGACCTCATGGACTGTAACCCACCAGTCTCCTCTGTCCATAAGATTTTCCAAGCAAAAATACTGGAGTGGGAGACAACTCTTCAATTACAAATATTCCTTTAAATTGATGAATTACTGAGCTGAACTTTGATTTCTATTTTCTATAAAATGAATTTATATATGACCTAATTACTATGAATGTTCTGTCATGATTATTGGCAAAATAATTTTTATTCATTTTTTCAGCTTTCTTTTAAATTTCAATCCTATAAAAATGTTACAAGGATAATTCAATGATTGGTATGCATTTGTTCCACAGAGTCTAACTCATGGGATTTATATCTTAAGGGCTTCAAATCTAAATGGGTACAGACAAATATACTATATTAATACATAGTGTAGTGTGTTATGAAGAGTTAACAAGAAATAAATCTAAGTGAAAGCAGTTTTCATTGAAGAAGATGCTGTTTATTTGAGTTGCATGAACTCACAGAATTTGAGTAAGAGGTAAATAGGAAGAAAGCTATTCCAGAAAGATGGAATAGTTTGAGCAAGTCATGGAGACTAAAACATAAGACATATTTCTAGAAATGTGACAAGTCATTTAGAATTAAAAGCATGGGAATCATTACAAAAGAAATGAAAATAAAGACAAAGAATGGAGTCAAATAAGAGAGGCTAAAAGATTTAAATTGTGTATTTTATAAGTAGTTTTTTCCCCACAGAAAACAGCCTTTTGAAATATGAAAGCAGCCCAGAGTGGCTTGTAAGACTTTTCAGGAGTAAAAATCTGTAATGTCCAAGGTTAAAGTAGAATCTTTAATAACATCAAAGGTGTACATACATGTATTTTAAAATTTTGCTCCCCAAAGAAAAGTGAGTAAATATCCAATATCACCAAAATACCTTTCATTGAAAATGGCACTACTTTTCTTTCTCCCATGTTTGCTTCTGCCAGTGATGACCTTGGATCTCATCCATGTTTTTGGTTGAGCAGTAACTGTCCTGAGTTCTGTGATATTCCCCACTGATGAGCAGAAGATTACATCCTTAAACTTTAGCTTGGATGGTTGATGCTTTGAGCATTGGTACGTGACCAACCCCTGGTTTTACTTCAGCATGTTTTCTCTATAATTGCTCTATAATTGCTATATGGTGGTATTGATGTCTTAGCTATTAACAAAGGAAAATTTTCTGTTGTTATATGGTACAGTGGCATGATCGTGAGCTACAGATTGTCTAAGAACTAGATCTGAATTATGGCTCTGTCATTAACAGACGAGAAGTTTCTTTATTTATAAAGTGATTGTAATAAAAGGGGCTTCCCTGGTGGCTCAGAGGTTAAATCGTCTGCCTGCAATGTGGGAGACCTGGGTTCATTCCCTGGGTTGGGAAGATCCCCTGGGTCAGGAAGATCCCCTGGAGAAGGAAATAGCAACCCACTCCAGTATTCTTGTCTGGAGAATCCCATTGATGGAGGAGCCTGGTAGGCTATAGTCCACGAGGTCGCAAAGAGTCTGATACGACTGAGCAAATTCACTTTCACTTTGTAATAAAAGAACCTAGTAAGGTTTGATGATAAGTAGAATATTCTGGCGGAGAAGGCAATGACACCCCACTCCAGTACTCTTGCCTGGAAAATCCCAGGGAGGGGGCAGCCTGGTGGGCTGCCGTCTATGGAGTCGCACAGAGTCGGACATGACTGAAGCAACTTAGGAGGAGGAGGAGGAGAATATACTGGACGGTTTCCAGAACAGTTTCCACTTTAACTGTACAAGCACAGTTACTCCAAATACAGCCTTGCTCTTTATCTGAGTAATCCACATGCTTCACTCCATCCACATCATCTGTGCCTCCATTTTCAGGCATCATGGTCCTTCTTCATCTCATATGAAGCATGACCCCATCTGTGGTTGTGAAATTAATATCAGTGTTATTAATTTAAAGATCTGCTTCCTTATTGCATGTTATGTAAATATAAGTTAACAACTTTCAGAGATAAATGAAAAGGTGGGGGATATGTGAAGCTTATGATCCCTGAGACCATAATGACAAGTGCTTCTCTTCCAAATATTGACATAACGCATTGAATGTATAATGCAGTGTATGTGGAAGATCCGACCTGTATTTAGAATGCTTTAAATGATTTTGAACACCTCAGTTCCTTCTTCACATTTTAGTAAAAGCTGCCCACAATCCCTTGAGTGCTAGCCACGTGTTCTCTGTTCCACTCAGCTTTCCAAGCGCAGTCACCTCCAGTGTCCCAAGTTCTGTTACTGCAGGGCTTCTGCCTCCAAAACAGAGCCACTCAGTAACACACTCCCTTTTAATAATTCTTCTGGGGATTTTCACTTAGTTTTGGTAGAAGAAATTCAGCCTTTGTATCAGACTCTGGGGCCACTTACAGAAATGTTTTGGGAAGGTTATGCGCATATCCACACCACCACCTTCTCTCCTCTGTGATATATCCATATAAGACATGGTACATGGACAACCTTAGAAGTACGTCTTTTCCATGGAATGACAGTCTCAGTTTCACTTTAACCTTGTTTTCCATCAGTAGAGTTAACCCCTGGAGAGAGGCCAGTGCTCATGACAGAAAGAAAGTGAAGTTGCTCAGTCGTGTCCGACTCTTTGCGACCCCATGGATTGTAGCCTACCAGGCTCCTCTGTCCATGGGATTTTCCAGGCAACAGTACGGGAGTGGATTGCCATTTCCTTCTCCAGGGGATCTTCCCAACCCAGGGCTCGAACTTGGGTCTCTCACATTGTAGACAGATGCTTGACTGTCTGAGCCACCAGGGAAGTCGCCCGATGACAGAAGGGTCCCTTTACAACAAGTGTCCCTAAAGACACAGCTCCATCTGTTGTAATGGACGATGGTAATACAGTAGTTTTGTCGTTAATATTTTCAGCCATGAATAAAAAAAAAAAAAAAACACACACATGGGCATTGCAAGGGAAAGCACACAGGAAGCACTGCACTGTTTGAAAACAGAGATGCCAATTGCTATCATCTTTCATTTGGTATTTTCCAGTAAAGCACTGTAGGGCTGCCCTGGTGGTCCAGTGGTGAAGAATCTGCCTTGCAATGCAGAGGACACTGGTTCCACCCTGGTCCTGGAAGACCCACATGCCATGGGGAAGCTAAGCCCGTGCACCACAATGATGGAGCCTGTGCAGTAGAGCCTGGGAGCCACGACTACTGGAGCCCACATGCCTTAAAATCCGTCACAGCAAGAGAAGCCACTACAGTGAGAAGCCCACACCCGCAACTGGAGAGGAGCCACCGCTCTCCACAATTAGAGAAAGCCCACATGCACCGCAACAAAGACCCAGCAGAGCCAACAAACAAATAGCAGGAAAGATAGACAATGCGATGTAATTATTATTCTACTTTCACTTTGCAAAAATAAATTGTCTTCAGGGATCTCCTCATTTACTTGTTTTCATACTTGTGTGTGGAAGTTCACTCAAAGGTCTACAGCTGTCCTCATGTACCAGTTTGGGGTGTAAGCAAGCCGTAAATTGAAGCTCTCTGTACTCCTGTGAGAAGGGTAGACACCACTATTACTTTTTTCATTTTAGAGGAAATGATTGTCATAAACTAAGTTGTCACTTTAAAAAAAAATCCATACAGCTTATGAATTATTTTGATGTAACCATTTGAATTTTCTGCCCTAGAAAAAATATTTTCATGCTAGGTATCAATATATGGAAGGAAAATATTCACCATGCTCTTCATTTTTTGTTTTATGTATCCCTCAGCACAAAAGAAGACTTTTATGATGTTTTTCCATTAATGTGTTTGTTTAAGGAAAGCTGGAGTTCAGCAAGCATTTTTCTTGCCTCTTTGATTCATAGACTCTCTAAGGCCCTTGCTTCTTGATGCAGGGCATATTGATATACTGATTTAATATAGTAACAGCATTATTGAGATATACCTCTCCGATGCCATCAGGAACAGTGAACCAGATAAAAAACTTGCAATATTAAAATCAATTAAAATTTTTAAAAAAACTGTTAAGTTGCATTCTTAGGGTGGAATCAATTTGTGGAGCTTATGGTTTCTGACTGTGAACTTCCTGATGTTCAGGCTGGTTTTAGAAAAGGCAGAGGAACCAGAGATCAAATTGCCAACATCCACTGGATCATGGAAAAAGCAAGAGAGTTCCAGAAACACATCTATTTCTGCTTTATTGACTATGCCAAAGCCTTTGACTGTGTGGATCACAATAAACTGTGGAAAATTTTGAAAGAGATGGTAATACCAGACCACCTGATCTGCCTCTTGAGAAATCTGTATGCAGGTCAGGAAGCAACAGTTAGAACTGGACATGGAACAATAGACTGGTTCCAAATAGGAAAAGGAGTCCGTCAAGGCTGTATATTGTCACCCTGTTTATTTAACTTATATGCAGAGTACATCATGAGAAATGCTGGACTGGAAGAAGAACAAGTTGGAATCAAGATTGCCGGGAGAAATAATAACCTCAGATATGCATATGGCACCACCCTTATGGCAGAAAGTGAAGAGGAACTAAAAAGTCTCTTGATGAAAATGAAAGTGGAGAGTGAAAAGGTTGGCTTAAAGCTCAACATTCAGAAAACGAAGATCATGGCATCTGGTCCCATCACTTCATGGGAAATCGATGGGGAAAGAGTGGAAACAGTGTCAGACTTTATTTTGGGGGGCTCCAAAATCACTACAGATGGTGACTGCAGCCATGAAATTAAAAGACGCTTACTTCTTGGAAGAAAACTTATGACCAACCTAGATAGCATATTCAAAAGCAGAGACATTACTTTGCCAACAAAGGTTCGTCTAGTCAAGGCTATGGTTTTTCCTGTGGTCATGTATGGATGTGAGAGTTGGACTGTGAAGAAGGCTGAGTGCCGAAGAATTGATGCTTTGGAACTGTGGTGTTGGAGAAGACTCTTGAGAGTCCCTTGGACTGCAAGAAGATCCAACCAGTCCATTCTGAAGGAGATCAGCCCTGGGATTTCTTTGGAAGGAATGATGCTAAAGCTTAAACTCCAGTACTTTGGCCACCTCATGGAAAGCATTGACTCATTGGAGAAGACTCTGATGCTGGGAGGGATTGGGGGCAAGAGGAGAAGGGGATGACAGAGGATGAGGTGGCTGGATGGCATCACTGACTCGATGGACTGAGTGAACTCTGGGAATGGTGATGCACAGGGAGGCCTGGCATGCTGTGATTCATGGGGTCGCAAAGAGTTGGACATGACTGAGCGACTAATCTGATCTGATCTGATCTGATGTTTTCCGAGCAATTAAGGGAGAAAATTAGACTGGAATTTCTTGTTTCTCATGCTCTTTTAGCCAAAGTTGTTTTGATAAGTATTACCAATGCCTTCTATTGAAGGCTTCTGTAAAATTTTCTATAAAAATGATGACTTAAACTTCCACATCTTTGTTCAGTTCTACTTAAGATTGATGATGCATCATGGCATTATCGACTCAATGGACATGAATTTGAACAAATTTCGGGAGATAGTGAAGGACAGGGAAGCCTGGCTTGCAATATAGTCTGTGGCAAATAGTTGGACACCACTTAGTGACTGAACAAAAACAACTTAAGATTATCAAGTTTTAACTTGTTCAAGTGAATTCTTTTTGCTAATTCAGTATTTTAAAAAAGGCACATTGACATTTCAGGGAAACAGTTATAGTGTCATACTTTAGTTCAAGAGGAAGAAAGGAATCTTCTCTTCTAGTGAAAGTGAAGTCTCTCAGTCATGTCTGACTCTTTGCGATCCTGTGGACTGTAGCCCACCAGGCTCCTCCGTCCATGGGATTCTCTAGGCAAGAATACTGGAGTGGGTTGCCATTTCCTTCTCCAGGGGATCTTCCCAACCCAGGGATCAAACCCAGGTCTCCTGCATTGCAGGCAGACGCTTTAACCTCTGAGCCACCAGGGAAGCCCCCTTGTTTAGCTCTCTTCTAAATTGTTAACAAGAGATTAAAGTGGCATAGTAGGGACAGTCTCCTTTCACTTCTCTGTTCCTTTTATCACATTAAGGTTTCTCTGTATCATCTTTAAGACATCACTTACTGGTAATAACTGCTGCTGCTGCGTTGCTTCAGTCGTGTCCAACTCTGTGTGACCCCATAGACAGCAGCCCACCAGGCTCCCCTGTCCCTGGGATTCTCCAGGCAAGAACACTGGAGTGGGTTGCCATTTCCTTCTCCAATGCATGAATGTGAAAAGTGAAAGTGAAGTCGCTCAGTCAAGTCCGACTCTAGCGACCCCATGGACTGCAGACTACCAGGCTCCTCCATCCATGGGATTTTCCAGGCAAGAGTACTGGAGTGGGGTGCCATTGCCTTCTCCGACTGGTAATAACAGTGTTCTGCAAATCATATAATGAGGCAATAGCTAAATCATTAGGTGTGCTGTGAAGGGTGATGAAATATGAAAAAAAAAAATGCTGCTGAAGAACAAAGTCCCTAAAAATGTATAGAAAACCTAACAGGACCTGAGATTATGTGTTGGTATGAAAAAGTATGGAGGTCTGTATGAACTATAAAAGGGTGATTGTGTGTTTCTGTGGGCTGAGTCTGTTAGAAAAAACTTCTAGGAGTTTGGAATCTCCCAGGATTTCAGAGTTGTGTGATCTAAATTTGAGGAAGACATGAATGTAGAACATTATTCTGTGTTGCCACTATTAACTGCAATGACTATCTTACAAATAACTCATTCAAGTTGCCTCCAGGATGCACCACTTGTAGGAACCATTCCTGGATAGTAAATTCCAGACATGATGGTGAGGACTTTTGGCCATGGCCATCAAAATTGATGTCTTTACATTCTCAGCCTTGAACCTATCAGCTGATGATGAGTTCCTTCTCTTGAGAGAAGGGCTAAGAGTCTAGATGCTTTTTGACCTTAAAATCCTCAGGCTACTCCCTAAAAAAACACATAGAGAAGATATAGAGTGTTTCTTAGTCTACATCTTGTATCAAAACAAGAAAGAATTATTAGTGGCAGTACATATGGAAGATAGAAATCAGTGCCGTAGTGAATTGACCAGCAGTTGATAAATCAAGTCTTGGCTAAAAAGCTAGAGAGGTGGGAAAACTTAGAAAATAAGGACTTATAAGAAAAAAAAAAAATAGATTCTGATTAATTTTTGACAGATTTACTGAGAGAACAGAAAAGACTGATTTCGGAATTTCAGGTATGAAATTTCAGGTATCATGGTCAGTGATGAGTGCAGAGTAGCTGTTAATAGGATCTGTGATGTGGAGACTTATGAGTTTAGGGAGATTTAGAGTAAAGCGGCTAGCAAAATAAATACTAGGAAATGTTTTGAAAAGAACTTAAAATACGGAAATATATCTAAAAGTAGCATGAAAATGAGAAAGTAATATAATGACTAGTGTAAAGGCTATGGTCAGAAAGTCAGAATTATCTAATGGATTTATGGTAAATAATTGTCACATAGTAAAGTGTTGTTTTGGAGAATTAAAAAGAATTAGATATTTGGAAAGTGTTGAAGTGTTAGAAGAAAAGGATTACTATGGATCATTCCAGAACAATAGGAAATGTGGGAGGAATTGTGAGAGAAATTTTTAGGAGGCACATTGTTGGAGAGGGACAATAAAATTGGTCAAAAACACCACTATATTTAAAAATATAGGTCCTGGAAAAGCTCATTTGTTTATTAAAAAAAAACAGAAATTGGGTGTGATTTCCACAGTGACACAAAATACTTAAATGTCAGCTAAACACTGGCTCTCTTTTCTATTTATATCCTATTTCTAATTCCCCACAACACACCACACACACACACACACACAAACACAAACAGCTCTAAATGTATACAATTCAAAACAATCAGGAAAAAATGAACTGATGTCAGATTATGTAAGGCTAGAATTAAAATTTAATATGTAGAGATATACAACAACATTCAAAAATCAACATATTTTATAGGGAATAGATTAATGTCATTAATATCTTTCACTTATTCACAGATAAGTTATTCTTTTTCTTCATCTTCAGACTAATTATTTTTAATGTAATTATAGTACAGTTTTCTTCATATGCCTTTCCAGAATTATTTCAGCCTGTCCATTCGCTAAGTTAATTCACTTTTATAGAATGAAATACTTATGATGGAATCTTGTATTTTTAAATAACTTCAGAGAATGGAAGCACATTTTTTCATTTTTAATTTATTTAATTTTTGTGCTCATGTTCTGTCTTGTATCAGCTATGACCTGTTTGTCATATACGCTAGGACTTTTACAAGGATAACAAAACTAATTTAAAATATTTGAAGAGTTACAAACAATAAATAAAAATTTCAAGTATTTTTATTGAACCCATTCTTGGAGGATTAAATTATATTTCTTCAGAACATCTTAAATTAGAACTATGTTTTCAGTTATTAATCATCCCTATACTAGTTGACTTTTTGAAATAAGCTTTTAAGATGTATCCCAATAACAATAAAATTAAAGTAATACTTAAATCACTTTGCATGAAGAGAACCAATTAAATCAATATTAAAAAGTTTGATTCCATATAGGAAACAAATTTATTAACCTGAGGAGAAAAAAATTCTACTCTTTCTTTCTAGTCTCATAAAAAATTTTCTCTCTAAATACCTTCTATAAAATTCTCTGACTTCGTCTACAGATGCATCTGCCTCTCAGTCTATGTATATATGTAGTTGTGAATGAATATATAGCATACATGTGTGTATATATGTTGGAGACGGCAATGGCACCCCACTCCAGTACTCTTGCCTGGAGAATCCCATGGATGGAGGAGCCTGGTAGGCTGCAGTCCATGGGGTCGCTAAGAGTCGGACACGACTGAACGACTTCACTTTCACTTTTCACTTTCATGCACTGGAGAAGGAAATGGCAAGCCACTCCAGTGTTCTTGCCTGGAGAATCCCAGGGACAGAGGAGCCTGGTGGGCTGCTATCTATGGGGTCGCAGAGTCGGACACGACTGAAGCGACTTAGCAGCAGCAGCAGTGTATATATGTGATATATGTGTATGCATATTTATACGTACATACTTTTATTCCTCAAAAATTAGATAAATTTATTAAATAATTTTACTTTAGAAAGCGAAAAGTAGAGGCAAGTATGTTAATTTCTGTTTCTTTCTTAAAACACACCAAAAAATGTCTATAATTCAACATTCTGTAAAGACATTCATGTGGAAATATAATAGTATATAAAATGCTAATAAAAACCCAATGTGGTTGAAATACTATTTTCCATATAGTATGGAAAAGTCTAATTCATTTAGTGAATGAATATTTAATAATGATCAGGTAAAAATTTTAAAAATGAACGCTTCACTACATTTTAAAAATGGATACTTCACTACATTTCATGGCATAGGTCAAGATAGGTGTATTATAGAAACCCTAGCTTATTCTATATAGAGAGTTGTATTTTTTACTTATAGTGATGTATATAACACATAAATAGGAATGTTTCTTGAAACTATCTTTTCCTAAGGTAGCCTCATAACAAAACAAGGATAAAAAACAGTAAACAGGTTTCTCTTATACCTTATGACAACTTTTATTATGTAATATTCTGTTTTATTTTTATTTTAAAGTTTCTCTGGTTTGGTGTCTACCTTTTTTCTCTCTCATATTATTTGGCATGTGGGATCTTATTTCCCTGACCAGGTATCAAATCTGCATACTCTGCATTGTAAGCACAGAGTTCTAACCACTGAACTGCCAGAGAAGTACTGGTATCTACTTTCAAAGTAAATACACACTGCTCAATTTATGATAGGGCTTCCCAGGTGGCGCTAATGGTAAAGAACCCACCTGCAAATGCAGGAGACTTAAAAGATGCAAGTTCAATTCCTGGGTCGAGAAGATCCCCTGGAGGAGGGCGTGGCAACCCACTCCAGTATTCTTGCCTGGAGAATCCCATTGACAGAGGAGCTTGGTAGGCCACAGACCATGGGGTCACAAAGAGTTGGACATGACTGAATATATATAAATTATATAGCAACATTTAATTTATTTTTAAAATCTCGTTATGTTTTAAATCATACTTCAATTTATTTACAAACTATGTTCAAATGTTAATATAAAATAGAATTTATTTTCAAATATTCTTTCCTTACTCTCTGTACATGCTTTTCAAGATATTCTTAACAGATGAATTGTTCATTTTTCAGGTTAAATTTAAAGTCATTTCACTGAAATTTAGATCTTTATAAATTGTTTTTGGGAGAATTTGTTTATTTAAATACTGAAACTTTCAGTTCATAAGCTCTGTTAAGAGTTTCTGTTCGTTTTTTTTTTCCCTTTTATTCTACTCCTCAGTAAATTTTTAGAGATTACTTCACCATTTCTTGTATATCTACGACAAAGATGTAAGTAGTTGCCTATTAGTATTCAGATATGCAAAGAAAACATAGCTTATTTATTTCCTAGTGACTGATTTATCCTTGCTCATAAGCTCTTCTTACACCGTAAGCTGACAAAGGTCTTAAGTAGTCCATTGTATTTTCTCTTTAAAATTGTCACTTTCGATGATGACTATTGCATGTTATCATATATGCTTCTTTAATATGAAATATCTATGTCTATCCATATCTATTTTACTTGCTGTAGGATAACTCCATCTTTCTAGTGTAAAATGCTAAGTCTGGACTGTTTCCTTCTCCTCTTTGGATCTGCGATGGCTTCAGAGTACAGGTGTGGAGTGACCCCAGTGGGACAGTAATGTAGCCTAAGAGAGAGTTTGCTGTCTTCTGGACTCTGCTTGGTTTCCACAAAGTGGATTTTGATCTAGTTTCTGGGCTCTTACTGTGGTTCCACTGTTTCCATTTGGCCTGTTCAGCCTCTGTGTATTGAATACTTCTTGAACTCATGGATCTAGTCGTTTGCTCCAATTACAAACACCTGCTCCTGGGTGTTCTTAAGCAGATCCTAAGATTTTTCCTTCCTGTTAGGCCTGTCAGCACCTCTACTTCTCCTCTCAGGACTTAGAGATTCCCGCATTTGATAAAATACATAGACCTACATATCTAATTAGCTTAGCCAACTCCAAGTAGCATGAAGATTCACATGTAGACACATCAGAGTGAAGTGACAAAAAGTATCAAAAACAACAAAAGAAACAATTACATGCCACTTACAAGGGAATTTTCCGTTTTGATGAGAAAATAAAGACACTTTGAGAAAAACAAAACTGAGAAAAATCATTAATGATGGACCAACCTTATAAAAAAAAAATAAAAGAATGTCTTCTTACTGAAATCAAGGGAACCAGATAGTAATTTGCCTCCTTGTGAAAAAGCAAAAAGCCTCAGTAAAGGTAAGTGTGTCCACATCACTAGGGTGGGGAAGGCCAGGCTGTTTCCATTTATATTTATCCACCTGCTCTCTGGAGAAACCTGGAAGACCTATTTGTGTGGTTGCAATGTCTTATTCATCCTTCTGATATTCCCCCATCAGATATGACTTAGTATAAATATTAAGTGCTTCTCTAAGGAGGAAAGGAGAGGAGGGGAGGGAAGTGGTGGAAAAGTGGCTGAGACGTGCAGAACTCAGTGCCTCCATTATCCTGCCTGGTTCTTGAAAGTGACATCTATCTATCTTGCATAAATTTCATTAATTATCACCTTGTCAGATCAGATCAGATCAGTCGCTCAGTCGTGTCTGACTCTTTGCTACCCCATGAATCGCAGCACTCCAGGCCACCCTGTCCATCACCAACTCCCGGAGTTCATTCAGACTCACATCCATCGAGTCAGTGATGCCATCCAGCCATCTCATCCTCTGTCGTCCCCTTCTCCTCTTGCCCCTAATCCCTCCCAACATCAGAGTTTTCTCCAATGAGTCAACTCTTCGCATGAGGTGGCCAAAGTACTTGAGTTTCAGCTTTAGCATCATTTCTTTGAAAGAAATCCCAGGGCTGATCTCCTTCAGAATGGACTGGTTGGATCTCCTTGCAATCCAAGGGACTCTCAAGAGTCTTCTCCAACACCACAGTTCCAAAGCATCAATTCTTCAGCACTCAGCCTTCTTCACAGTCCAACTCTCACATCCATACATGACCACAGGAAAAACCATAACCTTGACTAGGCGAACCTTTGTTGGCCAAGTAATGTCTCTGCTTTTGGATATGCTATCTAGGTTGGTCATAACTTTCCTTCCAAGGAGTAAGCGTCTTTTAATTTCATGGCTGCAGTCACCATCTGCAGTGATTTTGGAGCCCAGAAAAATAAAGTCTGACACTGTTTCCACTGATTTCCCATCTATTTCCCATGAAGTGATGGGACCGGATGCCATGATCTTCGTTTTCTGAATGTTGAGCTTTAAGCCAACTTTTTCACTCTCCACTTTCACTTTCATCAAGAGGCTTTTTAGTTCCTCTGCACTTTCTGCCATAATGGCTTAACCTAAATTTCAGTGTACTGTGCTCATTTATCATTTATATTTATACTATATGATTATTCCAGATCTCTTTAGGGGAGTCATTTATATAAAACTAAACAAGCAAATAAATAAAACTTATTGAATCCCCACCTTGAAAACATAGTGTTCATATACACCAAACATTATGACTTGGTCAGTCATTGAAATTATCAGGAGATGATGACTAATTTTCTTCTCCTCAATTAAAACAAATACACTCTCATATACTATTGCTGTTATGAAAATGAAAATAGCAAGTAACTGCTCAAAAACTAAGGTTTGATCAGCGGATTTAAATGTTTTGTAATGCAGTAAACAATCTTTTACAAAATCACCAATTTACACAGAATTTATATATTTGTATAGTTTATATAATAAAACTTTTAAAATCTCTAATTCATAGTTTATATATATAGTTTGCATAGCAAAACTTTCAAAGTGCCTATGACAATAGTTTGTTAAGAAAATTTAGGGTTTGATTTAAACCTTCATAATTCCTTAGGCTTTTCATTAATTATTTAGTCATTATACCTTAATGACTTAATATAATTAATGCAGCTTCCAAATGTCTGACATACTCTTGGATTTTTAGCATTTTTCTGATACAAATCGACTTCAAAATTACTGCATGAAGATTTTTGCCAAGAATGTAATTTTAAAAATCAATTTAAAGAGACTTCTATGGTAAGATGGCAATGTTGACCTAGGTCTCATGTTTTTCTCCCTTCACACTTAATGATGTAACCAGGAAAAAATGTATCAAAAATACAGTACCACAATTCATCAAAGGAAGACAAAGCACAGTGGCACACTTGAGACTCTGAGAAATAATGTGAAATCAACAGAAAACAATATATTTTAGTTTAGGGAATTATCAGCTATTATTGGTGAAATGAGTGAAGTATAAGAAAAAAAAAATCCAACTAATAATGGGTTCTCTTCCCACACCAATGGAAGACTAAGGCTCAGAGGCCTACTTAAGAGAGGATGTTAATTCCATAATTCAGCCACAACACAGGGAAATTCCACAAAATTTGATATTTTGTTCTTGTTTTATTTTTTCTCAGCTGGAAGGAAAGCATGAAAGGGAAGAACAGATAAACATAATCACCAAGAATTAATTATCTTTAGACTTAAATAGAGATTAACTAGATGGCATACAAAGAGATAAAAATAAGATAAAACGCTCCACAGGAACTGGCACTCTATGGGGGATGTTTTCCCACATATTCCGGTTGTATTTTCACTCTTCTCCATTTAGAACTAATAAGGACTTGGCTAAGTATTTACGTAATTTACTTTTTTTCCTTCTGTGACAGACAGGTGAGAGGTTGTAATTGCTCCCACAATATAGTCAAATCATGGAGATTACTGTGTCTATAAAAGCAATGTTTGGAGACAAAAATACAGCTTGGATGGAATGCCCCCAAAAGAATAACAAGCAAACAAATATTTCTTCAAATAGGTGGGCTGACATTTAATAGAGGATTTTTTTTAATGTGTAGAAGGGATTTCAACAATTACACAATGCGGAGAAGCTTCCTCTTACCTCTTACTCCCTTCCAGTCACTATCACTAGAATATCAGATGTGTCAATTGTCTAACAAACTAAAGCATAAAGAGAAAAACAAATATTGTATATTAATGCATATATGTAGATTCTAGAAAATGCTATTGATCAGCCTATTTGCAGGGAAGGAATGGAGACACAGATATAAACAGATTTATGGACCCAGTGGGGAAAAGAAAGAGTGGGATGAAAAACAAAAGTAGCATAGACATCTATGCACTGTTTTGTGTGTGTATGTGTGTGTGTGCGCTCACGCACTCTGTTGTATGGCAGAAGCCAACACAACATTGTAAAGCAATTTTTCTCCAATTAAAAATATTTTAAAAACTAAAACATTAAATGAAATGTTAAAAATAGTTTTCAGATAAATGGGGCTGGAAATCAAGACAACAGCTGACCTTTGCGCAACAAAGGTTTTAACTGCACGGGTCCTTTTGTACATTGATTTTTCTCAGAAAAATTATTGGAAACTTTTTGGAGATTTTTGACACTTTGAAAAAATCTTACAGATGAACCATTTCATCTAGAAATGTTGAAAAAAGTAAAAAAAAATTAGGTGTTTTCCTGAGTACATAAAATTTATGCAGATATACATATGACATACCATATATGTGTTCATTGGCTGTTTATTGGCAGGGAAATTGGTAAAGTTGCCAGACCACAGTAGGCTCTTGGTAGTTAAGTTTGGGGAGAAGCAAAATTTATGTGCACCTTTTTGATTGTATGAGGGCCAGAACCTGTTAAGGGTTAACCTCATGCTGTTCTAGGGTCAGTTGTGATGTGTGTGTGTGAGTGTGTGTGTGTGTGTGTGTGTGTGTGTGTGTGCACACGCTCAGTAATGTCTGACTCTTTGTGACCCCATAACTGTTATGTAATCATAGAAGATTCTTGGGAAATGTATTCATGTTCAATGTGTAACCAATAAGAAAACATTGCACACCTGTAAAAGTTCACCTACAAATATGAGAGCAAAAGTGGTATAGTGTTCAGAAGGCATCTTTTGTTACAAGCTAAAATAAAATTTCTCATATTGAATGATTTGCTCAATATAGTAGATTAATAACAACAAAATGTCAGCATCAAAGACCAGGTGATAAACAATGTAAAATAAGCGATATAAAAAGGAAACTTCTGGTGATAATTCATTGTAGGAACAAAGAAATAAGATTACATAACTAATCAAGATTTTAGAAATATCAAGATACATAATAGACCAATTAAAATAAATTTTGACATTATTATCAGGTCATAACAAGGAATGAAAACATGAAAAAGTCAAAAGCTGATAGAAATAAATAGCTATTGAGGGTAGTATATAATAATAATAATATACTGATATAGAGAACTCTACCAAATTAAATGATAGTAGAATTATTTTCCGGAGAAGGCAATGGCAGCCCACTCCAGTACTCTTGCCTGGAAAATCCCATGGGCTAGTAGGCTGCAGTCCATGGGGTCGCTAAGAGTTGGACACGACTTAGCGACTTCACTTTCACTTTTCACTTTCATGCACTGGAGAAGGAAATGGCAACCCACTCCAGTGTTCTTGCCTGGAGAATCCCAGGGATGGGGGAGCCTGGTGGGCTGCCGTCTATGGGATCACACAGAGTTGGACACGACTGAAGCGACTTAGCAGTAGCAGCAGAATTATTTTGTGATATAAAGTCCTGAATCAGCATACTGATATTGTTACAGAAAAAAAATTTAAGCAAGCAATTAAAGCTAGACATCGGTTAACTTTATTGGCAATAAACTACAAAGATAAGGAAGACACAATTTCAAATATTATGTATCAAATATTTATTTAAAGATTTATTTTATCAACTCTTTCTTTTATTAAATTACTTATTTCCCATATTATATGTTGCTTATTTTCAAAAAAGATAAAAGAAGCGGAACAAGAAAAAAAGTTAAAATGAAGGCAATGTAAGCATACCAACCATTTGACCAATCAGTACTCTACAAGGAATATTGTATCTTCAAAAAATGGGGCAACAGACATCAAAATCCTGAGAAGAAAGTGTGAGCCAATTTGTAATACTTGGCTAATTTCCTTTTTGAAAAAATAGCCTAATTTCCTCACAAATATTAGCAAATCAGTTTCAACACTGTATAAAAACTGTAATATACCATAATCAAGTAGGATTTATCCTAGGTATATAAGATCGTTTCAACAGTGAAAAATCATTTAATGCAAATCCATCGTTATTGACAGGCTGAAAAAGAAAATCACCTGATCATATCTGTATGATATAGATATAGGTGCAAAAAAGCCTTTGAAAAACCCAACACCTGTTCACAAAACACTAAATAAATAAATTTGACCACATTCCAACCAAACTTCAAACCTCAAACTTGTAATAGAGAGGAACTAGTCTTTCTTTTTAAGATTTATTTATTTTTGGTACTCTGAGTCTTGGTTGCTGCACGCAGGCTTTCTCTAGTTGCAGAGAATGGCGACTAGTTGTGGTGTGCAGGCTTCTCATTGTGGTGGCTTCGCTTGTTGTGAAGCATAGGCTCTAGGTGCATGGGCTTTAGTGGTTGTGGCTTGGGCTTAGTTGCTCCACAGCAGGTAGGATCTTCCTAGACCAGGGATTGAACCAGTATCCCCTGCACTGCAAGGCAGATTATTAACCACTGGACCACCAGGGAAGCTGTAGAGAGAAACTTCTTTAATTTCTAAAAAACAGTTAATATCATACTTAATTGTGAGAAAGTCTACTAAGATCAGGAACAAGAAAAGGATGTCCCCTTTCACCCTTGCTTTTCAGCATTGTACTACAAGTCCTAATTATTGCACTATGAAAGAAAAAAGCAATAAAAGGCATAAAGATCCAAAAGGAAGAAATAAAATTGTCACAAGTAATATCCCTGGGTTGGGAAGATCTGCTGGAGAAGAAATAAGCTATCCACTCCAGTTTTCTTGGGTTTCCCTTGTGGCTCAGCTGTTAAAGAATCCACCTGCAATGTGAGAGACCTGGGTTCAATCCCTTGGTTGGGAAGATCCCCTGGAGAAGGGAAAGGCTACCCACTCCAGTATTCTGGCCTGGAAAATTCCATGGACTGCATAGTCAAGGGGAGGCAAAGAGTTGGACATGACTGAGTGACTTTTACTTTCACTTTCACATGATTGTCTTGATGCTATAACATGATGCAATAAATATAATAGAGAACTGACCAAAAAAATCCTCCAAGAACAAGCAAGTAATCATAGCAAAGTTGGGGGATCCTGCGGATGGCAGGACAGTTACTAACTAGAATGGACCTCCCATAACATAGATGATGAAGTACTATTTGAAACCATTGAAGTTAAAGCAAACAGCTTTAGATCACCTCTGTTACAGGAGGTATAGTCTAGGTAGTTCTTTTATACCATAAGCAGTGTCTTCTTTCTAGAACACTGCTGTTAACCTTTAAAAGATGAAGTTTGTTCCTGATCTTTTGTTAATTGTTGACACTCAATTGTTGACAATCAATTGTTGACACTCAAAGCCCATTTTTGTGATATTTATTTGCTCTATATTGTTGATTTCTAAAATAATGATAATTTATATTATCTTCACAAATATTATCTCACCTATCTGAACATTCCTAAACCAATTTTATACCCTTCCCCAAAACCACACACCATGCATCTATCCACACTGAACTTATTCCCAGCAACTCTTCAAACTTGTTTTCACCTTAAGAGCACTTGCCTTTGCTTTTCTTTCTACCAGAAATAAAGTTTCCTCAATGTCATCTTTTCAGTGGAAGCTTTTCCTCAACTTTCCATACTTAAAATTCCCTTTCCTGCACATTTCTATATTCTGATGTTTGGCACGTCATTCTGCTTTTATTTTCTACTCATATGTTTAATGCCTGGGACTCTACACTCAAAAACAAGCTCCTTGAAAGAGGAAGAAGTTGTGTCTGCTTCTTCCAAAATCACATCTCTGACCCTACAATGAAGAGTGTGTACTGTTCATTAGACTCAGCAAAAATTCATTCAGAGGATGGAAAAATGAATGGATACAGGAATGAATGAATAAATAAATGTGCACCTGGGTGACCTTATAATTTAACTTCCAAACAAGGATACTGTAGAGAGTAAAATACAGGCATTATTTAATAATTTCAGCACATCAGGAGATGTAAAATTGAGACATTTATGAGCTTAACCCAATGATTCTGGGAAAAGAAGTAAGCATAATCACCCTATTTGTCACCCTAGAATCCTTGAATTCTAGATACAAAGATAACAGGTTTACATGTTTCAATACAGTTTCTGTTGTTGTGGTTCATTTGCTAAGTCATGTCTGACTCTTTGCAACTCCATGGACTGTACCAGGTTTCCCTGTCTTTCTCTATCTCCCAGTTTTTGCTCAAATTCATGTTCATTAAGTTAGTGAAGACCTTAAATTCAATTGTAGATATTGAATTTGATCTTAAATACTTTTTAAGGGCTAGGTCATATTATATTCAGAGATTTAAAAAAATAATTCTACTTTAATGCAAAAGCCAATTTTCAGACACTCAAACCCATCAGAGATATCAGTTCAGGCATGACTTGGCAAACAAGGTCCCATGTTAGGTGTAAGGCAAACACATTGACCATTTTTGTGTTTAAAACTTTGCACTTATTCTGAAGCCTTTCTATCAGATAATTTCATAGCTCAGACAGTATCACAGAATTCTAAATTTATACTTTTAAAAAGAGTCTAGAGTTAATTCTGCTACCATTATGACCTGAGTGGAAGATTGGGAACAAGTAATGAACACTCTCTTTGGGAGTTCTTCAACACCAAATTCAGAATATAGCCTCTTCAACACCAAATTCAGAATATAGCCTCAACTGCAATTGAGGCTTAGTTTAAAAAAAAGAAAAAGAAATGACAGCAGGCAATTTATCGCCAGGGTACTAAGACATCAGAAAGAAGAAGAGAAAAAAAAAGTAAAATAAGGTAACCTAGAGACATCTATATCTATAGAAGCTGGATTGGCAGCAGGAGCTCCTGATAGTTGCTCATCGCTGACAGATGTACAGGCTGAAATTGGAAGCACAATTAATATTGATGGGTACTGGTCATTGAAGGGAATCATGCTGTTTGCAATAAATGATGAAGAAATTAAGGGCACTGCCCTAAAAGTGTTACCACGTCACACTCTCTATTGCCATATATCATTTTGCAGAGGAGTTACCTTCCAACTTGACATGGATCAGGACCTTTCACCTAGAAAGAATGGAAATCATAAGTTTGATATTTTCCATTTAAAAGTCTAATAATGTGCATAAGTATCAAAGGGAAAATATCCATTAATATCACTCAGCAGATAGACTCTAAGTTTTGTTTATCTTATTTATTTATAAGCTAAATGAAATTATAATGATGACAATAAGAAATGCAGCCATGTTGAGTGATATGGGAGTTGATCTCAAGGCATCTATACTTGGCCAGAGGGATGGACACATTGCCTGCAAGGGCAGAACAAGGGCAAGTTTCTAAGTCCATTCTCACAAAGAGTCTCTCTCCAAGATCTAAGCTGGAGAAGTTTACTATAGATGGAGAGCCAGAAGCTGTTTGAGCCCTGAGAAGAGATAAAGTGATGAACAAACAGAACACACAAACTGAATTCAAATGTCATTTTTTAGTTGCTAAACTGTGTCTAGTTCTTTTGTGAACCCATGGACTATAGCCCACCAGGCTCCCTTGTCCATGGGATTTCCCAGGTAAGAATACTGGAGTAGTTTGCTTCTTCAGGGTATCTTCTTGTATCTTCCTGACTCTGTAGATTCTTTACCACTGAGCCACCAGGGAAGCCCTCTGTGTTCAAATAGAGGAATACAAAAATAAACAGCTTCTTGATATAGAGTGTGCCCCATATTGTAGTTGCTGTGGTGAAAACAAAACAAAGCCTGAGAATAAGATATTTTGTCCAGGGGGCAAATATAGCATCAGAGAGTAGAGATAGACATTTTAGGAAGAAACAGTCAGGAATGATTACACTAAAAAGAGACTATGAAAGCAAAATCCTCACCTAAGGAAGTGTGGACATAAGCCAGGCAGAGAGGGAGGGGAGAGCTTTCCAGGGATAAGCAAAAATAGTTTCTCTGGTTAAAGAGGAATAAATGGGTAAAAACATCATGTTGTATAATATGTGACAGGGCCACAATGAGATTTTGGAAATATCAGATTAATCCGATCTATTTTGGCTAATATATCAGGTATTGTTTATGTTTATTTTTTCAAAAATATTGCTCATAAATATTTTGCTATAGTAAGTACAGTCAATATCCCCTTTGGGGACCCATAGATGACAAATCAGTTAGTACAGGTCATTGTATGACATTATTTAGTTTCTCTCTTTAACCAAACTGTTGCCATAAAGTATGGTCCTTCTACTGTTGTTGTTTCGTCACTCGTTCCTGTCCAGCTCTTTGCGACCCCATGAACTGTAGCCCACCAGGCTCTCTGTCCATGGGATTTACCAGGCAAGGATACTGGAATGGGTTGCTATTTCCTTCTCCAGGCGATCTTCCCAGCCCAGGGATCAAACCCATGTCTCCTGCATTAGCAGGTGGATCTTCTCCTGTGCCTGTCCATTAAACTTACACATGAAGCCATCCTGTCAACAGACTATTTGTTCTCTTTGACTTTCCTAAATTGGCAACTTTCAGTTTTGTAGAAGTTGAGGAAAAATATCATCATCATCATAACAATAATAGTTAGTAGTGATTATAATAACAGCAATTATAACTGACCTGAAATGTGCTAACAAAAAGTCTGGTCTGTCTACTTGGGTTAAATCTATCAGTAAATCTCCAAGACATTCATAAACACAGTTAAGTTCTTCTCTGCTAGTAAGAAGTATTCATCATTAAAATACCATTCTATAGACTTTAAATCTATAAAAGTCAAATTTAAATGCATAAAAGTCATCAAATCTATTGATGACATAAAGTAGTAAAAATGAATTGTATTGATCCTACTAGTTCTCAGCGTTATGAATTATGTATCTTCAGAAAGAAAGAAGCACCAACTTTTTAAAAGGTACTCTTGTTTCTATTAAAAAAGAAATAGCATTTTTACAATGCTTTATTGGTGCCAGCTTATCATTCCCTAAGGCTCCTCCTGGTCCTCCAAGGGGGAAAAAATATGAAAAGACTGTTAGTTTTAGACCTCCTGAAAATTGCAGATAAGAGTTAGAGAGTTCATTGTGCCATTGAATCAGATCCATCTTATAGATGTGCAGATCAGGTGGGCAGACAATGTGCTTCTTCCCCATCCCTTGCCTTTTATCACAAGCAAACAGACCTGAATAAAGGCATCTACCGCCTATTATATATCTATGAACAACCAATCACATCTTGTTAACATAATGTAAAATATTGGGTCTTTTAGTCAGAAGTGACACTATTTTAATAGCATCACAATTTGCTCCAGACATGCTGGTCTTTCTGTAATAAGATGTTGTAAAAGACGGCAGCGAGTTAACTGTCTTGGGGAAATTGAGTGAAGAGCAGTTCACAGCTGCACTTCTCTACATAAAGACTTGGAGAAAGCGAGAGAGTTCACATATAACCTCATTAAATAAGACAGCAAGTCTAAGTGGCATCCAAAGCTATTAAACAAACTAGATTGGTCCATAATAATAAGAAACATATTTCACATCTGTTGCGCGGTACAGGGCTTTTAACAAGTAAGAGGGATAACATGCTGGAAAAAGAGTCGCTCTTCTCCATCAGTATATCATTGTCAATGGCAGTGCTGTCTCAAAAGAAGCACTTATCTCATACACTTTATTGCTTGATAGCTTGCTGATTGCTTTTACAAAGCAATAAATTGATGGCCTGATTCAGTACTGACATTAGGTTATGTTCATTTTCAGTGATTGATGTCTTGAATTAGAACTCTTGTATTCCTCTCTGTTTAGGGATATGAAAAGCTAAACAGGCCTGTCTGATGTCACAAATAAGGCAGAATAACTGATGCCAAATGAGCTATATTTATTCATTTAAATAACTAAATGGCTTTTCCCTTTAATAAAGTTTTCATAATTTATGTTTGAGTGTCTCCGTTTCCAATTAAATTGTCTAGCCAAATTAAAAAAAAAAAAACTTGAAAAAAGATGTCGTATATCTAAATTTTGCAGTTTCAAGGCAGAGGAAGGAAAGACTACAAATCAGAATAAATAAATTGATTAGGTAAATATAATAATTTGACTACTTTTCAGATTTCAAAAGTGGAATATATTTATTAATTTCCATTAACTGGAGTTATTGTTTGGTTTTGTAATTTTAAAATAGTTCTGAAACTAGAAAGGTAAAAATGAGTAAGACAGTAGAAGAACAGAGCTATTGTTTTTGTTTTATATTGTTTCTACTCTTTTTCAGAAAATTTACTTTGGCAAACTTGATTAAAATAACTAATATCAGTAACACTCCCATAGAAAGTAGCCAGTTCAGTGTTAACATCTTTAATAGTTTAAGAAAATCAAATAAGAACTGTATTCCCAGTCCTGTATATCAAATAAAGAAGCATCTTGCCTGAAAAATCCTAGGGACGGGGGAGCCTGGGTGGCTGCCGTCTATGGGGTCGCACAGAGTTGGACACGACTGAAGCGACTTAGCAGCAGCAGCAGCAGACTAGTGGTTCTCACCTAGGCATGATTTTACCCCCAGGGAACATTTAGAAAATGGACACATATTTGATTGTAACAGTTGGGGCATTGACATTTAGTGAATGGCAGCCAGGGATGATCTTAAGATCACACAGCACAGAGGATGTCCACATACCACAAGAATTCTCAGACCCAATGTGCCTGATGTACTGGGCTTGAGAAAACTTCTGTAGATGCTTCAAGGGAGCAAGGCTAAGTCGTGAGTCTCCTTGTTTACAAGTCCCTGATCCTGTTAAAATAAAGCAGCTTAGCAAACAGATGAACGTTGTCTCTCTGACTGTGGTCTGTGCTTTTATATCAGATCTCTCTGGCCCCATTTGTGGAGTAAGAATGTGGCCCATAACCATGGACATGGAACGGGCAGGTGGAACAGGGAATGGATGGTATCAGGCACCTTAACTTGTAGCTAACTGAGCATTCTGAGCAGCAAAATGGAATCACACAAATAGTGAGGGGTTATTGGGAATAAATGAAGATGATGTTATCACAATGCTGACTTGATGACTGGAGTTGGGCTTTGTGAACAAGAGAGTATAACATGCTTCAGAAAAAGCATTTAAACCCATATTAAGTATATGTGTTAATGAAAAGTGAAGTCGCTCAGTCGTATCTGACTCTGTGACCCCATGGACTGTTGCTCGCCAGGCTTCTCCATCAATGGGATTTTCCAGGCAACAGTAATGGAGTGGGTTGCCATATCCTTCTCCAGAGGATCTTCCCCACCCAGGGGTTGAACGCTGGTCTCCCACATTATAAGTAGATGCTTTACTGTCTGAGCCACCAGAGAAGTCTTAAGTATATGTGTTAACATGCAACTAATTGCAAGAGCACTAAATTTTAGCGCCACCTTTCTTTACATTAAAAAAAAATTAATTGAAAGTTAATTGCAACAATACTGTGTTGGTTTCTGCTATATGCTAACATGTTGTTGTTCAGTCCTTCAGTTGTGTCTGACTGTCTGTGGGCACATGAACTACAGCACACCAGGCCTCCCTGTCCTTCACCATCACCCGGAGCTTGCTCAAACTCAGTGTTCATTGAGTCAGTCATGTCACTCATCCCCTTCTTCTCCCACCTTCAAACTTTCCCAGCATCAGGGTCTTTTCTAATGAGTAGGCTCTTCACATCAGGTGGCCAAAGTATTGGAGCTTTAGCTTCAGCATCAGTCCTTCCAATGAATATTCAGGACTGGTTTCCTTTAGGATGGACTGGTTTGGTCTCCTTGCAGTCCAAAGGACTCTCTAGAGTCTTCTCCAACACCACAGTTCAAAAACATCAAGTCTTTGACACTCAGCCTTCTTTATGGTCCAGCTCTCACGTCCATGCATGACTAATGGAAAAACCATAGCTTTGAGTAGATGGACCTTTGTTGGCAAAAATGCACTGTACAGAGGATGAGATGGTTGGATGGCATCACTGACTCGATGGACGTAAGTTTGAGCAAGCTTTGGGAGTTGTGATGGACATGGAAGCTTGGCATGCTGCTTTCCTTAGGGTGGCAAATAGTTGGATAGGACTGAGTGACTGAACTAGGTTTGTCATAGCTATTCTTCCAAGGAGCAAGTGTCTTTTAATTTCATGGCTGCAGTCACCAACTGCAGTGATTTTGGAGCCCAAGAAAATAAAGACTGTCACTGTTTCTCTGTGTACTTGCCAGGAAGTGATGAGACCAGATATCATGATCTTAGTTTTCTTTTTTAATGTGAATCAGCAACCCGAATCATAATATACATATATCGTATGTATATATGTAAATATATGTATATATGTTACATATATGTAAATATACATATATTTAACCATAAATATACGTATATCCTACTCCTCCTGCATCCTTCCCTCCTCATCTGGACCTCACCTCCGGAAGTCAAGACAGTGACCCAGGGAATTTTTAATTTATATCTACAGTTGTTCAATTGGACTATAGTTGCTTTACAATGCTGTGTTAGTTTCTGCTGTACAGCAGAGTGAATCGGCTCTATGTGTACATATATCCCCTCCCCTGTGAGACCTGCTCCCACTCACCCCCATCCCACCCCTCTAGGTCACAACAGTGTGCAGAGCCGAGCTCCCTGAACCATACAGCAGCTTCCTGCCGCCTCTCTATTTTACACATGGTGGTGTGTACATATTAGTGATATGCTCCCAAGTCATCCCACCCTTTCCTTACCCAGCTGAGTCCACAAGTCCATTCTCTGTGTATCCTCTCCATTGCTGCCTGCGAAGTAGGTTCATCAGTACCATTTTTCAAGATTATACATACAAACATACATATATATATGAATATAACAATATTTGTTTTTCTCTTTTTGACTTTCTTCACTCTGTATAACAGATTCCAGGTTCATCACCCTCAGTTCAACCAACTCAAATTTGTTTTTTTTTTTTTTTTTGTGACTGAGTAATATTTCACTGTATTTATGTACCACACATTCTTTATCCATTCATCTGTTGACGGACATCTAGGTTTCTTCCATGTCCTGGCTATTGTAAATAGTGCTTCAGTGAACATTAGGGTGCATGTGCCTTTTTAAATTATCGTTTTCTCATGGTTTGGGTGCTAGTGGTCAAGAACCCACCTGCCAGTGCAGGAGACATAAGAGATGCAAGTTTGATCCCTGGGTCAGGAAGATCTCCTGAAGAAGGAAATGGCAACCCACTCCAGTATCCTGCCTGGATAATCCCATGGACAGAGGAGCCTGGTGGACAATAGAACACAGGGTCACGCAGAGTTGGACATGACTGAAGCATCTTAGCACAGCATATGCTCGGTTGTAGGATTGCTCTGTCATATGGTGGTTTTCTTTCGTGTTATTTAAGGTATCTCCATACTGTTCTCCATAGAGCTGGTATCAACTTACAGTGATCCTGTGTGGGTGTCTGTGCGTGTAAAAGAGAGGGGATGGGACCAATCATACTATGTTTGTGTGCCATAATTGGCTTTTATTATTTTTATTATTTATGATGTGAGAGTTGGACTGTGAAGAAAGCTGAGCACCAAAGAATTGATGCTTTTGAACTGTGGTGTTGGAGAAGACTCTTGAGAGGCCCTTGGACTGCAAGGAGATCCAACCAGTCCATTCTAAAGGAGATCAGTCCTGGGTGTTCTTTGGAAGGAATGATGCTAAAGCTGAAACTCCAGTACTTTGGCCCCTCATGCAAAGAGTTGACTCATTGGAAAAGACTCTGATGCTGGAAGGGATTAGGGGCAGGAGGAGAAGGGGACAACAGAGGTTGAGATGGCTAGATGGCATCACCGACTTGATGGACATGATGAGTGACCTCCGGGAGTTGGTGATAGACAGGGAGGCCTGGTGTGCTGTAATTCATGGAGTTGCAAAGAGTTGGACACAACTGAGCGACTGAACTGAACTGAAGGAATAGAAAGAAGGTAAAACTGAAAATTGAACAAACTCTATTTCTAATACAGTGGAGTAAAATTACATTTTGTTTTAAGTGAAGACTAAAAGTAGCAAGTGAGGTCATGTGGGATTGAGTTGACATCTTTGCATATACATGGCTGGGGTTTGGATCATATGATAAGATACAGTAAAATGCTAAGACTGCCCAGCCAAGGCAAATCGGACAGAGCCAAAACCACCTTTGAAATACCTAATGTTCTCTGTTGAAGTCTCTGCTTATTTGTACAATTTTTAATTTTTTGTCTCATGTGTTTTATTTGCTGTGCTGTGCTTAGTCACTCAGTTGTGTCTGACTCTTTGAGGCCCCGTAGACTATAGCCCACCAGGCTCCTCTGCCCATGGGATTCTCCAGGCAGGAATACTGGAGTGGGCTGCCATGCCCTCCTCCAGGGGATTTTCCCAACCCAGGAATCGAACCAGAATTTCCTGTATTGCAGGCAGATTCTTTACCTTCTGAGCCACCAGGAAGGCCCAAGAATACTGGAGAGAGTAGTCTATCCCTTCTCCAGGGGATCTTCCCAGCCCAGAAATTAAAATGGAGTCTCCTGCATTTCAGGCAGATTCTCAACCAGTTGAGCTACCAGGAAAGCCTGTTTTATGTGCCCATAGACGCATTTTTTAAGAAAAATTTCTGAGTAGAGAGTAGAATTGCTGAGAAATAAAAAAATTAAAAGTGAAAGTTGCTCAGTCATGTTCAACTCTTCGCAACCCCATGGACTAAACAGTCTATGGAATTCTCCAGGCCAGAATACTGGAGTGAGTAGCTGTTCCCTTCTCCAGGGCATTTTCCCAACCCAGGGATCGAACCCAGGTCTCCCACATTGCAGGTGGATTCTTTGCCAGCTGAGCATCAGGGAAGCCCAAGAATACTGGAGTGGGTACTACCAGGGAAGCCAAAGTTTGAGACAGGGCATTAATAATGTTGCACCTAGTATTCAACAAATTTATATCTCTGTTGCTTTATTTATTGTTCAGAAAGTTCCTCCAAATTTTTGAGGAAGTTGTTTTGGACCAAAAACTAGGAGACATTTTTCAACTCTTGATGAATGTAACAGACATTTCCCTGTGAGAAGTAGCTTCTTCTCATGTTACCTGTGATGCAGGCAGAGCTGATTGGAGATTCCATAGGATTTTATTGGGCACTGAGATTACAGTTCAATTCAGTCACTCAGTCGTGTCCGAGACTTTGTGACCCCATAAACCGCAGCACACCAGGCATCCCTGTCCATCACCAACTCCTGGAGTCTACTCAAACCCATGTCCATTGAGTCTGTGATACCATCCAACCATCTCATCCTCTGTTGTCCCCTTCTCCTCCTGCCCTCAACCTTTCTCAGCATCAGGGTCTTTTCAAATGAGTCAGCTCTTTGCATCAGGTGGCCAATGTATTGGAGTTTCAGCTTCAGCATCAGTCCTTCCAGTGAACACCCAGGACTGATCTCCTTTAGGGTGGACTGGTTAGATCTCCTTGCAGTCCAATGGACTCTCAAGAGTCTTTTCCAGCACCACAGTTCAAAGCATCAATTCTTTGGCTCTCAGCTTTCTTTATAGTCCAACTCTCACATCCATAGATGACTACTAGAAAAACCATAGCCTTGACTAGACAGACGTTTGTTGACAAAGTAATCTCTCTGCTTTTTAATATGCTGTCTAGGTTGGCCATAACTTTCCTTCCAAGGAGTAAGCGTCTTTTAATTTCATGGCTGCAGTCACCATCTGCAGTGATTTTGGAGCTCCCCAAAATAAAGTCTGACACTGTTTTCACTGTGTCCCCATCTATTTGCCATGAAGTGATGGGATTGGATCCCGTGATCTTAGTTTTCTGAAATACAGTAGCTTTCAGGAAATAGTTCTTTAAGCTTTGCTACAAGTAATGAATGCTCCCAAGTGGGACCAGCTTCCTAGGTCATGCTTCCTTGGTAAAGAATTTCCCTGCCAGTGCAGAAGACACAGGAGATGCAGATTGGAATCCCAGGAGGGTTGGATCCCTGGGTCAAAAAGATGCACAGGAGGATGAAATGGCAACCCGCTCCAATATTCTTGCCTGGAGAACTCATGGACAGAGGAGCCTGGCGGGCTACAGCCTACGGGGTCGTAAAGAGTTGGACACAGCTGAGTGACTGAGCACACATGCAAGTAGGACCAGGACCCCAGAGGCAGAGGACCGTGAGCACACGGTGAGCACTGTTATTTTGTTCTCTTGCCCCTTGGAGCTTCCCTTCATTTGAATGATTGACAGGACTTGCGGAGAGCAGGGGACAGTTATCTCCCGAATCCACCTAATTGCTCCAACATCTGTAAAAAAGTGGGTTTTCCATTAAATCTATTGTAGAGAAGGGCCAAGGAAGATGTACCTTAATATGAACACATTGTGATCATGTAAAATAGCTGAACACACAGTGCTTCCTAAAGAAAATAACAGCAGAAGGGGATTATTTTATTTTTGACATGTCTCATTTATATGGAAAATGATGTTTTCATTTTTTAAAGCAAAGTACATAAGCTTTAAATCTAAAGCCCTATATGTAGATAAATGTGTGTGTGTGTGTGTGTTTTTAAGTCAGGTTTGTCTTAAATTAAACTACCACATGGTGATAGAACATCCAACTCCTAGACTGGTTTCCTTTGAACCTAGTTAGTTAAAACTAAATGGATATTTGACCAAGTGTATTTAAATATCGGTGCTTAGGTAACTTTGTGATCATTAGTAGCAACATCACTTCAGTAAGACATTTTCTGTCATATGCACAGTAAAAAAAAATGCACTATTAATGTATATTATGCAAATAAATGAGAAAATATCAACTAAGTGGCTAAGAAAATAGGGAATGGAGTTAAAGGCATACATATATTAGCAGAGAAGAACATAAAAAGGAAGCAAGGCACAGATGGAGGAGAGACATCGCTTCACTGCCTCCACTCATGTCCTCTCCCAGGCTAAGAGGACAAGCCTGCCCCACACAGCGGTTCAATGCTGTGTACAAACTGAAACATCATCACTAGACAGCCTCCTCCAAGAATGCACAAGACAGGGCTGACCACTCACGTTTCTGGATCCTGTCCCTCCCTCCGTCCCTTGTGTGACATATCACAATCCATCTTACAGTTACTTTTGCACATTTTTCTATCATCTCCCTAGATTGCTATCTCTAGGAGGGAAGCCTTTGAATTTTTCATCATTTTATCCCCCTGGTCCTTGGCAAAGCACTTTGACAACAGTGGATTCTTAAGCGGTGCTGGTTGAATGAGTGGATGATAAGAAAGAACTGAATAGATGGGAGGATTTATGCTTGAAACATGTTAATATTTGAAGAAGCTGGCAAGCTTGCTTCAAATCTTTGGAATTATAGTAGTTTGAAATGTCTTTCCCTTTCTTCATCCCTCACAGAGATCCAAATACTTAATTCCCTATGTCATGAAACCTATGAATCAGATTTCGGAACATTAAAAAAACCTAATGTTAATAAGGAGGAAAGTAATTCATGTGCAGAGTATATGTTTAAATCCAGCAGTTTATAAACAGATAATATAAATATATAGTAGGTTGATGGAAGTCTAAAATTGGCTGATAGTCTTTTAATCTAGCTGCTTAGTGAGATCCATGAGACTTTATCATTATCTTGATGCTTTTTAAAAATATTTAATTGCTGTTCTATTTTAATAAGCATAATATACATCACATAGTCTTTATGTGAGCATCTCTAACAGTCAAGGAAAATACTATAAAATAGTTGCACTGTATTATTATGTATATACATGGAGAACACTGGTTCATGGAAATTTGTGCTACAAATCCATTGAGAACATACTACACACATTTTGGTTTTAGAAAGCCAGTTGCAAATTGGATGAGTGTGAAAAATTAATCTACTAGAACTATTCTAGAAAGAGGGTTGAGTTGTCTCATAAAATGCAAAGATTTATCCTTTTGTGACCTTTCTACCAGATAACTTTAAATTTTAATAATATTTTTCTCAACAGATACTTGAAAAACATGACAAGCTGTTCCTTCCAATTACATTGACAAATGAAATATTAGCAAAGAAAATACAATATAAGGCAATGGGCTTCCAAATTTCTCCTCAGTTCAGTTCAGTTGCTCAGTCGTGTCCCACTCTTTGTGACCCCATGAATCATAGCACGCCAGGCCTCGCTGTCCATCACCAGCTCCCGGAGGTCACTCAGACTCGCATCCATCGAGTCAGTGATGCCATCCAGCCATCTCATCCTCTGTCGTCCCCTTCTCCTCCTGCCCCCAATCCCTCCCAGCATCAGAGTCTTTTCCAATGAGTCAACTCTTCATATGAGGTGGCCAAAATACTGGACTTTTAGCTTTAGCATCATTCCTTCCAAAGAAATCCCAGGGCTGATCTCCTTCAGAATGGACTGGTTGGATGGCCTTGCAGTCCAAGGAATTCTCAAGAATCTTCTCCAACACCATAGTTCAAAAGCATCAATTTTTCGGCACTCAGCTTTCTTCACAGTCCAACTCTCACATCCATACATGACCATTGGAAAAACCATAGCCTTGTCTAGACGGACCTTTGTTGGCAAAATAATGTCTCTGCTTTTGAATATGCTGTTTAGGATGGTCATAACTTTCCTTCCAGGGAGTAAGCGTCTTTTAATTTCATGGCTGCAGTCACCATCTGCAGTGATTTTGGAGCCCAGAAAAATAAAGTCTGCCACTGTTTCCACTGTTCCCCGTTTATTTGCCATGAAGTGATGGGACCAGATGCCATGATCTTCGTTTTCTGAATGTTGAGCTTTAAGCCAACTTTTTCACTCTCCTCTTTCACTTTCATCAAGAGGCTTTTTAATTCCTCTTCATTTTCTACCATAAGGATGGTGTCATCTGCATATCTGAGGTTATTGATATTTCTCCCAGCAGTCTTGATTCCAGCTTGTGCTTTTTCCAGCCCAGCGATTCTCATGATCTACTCTGCATATAAGTTAAATAAGCAGGGTGACAATATACAGCCTTGACGTACTCCTTTTCCTATTTGGAACCAGTCTGTTGTTTCACATCCACTTCTAACTGTTGCTTCCTAACCTGCATATAGGTTTCTCAAGAGGCAAGTCAGATGGTTTGGTATTCCCATCTCTTTCAGAATTTTCCACAGTTTATTGTGATCCACATAGTCAAAGGCTTTGGCATAGTCAATAAAGCAGAAATAGATGTTTTTCTGGAACTCTCTTGCTCTTTCCAAGATCCAGCGGATGTTGGCAATTTGGTTTCTGGTTCCTCTGCCTTTTCTAAAACCAGCTTGAACATCAGGAAGTTCACAGTTCATGTATAGCTGAAACCTGGCTTGGAGAATTTTGAGCATTACTTTACTAGCATGTGAGATGAGTGCAATTGTGTGGTAGTTTGAGCATTCTTTGGCATTGCCTTTCTTTGGGATTGGAATGAAATCTGACCTTTTCCAGTCCTGTGGCCACTACTGAGTTTTCCAAATTTGCTGGCATATTGAGTGCAGCACTTTCACAGCATCATCTTTCAGGATTTGAAACAGCTCAACTGGAATTTCATCACCTCCCCTAGGATTGTTCATAGTGATGCTTTCTAAGGCCCACTTGACTTCACATTCCAGGATGTGTGGCTCTTGGTCAGTGATCACACCATCATGATTATCTGGGTCGTGAAGATCTTTTTTGTACAGTTCTTCTGTGTATTCTTGCCACCTCTGCTTAATAGCTTCTGCTTCTGTCCATACCATTTCTGTCCTTTATCGAACCCATCTTTGCATGAAATGTTTCCTTGGTATCTCTAATTTTCTTGAAGAGATCTCTAGTCTTTCCCATTCTGTTTTTTTCCTCTATTTCTTTGCATTGACTGCCGAGGAAGGCTTTCTTATCTCTTCTTGCTATTCTTTGGAACTCTGCATTCAGATGTTTATATCTTTCCTTTTCTCCTTTGCTTTTTACTTCTCTTCTTTTCACAGCTATTTGTAAGGCCTCCCCAGACAGCCATTTTGCTTTTTTGCATTTCTTTTCCATGGGGATGGTCTTGATCCCTGTCTCCTGTACAATGTCATGAACCTCTGTCCATAGTTCATCAGGCACTCCAATTATCAGATCTAGTCCCTTAAATCTGTTTCTCACTTCCACTGTATACTTAGGTCATACCTGAATGGTCCAGTGGTTTTCCCTACTGTCTTCAATTTAAGTCTGAATTTGGCAATAACGTGTTCATGATCTGAGCCACAGTCAGCTCCTGGTCTTGTTTTTGCTGACAGTATTGAGCTTCTCCATCTCAATTATGTACTCAATCAATGAATATCATTTTGAAATCCATGGATTAATCTTTCATGATATTAATATCTATTTGGAACAGCTTAAAACTAACATATATAGGGAGGTTCATTTTTTCTTAAAGAATATAGAATGTTTTAGTCACAGAGATGGCATTTTCTTTGTCTGAGGTCACTCATCCTATATGTGCAAATATTATGTTAATAATATGAGCTTTAGGCTAAAACTATCAGAGGGATGGTAGGGGGAGGGAGGTGGGAGGGGGTTCAGGATGCAGAGCACGTGTACACCCGTGGCAGATTCATGTTGATGTATAGCAAAACCAATACAATATTGTAAAGTAAATAGCCTCTTATTTAAATAAATTTAAATTTAAAAAACCTAATTATTAAGTAAAATTTAACTAACAACATTAAATCATGAGAATAAATGCAAAAAGGCACAAGTTTTTCAACATGCAAGTTGTTAGAACATGCTTACATAAGCTGAAAAGTAGAAAATCTGTATACCTCTAATGAGGTTCATATCTCAGTGTCCTCTATGAAAAATAAATAAAGACAAATCAGAGCAAATGTGACAAAGACAGAAACAACCAAAAAATGTGACCCCCAAAATGGAAATAGTCATATATTTTGTAAGATTATAACTGTTTCTAATTTTGGTGTCCAAATTGAGACCATGTTCGTAATATCCAATTAATTCACTTGGTATTCCATAAGTTCATCTCACACGCTAGTAAAGTAATGCTCAAAAGTCTCCAAGCCAGGCTTCAGCAATATGTGAACCGTGAACTTCCTGATGTTCAAGCTGGTTTTAGAAAAGGCAGAGGAACCAGAGATCAAATTGCCAACATCCGCTGGATCATGGAAAAAGCAAGAGAGTTCCAGAAAAACATCTATTTCTGCTTTATTGACTATGCCAAAGCCTTTGACTGTGTGGATCACAATAAACTATGGAAAATTCTGAAAGAGATGGGAATACCAGACCACCTGATCTGCCTCTTAAGAAATCTGTATGCAGGTCAGGATGCAACAGTTAGAACTGGTCATGGAACAACAGACTGGTTCCAAATAGGAAAAGGAGTACGTCAAGGCTGCATATTGTCACCATGTTTATTTAACTTATATGCAGAGTACATCATGAGAAATGCTGGACTGGAAGAAACACAAGTTGGAATCAAGATTGCCGGGAGAAATATCAATAACCTCAGATATGCAGATGACACCACCCTTATGGCAGAAAGTGAAGAGGGGCTAAAAAGCCTCTTGATGAAAGTGAAAGTGGAGAGTGAAAAGGTTGGCTTAAAGCTCAACATTCAGAAAACGAAGATCATGGCATCTGGTCCCATCACTGCATGGGAAATAGATGGGGAAACAGTGGAAACAGTGTCAGACTTTGTTTTTCTGGGCTCCAAGATCACTGCAGATGGTGACTGCAGCCATGAAATTAAAAGATGCTTGCTCCTTGGAAGGAAAGTTATGACCAACCTAGATAGCATATTCAAAAGCAGAGACATTACTTTGCCAACAAAATGCCAACCAGTCCATTTTGAAGGAGATCAATCCTGGAATTTCTTTAGAAGGAATGATGCTAAAGCTGAAACTCCAGTATTTTGGCCACCTCATGCGAAGAGTTGACTCATTGGAGAAGACTCTGATGCTGGGAGGGATTGAGGGCAGGGGGAGAAGGGGACGACAGAGGATGAGATGGCTGGATGGCATCACTGACTCGATGGATGCGAGTCTGAGTGACCTCCGGGAGCTGGTGATGGACAGGGAGGCCTGGCGTGATGCGGTTCATGGGGTCGCAAAGAGTCGGACACGACTGAGCGACTGATCTGATCTGATCTGATTCCATAAGTATTTGAGCTCCTGTATTATGTTTAAATGTTTTTCCAATTGCCTATTACCTTTCTACACACAGTCTTCTTCCCATAACCTCATCATCAGTCTCTTGAGTTTTAACCTGTTAGCACACATCTGACCATTTAATTGTTCTCATAAGGATAAAAATGGTAAAGAATCCACCTGCAGTGCGGGACAACTGGATTTGATCCCTGGGTTGGAAAGATCCCCTGGAGAAGGGAATGGCTAACCATTCCAGTATTCTTGCCTGGAGAATTCCACGGACAGAGGAACTTGGCAGGCTACAGTCTGTAGTGTTGCAAAGAGTTAGACAAGACTAATGAAGTAACACAACGCACACACACAAGGATTAAAAAAACATGTTACTTTTGAGTTTACTATTTCATCTTCTGGATTTAAGAGCTTGTGTTTCAGGACAACTTCACTTTTTGTTGCTGTTATTCAGTCGCTAAGTCATGTCTGACTTTGCAATCCCAGAGACTGCAGCATGCCAGGCTTCCCTGTCCTTCAAACTTCAACTACATCAACAACTTCACTGAAAACTTCACTGTATTAACTTTAACAGCACCCATGTAACTTAAGGTTTTCCTTTCTATAACTCATTGTGGAGGTAGGTTATTGCAAGAGGATCAATGGCAATTTCAGACTGATGGTTTTCTATTCAATAAAAATGGTCATAGATACATTTAGTCTTTATATTTTTGATTGTTTAATGCAATTACTGAATGATAATTGAAAAACATTTTCAGTACTTTTCTTCCAAAGTCAGGAAGAATGCTAATCTTATTTCACAAGCTCCTTACTTGTCATATGTGTCTCCTACCCAAAACAACACTACATTAGAAATAAATGCATTTTTAACTATCTACTTATGGGACACCTTTATGTTTTCTCATTTCCCTTTTACTTTTATATGCTTTGCAAAATATATCAACAGGAGTGGAAAAAAAGTGGCTTGAGGCTATTTATAACCTTGAAATTAGGAAGAAAAAAAGAGAATCAAAGTTCATAGCTCATCCAGGGATAAGAAATGATTTCAGTAGATTCGTTAAGAAGTGAAAATGTCTCCAGCAGATAAAATGCCTCCCACTTCTCCCAAACCCATTCTTTCTTCTCCTCTCATCAGCATATAAGACAATTACTTACTCATCTCACATAGAATAGAAATGCCCTGTTTCTACTTCACCATGCTGAAATACTGGACAAAATGAGAGTCTAGATTCAAGCGACAGGAACAACCAAGCATTCGATTCAATTATGCCTTTGCTCTCCATCTCCTAAATAACCGCAAGTAAATAAATAAATAAAACAGCCACCTCTGGCCTCCAAGAATGGATGAGGAAATAATATGCTATCGCTCTCCTTGAAAGCATTACCACTATAAAACCTACATATCGACCCATTCTCAGCCTTCCCCTTGGGATAGAGGTCTGTTCGTAAAAATCTATGTAGATATTCCCTTCCATATATAATTTAAAAAATCCTAACTCCCTTTACCTCTCTGTATTTACTCACAAACAGTAAATGAGCCCAAGTCTCAACAGACATATAAGAAATGAAAATTTTAATGTAATCCAACAAGATGCCTTCATGCAAAGGTTAAAAGAAAGCAGTTTCCGTCTGTTACAAATGTTTCGCATTTCCTCAAAATGCATTCATTTTAAAATACCATATGAGATCTATTAAAACATGATTGATGAATTGTTTTGCAGTTGCATAGCTCAAAGCATTTCCTTTTATCTAAGTAAGATGTTACCCAAAGGGCACCGTGTTTAGCTATATAAAAAGCAATGCTTTGAGTCTCTTGCCAGGTAGTGGCAAATGCTGCCTTCCTAGCTTACGGGCTTTAGTGCACCGGCTATAGTAACTGTCATTCAGCCGTAGATTCTTTCTTCAACCTCTGCCTCCACATGCTCACCTCAAGGCTTATGATGAAAGGCTGCACTAAGTAAACCTGAAAATCCTCCCTAAGCTGGCAAGAAACTCAAAGCAACTAAAAGATGATTCATTGCTCAGAACATCTTGCAAGAGACTGGAGAGCCACGGCTGAAACTAAAGGCCGTGTGAGTGAGAGAAGAAGAAAGGAAGAGGAGGAAGAAGTAGATTATTTTAGGTAGTAACTTAATTCCTTTTTTCTTTCTTTTACCATTTTCTTATGGGTAAAGTTTTTATTATATCTCAGTGTGGTAAAAGGTCTCACTTTATTGTTTGCAGCTTGAAGGTTGAAAGCTATTAAGCCTCACCCCTCTTTTGTTTCTGCTGCCTTTGGCCTGGGCGCACACAAGACAGCCTCAGGGCTCGGTCCTCTGGCTTCAGCAGAAGATTCAAGATACAGACCTCTTTCCCTGGGGTGGGGGACCACTGCAGGTGGTGAGTGCATCCCCTCACCACAGTGAAAGCCCCAAACTCCTTCTTCTCTTCTCCTTCAAGCTCTTTTCAAAAAACCTTGGGAGATGTGCCCTGTTCTCCCCAGAAACCTCACTATGTGAGTAACAAAAGGTTTTATCCTCTTGATCTATGTGTGGCTTCATCAATCTTGACATCTTAACCAAATTTTCAGTGGAAGGCCATCCTGCTTCCTTAGGTTGTCCCCAAGATTAGTCAGCTTGTTTCAAATTCACCAGATTATTTTTATCTAAATCATATAGAATGCAAATTTAAGGATGCCATTCAAATTCTGAATCAATACATTCTTTTCTGATATATTCTCTGGAGTCTAAAAACTAATTCCAAAATGTTGCACGGAATCCAATATTAACTTTGTGCATAAACTGAAGCTATGCTTTTCCAAGAGAACAAATGTGGCTTTAGCAAATGGAAGCTACTCACAGCTTTTGACTTCTGGAAAGTCAGAAGTAGACCAGACTTCACAGAATTTGAAAACCAGCTTTAAATGAGCCCCATCCATGACCGGATTAAGATGATCTATAAATATAGCCTGACTCCAGACAGAAACGAACAAACAAAAAACATCTGGTTAGCAGGAGAACATTTGTAATAGCCTAAACTATGCCTATATTCTTTCATACGCATAGTCTAAGATGGAATCAAAGAAAACTACCAGTGGTGTTATATAACAAGATACGATGAGTAAAGATTAATTATTTTCAAAAAAGTAGCACATAGTCACAGTCCCTGGACATTCTAGCTACTGTTTATAAGATGTAGATTTTAAATAAAATGTGCTAAATATGTTCAGGGAAATAGAGAACAGTGTCTAATATTTCATGTATATTTAGGAATAAAAGTCAAATGGAAGTGTTCAAATTTAAAAATGCAGTAAAATTAAGAACTCATAAATAAGTTTAACAGAGTCTTAGACACAGCTGAAGAGAAGGTTAGTGAACTTGAAAACATATCTATAGAAATTATCCAGACAAAAGACTATAGAGGGAGAGAGAAATATAGAACATATAGCAAGAATCAACATGCAATTATAGTCTCAGAAGAAAAAGAGAATGGAGAAGAAACAGAATCTGAAGAGTTAATTACTGAAACTTTCTAGAACTAGTGAAAGATTTTAATCAATATATGCAAAAGTACTATAGGCTTCTTTAGGATAAATATAAGGAAAAATTACACATAGACACTTTCTAATAAGTCTTCTTAAAATTAATGACCAATAAAATGGGAAAAAGAAACATATTGTCTTCAGATGAGAGACAATAAGGATAAAAGATAAAAGTATACCCAGTACTGTAGAAGCTATCATACAATGGAATAACATTTTTAAGATGCTGAAAATAAATCAGTGCCAACCTAAAATGCAGTGAACCTACCTTTAAAAATGAAAGCAAAAGTTAATATTCAAAGAAACAAGCACAAATGGTATTTCTCAGAAAGCCGTAGTAAGAGAAATATTAAAGAAGCTTGTTAAAGCACAATACATATCAGCTGTTTGATGTTAAAAAGTGCATTCAGTAAAGAGACACACCAAAAAATGATAAAAAATGTGAGGAAATTAACTAAATGCCACGTGTGAATAATAATAGAAATGCACTGAAAGACTTTGCATAACAATAGAATGAAATAAATGAAAACAGTTGGAAGGTGAAACATGCATAGACATGCCTTAAGATCCGTGCATTGTTGAGGAAGTGCTTACTAATACTAACAAAAATACTAATACAACTAATCAGATCAGATCAGATCAGTCGCTCAGTCGTGTCCGACTCTTTGCGACCCCATGAACTGCAGCACGCCAAGCCTCCCTATCCATCACCAGCTCTCGGACAACTAATACTAAGCTGTTAAAAATTTTAATACGTTAAAATCGCATTCATTATGGACAAAATGGAGCAAACTACATTCTATTCTCTTTTGTGAATTACACATAAAATCTCTAGACCAAACACATAAAACATCTATCAAAAGATTCTGAAAGGTAAAAGAAAAATGCCAGACTGGTTAAAAACCTCAGTATTCAAGATATAAACCAGCATTGAACTCCCTGTTTTGTTTTACTTCTTATGTAATATATTCCGAGCTTTCCACAGCACTTTTAGAAATCACAATATCCGTTCAGATTTAAACTGCCTAGGCGGCACGAGTGGTAAAAGAACTCAACGACCAGTGCAGGAGACATAAGAGACTAGGGTTAAATCCCTGGCTTAGGAAGATCCCTTGAAGGAGGAAATGGCAAACCACTCTAATATTCTTGCCTGGAGAATCCCCATGGACAGAGGAGCCTGGCGGGCTACAGTCCATTGGGTTGTGAAGAGTCAGACATGACTGAGGTGGCTTAGCACGCAAGCAACTAGATATTTTAGTTTAGATATTTACAACCCCACCCAGCATCCACCAGCTACTGATAAGACAAAGTCTTATGGGTATAAGACCATAAGCTGCTATGGCCCCTCAGCCACAGATACTCCGCCAAGCTGCTGAGCAATGTCAACATGACATGTAACCTTCCTCTTTTTACAAGAAGGTTCCTTTCCCTCCTCCCCTTCTGAAGGTGGCCCCTGTGCCATTTTGTCTTATACTGAGAAATCTGGGACTGTGAGAGCTTCTCCTCTTGTGGAACCATGTCTGGGTGCAGCCTGATTAAACCTGTGGTGTGTCATCCCTCTTGTGGTCATAACTTTTTCTTTGATCAGCGCCAGAATCCCTTCAACCTTCTACTACGGGTTGCATTGCTTTGAGTGTTTATTCTAGCCGTAAATTCTGGAAGCGCCACATCCATTCAGTTTCCTTGTTTATGTCTTTTCTTTTTACTTTGCATGTGTGTGTTAAGTTGCTTCAGTCATGTCCAACTCTCTGTGACCCCATGGACTATAGCCCTTGAAGCTATGTCTGTCAATGGGATTTTCCAGGCAAGAATACTGGGGTGTGTTACCATGCCCTCCTCCAGGGGATCTTCCCAACCATGCCTCTTATGTGGCCTATATTGGCATACAGCTTCTTTACCACTGAGTCACTTAGGAAGCCCTTCTTTTGACTTTGAGATCCTGTAAATAATCCACTACTTTGGCCAACAGATGCGAAGAACTGACTCATTTGAAAAGACCCTGATGCTGGGGAAGATTGAAGATGGGAGGAGAAGGGGACGACAGAGGATGAGATGGTTGGGTGGCATCACTGACTCAATGGACATGAGTTTGGGTAAACTCCGGGAGTTGGTGATGCACAGGGAGGGCTGCTGTGCTGCAGTCCATTGGGTCACCAAGAGTCAGACATGACTGAGCGACTGAACTGAACTAAAATAATCCACTGAAGACCTGCTGCTGGGGGTTTAGATGTGGAACCCTGGGCTCATTCTATATTCCTGAATACATTCTAGCATTTTAGGTAGCTTGTATCTTGAGAATGTGAAGTAGGAAATGGCAACCCCCTCTAGTATCCTTGCCTTGAGAATCCTGTGGACAGAGGAGCCTGAAAGGCTACAGTCCATGGGGTCACAGAGACTTGGACACAGCTGATACTGAGTGCACATTTCACAATGATTATTCTCACTCTCCTGCTATGGTGTGAAGGGTCTTTCTTGGGTCCACACTGTGAAGATGTGCCAGTGTGACTGGAGGCTGAGCCCGGGGGTATGCGAGGGCCCCTCCAGATTGTGCTTGTGGAGTCTCTCCCTCTCACACTGGTCCACACTGGCTCTGGAAATTCATCAGAACAGCCCCCAAAGTGTCCCTTCCACTCATCTCACACAGCTTCTCTCCAGGTAAGCAGATCTTGCCTAAGACTCTTGGCAGTTTGCCCTGCAAACTAAGTTTTCTGGATGGGTCCAAGAAAAGCTATCGATTTTCAGTGCATCTGGCTGTTTCTTATGGTAATTACAGGAATGATGCCTTTGAAACTTTTTACAGTTAGACTCCGGGAATCTGACTTTTAAAGCTGCCTTTCAGCTTAAAACCAATGTTGTAATCTCTGTTTTCCCTGAATCCTTTTGTTTTCTATTTTATCAGGGGCAGTGAGCCTCAACGTTAAGGTTTATTTGTCATGGAAAGGGTATGAAGATGGAAGAATAGAAGGATAATGAAAATTGCAAAAAGAGATCATATTGTACATTAAAGTAATTCTGCTGTCTAATGGTATCACTTTCAGAAACTATGTGATTAACTGGAGGCATATAGGAAAGTTGTGCAGTACTATTTGATGAGTACATGGTGATAGAGAAGCTTCAGAGCTTAGTTTGAGAAGTTAGAAAAGACTGTCTTGCAAGGATGATGCTACAAAACAGCCTGTGGTTACCATGGAAAGACAGGAAACTTGTTTGCAGATGGAGATTGCAAATTATATCTATGGTCAAAGACTTGAGGGATATAAGCTTAAAGAGTATATACATATATACTTAAGCTTAAGGAGTACATACATATATATATATAGAGAGAGAGAGAGAGAGAGAGAATATATGTATGTATGTGTATATGTACATATATATCCTAATATTTTAAAAAGTGTCAGCAGAGGGGCAGTCATTTAAGTCTTGAGTACACATAAAATTATTCCATGGGTGGAGAATATTTTGATTCAGATAATAGATTTTGGTATAAGAAGATGAGAACACAGCTCACCAACATACAGATCAGATCAGATCAGATCAGTCGCTCAGTCGTGTCCGACTCTTTGCGACCCCATGAACCTCAGCACGCCAGGCCTCCCTGTCCATCACCAGCTCCCGGAGGTCACTCAGACTCGCATCCATCGAGTCAGTGATGCCATCCAGCCATCTCATCCTCTGTCGTCCCCTTCTCCTCCTGCCCTCAATCCCTCCCAGCATCAGAGTCTTCTCCAATGAGTCAACTCTTCGCATGAGGTGGCCAAAATATTGGAGTTTCAGCTTTAGCATCATTCCTTCTAAAGAAATTCCAGGATTGATCTCCTTCAGAATGGACTGGTTGGATGTTCTTGCAGTCCAAGGGACTCTCAAGAGTCTTCTCCAACACCACAGTTCAAAAGCATCAATTCTTCGGCGCTCAGCCTTCTTCACAGTCCAGCTCTCACATCCATACATGACCACAGGAAAGACCATAGCCTTGACTAGGCGAACCTTTGTTGGTAAAGTAATGTCTCTGCTTTTGAATATGCTATCTAGGTTGGTCATAACTTTCCTTCCAAGGAGCAAGCGTCTTTTAATTTCATGGCTGCAGTCACCATCTGCAGTGATTTTGGACATACAGTTTCTAGCAAAGTTGTTCAGTGGGGTTTGTACTTTAATTTTTTTTTAATAAAGGAATATAAAAACTGAGAGCCAGTGTCAAAAACACAGCTCTCAAGCATCCAGCTATATCGTTACAAGCAACAAATACAGAGCACAGGCCCTTGACCGGCTGGGCTCAAAAACACTTTGTAACAATTACTTATCAAATGTCTGCCTGTGTAAAGCACGATGTTTGGCAAACTCAAGGTGAGGCAAATGGCTTACACATAAATCATTGTGACAGTATCTGTATCCTCAGAGAATGTTAATTCTGTTCAGAGAAAGGACCAACATACACACACACACACACACACACACACACACACACACACACACACACACATGCACACGTGAATGAAAATCTTCATATGTATTAATTAAAAGTAACTTTACTTGAAGAATTCGTAAGTAACTTCTCTATGAAACATATAAACATGAAAGTTCCTAAAGAAATGTAAATGAAAACAGTGGATTAGGGTTTGAGGATTATTTACATATTAAATGTTTGTGTTATTTTTTTGAGAGTCCAAGTGTTTGGTATGGAGTCATAATCCCATGGGTTTTGTTTTTTCTTTTTTACTTTTTTTTTATATTGGAGTATAGCCAATGAGCGATGTTGTGATAGTTTCAGGTGAACAGTGAAGGGACTCTGCTGTGCGTATATATGTGCACAGTCTCCCCCAGACTCCCATCTAAGCAGCCCCATGACCCTGGGCTCTGCAGTAGGTCCTTGCTGGTCATCCTTTTTAAACACAGTAGTTAGTGTACCTGTCAGTCTCAGACTCCCTAACTCTCCCTTCCCCTGGGTCATAATCCCATGGGTTTTCTTCTAATGGTAATTCTGTATCATTGTATCCAATGCTAATGAAGTCTTCTGTTTTGCTAGTTATCCAGTTTGGAAATAGTCAAAGCAGTTTATATGCTGTCACTACTATCTACTTAAAAATACATTTTATTTTATTTTATTTTTTTTGTTTTTGTTTTTATTTATTTATTTATTTATATTTTGCTTAACTTTACAATATTGTATTGCTTTTACAATACATCAAGATGGATCCGCCGCCAGTATACACGTGTTCCCCATCCTGAACCCTCCTCCCTCTCCCCTCCCCACACCATCCCTCCAGGTCTTCCCAGTGCTCCAGCCCCAGGCATTTGTTATCGGGCATCGTACCTGGACTGACGACTCGTTTCAGATATGATATTATACATATTTCAAAGCTATTCTCCCCAATCATCCCACCCTCTCCCGGTCCCAGAGTCCAAAAATACATTTTAAAAGTGTGGAGGCAGGCAACCTCTAAAACACTGGTTTCCAAAAATCGTTAATGCAGAATGGATTCTGGTAATATCAGTGTCTATCGTTTATTGTGTATTGATGACCTGGAAATCATACTGCTTAAACTCTCTGTCTTATATAGATATCATGACTGATTGGCAAGCTGATTATCATTATTCTGATTTTCAAAGTGGTAAAACTGAGACTAGGTGAGTTATCTAAAGTTGTTTAGCTAGAGAATAGACAATGTGAAATTATATATTTAAATGCGTCGAACTCCAGGTTCACATTGTTACCCAGTATGTGATACTGACTTCAGGAGGGAGTATTATGAAAACCAGCACACACTTAGTTGCTGTCACTGTTGTTCAGTCGCTAAATCATGTCCGATTGTTTGCACCCTCCTCCTGGCTCCTCTGACCTCCAGTATTTCCCAGAGTTTTCTCAAATTCATGTCCGTTTAGTCGGTGATGCTTCATAACTGTCTCATCCTCTGCTGCCCCCTTTCCTTGTGCCTTCAGCCTTCCCAGCAACAGGGTGTTTTCCAGTGAGTCAGCTCTTCCCATCAAGTGGCCAAAGTATTGGAGCTTCAGTTTTTGCATCTGTCCTTTCAATGCGTATTCAGGGTTCATCTCCCTTAGGATTGACTGGTTTGAACTCTTTGCAGTCAAAGGGACTCTCGAGAGTCTTCTCCAGCACCACGATTCAAAACCATCAATTCTTCCACATTTAGCCTTCTACATACTGAGTATTGCCTGTTAATTCATTCATCTGAGAGAGGGAAAGAGAATGACGTATGGCAGTAGCAGAAATGTCCCAGGATTTTTTTGGGAATTTCCCCAAGACATTTGAAAAACTCCTTGACATTTTCAAACGTCCTAGCCTCAGTGAGGATCCCAGATGGGAGATAGTCAGTGGTGGGTGGGTGGGTGGGGCAGTTTTCTGTGCATAAGGAGTTAATTCCCCAGATTGGGTGCTTTTCCCTTTTCCACATACTGCCAACCCCCAGCGATGTAACTCCGTGTCTCCACACTGAGTCTGAAAACCCTGTGCTCTTCCCTGGGGGCATGTGCTCATGCCAACTGCTGCCTATTCCAAACCCGTAAGGTTTGGGTGAAGAATGTCCTAGCCCTTGGCTCTGGGCCCCTTTCTTTGCCCGGCACCCCCCATTTCTTGCCCGAAACATTCTCCTGTGTCGCTTTCAGCAGCAGTGTTGTCCTAGATGTATTTTTAAGTTGTGGTTTCCTTCTCTGAGTTAAGTTGTCATCTTTCCATTCTTCAGTAATTCTCCCTGACTTTGGTTTCCAACAGACTCTCCATTTTTTTCAACAGAGATCACACATAATTACATGTGTCTGTGTAACATTTCTAGGTTTGCAGCAGATGTTAGAGGTGATTCCGCCTTAACTATCAGCTCCTTTCTGCCTGATTAATTCCCATGCTTCTTTTCAAGATTCAGAGTGGCTGTTATGTAATTTGAAATCTGCAATTAATTTCTGATATTTAGTGCTCCTGTGGCACTCTTTATTTATCTCTGTTAACTTTGCTTATCACTCCTAATAAAATTACTCCTGCCTGTCTGAATCCTCTGTTAGGCTTTAAGCTTCCAGTTCAGAGAACATCAATGTTTATATTCTTATCTAGATCCCAGTCTGGAGTACAAAATTGTTATTAATAGGTATCTTTTGAACTTTTAGTACAAAGAGGATGGAGCATAAACATTGAAATAATGATCATTTATTCAGTTAAAAAAGTTAATTGAATTAAAATAATTGGTTTCCATTATATTCGTCTTCCATTTAAATATTCCTATTTATATTCTTTTTAGTAGAATATTTATAAAATCAAGAGTGGTAGGTAAATAAGAATTAGACTATTTACTCTGGAACTAATTGAAATAAACACCCAGAGTCCTTTAATCTTATAAAACTCCCAGTGAAAGCTATTTTGGCTTGTGATTTAGATTTACTCTTATAAGTAACGGAAAAAGCAAAACTTGCCAATATCTTCCTTCCCAAAGGGACAGTTAAAGAGCAGTATATTCAGCAATACTGATAGGAAATATTTTCTTTATGTGAATGCTGTGCAGGGAACAATGGTAATTACCAGTCTGGAGGTGAGTTAGAAAATCACAGACAATAATAAGATACAATTGAACTCTACCTTTGGGAAAGACATTACCGCAGCACACAAAATCAAAAGCTCTCTAGGCAGAAATAAGCAATCAAGTCACTCACAGAGACGAAGCTGGAACGTTACAGTAGCAGAATAAAGACCCATGTGTTGAGCATACCCTGAAGGGAGTATACTATCGCTTGCTTTGTTTTGTTTGTTTCTCCTTATTGGAACGTTTTTAAAAATTACTTGTACAGTTTTCAGAATTCAGTTATCCAATTTTTTAATCTAAGTCACACTAGAGCTCATCTAGTCCTATCTTTTAATGAGTTTGAAAGCTAAGATGAAAGATCAGTTAAAGTGGTAAAGGCAGATATTTCACAGAATGAAAATGTTCCCGTGATGTGTAAGGTATATTTGACAGACAAAATTCACGGAAGTTTAACATTTTTATTTATCTACTCTTTAATATTATGGTGCAGTGGCAAAGAATTCACCTGCCAATTCAGGAGCTTCAGAAGATATGGGTTCTATCCCTGGGTTGGGAAAGTCCGCTGCTCTATAAATCAGACGTCTAGGCCAATGAGGTTGGTCCTTTGCTTTGGTTTGGGGTTTAGAAAGTTCAAAATCAAAATGTTTGCCAAAGTATATTCTTTTCTGGGGGTTCTGGGATGAGTTTCCTTTAAAGCTCATTAACCGGTTTTAGCGAAATTTAGTTCTGTGCTATAAGAACAAGTGTCTTTCCTTCCATTTTTCCTGTCCCCTCATCTTCCCTCCCTCCAGTTCATAAGGGAATATTTTTAGCTCATATATTGGTTAATATGGGCTTCCCTGATGGCTCAGATGGTAAAGAATCTGCAATGCGGGGAGACCTATGTTTCATGCTGGGTTGGGAAGATCCCCTGGAGAATTAAATGGCAACCCACTCCAGCATTCTTGCCTGGAGAATCCCATGGACAGAGGAGCCTGGTGGTTTACAGTTCCTGGGATTGCAGAGAATCAGACACAACTGATCAACTAACACTTTCACTTTCTTTCACTGATTAATGTACATGCCTAATAGACCTCTGTCAATTTCCTATTTATAAGGAGACTTCTGTTTCCTAAGAACTGAAAGAAAAAGTAAAGTAAAAATTGGACAAGCACAATTTCTATTCTTTACCTTGAGCTATATATTGCCTTTGCCATTTTGAAACAAGCCACTTCAAGTATTATGATACATGCAACCCTTTTTCACGTATGTACCTTAAAACACACATGTGCAGGCAAGTTTCTCCAATGTGTCAGTCATTAGTACCTCCAAATAAAAACAACCAAATGCAGGGGACACTAGTACACTGAGTGTAGGCAGTTGTGAAGGATTCAATAGTACATTAGAGAGTCACCCCTCAGCTTAGCCAGATGCTGCAGCTTGGAATTGTTCAGTTCTTTCAAAAGCTTTGCAAACAAGAAAAAAAAAAAAGATAAAGAAAATACAATGAAGCAGTCATCTATCTCCAACCTTCTACAGTTCATGCAATCGTCCTATGTCTAAAATCTTACCATATCAAGAATTCAGTAACCTTACATCTTTCTAATATTCACTTTCATTGTGATAGTCCCTTTGGTTAAAGGTAACGTCACATTTTACCTTACATGCAATTATTATAAGATATTTAAAATATCTCTAGAAATCTGTTATTAATTTAATTAGAATCATTACTGATTTTGTATTCTATTAGCTAAATTACATGTGTTTGAGTGATTTTTCCTAATCCTGTATTCACTAACTGCTCTTTATTATATCATTTTGTAGAATAGGTGTTTCTTTGGAACACAAATACTACACTATGAGGGAAATATAAAATATTTATTTTGTTCTGAATTCTTTATGGACTTGGCACTAAACAAACATGCTAAAATGAGAAGATGATGAAAAATGGAAAAACAGCCACTCTAAGAGGTTTTTCACATATTAAAAGACCTGTTTCCTAGCTCATACCACAATTGTGGTTGCTTTTTTCGGGAAAGAAATAACAAGAGAGTTACAGAAATATAAAGGAAGAAGAGTGTAAATGAGTGGGATATGTAGATATATTATCTAGGTCATATATGGGTTATATTCAGTCGGTAAGCCATGTCCGAGTCTTTGCAATCCCATTGGCTGCAGTGGGCCAGGCTTCTCTGTCCTTCACCACCTCCCAGAGTTTGCTCACACTTATGTCCACTGAGTCGGTTAATGCTGTCTAACCATCTCATCCACTGCTGCCCCTTCTTCTTTTGCTTTCAATCTTTCCCAGCATCAGGAACTTTTCCAATGAGTCGCATCTTTGCATCTGCTGGTCAAAGTATTGGAGCTTCAGCTTCAGCATCAGTCTTTCCAATGAATATTCAGGGTTGATTTCCTTTAGGATTGACTGATTTGATCTCCTTGCAGTCCAAGGGATTCTCAAGAGTATTCTCTAACACCACAGTTCAAAAGCATCAATTCTTCATCCCACCAGGCTCCCCAGTCCATGGGATTTCCCAGGCAAGAATACCAGAGTGGGTAGCCATTCCTTTCTTCCCAGTCGAGAGGTAGAGCCCAGGTTTCCTGCATTTCAGGTGGATTCTTTGCCATCTGAGCCACCAGGGAAGCCCAATTTAGGTTATATATGGATAGATATTATATGTAGATAGATATATTTCTATGTTATCTATCTATAATTATAGGGAAAATTATACAGAAAGATATATTATTTCTCTTCTCTGAAATGTACCTGTATTTCTGAGATGGAAATAAACATTGCAGTTTTTTGTAAAGATTATATAAAATATTTAGGATCAGTTTTGATAAAATAATAATAGTAGTAATAATAATGAATTCACTCACCTGGATGAAGATTTCCAGCTGTACATCAACATTAGCGCTAGTGCAGATAATGTAGACCTAAGCATGACAAATGATTTTTATCAGCTACTAAGGAGGGACGTAAAATATATAAATGAAAAAATTTACATTTCAAAGCAGTAATCATAAGTTTATGGAGATAAGCCATATTCATGACCCAAATTAATATTACTAGTGAGTGCTTTAACAGGAAGGAGAGAGAGTTTGGTCAAGATTAAATATTTCCCGGAGAAGGCAATGGCACCCCACTCCAGTACTCTTGCCTGGAAAATCCCATGGACGGAGGATCCAGGCAGGCTGCAGTTCAGGGGGTGCTAAGAGTTGGACACGGCTGAGCGACTTCACTTTCACTTTTCACTTTCCTGCATTGGAGAAGGAAATGGCAACCCACTCCAGTGTTCTTGCCTGGAGAATCCCAGGGATGGGGAGCCTGGTAGGCTGCTGTCTATGGGATCACACAGAGTCGGACACGACTGAAGTGGTTTAGCAATAAATATTTCCATTAGCATAAGAATATCTCCATGAATAATAAAAATATGCTATTTGTAGAGATAGTATATGCTTTAAATATTTACATCCTACTTAGAATGAAATAATTTTTGAAAATGTCTTAAAATGAATGCCTGGGTTTCCTTTTGACAGATTTAACCTCAATTATTTAGAAATTGCCAGGCTATTAACAGTTATTTCTGGAAGATTTTAACTGATTTAGCATTACTTTTAATCAAAATTTCAAAAAAAAGATTATTTTATCAGTGCAGAAAAGAACATTAACCCTCCTTTTCATTTTTAGTTGAAATTATCTTCTCCTTTAATATGAATGATCTAAAATATATTTTTCTGTTATAATTTGAAGGAGAAGCAGTACAAAATCACATTTGAGCCTTTGTTTCCTTAATTATTTAAGGGGATTTTTTAAAAAACCATTTATACCAATTCTGATTGTAATGAAATTATTTTAATATAATGCCCTAAGAACTTAGAGTATTAAATTACATTGAGCTAATATAATTTTTTAAATATTGTGCTCTTTATAAAATCAAAGACTTTCACATAGCAATAGCTGCTGTTTAGTTGATTTCATCATTGACTGTAACCTGAAATGATGCCTAAAGACTTTCTATTGCTTATAGCATACATAAATATGAAAGACCCTTGTTTGAAATTTAATTAGGAAAAATCTGACACTAGTTTTTGAGTAAATATACAAGTATCAGTTGATGTGCAGTCCAGCATTTATCACACTCTGTCTCATGGTATTTTTCTTTGTCCAATCATCCTGAGATAGTAGACACGGCAGAAGGAAGAGCTACAATGTATGTTTGAGCCCCACGGCTTATCAAACTGTCCAGTGATCCTTGCACTGCAGCCTTTTTTACAGTGTGTTTATCAGTGTCATCTTAGCACCATTGCTATTTTGCCATACTTCAGAGTGCTGGTGCAAATAGGTTTGCTGAATCAATTTTATTTTGAAGCTTTAAAAGATCCCTATTGTTTTAGAAACTGTGCTAAATATTCTGCCAATATTTCAGCATCAGTTTTGTTAAGTGTTGGGTCTACACCTCAAAGAAAAATTTTAAGTTTTCTAATACCACAAATTCAATAAAAGTTCTTTCCAAGAGTCCAATTTAAGAGAATGTTTAAACTATATAAACAGATTTCCTAAATAAATGAAATTGAAAAATATCTCCATTGAGGTGATAGATAGAATGAGATGAAGGAAACAATCTAATTATGGAAACTGGGAAAGAAATATAGAAAACAAAACAAGGGCATGTGGTAAGGTTCAGATGGAAGGCTTCGGAGGGAGTATTGAGAAGTGTCATTTTATCTCGCATAACATGCCTTAGAGTCTATTTAGTGTGGTATTATCACAGCCATTCCAGCACTTTTCTTTCCTTTTTTTTTTTTAATTAAACTTTTTATCTTCTAATGGGCTTCCCTGATAGCTCAGTTGGTAAAGAATCTGCCTGCAATGCAGGAGACCTCAGTTCAATTCTTGGGTCAGGAAGATCCTCTGGAGAAGGGATAGGCTACCCACTCCAGTATTCTTGGGCTTCCTTGTGGCTCAGCTGGTAAAGACTTCACCTGCAACGTAGGAGATCTGGGTTTGATCCCTGGGTTGGGGAGGTCCCGTGGAGAAGAGAAAGGCTACCCACTCAAGTATTCTGCCCTGGAGAATTCCCTTGGGGTCACAAAGAGTTGAACACGACTGAGTGACTCCGACTTTCACTTACATCTTCTACTGAGGTGTAGCTGATTGACAATATTGTGATACTCTCAGGTGAACAATGAAGGGACTCAGACATGCATTTACATGTATCTTGTTGTTCAGTCGCTCAGTTGTGTCCTACTGTTTGTGACCCTATGGACTGCAGCATGCCAGGCTTTCCTGTCCTTCACTCTCTCCTGGAGTTTGATCAAACTCATGTTCATTGAGCCAGTGATGCCATCCAACCACCTCATCCTCTGTCACCCGCTTTTCTTCTTGCCTTCAATCTTTCCCAGTATCAGGGTCTTTTCCAGCGAGTCAGCTCTTTCCAACAGGTGGCCATAATATTGGAGCTTCAGTTTCAGCATCAGCCCTTCCAATGAATATTAAGGAAATATTCATGATTTTCTTTACGAAATCATGTCTCTCTTCTCCCCTAAAGTCCCCTACTATCCAGGCTGCCACATAACATTGAACAAATAAATGGCACAAATGAACTTACTTACAAAACAGGAAGAGACTCACAGAGCATGAACTTTTGTTTGCAAGGCAGAAGGATGAGGGGAAAGGATAGTTAGGGGTTTGGCATGGGCATGAAAAAATGGATAACCAACAAGAACCTACTGTATAGCACATGGAATTCCAGCTCTTTTCTGATTGCTGTTTACATGGTATATCTTTTGTCCCCATCATTTACTCTTCAGCCTACTTTTGTCTTTGAATTTAAAGATTGTGCTTGTTTTTTTTAGTGGTCTGGCTAGAATAATTCAGTGCAGACTCTGATGCCCCACTCCACTCACACCCCTGGAGCCCTCTACATTAGGACCCTGTAAGGGTCAGTGGTGGATGGTGCTCCAGCTCCCTGAAGCAGTGAGGTTTCTACCTGTAACATTAGATACATGTCTGGGGGCTAAAGGCTGCTTTCTCAGTTCAGAGAGTTGATGAGTTTGCCGCTTACTCAGGCAGGGATGAGAGAATCAGAGGATTTTTCCTCAGAGGACACAGCACTGAGAAGGTGTTCAGTTGTCATGACCTCCAGGATATTGTGGTTTTAGCTGCACCCTCTCAATGTCATTACTCTGCTCTCCCCCATAATCTTCTGAGTTGTGTTGATCACACACAGCTGTGTTCATGTTGTAACACTTGTATAATAATGTTCATCTTTAGATATACTAAAACTGAGAGATTATATATCCAACTAATTAACCATCCTGAAGGAAAAAAAAAAACACAGCCAAAGTATCCTCAAACTTTCATACTTAATCTGTAAAAGATCGGTATGTATAAAAATACAATATTTGGAAACTTTTAGGATATAATAACTAATTTTGAGCAATAAAATGTAAGTGTCCAATGAAATGAATTTGGTACACAAATTATAGCACCTTTGTAAGATAATATAGCATGTCAATTTCAAATCTTTATGAAATAATATTTAGTAATACATATATTTTTAGGTATAATGGACACTTGAAAACTATCATGGTTTAAACTAATAAATGTATAGATATGCTCTTTGTCAGAGTTCAGTATTTTCTTTGCCACATTGTCTGTAAAGCATAGATACTATTTTTGTTAAGTATAAAAATAAAATAATTATTAATTTAAAAGATAATATGCAAAAATATGTATCAGCTTTGTTCTGTTAAATACCTTACATTTGAGGACATGTTCAGAAAAAAAATGTAAGCAGATATTTAATTTTATTTTCAAGTATTTAAAGTGCTTTGTAAGATGAAGTTGTTTTCAGATTTACATATTTTAATTTCCTATATACTGCAATTCATCAATTTACTTGCCAAAATATACAGATGTCCTTACATTACATTGTGTTACTTTGACTTTTATTTTCTCCAATTTGTATTGAATCACAAATCAAAAAGTTTGCAGCATAGTTTTGATTAATTTAAGACTGAGTAGAAGCTGTTTCCTGTTTTATGTTTGACAATAACTTAGCATAATATAAAGTGGTGTGACATTAAACAACATTCCTGAATAGAATTCAGTTCCATTAACAAGCTCCATTAGGGAAATATAGCTACCTACAAATCAACCATTTTGTGTCAGTTTCATTAATTACTCTTTGGGCATAATTGGTATAATACCATACTTTACTTGACAGAGTTTGAATTGTTTGGCTAGAAATGGCAACACATAATGTTGGATAAAACATAACCTAAATGTAATTTTTAATTACTTGTATCAGAGTCTGCCACTCAGCGAGAAAAAAAGTCATTTGTTTTGTGAAATCCATGACTGATATTTTAGTTTTTGATGAAAATTTGTAATTAAAAATCTATAATATTAAAAAAGATTTATTATTTATTATATGCTAAACTGGCTTAAAATTCAACATTCAAAAAACTAAGATCATGGCATCTGGTCCCATCACTTGATGGCAAATAGAGGGGGAAAAGTGAAAATAGTGACAGATTTTATTTACTTGGAGTCCAATATCACTGTGTATTGTGACTGCAGCCATGAAATTAAGATGCACTTGTTCCTTGGAAGGAAAGCTATGACAAACCTAGACAGTGTATTAAAAACCAGAGACATCACTTTGGCAACAAAGGTCTGTATAGTCAAGGTTATGGTTTTGCCATTAGTCATGTACGGATGTGACAATTGGGCCATAAGGAAAGCTGAGCACTGAAGAATTGACGCTTTCAAACTGGTGCTGGAGAAGAGTCTTGAGAGTCCCTTGGAGTGCTAGGAGATCAAACTAGTCAATACTACAGAAAATCAACCCTGAATATTTCTTAGATGGACTAGTGATGAAGATGAAGCTTCAATATTTCAGTCACCTGATGCAAAGAGCCTGCTCATTGGAAAAGAACCCGATGCTGGAAAAGACTGGGGGCAGGAGAAGAAGGGAACGGCAGAGGATGAGATGGTTGGATGGCATCACTGACTCACTGGACATGAATTTGAGCAAGCTCCGGGAGATAGTGAAGGACAGGGAAGCCTGGTGTGCTGCAGTCCATGGGGTCACAAAGAGTTGAACATGACTTAGTGACTGAACAACAATAACAAAATATACTGTTTGCATTGATGATGGAATGCTTGTTATGCTTACCCAATGTTATGATTTTTGTGCATTAAGTACTCATAATTCATGATCAAAACTATGAACATATCTATCACTTTCAAAAGTATTCCACCCTCCCTAGACTCCTAGTCCCCAGGTCATCATTGATTTATCTGCTTCTTCTTTTTTTTTTTTTTTTTGATACAATGCATTGTATTTTCTAGTATTTTGTAAAAATGGTATCATGCAGTAAGGAAAGTATTTGCCTGGCTTCTTCCTCTAACTATATTTACTTTCACTCATATTGTAGCCTGTATAAATATTTCATTCTTTTTACTGCTATGTAGTATTGTGGTATGGATGTAACACATTGTATGACCCATTCTCATATTGATGACTTTTGAGTGGCATCAAGTTTGGTGCATGAATTGCTTTTACTCTTTTGGGAAAGTAGCTAAGCATGTAATCCTTCAACATTATACTCCATTTGCTTTCAGGCAAATATTTTAATAACTTTGCTGTAAACTTCTTATTTGATCTATAGGTTATTTTAAAGCCTGTCACATAACTTCCATATATTTGGAACTTTTCCAGTTATCTTGCTGCTGCTGCTGCTAAGTCGCTTTAGTCGTGTCTGACTCTGTGCGACCCCATGGATGGCAGCCCACCAGGCTCCCCCATCCCTGGGATTCTCCAGACAAGAACACTGGAGTGGGTTTCCATTTCCTTCTCCAAAGCATGAAAGTGAAAAGTGAAAGTGAAGTCGCTCAGCCATGTCCGACTCTTAGCGACCCCATGGACTGCAGCCCACCAGGCTCCTCCGTCCATGGGATCTTCCAGGCAAGAGTACTGGAGTGGGGTGCCATTGCCTTCTCCTCCAGTTATCTTACCATTACTGAATTTTAGTTAAATTCTATTACGTACCATACCCTGAGAAAACCATAATTGAAAAAGACACATGTACCCAATGTTTATTGCAGGACTATTTATAATAGCTAAGACATGGAAGCAACCTAGATATACATCAATAGATGAATGGATAAGGAAGCTGTGGTACGTATACAGATGGGAATATTTTCATTATATTACATCATTTTATATAATATATGTTATACTCAGCCATAATAAAGAATGCATTTGAGTCAGTTCTAATGAGGTAGATGAACCTAGAGTGTATCATACAGAGTGAAGTATTCAGAAAGAGAAAATCATATATATTAACGCACATATATGGACTCTAGAAAGATGGTACTGGTGAACCTGTTTGCAGGGCAGCAGTGTAGACCTGGACATAGACAACTGACTTGTGGTAACAGGGTGGGAAGAAGAGGATGGGATGAACTGGAGAGAGTAGCCGAGAAACATACACACTACTTCATGTAAAATAGATAGCCAGCGGGAATTTACTATATTACTGCTGCTGCTGCTGTTGCTGCTAAATCACTTCAGTCGTGTCTGACTCTATGTGACCCCATAGAGGGCAGCCCACTAGGATTTCCCCGTCCCTGGGATTCTCCAGGCAAGAACACTGCAGTGGGTTGCCATTTCCTTCTCCAATGCATGAAAGTGAAAAGTGAAAATGAAGTTGCTCAGTGGTGCCCTACTATATGACTAAGAGAACTCAAATCTGGTGCTCTGTGACAACCCAGAGGGGTGGGATGAGGTGGGAGGTGGCAGGGAGGTTCAAGAAGGAGGGGACATGTGTATATCTGGCTGCTTCATGTTGATGTATGGGCGAAACCAACACAATATTGTAAAGTAATTATCCTTGAATTGAAACAATTTTTTAGAAAAGAAAAAATTTCTATTAAGCTCTGAGAACAGAACTTGCATGGTTTTGATTCTTTTAAATTTTTCTCCTTTTTTGCACATGGCCTAAGATATGTTTTCTCTTGGTGGATGTTCTAAGCATACTTAAAAAAAATGAATGTTCCCTTGTTGGCTGGCTCATTATAAATGGTGAATATAGCCTGTTCCCTGATAGTGTTTTCAAGTCATTATGCACACACACACACACACACACACACACACATATATATATATATATATATATATATACACAAAATTTATACTGAAAACATATATAATACGTTTTCAGTATAAATTTTGGGACTAACAGCCTTATCAGCTGCTGAGACCTGTGTATTGTGATCTGCGTCTGTAATTGTGGCTTGGTCTCTTCTTTCACTTCTACCACTTTTTGTTTTATAAGCTTCAAGCCTCTGTTCTCACAGGCCTAGTTAGGACTGTTACGTCTTCTTCGAGAATGTCTAGCTTTCTCATTAAGAATTACCTGTTTTTTAAGCCTTCAGAATGGGAGAAAATAATAGCAAATGAAGCAACAGACAAACAACTAATCTCAAAAATATACAAGCAACTTCTACAGCTCAATTCCAGAAAAATAAATGACCCAATCAAAAAATGGGCCAAAGAACTCAATAGACATTTCTCCAAAGAAGACATACAGATGGCTAACAAACACATGAAAAGATGCTCAACATCACTCATTATCAGAGAAATGCAAATCAAAACCACTATGAGATACCATTTCACGCCAATCAGAATGGCTGCTATCCAAAAGTCTACAAGCAATAAATGCTGGAGAGGGTGCGGAGAGAAGGGAACCCTCTTGCACTTTTGGTGGGAATGCAAACTAGTACAGCCACTTTGGAGAACAGTATGGAGATTCCTCAAAAAACTGGGAATAGAACTGCCTTATGATCCAGCAATCCCACTGCTGGGCATATACACTGAGAAAACCAGAATTGAAAGAGACACATGTACCCCAATGTTCATAGCAGCACTGTTTGCAATAGCCAGAATGTGGAAGCAACCTAGATGTCCATCCACAGATGAATGGATAAGCAAGCTGTGGTACATATACACAATGGAGTATTACTCAGCCATTAAAAAGAATACATTTGAATCAGTTCTAAGGAGGTGGATGGAACTGGAGCCTATTATACAGAGTGAAGTAAGCCAGAAACAAAAACACAAATACAGTATACTAACGCATATATATGGAATTTAGAAAGATGGTAAAAATAACCCTATTTACGAGACAACAAAAGAGACACTGATGTATAGACCAGACTTTTGGACTCTGGGACTGGGAGAGGGTGAGATGATTGGGGAGAATAGCATTGAAATATGTATAATATTATATCTGAAATGTATTAATTGTTCAAACTAAACACTATCATGTTACAATTTGTTCATACTAGATGTTTGTAATGTTTCTGATAATCAATAAAAGAGATTCTTGATCAAAAAAAAAAAAAAAAAAGAATTACCTGTTTTTTGTCACTGTTTTGCTCATTTTGAAGTCTACTTTATCAAATATTGATGTAGCTACTCCAGCTTTCTTGTGATTAACATTCATGTGGTATTTTCTCTCTCTCTACCTACTTTAGTGAGTCTCTGTATTTAATGCATGTTGTTTATGGGTATCATATGAAAATCTACCACTGCACTAGTTGTTTTATATTTTTCTATTTGTTCTCTGTTTCCTCTTGATTAACTCAAGATTTTGTTGTTTGCTGTTAAAAGGAAATCTTCCTGTGTGTCTTGCATTTCTTCCTATTTTCTGAACAAACTGATAGCTTTGATTCCATGCCATTATTTCAAACATGTCTGCATGGCAAAGGTCCCTCTTTCTAGGACACGTTATCCAGGGCCATAAAATTAGTATCTCCCTCTATCACTGAATTTGAGCAGTTTTGATGGCAGCCCTTCTCTAACAGAATGGGGTTTCTTATACTCTGGGTTCTTGCCCTTAACACGCGTGAGCAGACTTAAAGGGCACATTACTCTGTGGGACCTGAGGCTTGAAGGATGTGTACTCTAGACCAAATGTTTGTGCCCCACCCCCAGATTCAGTACTTTGAAACTCTAATCATCATTGTATTGGTATTAATATTTGGACATGGGGCCTTTGGGATGTAACTGGCTCCCAAGAGTAAAACCCTTCTAAGAGGATTAATGTCCTTAAAAAAGAAATATCAGAAAGGTAATACTCTCTGCTCTCTTTCTCTCTTTGTCCTTCCCCTCCTCCTTCCTGCCTGCCTTCTCTCTCTCCTCTCTCTCTCTCTCTCTTTGCCCTGTGAAGGTAAAATGATGGTCTATGTCCAAGGCAAACCATTCAATGTCACAGTAATCCAAGTCTATGCCCCAACCAGTAACACTGAAGAAGCTGAAGTTGAACGGTTCTATGAAGACCTACAAGACCTTTTAGAACTAACACACAAAAAAGATGTCCTTTTCATTATAGGGGACTGGAATGCAAAAGTAGGAAGTCAAGAAACACCTGGAGTAACAGGCAAATTTGGCCTTGGAATACGGAATGAAGCAGGGCAAAGACTAACAGAGTTTTGCCAAGAAAATGCACTGGTCATAGCAAATACCGTCTTCCAACAACACAAGAGAAGACTCTATACATGGACATCACCAGATGGTCAACACCGAAATCAGATCGATTATATTCTTTGCAGCCAAAGATGGAGAAGCTCTATACAATCAGCAAAAACAAGACCAGGAGCTGACTGTGGCTCGGACCATGAACTCCTTATTGCCAAATTCAGACTGAAATTGAAGAAAGTAGGGAAAACCACTAGACCATTCAGGTATGACCTAAATCAAATCCCTTATGATTATACAGTGGAAGTGAGAAATTGATTTAAGGGCCTAGACCTGATAGACAGAGTGCCTGATGAACTGTGGAATGAGGTTCGTGACATTGTACAGGAGACAGGGATCAAGACAATCCCCATGGAAAAGAAATGCAAAAAAGCAAAATGGCTGTCTGGGGAGGCCTTGCAAATAGCTGTGAAAAGAAGAGAAGTGAAAAGCAAAGGAGAAAAGGAAAGATATAAACATCTGAATGCAGAGTTCCAAAGAATAGCAAGAAGAGATAAGAAAGCCTTCTTCAGCGATCAATGCAAAGAAATCGAGGAAAACAACAGAATGAGAAAGACTAGGGATCTCTTCAAGAAAATCAGAGATACCAAAGGAACATTTCATGCAAAGATGGGCTCGATAAAGGAAAGAAATGGTATGGACCTAACGGAAGCAGAAGATATTAAGAAGAGGTGGCAAGAATACACAGAAGAACTATACAAAAAAGAGCTTCACGACCCAGATAATCATGATGGTGTGATCACTGACCTAGAGCCAGACATCCTGGAATGTGAAGTCAAGTGGGCCTTAGAAAGCATCACTAGGAACAAAGCTAGTGGAGGTGATGGAATTCCAGTGGAGCTATTCCAAATCCTGAAAGATGATGCTGTGAAAGTGCTGCACTCAATATGCCAGCAAATTTGGAAAACTCAGCAGTGGCCACAAGATTGGAAAAGGTCAGTTTTCATCCCAATCCCAAAGAAAGGCAATGCCAAAGAGTGCTCATACTACTGCACAATTGCACTCATCTCACACACTAGTAAAGTAATGCTCAAAATTCTCCAAGCCAGGGTTCAGCAATATGTGAACCGTGAACTTCCTAATGTTCAAGCTGGATTTAGAAAAAGCAGAGGAACCAGAGATCAAATTGCCAACATCCGCTGGATCATGGAAAAAGCAAGAGAGTTCCAGAAAAACATCTATTTCTGCTTTATTGACTATGCCAAAGCCTTTGACTGTGTAGATCACAATAAACTGTGGAAAATTCTGAAAGAGATGGGAATACCAGACCACCTGATCTGCATCTTGAGAAATCTGTATGCAGGTCAGAAAGCAACAGTTAGAACTGGACATGGAACAACAGACTGTTTCCAAATAGGAAAAGGAGTACATCAAGGCTGTATATTGTCACCATGTTTATTTAACTTATATGCAGAGTACATCATGAGAAATGCTGGACTGGAAGAAACACAAGCTGGAATCAAGACTGCTGGGAGAAATATCAATAACCTCAGATATGCAGATGATACCACCCTTATGGCAGAAAGTGAAGAGGAACTAAAAAGCCTCTTGATGAAAGTGAAAGTGGAGAGTGAAAAGGTTGGCTTAAAGTTCAACATTCAGAAAACTAAGATCTTGGCATCTGGTCCCATCACTACATGGGAAATAGATGGAGAAACAGTGGAAACAGTGTCAGACTTTATTTTTCTGGGCTCCAAAATCACTGCAGATGGTGACTGCAGCCATGAAATTAAAAGACGCTTACTCCTTGGAAGGAAAGTTATGACCAACGTAGACAGCATATTCAAAAGCAGAGACATCACTTTGCCAACAAAGGTTCGCCTAGTCAAGGCTATGGTCTTTCCTGCGGTCATGTATGGATGTGAGAGCTGGACTGTGAAGAAGGCTGAGCGCCGAAGAATTGATGCTTTTGAACTGTGGTGTTGGAGAAGACTCTTGAGAGTCCCTTGGACTGCAAGGAGATCCAACCGGTCCATTCTGAAGGAGATCAGCCCTGGGATTTCTTTGGAAGGAATGATGCTAAAGCTGAAACTCCAGTATTTTGGCCACCTCATGCGAAGAGTTGACTCATTGGAAAAGACTCTGATGCTGGGAGGGATTGAGGGCAGGAGGAGAAGGGGACGACAGAGGATGAGATGGCTGCATGACATCACTGACTCGATGGATGTGAGTCTGAGTGACCTCCGAGAGCTGGTGATGGATAGGGAGGCCTGGCGTGCTGCAGTTCATGGGGTCGCAAAGAGTCGGACACGACTGAGCGACTGATCTGATCTGATCTGATCTGATGAACCAGGAGGATGATCCTCACCAGATGCACATTGGGAAGATTCACTGGGGAAGGAAATGGCAACCCACTCCAGTGTTCTTGCCTGGAAAATCTCATGGACATGAGAAGCCTGATGGGCTACAGTCCACAGGATCGTGAGAGTCGGACACGGCTGAGCAACTAAACCACCACCAGTACAACTCTTTTCCCTGTGTGTCTTTCCAACATGAAGATAAAGTCATTGTCTGTGAACCAAGAGGATGACCTTCACCAGACACCTGACATGCCTGTGTTCTTCATTTTTTTTTTTTTAAGTCCTTTGCCAAGAAATTTACATCTTTGCTTGGTTGAACTCCACAGTGCGGGAAAAAATATGACAGCTATGTTAACTAATTGCACTTTAATTGTCATGAATCTTAAAATGTGCCTTGAGGATAACAGATCTCTTAAAGACCAATTTAATTGACCACATCTAAGAGAATCTAGCAAAAAAAAAAAAAAAAAAAAAAACTGAGATGATAAAGCTAATGTCTAAAACCAGAAAAAGGAATCCGTGGGAGAATGATAAGGGTTTGAAATGGCAACACTTGTCACTGTTGTGTATAGCTTTAGGAGATGATGTGAGTGAATCTGGAAGCTGGGCCAGTTCCTCAGTAAGTGGTTTCAGAGACTGGGAAAAGTGGTTAGGACTTTAGACGTCCAGAAGGTATGCTCAGTCATGAATCGGCTAATATAGTTCAGGTGCTACCGTGATTTTGCATGTACTTTAGATGATCTGGCTCAAGCATAGGCATCTAAAAATAGAAAATTAATCCACTTTGCTTAGGCTATTCCACAGTATTGCTCTTCCCTGTATTCAATAAATGTGTGAACAGGATAAAAGGCACACAGATTCTTTGTCTACTACTTAATAGTAATAAATGAGCCCCTGTCAGAGCCTGTTTTGAAATTTTGAACAGAAAATGAATAACAAGGGTGGGATTTATAGTGAAAGATGGGGACTAAATTCATATATGGCCCAAGAATTGCATTCTCCTTCAGAACTGACTCTAAAATGTGAACCTTAAACCCCTTTCTACTGGAAAAAGTGACCTCATGCACTGACATTCCATGTTCAAATGATGGGTTATAGCTAACCAAAGATTTGAGTATCTCAAAGTTGGTAGCAAGATCATGTTTGGATCATAATTTTTAGGTCAAGGATTAATCACCATTCTTTCATACCTGCAGTCATTCACCAGCTAGCTGTTGAATCTCCACCACAGGTATGATGCCTGCTCCCCTTTTAAATATTGAGGGTTGTGAGAGATTCCTGCCTCATTACTAAGGGGAAAAAGAAGCTTATGAACATAAATTCTGTTTCTTAGTTAAAACTTTGTGACAATACAGCCATTTACTTCTTTGCTAAAAGCGAATTTTGTATGAGTGACACAAAAAATGGGTTTCAATATATGTGCCATTTATCAACCTATAAACAAAGCCTTTAACAGAAAATGAAAACCCTTTATTTGGATGCATGCATTGCCAAAAAATCTTATAGACTATTATAAGATTTATGACAGCTTTCACATTATCCTTTTTTCCCTGGCATCCACTTCAGTGCATTAACTTTGAAAAGAAAAACATTTGGCTTGAGTTGTGAATATGACTTCAAACAATAAAAGCGAAGGATCTGTATTGCAGCTCCTCTCTTATAGCAGCAAACCAATATATACGTATTGAACCCTGCTTGACACTTTTAGATAGCTGCATGTACACTTGAAGTTCAAGGAAAATGCAGAGGTCTGCCTGGCAAATCTAGGTGTTGGTAAATTGTGAAGTATTGGTTAACACAGTCAAAAAACTGGAACAGAGAACCCATTTTTGTGTCTTTATTGCCCTAAAATAAGAAACAGACTTCTAAATTTGGTAAAAGTGATTTTGCAGAGTTCAAACTTCATTACATAGCCATGACTGGAAGCCTAATGTATCATTTTCAAGGAGTTGACACAGATATTCCAAAAATATTTAATATATATACATATTCATATATATATGAGTGTGGCATAAAGAAATACTTGTGGAATAGAGCTTAACACTGTGAAATATATTGAAGAGTTCAGATGCTGTTAATTATGTTGCACCGGGCATGTAGTTTAGATACTCTGGCTCAAGCATAAGCACCTAAAAATTTAAAAATATCGACTTTTCTTTGTCTATTCCACAGCGTTGTTCTGTCCTGAATTCAATAAATGTATAAAGAGTATAAAAGGAACACAATTCTTTTTTAATTAATTTATTTTAGTTGTAGGATAATTGCCTTACAATGTTGTGTTGGTTTCAGCCATACATCAACATGAATCAGCCATGGGTATACTTATGCCCCCTCCCTCCAACTTCCCACTCCTCTAGGTTGTCGCAGAACACCAAGTTTGAGCTCCCTGTATCATACAGCAAATCTCCACTGGATATCTAATTTTATGCATGGTAATGTGTATGTTTCCTGGGTACTTTCTCAATTCATCCCACCTTCTCCATGCAGCTGTGTCCAAGAGTGTTTTTTCTTCATCTTCATTTCCATTGCTGCCCGGCAGATTCGTTACCAGGACCGTCTTTCTAGATTCCATATATATGCATTATTGTCTAATACTTGTAACAAATGAGCCCTTGTCAGAGCCTGTTTTGATATTTGAAAGTGTTACAATATTTGGAATATATTATTTGTACTATTTAGCATTCAATGTTATAGTGATCATTACAACGCTAAAATAGCAGAACTGACTTTTGTAATAATTCTGTGAGGTGGGTACTGTTTCTCCCCATTTTGTAGATTAGGAAATCTAGTCTAGGGTGAAATAATCAGGGTCACAGTGGCTTATAATTTATTATAAATTCTGGCATTGAGAATAAAATGCTGATCTGATATCCAAAACTGTTGGATTAAACACCATGATACGTTGTAACTTTTAAATTAAACTTTTAAGATGATAAACAACTTGAGTTGATTTGGAGGAAAAGAAAGCTTTTCATCTTGTTCAGGCAAACCATTAAAATATATTAAGGATATTTTGAATGGAGAGCTTTTAATCGAGTACTTTGAAGGGTGATTTAAAAGTAGCATAAGCCTCACAGTCCCTTGGACTGCAAGGAGATCCAACCAGTCCATTCTGAAGGAGATCAGCCCTGGATTTCTTTGGAAGGAATGATGCTAAAGCTGAAACTCCAGTACTTTGGCCACCTCATGCGAAGAGTTAACTCATTGGAAAAGACTCTGATGCTGGGAGGGATTGGGGGCAGGAGGAGAAGGGGACAAGGGGACGACAGAGGATGAGATGGCTGGATGGCATCACTGACTCGATGGATGTGAGTCTGGGTGAACTCCGGGAGTTGGTGATGGACAGGGAGGCCTGGCGTGCTGCGATTCATGGGGTCGCAAAGAGTCGGACACTGAGTGACTAAACTGAACTGAAGCCTCATTTGCATATTAAAAGTATCTAGTTAATCTTTTTGAGAAAATTATGTCACTGTAGCCTAATTTAACAGAATATGTTTCTGTTTGAGATTTTGCCACCACTGAACTACTCATTTGAAAAAAGAAATGTAGTCTTGCTTCTACAGGGGCTTCCCAGGTGGCTCAGTGGTAAAAAATCTGCCTGCCAATGCAAGAGACATAAGAGATCCAGGTTCAATCCCTGGGTTGGAAAGATCCCTCGGATGAGGAAATGGCCATCTACTCCACAGTATTCTAGCTGGAAAATCCCATGGACAGAGGAGCCTGATGTGGCACAGTCCATAGGGTTACAAAATAATCTGACACAACTGAGCAACTGCACACACAGTCTTGCTTCTAACATTATATACTCAATGGGCAGTTTAGCGTCTCACATTATCTCCTTGGGTCATGGTCTTGTATAGTTTCCACAACATAGAAATTGTTGCCCAACAAATACCAAAATAAACTAAACTGATACCTAACTTGAAAAATGTTTCTGTGTGTAAAGAGGTAAACTAATCAAATTATAGTTTATTTCATATTTTGTCGGAGAAGGAAATGGCAATCCACTCCAGTATTCTTATCTGGAGAATCCCATGGACGGAGGAACCTGGTAGGCTACAGTCCACAGGGTCATAAAGAGTCAGACAAGACTGAATATATATAAATTATATAGCAACATATTTGATGTATGGCAATTTATTATAGTTCTAGACATATTATTTCTTTAAAGATATAAATCATTTCAAATCAAATCAGTTCATATAATCATATGTAACTGTACTCTAGATTGTATCTACCACCCTCACACTAAGTGGGTACATGTTTGAAAATGTACAACACTTTTATTTTGAGTGTTACTATCAAATGCATTGTACTACACTGGAGCTAGTACTTGAACAAAGAAGTTAAAATTAAAATTGGAATTATAATAATGCTCTGAAATCATATGTGAATATTTTATTAAAATTGAATTCTGGGATTTTCAAACTAAATTCAGATAAGAAGTCTAGAAAGACTTTTTATAACCCTAAACCTAACCTTTATAATCAGGTTAAATTAAATCACATGAAATTGAGAGTTTTAAGTAGAAATGGACCACTATCATGAGGAAAAATTGAGAGGGCGGCTCCGATTTGTTATTCAACAGTAATTCATCTTCCAAAATCTGTACTAATGTAAAAATATAAATATGATGAAATAGTCTTTTAATTTTGGTGTTGTTATATTGTCAACACAAGGCTGTTTTGATCTGTAATTATGGACAAGGAAATTAATAATGAAGTTTACTATATACCACATAGTTTTCACACACTGTATACAATGCAGAAATCAAATGTATCCAGGCCAGATGGAAAACCTAATAATCTTCACCAAGTCTGAGAAGCAAGATGCATTTCCTTGAAAGTGCCAAAAGTCAATAGTTAAAATCTAAATTTAAAAAAGCAGAGTACATAATTTCTGTAAATATAATGCATTTTTGTTATGTGCTTTTTCAACTATAATATCCTTCTTGCCTTCTTCCTAACTGTTGAGGCCCACTGAGCAATAACTATTTTGCTGCCTTTTGAAATGAAATAATAGGTGGTGTTTTACTAATTAAAAACACTAATCAATTTATAATAACATTATTTAATAAAAGAAACCATGACCCAATATCCCTGGAGAAAGAGCCTATTACAGGAATAGCATAGCAAATATGTGAGATGAACCTGGAGATTTTTGTACAGGCAGAGTGTAAGGAAATGCTCAAAGAGAAAAACAACAAAAACAATGAGGGGTGTATTGAAGTGACAAAGACCTAATTTAAAGGTCTCCCAGTGATCAAAGCTGGAACAATTTGAGAAACAATATAAAGTACTTATGGATTATATTAAAGTATGACATAAATATATGTGAGTTGGGCTCCCCTCATAGTTGGGCTTCTCTCATAGCTCAGTTGGTAGAGACTGTCCCTGCAATGCAGGAGACCCCGATTCAATTCCTGGGTCAGGAAGATCCCCTGGAGAAGGGAAAGGCTACCCACTCCAGATTCTGGCCTGGAGAATTCCGTGGAATCTCAAAGAGTCAGAAACAACTGAGTGACTTTCACTTTTCAGCTGAAATAAACAAATGATTGACTAAATAAATAAATGGGTGAGAGAGAGAAATCTGAGTAGAAGGATTCCAAAAAATGTATGATGTTCTACCATCAAGGAGATAAAGCAGAGCTCAAAATATCACCCTCCTTATGTAGGAGCTGTGCATGGTGACTTTGTTGAAAAGGGCAGAGTATGAAAAGAGGAGAGAAAAGAGTAACTTAACAATAAAGAAGCCTGATGAACAGAAAGAACCCCAGAAGGTGAATAATAGGAATGGCAGCCACAATAATTACATAGGGGGGTGTGTGTGTGTGTGTGTGTGTGTGTGTGTAGTCATGTACAACTCTTTGCGACATGATGGGCTGTAGCCTGTCAGGCTCCTCTGTCCTTGGGATTCTTCAGGCAACATTAACTGAAGCAGGTTGCCATTTCCTACTCCAGGGGATCTTCCTGACCCAGGAATTGAACCCTCATCTCTTTATCTCCTGCATTCACTGGCAGATTCTTTACCACTGCACCAGTTGAGAAGCCCAAATATAGCATGGACCTTAGGTAATAATAATAAATCAATATTGATGTACTAATTGTAACAAATGTACTTCGCTATTGTAAAATGCTAATAAGGGAAATAGGGTGTGTTGTGTATGGGCACTCTCTGTATTAGTTTTACATTTTTTCTCTAAACCTAAGAATGTTCTAAAACAAAAAGTTTGTTAAAAATCTTGTCATCCTAGCGAAATTTTTATAAAGATATATAAGATTGTCCTAGAATTTATATTACTGGCAAAGTACCTGGAACAGCTAAAACAATGCTGAATAAAAAAAGAAAAAATTAAGTGGGAGGAAGTAGTCTACCTGATTTCAAGATTTATTATATAGCCAGAGTAATCAAAAGAATTTCCAGAAGGCATAGACACATGGATCAATGCAGCAGAATAGAGAGCTCAGAAATAGAACCACAAAAAGATGTCCAATTGATTTTTGACAAAGTTGCAAAAGCAATTTAATGGAGGAAAGATAGCCATTTTCAACAAATGGTACTGGAAAATTGGATATCCAAAGCCAAAATAATAACTTCAACCTAAGCCATACATCTTATACAAATATTAACACAAATGGATCATGGATTTAAATATGACACTATACAACTTTTAGAAAAAAAAGGGAAAATCTTGGAAACTAGAGCTAGACAAAAATGTGCAGACTTGGCACAAAAGTATGATTCATAAAAGAAATAATTGATATCTTGGACCACATTACAATCTTTTCTTTTAAAAAATGTTCAACAAAGACCTTCCTGCTGCTGCTGCTGCTAAGTCGCTTCAGTCGTGTCCGACTCTGTGCGACCCCATAGACAGAAGCTCATCGCTCCCCCGTCCCTGGGATTCTCCAGGCAAGAATACTGGAGTGGGTTGCCATTTCCTTCTCCAATGAATGAAAAGTGAAAAGTGAAAAGTGAAAGTGAAGTCGCTCAGTCGTGTCCGACGCTTAGCGACCCCATGGACTAGAGCCTACCAGGATCCTCCGTCTGCGGGATTTTCCAGGCAAATGTACTGGGGTGGGGTGCCATTGCCTTCCCCGAAAGACCTTCCTAAGAAGGTGAAAATGCAAGCTACAGAATAGGAGAAGATATTTGAATCCACACAGCCAACAAAGAACTAGTATCTAGGAAATATTAAGATCTCTCAAAATTCAACAGTAAAAAAGCAAACAATCAAATTAGAAAAAGAGCAAAAAACATGAGACATTTTACCAAATAGGAGATACAGATGGCAAATAAACACATGAAAAGATGTTCAGCATCATTAGCCACTACTGTTTTCTCATCACATCAATCTTGTGTGAATGAAGACACACTTCATGCAAGTGATGGAGGTATGTGTTCCTAAATGATGATAGATAACATCCTGTCATGTACTCATCAAGGTGAAATCTTCTAGATGCTTAATAATGGTAGCACTATTTTAACGTATTGATTTACTTTTTCAGAACAAGGTTTAACAATATCATATATGAATTAATGTGAATATTCTTATGAGCAGGAAATCAAGTAGATAAATGTGTCTAAACACATATACACACACACACACACAAATTGACAATGATCAGATTTTCAAATCAGAGATTTCAGTATTAAGCTTTACTAAAGAGGCTCAAAGACATAAGTGATTACAGACTGTCCTTTCAAGGTCCAAAACCTAATGCAGAAAACTAATAAAACTATAGACATATCTATCTTCATGCCTGAGCTTTTTTGTTAGCATATCTTGCTCTCTTTTATGCATCCTGTCTACTAACTTCCTCTTTATCTGGGCAATAAATGACAGATTTTTGCTTTTCCTTGCCTTGAATTTTTTATTTAGCTTGAGAAACCTATTATGAACAATGTATTAATACTTATTCTAGGGAATTGGCTCTCAAACACAACTCTATTAAGTGGTACTTAAAAGATTTTTTTTTTAAGGATCTAAATATATTCACTTTGTGATATATTGATAATAGACTAGATGATGTTTGTTCATGTCCACCAGAGACTATCTTGAAATTTATCTCTTGGACCTCATTTTGTACCCCTATTCTCTGAGTGTATCTCTATAATACTTGATTATCTGTGGGTTAGTAACTCACGATGGAACATTTGTTTCCTGCCCCTCTCAGTTGTGGTGTTACAGTAGAGTTGAAAATAGTTATTCATCATAGAATTAAAGTGCAATTACAAACTTAATGATGAACATATTTGCTTAACTACTGACATTTTTCTTAGTTCAAGATTGCTAAAAAATTTATAGTAAATACCACACAACTCCAATCCCATCAAGTGAAACAACCAATAAATTTTCTTGGATGTGACTTTTAACAAAAACCTTAAAGCTTGCTATGTTTCTTTAGGATGAAGCATTCAGAAATGATAGCAGTTATATTTTAATGTGTCCTAATTTGCATAAGCATAATCTTGGCCTACGTTTGTGCAATATACACAAAGTGATGTTTGTAGTTATAAAAGAGAAGAAAAAATAAAAATGAGAGTAGAGGGAGGGGATAGAAGAAATGAAAGGTTTTCAGGTTGATCATATTTAGGGATAAATACTATATATTAGGGCATGTATATGGGGTCTAGAAAGATGGTACCGATGATCATACCTGCAGGGCAGCAAAGGAGACACAGACATAAAGAACAGATCTTTGAACCCAATGGGAGAAGGAGAGGGTGGGATGCTTTGAGAGACTAGCACTGAAACATAGGCATTACCATATGTAAAATAGATAGTCCCTGCAAGTTCAGTGCATGAAGTAGGGCACCCAACAACCCAGAGGGATAGGATGGGGAGGGAGGTGTGAGGGGATGTTCAGGATGGAGGGGACACCTGTATGCTGCTGCTGCTGCTGCTAAGTTGCTTCAGTCGTGTCCAACTCTGTGCCACCTCATAGACGGCAGTCCACCAGGCTCCACCATCTCTGGGATTCTACAGGCAAGAACAATGGAGTGGGTTGCAGTTTCCTTCTCCAACGCATGAAAGTGAAAAGTGAAAGTGAAGTTGCTCAGTCGTGTCCGACTCTTAGCGACCCCATGGACTGCAGCCCACCAGGCTCCCCCGTCCATGGGATTTTCCAGGCAAGAGTACTGGAGTGGGGTGCCATTGCCTTCTCCAGACACATGTATATTTATGGTCAATTCATATTGATTTATGGCAAAAGCCATCACAATATTGTAAAGTAATTATCCTCCAATTAAAATAAATAAATAATAAAACAAAAAATACTGCTGTTAAAATACTGAGAAACTTGGAGATGGACCTGTAAAATTACTTAATACCATGAAATCACTCTTTCCTGTGCTGACAAAATGCTGGATTTAAGAAGAACATCACATCAGAAGGAAGACATTCCTGAACAAAAAGACCAGTGATTGAGTGCAAGAGAAGCATAGCGAAAAATCACATATAGTGGGCATTTATTTGGGTTAGCAGGTGTAAAAGATACTCCTTGGAACAGAGTGCCAACATGCAGAAAAGTCTCAGACTCTGAGCACTTGTAATTATGCACTCATTCCCTTAGGGCTTACATGTTTATTTCTCTGTTGGTGGTTGCCTGGACTTTTTAAATTAAAATTTTTATGAAAAGAAAGTTCCTGCCTTAAAACCATACTTTGCAATCCTAAATAGGGCTCCAGAGAAATGTTAAGATTTTATAAAGATATTTTAAAAATAAGTTTTATCTTTATTGTACATTTCACTTTCCTCTTTACTGTGCTCTGGTTAGGAGAAAATTAATTTAGAAAATAAAAGTAAGTGGCCCCCAATGTCTTCCATATTGTTTTCACTGTACTTTATACAAATTAAATACGGTAAGCTTGACTGTGGCAGAGATTTATTCAGACTTAAATTGAAGAAAGTAGGGAAAACCACTAGACCATTCAGGTATGACCTAAATCAAATCCCTTATGATTATACCATGGAAGTAAGAAATAGATTTAAGGGACTAGATCTGATAGAGTACCTGATGAACTATGGATGGAGGTTCATGACATTGTACAAAAACACGGATCAAGACCTTCCCCATGGAAAAGAAATGCAAAAAAGCAAAATGGCTGTCTGGGGAGGCCTTACAAATAGCTGTGAAAAGAAGACAAGCGAAAGGCAAAGAGGAAAGGAAAGATATAAGCATCTGAATGCAGAGTTCCAAAGAATAGCAAGAAGAGTTAAGAAAGCCTTCCTCAGCGGTCAGTGCAAAGGAATAGAGGAAAACAACAGAATGGGAAAGACTAGAGATCTCTTCAAGAAAATCAGAGATACCAAAGGAACATTTCATGCAAAGACGGGCTCAATAAAGGACACAAATGGTATGGACCTAACAGAAGCAGAAGATATTAAGAAGAGGTGGCAAGAATACACAGAAGAACTGTACAAAAAAGATCTTCACGACCCAGATAATCATGATGGTGTGATCACTGACCTAGAGCCAGACATCCTGGAATGTGAAGTCAGGTGGGCCTTAGAAAGCATCACTATGAACAAAACTAGTGGAGGTGATGGAATTCCAGTTGAGCTATTTCAAATCCTGAAAGATGATACTGTGAAAGTGCTACACTCAATATGCCAGCAAATTTGGAAAACTCAGCAGTGGCCACAGGACTGGAAAAGGTCAGTTTTCATTCCAATCCCAAAGAAAGGCAATGCCAAAGAATGCTCAAACTACCACACAATTGCACTCATCTCACACGCTAGTAAAGTAATGCTCAAAATTCTCCAAGCCAGGCTTCAGCAATATGTGAACAGTGAACTTCCAGATGTTCAAGCTGGCTTTAGAAAAGGTAGATAAACCAGAGATCAAATTGCCAACATCCACTGGATTATCTAAAAAGTAAGAAAGTTTCAGAAAAACATCTATTTCTGCTTTATTGACTATGCCAAAGTCTTTGACTGTGTGGGTCACAAGAAACTGCGGAAATTTCTGAAAGAGATGGGAATACCAGACCACCTGATCTGCCTCTTGAGAAACCTATATGCAAGTCAGGAAGGAACAGTTAGAACTAGACATGGAACAACAGACTTGTTCCAAATAGGAAAAGGCGTCCATCAAGGCTGTATATTGTCACCCTGCTTATTTAACTCTTTTGCAGAGTACATCATGAGAAACGCTGGCCTGGGAGAAGCACAAGTTGGATCAAGATTGCTGGGAGAAATATCAATAACCTGAGATATGCAGATGACACCACCCTTATGGCAGAAAGTGAAGAGGAACTAAAAAGCCTCTTGAGGAAAGTGAAAGAGGAGGGTGAAAAAGGTTGACTTAAAGCTCAACATTCAGAAAACGAAGATCATGACATATGGTCCCATCACTTCATGGGAAATAGATGATGAAGCAGTGGAAACAGTGTCAGACTTTCTTTTTCTGGGCTCCAAAATCACTGCAGATGGTGACCGCAGCCATGAAATTAAAAGACACTTACTCCTTGGAAGGAAAGTTATGACCAACCTAGATAGCATATTCAAAAGCAGAGACATTACTTTGCCAACAAAGGTTCGCCTAGTCAAGGCTATGGTTTTTCCTGTGGTCATGTATGGATGTGAGAGCTGGACTGTGAAGAAGGCTGAGTGCCGAAGAATTGATGCTTTTGAGCTGTGGTGTTGGAGAAGACTCTTGAGAGTCCCTTGGACTGCAAGGAGATCCAACCAGTCCATTTGAGATCAGCCCTGGGTGTGAACAAATGATGCCATCACTGAAACTCCATTACTTTGGCCACCTTATGCAAAGAGTTGACTCATTGGAAAAGATTCTGATGCTGGGCGGGATTGGGGGCAGGAGGAGAAAGGGATGACAGAGGATAAGATGGCTGGATGGCATCACCGACTCCATGCACATGAGTTTGAGTGAACTCCAGGTGTTGGTGATGGACAGGGAGGCCTGGTGTGCTGCGATATATGGGGTTGCAAAGAGTCAGACACGACTGAGCAACTGAACTGAACTGAACTGAAAGATTAATTATGAGTGGAAGTTTGCATTAACTATTTAACTTTGTAGAAAAGTAGTCTATCAGTTGTTTTAGGAATATTTTCCATTCATTAAGAGAGATTTTCTTCATATAAATACAGTTCTATGAACAGAAAAGCAGGGTCAAACAGGAAAATAAAGTTCTTTATTTGCTATTAAAAAAAGAACAAAATGCATTATACCTTTCTTTAGTACACATTGAATACATAAAATTGGTATAGAAAAATATGTAGAAAAGAAAATTACAGCTTTTATAAAAAATGTGATAAGAGATTCCATAAGAATGGGGAATACAGATGTTCATAAAATTGAAAACCTGGCATCTTCACTTTCAGTCCTGTCTTATATGCATTCAATCTCTCTGACTTAAAATATCCAAATATTTCTAAATATCCGCTTCTTCTTTTTAATATACATTGCTGAGTACTGAAAATTTGAATATCAAAGAAATAGGGATAGTTGTACCTTTTAATTCATTACCTTGAAACAAATGAAAGACAAGGGAAGTTTTCATAATTCCTTTAAGTTCTAGCACAATATGGACTCAATAAATTGAGAGATAAAAATATAAATATTATTAAGATTATGGATGACATAAAAAGGAAGATTACTAACTTAAGACAGCAAAGCAAACAATACATAGAAAGATGCTAAGATCATACACCATGACCAAGTGGGCTTTATCCCAGGAATGCAAGGATTCTTCAATATCCGCAAATCAGTCAACGTAATACACCACATTAACAAATTGAAAAATAAAAACCATATGATTATATCAATAGATGCAGAGAAAGCCTTTGATAAAGTTCAACATCCATTTATGATAATAAATGCTTTCTGGAGAAAATGCTTTCTCCAGAAAGCAGGAATAGAAGGAACATACCTCAACATAATAAAAGCTATATATGACAAACCCACAGCAAACATTATCATCAATGGTGAAAAATTGAAAGCATTTCCTCTAAAGTTAGGAACAAGACAAGGATGCCCACTTTCACCATTACTATTCAACATAGTTTTGGAAGTTTTGGCCACAGCAATCAGAGCAGAAAAAGAAATAAAAGGAACCCAAATTGGAAAAGAAGAAGTAAAACTCTCACTGTTTTCAGATGACATGATCCTCTACATAGAAAACCCTGAAGACTCCACCAGAAAATTACTAGAACTAATCAATGAATATAGTAAAGTTGCAGGATATAAAATCAACACACAGAAATCCCTTGCATTCCTGTACACTAATAATGAGAAAATAGAAAGAGAAATTAAGGAAACAATTCCATTTACCATTGCAATGAAAAGAATAAAATACTTAGGAATATATCTTCCTAAAGAAACTAAAGACCTATATATAGAAAACTATAAAACACTGGTGAAAGAAATCATAGAGGACACTAATAGATGGAGATATATACCATGTTCATGGATTGGTAGAATCAATATAGTGAAAATGAGTATACTACCCAAAGCAATTTATAGATTCAATGCAATCTCCATCAAGCTACCAATGATATTCTTCACAAAACTAGAACAAATAATTTCTCAATTAGTATGGAAATACAAAAACCCTCGAATAGCCCAAGCTATCTTGAGAAAGAAGAATGAAACGAGGAATCAACCTGCCTGACTTCAGGCTCTACTACAAAGCCACAGTCCTCAAGACAGTATGGTACTGGCACGAAGACAGAAATTTACATCAATGGAACAAAATAGAAAGCCCAGAGATAAATCCACGCACATATGGACACCTTATCTTTGACAAAGGAGGCAAATACACAATGGATTAAAGACAATCTCTTTAACAAGTGGTGCTGGGAAATCTGGTCAAACACTTGTAAAAGAATGAAACTAGAACGCTTTCTAACACCATACACAAAAATAATCTCAAAATGGATTAAAGATCTAAATGTAAGACCATAAACCATAAAACTGCTAGAGGAAAACATAGGCAAAACATTCTCTGACATACATCACAGCAGGATCCTCTATGACCCACCTCCCAGAATACTGGAAATAAAAGCAAAAATAAACAAATGGGACCTAATTAAACTTAAAAAGCTTCTGCACAACAAAGGAAACTATAAGCAAGGTGAAAAGACAGCCTTCAGAATGGGAGAAAATAATAGCAAATGAAGCAACAGACAAACAACTAATCTCAAAAATATACAAGCAACTCCTGCAGCTCAATTCCAGAAAAATAAATGACCCAATCAAAAAATGGGCCAAAGAACTCAATAGACATTTCTCCAAAGAAGACATACAGATGGCTAACAAACACATGAAAAGATGCTCAACATCACTCATTATCAGAGAAATGCAAGTCAAAACCACTATGAGGTATCATTTCACGCCAGTCAGAATGGCTGCGATCCAAAAGTCCCCAAGCAATAAATGCTGGAGAGGGTGTGGAGAAAAGGGAACCCTCTTACACTGTTGGTGGGAATGCAAACAAGTACAGCCACTATGGAGAACAGTATGGAGATTCCTCAAAAAACTGGGAATAGAACTGCCTTATGATCCAGCAGTCCCACTGCTGGGCATACACACTGAGAAAACCAGAATTGAAAGAGACACATGTACCCCAATGTTCATAGCAGCACTGTTTACAATAGCCAGGACTTGGAAGCAACCTAGATGTCCATCCACAGATGAATGGATAAGAAAGCAGTGGTACATATACACAATGGAGTATTACTCAGCCATTAAAAAGAATACATTTAAATCAGTTCTAATGAGGTAGATGAAACTGGAGCCTATTACACAGAGTGAAGTAAGCCAGAAAGCAAAACACAAATACAGTATACTAACGCATATATATGGAATTTAGAAAGATGGTAACAATAACCCTGTTTACGAGACAGCAAAAGAGACACTGATGTATAGAACAGTCTTTTGGACTCTGGGACTGGGAGAGGGTGGGATGATTTGGGAGAATAGCATTGAAATATGAACAACAGACTGGTTCCAAATAGGAAAAGGAGTACATCAAGGCTGCATATTGTCACCATGTTTATTTAACTTATATGCAGAGTACATCATGAGAAATGCTGGTCTGGAAGAAACACAAGTTGGAATCAAGATTGCCGGGAGAAATATCAATAACCTCAGATATGCAGATGACACCACTCTTATGGCAGAAAGTGAAGAGGGGCTAAAAAGCCTCTTGATGAAAGTGAAAGTGGAGAGTGAAAAGGTTGGCTTAAAGCTCAACATTCAGAAAACGAAGATCATGGCATCTGGTCCCATCACTGCATGGGAAATAGATGGGGAAACAGTGGAAACAGTGTCAGACTTTGTTTTTCTGGGCTCCAAAATCACTGCAGATGGTGACTGCAGCCATGAAATTAAAAGACGTTTACTCCTTGGAAGGAAAGTTATGACCAACCTAGATAGCATATTCAAAAGCAGAGACATTACTTTACCAACAAAGGTTCGCCTAGTCAAGGCTATGGTCTTTCCTGTGGTCATGTATGGATGTGAGAGTTGGACTGTGAAGAAGGCTGAGCGCCGAAGAATTGATGCTTTTGAACTGTGGTGTTGGAGAAGACTCTTGAGAGTCGCTTGGACTGCAAGAAGATCCAACCAGTCCATTCTGAAGGAGATCAATCCTGGAATTTCTTTAGAAGGAATGATGCTAAGGCTGAAACTCCAGTATTTTGGCCACCTCATGCGAAGAGCTGACTCATTGGAGAAGACTCTGATGCTGGGAGGGATTGAGGGCAGGAGGAGAAGGGGACGCCAGAGGATGAGATGGCTGGATGGCATCACTGACTCGATGGATGCGAGTCTGAGTGACCTCCGGGAGCTGGCGATGGACAGGGAGGCCTGGCGTGCTGCGGTTCATGGGGTCGCAAAGAGTCGGACACGACTGAGCGACTGATCTGATCTGATCTGATCTGATGTATAATATCATATCTGAAACGAGTCGCCAGTCCAGGTACGATGCCTGATACCGGATGCCTGGGGCTGGTGCACTGGGACGACCCAGAGGGATGGTATGGGGAGGGAGGAGGGAATAGGGTTCAGGATGGGGAACACATGTATACTTGTGGCAGAGCCATCTTGATGTATGGCAAAAGCAATACAATATTGTAAAGTTAAGCAAAATAAAATTTAAAAAAATAAATAAAAAAATAAAATTACCTGTAAATAAAAACACAGTTATGAAACAAAAAAAATAATAAGTAAAAAAGGAAGAAAATAGAATGTAAAAAAAAAAGAAGAATCAATTGTTCCAACTTAAAAAAAAAAAAAGAGTTAAAAGATAGTCTTGATCATTGCTTTGTGACAAATATTCCAGATGTAGGAAACTTTCATTTTGCCTTGATGTTGGCTGAATTAAGAATGTCCCAAACATCTTCCCTTCTACACTAGTGAAAGGGAAGACCGCAAAGCTGTCAGCTCAGACATAGCAAAGCATAGCTCAGACAGCAAAGCATCTGCCTGCAATGCAGAAGACCTGAGTCAGCAAGATTCCCTGGAGAAGGAAATGGCAACCCACTCCAGTATTCTGGCCTGGAGAATTTCATGGACAGAGGAGCCTGACGGGCTACAGTCCATGGAGTTGCGAAGAGTCGGACACGACTGAGCGACTAACACTCACTGAGCATGCAAACATCTTCAAGGTGGGTGTCCTATAGGGTACATGTTGCTTCACAGAAGCTCATTTCCTTTATATATATATATAGTATACATATACATATATATAAATACGTTTGCTTGCTCTAGTCTTGATTTTGCCATTGAATTTAATATTACTCTTGCTGGTGGCTGCTATCTGGATCTGATTGGAGATCCCCTGTCTGGTTGTCCTTACTTTACTGAAAGTAAAATGCATACTGAGCAAATAAATCCAGTCCTTAGTTTTCCACAATAAATATCACTCTTGCCAATTCAAAAAAAAAAAAGAAAGAAAGAAAGATGCTTTCCATCAGTATTCATTAGAAAAATTCACATCAAAAGTAACAAAAGGGGACTTTCCTGGTGATCTGGTGGTTAAGACTCTGAGCTTCCAATGCATGGGGTGTGTGTTTGACCTCTGGTCCAGGAACTAAGATTCCATATATCACATGGCATGGACAAACAAACAAAAAATCACCATGAGACACTACTACACAGCTATTAGGAGAGCTAAAATTAAGCAACAACAACCATAAAAATTGACAACATGAAATGCTTTTGTGTGCAGAACTAGATCCCTCCTACATAGCTGACAGGGCACATTGGTGCAGTCTCTCTGAATATTCTTACGTATTTACCCAACAATAATATAGAATATGTTTGACTCTTTGCAACCCCATGGATTATAGTCTGCCAGGTCGTCTGTCCATGGGATTCTCCAGGCCAAAATACTGGAGCGAGTAGCCATTCCCTCCTCCAGAGGATCTTCCCAACCCAGGGATCAAACCCAGGTCTCCTGCATTGCAGGTGGATTCTTCACTGTCTGAGCCACCAGGGAAGCCCCAAGATATTTATGCAACAGAAATATAACATATATCCACACCGAGATTTGAACACAGATGTTTTTAACAGGTTCATTCATTATAGCCACAAACTAGAAACAATCCAACTATCCACCAACTTCTAAAGACATAAACTGCTACATATTCTAAACAAATATGGACTGAGCAATAAAATGGAATGACGCATTGATGAATGAAATAACAAGATTAATCTCAGAAGTTTTTTGGTGTGTATAAAAAGCCACATCATCTATAAAACACTCTAAAAAGACAGAACTGTAGATACAGAAATCAGATCAGTAGCTGCCAGAGCCTGGGGATGAGGGACTGACTATAATGGGGCAGAAAGAAGTTTCTCAAAGTTACAGAAAGATTTTCTATCTCAGTTGGGGTGGTGGTTGTCCTTTATATTTGTCTCAACTCACCAAGCCTTCAGACTCACAATGGGTGAATTTTCCTGCTGGTGAGTTGAAATTTCATGGAAACTGACTTAAAATTTCATTATAGCAAAAGGTATAACCATAGTTTTAGAGATATTCAGGAAATTAGCAAATGCTTTTTCTTGAACTAGGAAACATGTTTCAAATTGTTTCATCATTCTTTTTTCCTCTTTATTCTTGGAAATTTTCCATCTCCACTGTTCTCTCCTTTTATGTAGCTGAGGTCTGGGACTTTTGGTCTACCAGAAAATAAACATACTCTGCTCCGTGTTAGGCTTCTGTCCAAAACAAAGTTTCTGGGTCTCCATATCTTCGAGAATCCAGCCAGCGCCTCCAATCTCCTCACCACTGGAGGCCACGTTTGATGCCTTTTCCCTTCCTCAGCGGGTGTGAGCTGAGAGTCCACTGTGGGCACCCGCCAAGTCCTGAGAGCGACTTTCCACAGAGGTAGGCTTTGAGGTTGCGGTTGCCATGGATACTGGCATGCCCACATTGGAGTACACCACTGCTTTACACCAGTCAAAGAATTTTAAAATAGGGCTGATCTTATCAGATTGAAATAGGGATTATAAGCCATCTTGATATGAGAAAGTGACATCTGTATGATGCCAATTTTATAGATACAGAATAAGTTTAAACATACTAGTTATATATATATATATATATATATATATATATACACACATATATATACATACATATATATATATATACACACACATATGAAGTGAAGTGAAGTGAAGTCGCTCAGTCGTGTCCGACATTTTGCGACGCTGTGGACTGTAGCCTACCAGGCTGCTCTGTCCATGGGATTCTCCAGGCAAGAATACTGGAGTGGGTTGCCATTTCCTTCTCCAATCTATATCTATATATGTGTATAATGGTTTTTCATTTCCTTGACTCAGATGGTAAAGAATCTGCTTGCAATGCAGGAGAACTAGGTTCAATCCCTCCCACCATCCAAGGGGCTTCTCTGATGAGCAAGGTGGGCTTGAACACACCGCCCTCCATTGGTCAGAACTCCGGCACCTGGGCACTGCAGGTGTGACTATGTAATTTTTATTTTCTCCTGTCCTGCTTCACCCCACCATAGCCCAAGGACTGCCTTCAGCATTTCCATCCTCGTGTCTTTTTCTGCTTTTGCCTTCCATTTTTGTTCACCATAAAAATCTCTCTTGCACATTTGATCACATCTTGGTGTCTGCATCTTGAAAAGAGCAATAATTATGAACTTAAAGCTCGCTTTTGTCATTTTATTGTGGTACTTGTGAATGATCAGTGTTATTCCCGAGTGGGAGCATATGTTCAGCCCCTAAAAAGTGACTGACACCTCCAAGCTTCCTGTCACCAAGGAGCCTAAAAGCCCAAGGGAACGAAGGCTCCCCAGGCCTTCAGTTAGAGAAAATCATTTACCAGCTTGAGTGTCTGTCTGCAGAACATGATTTAGGGCACATTTTAATTCACCTCCCAATTTCATGTAACCCTTTCCTCTGGTCAGCCCCAGTGGAGTTTGGAGGAGAGTGGATCAGCACTCTCTAAGAATCAAACTTTCAAGAAAGTTTATATAAGAATATACAGTATTTCCTAGAGCTCAAAATAGTCTCAGTGAGTTTGGATGCTGTTTGGAGGATTTCCTTTAGAATTGAAATTTGAGGAATAACACAAATAATTTTATATTTTCCTTTGGGCCACTTTAATTTTGTGCTGTTATATTTTCAAAAGAGCTTTTGAAAGACTATATTTAAAGGAATTAGCAATACAAATTAATGATCTTTCAGAAAACAGGACTATGTGATATTTCTGGATACTTAAAGCAAGCATAATATTGCTTGTGATTCTTTTTAGCTGTATCACTTGCATAGGATATGTCTAGACCCTTTTAAATATTATATTTAAATGTCGGAATCTCCTTTTCTTTTTTCTCTCTGAATGTCTTGTTCAGTTCAGTACCTCAGTCATGCCTGACTCTTTGCGACCCCATGGACTGCAGCATGCCAGGCCTCCCTGTCCATAACCAACTACTGGAGTTTACTCAAACTCATGTCCATGGAGTCGGTGATGCCATCCAATCATCTCATCCTCTGTCATCCCCTTCTCTTCCCACCTTCAATCTTTCCCAGCATCAGGGTCTTTTCCAATGAGTCAGCTCTTCACATCAGGTGGCCAAAGTATTGGAGTTTCAGCTTTAACATCAGTCCTCCCATTGAACACCCAGGACTGATCTTTAGGATGGACTAGTTGGATCTTGCAGTCCAAGGGACTCTCAAGAGTCTTCTCCAACACCACAGTTCAAAAACATCAATTCTTGGGCGCCCAGGTTTCTTTATAGTCCAACTCTCACATCCATATATGACCCCTGGAAAAACCATAGCCTTGACTAGATGGACCTTTGTTGGCAAAGTAATGTCTCTGCTTTTTAATATACTGTCTAGGTTGGTCATAACTTTCCTTCCAAGGAGTAAGCGTCTTTTAATTTCATGGCTGCAGTCACAATATACAGTGAAACATCTTGTTAATACACCAGAAAAAAGAAAACCTAATCAAATTTGTTGAGATAGAATATTATTAATACCTTTTATTTCTGTTTTCTGCATCTTATCACCTTCTGGGTGTAATGAGTTGATACAGAAATCAAAATACATGGCTCTTATTTTCAGAAGCTCTGGTTATGTATATAGAATCTTTTTGTCTGCATTTCTACAACTTTAAGTCACTGCCTTTAATGTGACAATCATAACATTCTCTTTGGTAGGATGATGAAGTCACACTCAGATACAAACCCCAAATACATATAAAGTGCACAAAGTGATCATCATAGAAAGGCCAGAGAAGAGACATGTTACGATGTGCTTAACGTGACTAGCCTGTACAGAAACGCCCCACATTTGTAGTTGAGATTTGGGGCAGAAGATACCCATTAGACCATTGTCATCTACCCTTTAACATTACAGTTTTAAGTACTTTTGGAAAGAATTTTAGTCAATCATTCTAGTTTTAAATAAATCCAATGTAATTGACAACATTTGTCGTTGTTCAGTCGCTAAGTTGTGTCAGACTTTTTCTGACCACATAGACTGCAGCACAGAAGTCTTCTTTGTCCTCCACTACCTCTCAGAGCTTGCTCAAACGCATGTCTAGTGAGTTGGTGCTAAAATCTAACTATCTCATTCTCTGTTGCCTGCTTCTCCTCCTGCTCTTAATCTTTCCCAGCACCAGGGTCTTTTCTAATGAGTCTGCTCTTCACATCAGGTGGCCAAATTATTGGAGCTTCAATTTCAGCATCAGTCCTTCCAGTGAATATTCAAGGTTGATCTCCTTTAGAATGGACTGGTTTGATCTTGCAGTCCAAGGGACTCTTAGGAGTCTTCTCCAGCACCATAATTTGAAAGCATGAATTCCTTGGTGCTCAGCCTTTTTTATGTTTGAATTCTCACATCCGTACATGACTACTGGAAAAACAAGTTTGACTATTTGGACCTTTGTTGGCAAAGTGATGTCTTTGACAAATTGACAAAATATGTAAGCACAACTTCTGGTAGCTCCTCTTTCCAAAGACAGCTAAGTTAAATTGCATTTTCCAGCTTTACTCATTGTCCTGAAAGATATTGTTCTTGTGGTTCAGTCTCCCAGTCATGACCTGACTCTTTGCAACCCCATTGACTGTAGCCCACCAGGCTCCTCTGTCAATGGAATTGTCCAGGCAAGAAAACTGGAGTGAGTTGCCATTTCCTTCTTCAAGGTAAATTACATTTTTCAGCTTTGCTCTTTGTCCTGAAAGATATGCAGGGTGATAATTAAAACCATGCATATCAAAGGATGGAAGAAAAGACTAGATCAGTTTAATAAGGATAAAGTTAGGGAACTGCATTTCAGCTTAATGATATCACATACTTCACATCTCCTTTAAGGACTGTTTGATTCCCTTAATTAACTGGCCATTAGTGGCATCAATCCCTTGCCAGCTTTAATCAAGGTTCAAACTTAGAGCACATGCAGTGCTAACTACTCTCCCAGGCACGTGAATTAGCTCAAACTTCTCTCTTCAGGTAGAGTGTATAAAAACCACTTAGCAGTCCATTTTCTTGCTGCACCCAAGAGAACAAGTGAAGGAAGTATTCTGGTGTCAAAATTTGTACTTCAGCACCTAGTAATTGTCAACTGGTTTCTATATAAGCTAAATCAAGTCAATTAAATGTAATACAGACAATTCATTTTTACATATTGAGAAATTAAAGTATATCCAGAAGTGGGAAATATGAGTGAAAAATTGCTGCTTAGGTCATAGAGAAAAAAGAAAAATAGTAGTGCACCTTACAATCCAACATCTCTGAGTATGTATCAGAGAAGACAGTAGCTGTATCATCAGTGGTCAGGATGTTCAGGTAGGTTAATTAGAACATAATGGGCTCTCACATGCTTCCCATCACAGTACTTTACATAATTTTCACAGTTTTGAGCCTTTGACTGCTTCTTTATATTCTCCACTACAGATCATTCATTGCAGGGAATGCTGAAATTGTACATCTGCAAACTCTGAAGCACTGACTGTGTGTACCTCTAAAACTGTTAAATTTTCACAGTCTCCCTCCAGACACAAGAGCTCTCATTATCCCAGTTTTCCCAGGCTCACCCATTGGCAGATCCCCCCTGACTTCACACTCAGCATCTCACTAATTACTCATTCTTGCCAAATTCGCTGAAGTGGTAGATTTGGTTTTACGTCCATTTCTAACTGTCAAGAACTATGACGGGTTTAAGATTTTACTTTACTGCAAGCTGACAAATAGGACTGCCATAGTTCTACCAATATTGGGAAAAGACACAAGACCCTTAGATTGCAGATCAAGGACTAAACTAGTCAAAGCCAAAGCAGGCACCAGAGGACCGGGGTGGCCGCATCCATTCCTGTATCCCGATTATCCCTGAGCAGTTCAGGTGGTCCAAGATGGGCTCTGGTAATAAAGAGTGCAGTTCAGGAGAGTAATACCTGAGCCTTATTAGTGGCTATAATAGAATCAGACAGATCTTTTGCACGATGGGAGAGATTACCTCATCCATCAAACTGGCTTGCCAAAAAACACACCTTAGGGAAATAGCCTAAAAAGAAGTCACTTCCTTGCCTTCTGGGCAGCCTAGCAAAACATGGAGGAGTACACAAGACCCATGAAAGAATGTCTCCCAGTGCTAACTTCCATGACACCCTGGCACCAGCCTTGTCATCACCAAGTTCATCATTTGTTTCCTTTTCTCTGGGACCTCAAAATACCATATGTGTTAATTAATACAGTTACATTAATTGTCCAAAACCTTCTATATAATCTTGTCACGCTATCATTTCATGAATGTCAGGTGGCTCAAGTGGTGAAGAATCCACCTGCCAGGGCAGGAGGTGCAGGAGATACAGATTTGATCTGGGTCAGGAGGATCCCCTGGAGAAAGAAATGGCAAACCATTCCAGTAGTCTCGCCTGGGAAATCCCACAGACAGAGGAGCCTGGTAGACTACACACCATGATGGGGTAGCAAAAAATTGGACATTCCTCAATACAGCCTATGAGTTCATGTATAAAATTCTAGCATTCAAAACTGTTCTCCCTGTTAAAAAACAATAGCCACAAACTATGTAAATTCAGCAATTATTTGCAAATTTCATGAATAAGGATGATAGTTAAGATTAATTAAGGAGAGATATATACTTTTGAGACATTCAGTTCAGTTCAGTCTCTCAGTCATGTCCAACTCTTTGCCACCCCAGGACTGCAACACGCCAGGCTTCCCTGTCCAACACAAACTCCTGGAGATTGTTCGAACTCATGTCCCTTGAGACAGTGATGCCATGCAACCATCTCATCCTCAGTCATCCCCTTCTCCTCCTGCCTTCAGTCTTTCCCAGCATCAAAGTCTTTTCCAATGAGACAGTTCTTCACATCATATGGCCAAAGGATTGGAGCTTCAGTTTCAGCATCAGTCCTCCCAGTGAATATTACAGGTTGATTTTCTTTAGGATTGACTGGTTTGACATCCTTGCAGTCCAAGGAACTCTCAAGAGTCTTCTCCAACATCAAAAAGCATCATTTTGATGTTCAAAAGCATCAATTCTTTGGTGCTCAGCTTTCTTTATGGTCCAACTCTCACATCTATACATGACTACTGGAGAAGCCATAGCTTTGACTAGATGAATCTTTGTCAGCAAAGTAATATCTCTGCTTTTTAGTATGCTGTCTAGGTTGGTCGTAGATTTTCTTTGAAGGAGCAAGAGTCTTTTAAAAATTTCATGGCAGCAGTCACCATCTGCAGTGATTTTGGAGCCCCCTTGCCAAAATAAAGTCTGTCACTATTTCCATTGTTTCCCCATCTATTTGCCATGAAGTGATGGGACCGGATGTCATGATCTTAGTTTTTTGAATGTTGTGTTTTAAGCCAGCCTTTTCACTTTTCCTCTTTCACTTTCATCAAGAGGCTCGTCAGTTCCTAATACGTATTTAGTCTTCAACAGAATTACATATATGTTTTAATATTTGAAATTTTCAAAATGTAAGAGAAGTACTCCAAACTAAAATTTTCTTACAATGTCTGACATAATTCAAGATATATAATTAAACTAAAAATATATATTTTGCATAGTATTCTGAAAAGTGTTTAGAAATTTAATAGTCTTTATTGGGAGATCTTGCCTGAGTATCTCACTTGTTGATTTATATCACCAGAATGCAATTTAATAATTGAAAGGCCCAAATTAGTCTCTCTCTCTTCAACATTCCAACTCTAATTTTCTTATGTTTATTTCTTTCTTTACTTAAGGATTTAATGCATTTTGGATATTTATACCAAAGACCAAAAAATCAAGTTGATTCTCTTATAATCTATTAGCATGAGTCAATCTGCATTTTCTACCTTGTTGCATACACATTTTAATAACTTTATCATTAAAAAAAAGGGGGTTTTATGAGGGCTGTTTTGATTTATTGACCCCCCCCCCATAAGTGCTGTCCATATTTCCAGAATCTCTACTTTCTGAGCATCTGGTGACTGGAGATAGAGTATTAGTGAATCAGGAAGCTTGATATTTATCAAAATGTTCTCTACTAAGAATATGCTGCTCAACCTGATACTCCATCCACTTAATTGCTTCTCTTTGGATACTCCTGGGTGCACATGAGATGCTCATTTATTCTGCCTGAAAGAGTGCCAGTTTTTTAAAAAATGATGAAGTTACATTAAAAGCTATCTAGACTCTTAATATACCTCAATCTGAAATGCAAATGAACACTTCCACCTTTGATACCTTGCCACATTCCTAGCTTTAACATGATTACTCTTTCACATCCAAATTATTTTGGAAGAACATTTTATATAACGTTTCAATTACATGATATATTACTTTAAACTCTGGAAGTGTAAATTAACCTGATTGAGAAAGTTAACCTCCTGACTGACTCTGTATCCCAGCCTTGCCTCTCCCCAACACATCCACCCAAATAGAGAGCTGCTTCTTCACTTTCTCTTGAAGAATCAGCCATTGTGTGGTAGCCTAAGACTGCTTCTTAAAGAGAAATAGCAAATATGTATCTGCCTTCAGATAGCAGAGACGCATGTGAACCTTTGTTGCTGGTTTTTGTAGTGAATAGTTGGACAGTGCTTTCTCATCTTATTTAGGATATATCAGCATTTCATTAATGTTGAATCTTTACATTCTGTACCTATAGTCTAGAGAGCCGTATTTTTCTCTAAAAGTTAAGCCTTGCTGGTAATGTATAAAACAATTTCTTTAAAGTATATCTTCTGAATTTGTCAAGAAATACAAGGAAATGAAGATTTAGGGCCTGATCTCTGGTGACTCAGTGGTAAAAGAATCTGCCTGCAGCGTAGGAGACAGTTTCAATCCCTGGGTCAGGAAGATCTTCAGGAGAAGGGACTAGCAACCCACTCCAGTATTCTCACCTGAGAAATCCCATGGACAGAGAAGCGTGGTGGGACCCAGTCCATGGAGTTGCAAGAGTTGGACATGACTTAGACTTCCCTGGTGGCTCAGACAGTAAAGTATCTGACTATAGTGCGGGAGACCCGGGTTCTATCCCTGTGTTGGGAAGATCTCCTGGAGAAGTCAGTGGCACCCCACTCCAATACTCTTGCCTGGAAAATCCCATGGACGGAGGAGCCTGGTAGGCTACAGTCCATGGGGTCGCAAAGAGTCGGACAAGACTGAGTGACTTCACTTTCACTTAGTGACTTAACAACAACAAATTAAAGCAGATTTATAAAGCCTCTGGGCCCCGTGGCAATACTGGCAACCATGTGCAGCACTAACCAGCAACACCTAGGGTGATAGGCTGGGGTGGGTGGGGGGTCCATGCTGTTTCAAGTGCTGTGAAATGTATTAATACCCAAGCACCTAAGCGTCTGACATTTCAGGGGTTGCCATTTCTGCAGTATTTACACTCACAGACAACATGCAGTCACACTCGTAGATGCCTGGCACTCAGAACTAATTGATATTTCAGCACATCCTCGCATGTACTGTCCCAGATTTTATGGGACAACCCTGATACCCAGTGAGAGATCACAATGTCTAGCTTCCTTTGAGGTTAGATATGACCATTGCTAAATCTGCCCACTGGTATGTGAGCAGAAAGTCTGCCTTGGATGTGACCATTCCCACCATCAGGACTTTAGGAATAAAATTGCCCAGAGACTTTGCATTTCTGAGGCCTCTCGTCCTCACACAGTTTCTGCCACAACCTCCAGTGTCAATTCTCACAGATATTACAATGCACATTTGCTCACACTTGAATATTTCTCCTAGGGTCAGAACTTATAAAATGAGGAGGCAGCATCATCTTTATTGGATTAAGATCTGGGATGCCTCCAAACTCATTGGCTTCAGATTTACTTCAGTCTCCTGATTTGGGAATCTTTATTCTCATTTTTCTTAAGTCAGTCACAGATGTAGCCCTAGGATTGCCGGTATCTATGTAGCAAATAACTACCACCAACATTTGTTCTGAGTGCTTTACATAGTGCTTTACATATATTAACTCACCCAAATGCTATCAGGTTGATTCTACTCCTTCCATCCCTGCTTTACAAGTGAGGATACTGATGAGCAGAGATAATCCATGATATTCCCAAGATCACACTGTTCATAAGTAAGAAAGCTGGAATAGAAATCAGGCAGCTTGCCACAAAGGGAGCAGTACCATGAATTCTCCCAACTCTGTACACGAGCGTTTCCATGTTAACGTTTTTCTGTGAAAGCTGCAGCCATTTTATTTATCATCCCTTCTAGTTACTGACACACTTATTCTTTCCTGACATTAAGATCTTTATTCCCTTTGTTGAACTCTATTCTCTGAGGATTTGTTGTTTTTCAGTCACTAAGTCCTGTTCAACTCTTTGAGACCCCACGGCTCCTCTCTTCTCCAGTGTCTCGGGGAGTTTGCTCAAACTCATGTCCATTGAGTCTGAGTTGGAGATGCTATCTATCTATGGATAGATGCTATCTATCCTCTGTCGCCCTGTTCTCTTCTTCCCTTCAATCTTTTCCAGCATCAGAGTCTTTCCAGTGAGTTTGTTCTTCATATCAGGTGGCCAAAGTATTGCAGCTTCACCTTCAGCATCAGTCCTTCCAGTGAGTATTCAGGGTTGATTTCCTTCAGGATGAACTGATTTGATCTCCTTGCAGTATCTAAGGATGTCAGTTCCCATTACATGGTACCTTCCAAAATAAGATTAGAAAAGTCACCTTTTGATTGCTTTATGCTTACTTTTCCAGTTTCTGTCATGAGGGCAACTGAACATAGCATTCACAAAAGAGGGAAAAGTAGAAAACACCACTCATGGGAATTCAATTCTGCTTTCTTCTCAGGTTATGCATGCTCTTTGCATGGAGAGAACACCACAGAGAAATAAGGCATTCTGCAGACTGACGCCCTGGGGTCCCTAGCTTTGGGGAAGGCAGAAAGGATGAGGTGAGGTGACTCAGAATCATAGCCATATGGAAGAATGCAAACAAGTTCAAGAGTGATTCAGCTGAAATCAGACTATTGTTCCCATATGTCACTTTGTGCGTGTTGACTATTTTTCTGAGAATACTTGGAGATTGAGCACCAATGCATGTGTACCCTTAATGCCTGTAGAAATAAAAGTCAGTCTGGAAATGTCTGAAGGTAGTTTGTCTCCTATTATAGGTAAGAGTAACTGTATAATTCATGGTGCAAATTGAGACACTGCTGAGAATAAAGGAGGTGGTGTTAAAACCAGACCAGGACAACAGCATGCCTGGTACTGACCCAGGCAGACGAGACTAAAGGATCCATATTTATATGACTTGGAAATTTTGTCTATTTCTAAAATGTTTTACTTTATATTTAATGTTTAGAAACTGCACTAAGGTAGATACAGGTTTACATCTCGTATCTTGGTTTCATTTCACATTTTCAAATTCTATATTTTTGTTCCTTTAAGAATATATAATGATGCTGTTGTTATTGTTTAATTGCTAAGTCATGGCCAGTTCTTTTTGTGACCGCATGGACTTTGGCCTGCCATCTCCTCTGTCTGTGAGATTTCCCTGGCAAGAACACTAAAATGGCTTGCCTTTTCCTACTGCAGGGGATCTCCCTGACCCAGGGATTGAGCCTGTGTCTCCTACATTGGCAAGCAGATTCTTTACCACTGAGTCACCAGGGAAGCCCAATATATAAAGCTAGAATATTAAATGTTTGCTCATTTTCATTTCAGGAAGCTCACTTTCATATTCTCATCTTATTCCCTCTTTAAAAAATTTGATTTTGTGTCTTTCATTTTTAAAAGCAAATCTCTTGTATTGATGTATAGCAGATATATGGAAAGTGGCATAAATTCTGAATGTTTACCTTGGTGGACTTTCACAGTAAACACACCCATAAAAGCACAAGGCAGGTGAAGAAATAGACCCTTAATAATATCCCAGAAGCCTCTTACATGCTTCCTTCTAGTGTTTTCTATAAGAATTACCATTGTCGGACTTCCATCAATATTAAATATTTTTGTCCATTTATGAAATGTAAACAGAATCTTATCATATACTCAAATTTTCTTTCACTCAAAATTATGACTGCATGACTCTTTCACACTGAAGTATGTGACAATATGGCTCATTTTCATAGCTGCACTGCATTTCTTGCACTTTGTTAAAAACTAAACTGCATCAACAGTGTTCCTATGTTTTGATGTATCCATTTCCTTTCAGAAATAAACTAGAATACCTTAAACTAGATAGACAATTTTACCATAAAGATACAAATAAAAGAATTTTAATTCTTCTGTATGTGAGGAAGTTGAACATGTATGTAGTTCATTAAGGTCAGTCACTCATGTCCAACTCTTTGCAAAGCCATGGACAACACAACGCCAGACTTCCCTGTTCAATGCAAACTCCTGGAGCTCACTCAAACTCATGTCCATTACGTCGGTGATGCAACCATCTCATCCTCTGCCATCCCCTTCTCCGCCTGCTTCAATCATTCCAAGCATTAGGGTCTTTTCCAATGAGTCTGTTTCTTTGCAGCAGGTGGCCAAAGTATTGGAGTTTCAGCTTCAGAATCAGTCCTTCCAATGAATATTCAGGACTTAAAGATTGATTGGTTTGATCTCCTTGCAGTCCCAAGAGTCCTGTCCAGCACCACAGGTCAAAAGCATCAATTCTTCAGCACTCAGCTCTCTTCATGGTCCAACTCTCACATCCATACATGACTACTGGAAAAACCAAACCTTTGACTAAATGGACCTTTGTGGCAAAGTAATATCTCTGTTTTTAAATATGCTATATAGGTTGAGCATAGCTTTTCTTCCAGGGACAAGCATCTTTTAATTTCATGGTTGCAGTCACTATCTGCAGTGATTTTGGAAACCAAAAAAAGAAAGTCTGTCACTGGTTCCACTGTTTCCCCATCTATTTGCCATGAAGTGATGGAACTGAATGCCATGGTCTTAGTTTTTTTAATGTTGAGTTTTAAGTCAGCCTTGTCACTCTTCTCTTTCACTTTTATCAAGAGGCTTTTTAGTTCCTCTTCACTTTCTGCCATAAGGGTGGTGTCATCGGCGTATCTGCGGTTATTGATATTTCTCCCGGGAATCTTGATTCCAGATTGTGCGTCATCCAGTCTGGCATTTTGCATGATATATTCTGCATATAAGTTAAATAAGCAGGGTGACAATATATAGCCTTGATGTACTCCTTTCCCAATTTGGAACCAGTTTGTTGTTCCATGTCCAATTCTAACTGTTGCTTCTTGACCTGCGTACAGATTTCTCAGGAGGCAGGTAACCTGGTCTGGTAGTCCTGTCTCTTTAAGAAGTTTCCACATTTTGTTATGATGTACATAGTCAAAAGCTTTGGCGTAATCAATAAAGAAGTAAATGATTTTCTGGAACTCTCTTGCTTTTTCTATGATCCAACAGATGTTGGCAATTTGATCTCTTGTTCCTCTGCCTTTTCTAAACCCAGGTTAAACATCTAGAAGTTCATGGTTCACATACTGTTGAAGCCTGTCTTGGAGAATTTTGAGCATTACTTCCTGACGTGTGAGATGAGTGCAATTGTGTGGTAGCTTGAACATTCTTTGGCATTGCCTTTCTTTAGGATTTGAGTGAAGACTGACCTTTTCCAGTCCTGTGGCCACTGCTGAGTTTTCAAATTTGCTGGCATATTGTGTGCACAACTTTCACAGCATCATCTTTTAGGATTTGAAATAGCTCAACTGGAATTCATCTCCACTAGCTTTGTTTGTAGTGAGACTTCCTAAGGCCCACTTGACTTCTCATTCTAGGATGTCTGGCTGTAGGTGAGTGATCACACCATTGTACAAAAAAAATTTCATGTACAAAAAAGATCTTCATGACCCAGATAAGGTCATGAAGATCTTTTTGTACAGTTCTTCTGTGTATTCTTGCCACTTCTTCTTAATATTGTCTGCTTCTGTTAGGTCCATTTCTGTCCTTTATTGAGCCAATCTGTGCATGAAATGTTCCCCTAGCATCCCTAATTTTCTCGACGAGATCTCTAGTCTTTCCCATTCTATTGTTTTCCTCTATTTCTTGCACTGATCACTGAGGAAGGCTTTCTTATCTCTCCCTGCTATTCTTTGGAATGCTGCATTCAAATGGGAATATCTTTCCTTTTCTCCTTTGCCTTTCACTTCTCTTCTTTTCACAGCTGTTTGTAAGGCCTCCTCCAGCAGCCGTTTTGCCTTTTATCATTTCTTTTTCTTGAGGATGGTCTTGATCAATGCCTGCTATAAAATGTCAAAAACTTCCATCCATAGTTCTTCAGGCACTCTTGTCTGTCAGATCTAATCCCTTGAATCTGTTTGTCACTTCCACTGTATAATCATAAGGGATTTGATTTAGGTTATATCCGAATGGTATAGTGTGGAGCTATCCCACACCCTAAGTCAGGGGTGACGGCCAAGAGGAGCAACCCCACATCCAAGGAGCGGTGGCTGAGTGGGTGCAGGAGGGCTGAGAGGAGCTACTCCACGTTCAAGGTCAGGAGGGGCGGCCATGAGGAGATACCCCTCATCCAAGGTAAGGAGCAATGCCTGCGTTTTGCTGGAGCAGCCTCGAAAATATACCCCATGTCCAAGGTAAGAGAAACCCAGGTAAGACAGTAGGTTTTGCTAGAGAGCATCAGAGGAAAAACACACTGAAACCATAATCACAGAAAACTAGTCAATCTAATCACACTAGGACCACAGTCTTGTCTAACTCAATAAAACTAAGCCATGCCATGTGGGGCCACCCAAGACGGGTGGGTCATAGTGGAGAGGTCTGACAGAATGTGGTCCACTGGAGAAGGGAATGGCAAACCACTTCAGTATTCTTGCCTGGAGAACCCCATGAACAGTATGAAAAGGCAAAATGATAGGATACTGAAAGAGGAACTCCCCAGGTCGGTAGGAGTCCAGTATGCTACTGGAGATCAGTGGAGAAATAACTCCTGAAAGAATGAAGGGATGGAGTCAAACCAAAAACAATACTCAGTTATGGATGTGACTGGTGATAGAACCAAGGTCCGATGCTGTAAAGAGCAATGCTGCACAGGAACCTGGAATGTTAGGTCCATGAATCAAGGCAAATTGGAAGTGGTCAAACAGGAGATGGCAAGAGTGAAGGTGGACATTCTAGGAATCAGCGAACTAAAAATGGACTGGAATGGGTGAGTTTAACTCAGATTACCTTTATGTCTACTACTATGGGCAAGAATCCCTTAGAATAAATGGAGTAGCCTCATGGTCAACAAAAGAGTCCGAAATGCAGTACTTGGATACAATCTCAAAAACAACAGAATGATCTATGTTCATTTCCAAGGCAAACCATTCAATATCACAGTAATCCAAGTCTATGCCCCAACCAGTAATGCTGAAAAAGCTGAAGTTGAAAGGTTCTATGGAGACCTACAAGACCTTTTAGAACTAACACCCAAAAAAGATGTCCTTTTCATTATAGAAGACTAGAATGCAAATGTAGAAAGTCAAGAAACACCTGGAGTAACAGGCAAATTTGGCCTTGGAATATGGAATGAAACAGGGCAAAGGCTAATAGAGTTTTGCCAAGAGAACACACTGGTCATAGCAAACACCCTCTTCCAACAACACAAGAGAAGACTCTATACATGGACATCACCAGATGGTCAACAGCAAAATCAGATTGATTATATTCTTTGCAGCCAAAGATGGAGAAGCTCTATACAGTCAGCAAAAACAAGACTAGGAGCTGACTGTGGCTCAGATCACAAACCCTTTACTGCCAAATTCAGACTTCAATTGAAGAAAGTAGGGAAAAACGCTAGACCATTCAGGTATGACCTAAATCAAATCCCTTATGATTATACAGTGGAAGTGAGAAATATATTTAAGGGCCTAGATCTGATAGAGTGCCTGATGAACTATGGAATGAGGTTTGGGACATGTTATAGGAGACAGGGATCAAGACCATCCCGATGGAAGAGAAATGCAAAAAAGCAAAATGGCTGTCTGGGGAGGCCTTACAAATAGTTGTGAAAAGAAGAGGCGAAAAGCAAAGGAGAAAAGGAAAGATATAAGCATCTGAATGCAGAGTTCCAAAGAATAGCAAAGAGATAAGAAAGCCTTCATCAGTGGTCAATGCAAAGAAATAGAGGAAAACAACAGAATGGGAAAGAGTAGAGATCTCTTCAAGAAAGTTAGAGATACCAAAGGAACATTTCATGCAAAGATGGGCTCAATAAAGGACAGAAATGGTATGGACCTAACAGAAGCTATTAAGAAGTGGTGGCAAGAATACACAGAAGAACTGTACAAAAAAGATCTTCACTACCCAGATAATCACGATGATGTGATCACTCACCTAGAATCAGACATCCTGGAATGTGAAGTCAAGTGGGCCTTAGAAAACATCCCTATGAACAAAGCTAGTGGAGGTGATGGAATTCCAGTTGAGCTATCTCAAATTCTGAAAAATGATACTGTGAAGTGCTGCACTCAATATGCCAGCAAATTTGGAAAACTCAGCAGTGGCCACAGGATTGGAAAAGGTCAGTTTTCATTCCAATCCCAAAGAAAGGCAATGCCAAAGAATGCTCAGACTACCACACAATTGCACTTATCTCACACGGTAGTGAAGTAATGCTCAAAATTCTCCAAGCCGGGTTCAGCAATACGTGAACAGTGAACTTGCCAGATGTTGAAGCTGGATTTAGAAAAGGCAGAGGAACCAGAGATCAAATTGCCAACATCCGCTGGATCATGGAAAAAGGAAGAGAGTTCCAGAAAAGCATCTATTTCTGCTTTATTGACTATGCAAAAGCCTTTGACTATGTGGATCACAATAAACTGTGGAAAATTCTGAAAGAGATGGGAATATGAGACCACCTGACCTGCCTCTTGAGAAACCTATATGCAGGTCAGGAAGCAACAGTTAGAACTGGACATGGAACAGCAGACTGGTTCCAAATAAGTAAAGGAGTACGTCAAGGCTGTATATTGTCACCTTGCTTATTTAACTTATATGCAGAGTACATCATGAAAAACGCTGGGCTAGAAGAAGCACAAGCTGGAATCAAGATTGCCGGGAGAAATATCAACAATCTCAGATATGCAGATGACACCACCCTTATGGCAGAAAGTGAAGAGGAACTAAAAAGCCTCTTGATGAAAGTAAAAGTGGAGAATGAAAAAGTTAGCTTAAAGCTCAACATTCAGAAAATGAAGATCATGGCATCTGGTCCCATCACTACATGGGAAATAGATGGGGAAACAGTGGAAACAGTGTCAGACTTTATTTTGGGGGCTCCAAAATCACTGAAAATGGTGATTAGAGCCATGAAATTGAAAAATGCTTCCTCCTTGGAAGGAAAGTTATGTCCAACCTAGATAGCATATTGAAAAGCAGAGACATTACTTTGCCAACAAAGGTCCATTTATTCAAGGCTATTTTTTTTCCAGTGGTCATGTATGGATGTGAGAGTTGGACTTTGAAGAAACCTGCTGCTGCTAAGTCGCTTCAGTCATGTCCGACTCTGTTTGACCCCATAGACGGCAGCCCACCAGGCTCCCCTGTCCCTGGGATTCGCCAGGCAAGAACACTGGAGTGGGTTGCCATTTCGTTCTCCAGTGCATGAAAGGGAAAAGTGAAAGTGAAGTCGCTCAGTCATGTCCGACTCTTAACGATCCCATGGACTGCAGCCTATGTGGCTCCTCCTTCCTTAGGATTTTCCAGGCAAGAGTACTGGAGTGGGGTGCCATTGCCTTCTCAGGTTAAGAAACCTGAATGCCGAAGAATTGATTCTTTGAAACTATAGTGTTGGAGAAGACTATTGAGAGTTCCTTGGACTGTGAGAAGATCCAACTAGTCCATTCTAAAGGAGATCAGTCCTGGGTGTTCTTTGGAAGAAATGATGCTAAAGCTAAAACTCCAGTACTTTGGCCACCTCATGAGAAGAATTGACTCATTGTAAAAGACTCTGATGCTGGGAGGGATTGGGTGCAGGAGAAGGAACAATAGAGGATGAGATGGCTGGATGGCATCACCGACTCTATGGACATGAGTTTGAGTAGACTCTGGGAGTTGGTGATGGACAGGGAGGCCTGGCATGCTGTAATTCATGGAGTCGCAAAGAGTTGGACACGACTGAGTGACTGAACTGATCTGAACTGAACTGAATGATCTAGAAGTTGTTCCTACTTTCTTCAATTTAAGTATGTATTTTGCATTGAGGAATTCATGTACTCTACCACAGCCAGCTCCCAGTATTGTTTTTTCTCACTGTATAGAGCTTTTTCATCTTGGCTGCAAAGAATATAATCAATCTGATTTCAGTATTGACCATCTCATTATGTCCATGTGTAAAGTCTTCTCTTGTGTTTTTGGAGTAGGGTCTTTCTATGACCAGTGTGTTCTCTTGGCAAAACTCTGTTAGCCTCTGCCCTGCTTAATTTTGTAACTCAAGGCCAAAATTGCCTGTTATTCCAGGTATCTCTTGACTTCCTACTTTTGCATTCCAGTCCCCAATGAAGAAAAGTACGTATTTTTTGGATGTTACTTCTAGCAGGTCTTGTAGGTCTTCATAGAACTGTTCAGCTTCAGCTTCTTCAGCATTACTGTTTGGGGATTAGACTTGGATTACTGTGATATTGAATGATTTGCTTTGAAAATGAACAGAGATCATTCTGTCATTTTTGAGATTGCACCAAAGTACTAAATTTTGGACTCTTTTGTTGAGAATGAGAGCTTCTCCATTTCTTCAAAGGGATTCTTGCCCACAGTAATAGATATAATGGTCATCTGAATTAAATTCACCCATTCCAGTCCATTTATTTCACTGATTCCTAAAATGTTGATGTTCACTCTTGCCATCTCCTGTTTAACCACTTCCAATTTGCCTTGATTCATGGACCTAACATTCCAGGTGTCTATGCAATATTGCTCTTTACAGCATCGGACCTTTCTTCCATCACCAGTCACATCCACAACAGGGTGTTGTTTTTGCTTTGGCTCTGTCTCCTCATTCTTTCTGGAGTTATTTCTCCTCTGATCTCCAATGTCTTAGTGGGCACCTACCATCCTGGGGAATTCATCTTTAAGTTTCCTATATTTTTGCCTTTTCATACTGTTCATGGGGTTCTCCAGGAAGAATCCTCAAGTGGTTTGCCATTCCCTTCTTATTGACCACATTTTGTCAGAACTCTCCACCATGACCTATCTGTCTTGGGTGGCCCTACATTGAGTTAGACAAGGTTGTGGTCCATGTGATCAGTTTTATTAGTTTTCTGTGATTGTGGCTTTCTTTCTGTCATCCCTCTGATGGGTAAGGATAAGAGGCTTGGCTTATGGAAGCTTCCTGATGGGAAAGACTGATTGAGGGGGAAACTGGGTCTTGTTCCTATGGCCAGGGCCATGCTCAGTAAATCTTTAATCCAATTTTCTGTTGATGGGTGAAGTTGTGTTCCCTCCCTGTTGTTTGACTGGAGACCAAACTATGGTGGAGGTGATGAAGATAATGGTGACACCCTTCAAAAGATCTCATGAGTGCCCTGATGCACTCAGTGCCTCAGACCCTGCAGCAGTCCACCACCAACCCACACCTCTGCCATAGACTCCTGGACAGAGAGTCTGACCTGGACAGAGAGTCTGGTAAGTCTGGGCCTGTCTCTTGTGGGATCACTGCTCCTTTCTCCTGGGTCCTGGTGCACACAGGGCTTTGTTTGTGCTCTTTACAAGTCTGTTTCCCCAGTTCTGTGCAAGTTCTATAATCAAATTGCACTGACCTCTGAAGTCAAATTCCCTGGGGGTTCTCAGTCCCTTTGCCAGATCCCCAGGTTGGCAGATCTGTAGTGGGTCCTAGAACTTTAACAGTGTGAGAATTTCTTTGGTATAATTGTTCTGCAGTTTGTGGGTTGTCTGCTTGGTGGCTCTATGGTGGGGTTAATGGCAACTTCCTCCAAAAGGGCTTATGCCACAGGTCTGTTGCACCCAGAGCCCCTGCCCCCGTGGCAGGCTACTGCTGACCTGTACCTCTGTAGGAGACTCAAACACAGATCTGGCTCTGTCTCTGTGGGGTATCTGGGTCCTGGTGCACACAAGGTTTTGCTTGCGCCCTCTGAGCATCTGTAGTGGGTATGGGGTTTGTTTCTAAATGTGATTTTACCCCTACTATTCATCTTGCAGGAGCTTCTCCTTTGCCCTCGGACATGAGGTATCTTTTTTTGGTGAGATCCAACATTTTCTTGTCGATGGTTGTTCAGCCATGAGTTGTAATTTTGGAGTTCTCATAGGAGAAAATGAGCACAGGTTCTTCTACTCCTCCATCTTGTATCACCAGGTTATGCAATTATGTAACCTGGTCACTGCAATTATGTAATGAGGAATGCAATTTACTACAGTACATATAATGATAAATATGAGGACTGTGAATTACTGAAATTTGCCAGCCTCTTTGGAGTAGGAACATGGTCTTTAAGCTTTTTTCCTCCCTGTGAGTCAAGGAAAGACTTGTTGTAAGGCAAGGTAAAGTAAGAGAAAAGGTAAGATGCTAAGATTTTTCAGTGGGGATGATTAATTGTCTCATGGAAAACTTTAATATTATGTATCAATTTTAACATATGAAGCAAAACTTTCTGTCCAGAATTAAGGTGAAGGTTGTTTAAAGAGGCAGCACAAAAATATTTCTCTTAGGTATAGGTTCCATTCATTTGGGATAATATCACAGCAGACATTTATTATCTTTTCATTTTGTGATTTTTTCAGCCCATAAATAAGCATTCCCTTGTGGCTCAGTTGATAAACAATCCATCTGCAAAGTGGGAGACCTGGGTTGGAAAGATCCCCTGGAGGAGTGCATGGAAACCCACTGCAGTATTCCTACCTGGAGAATCCCCATGGACAGAGGAGTCTGGCTGGCTACAGTCCATGAGGTTGCAAAGATTTGGACATGGACATGACTGACCAAATAAGCACACCCTGTATTTCTTAGGATAAAAACAAATAACCATCAATTTATCACTCTTTGGATGATGATTTAGAATGTTTCTACTAATTTGCTACATGTGCCCTCCATTTTTTTTCCAGGGATAAACTTGCAGTGTTTCTAGATCTGGTCGTTTCATGAAAAGACCATGTTTACTCTAATGTCATAAAACTAGAACATTTACTAGAATATTTGCAATACACATCTTACTGCATTTCTCAGTAGTACACATAATGTACACTTCCATTTGTATAAAGTTCAAAATTAATAAACTAACCTTCCTGCATGAAATTAAGATAGTGGTTGCCTTAGAGGTATAGGGAAATGGAGGAGAGCTTCGGGGATATTAGGAATTGGCTATACTGATACGAGTTTCAGTGACAGAGGAGTTTACAGTTGGTGACAATTCATTATGTTTGTGTAATTTTCTAATTGTATTCTATGCTTAACATAAGATCTAAAAACTAATTATCCAGTGGATCAGATTACAATCCATATGTACAAGTCATAGGGCAAATATTATTGCCTTTTATGGGCTTCCCCTGATAGTTCAGTTGGTAAAGAATCCGCCTGCAATGCAGGAGACCCCGGTCTGATTCCTGGGTTGGGAATATCTCCTGGAAAAGGGGTAGTCTACCCACTTCAGTATTTTGACCTGGAGAATTCCATGGACTGTATAGTCCATGGGGTCACTAAGAGTCAGTCACAACTGAGTGACTTTCCTTCCAAAGAAATTGGGGGCAGGAGGAGAAGGGGACGACAGAGGATGAGATGGCTGGATGGCATCACTGACTCAATGGATGTGAGTCTGAGTGACCTCTGAGAGCTGGTGATGGACAGGGAAGCCTGGCGTGCTGCAGTTCATGGGGTCACAAAGAGTCGGACACGACTGAGTGACTCATCTGATCTGATCTGATCTGAGTGACTTTCATTTTATTTTTATTATTTTTGCTTTTATTTTTGCAATTATTATTGCTCTTTATTTCACAGGCTGTTTTTCTTACTGGATCCATAAAAATAGATCTTTCCGATGCCTCTCTGGAAAATAATTTGTCAGAGGAGTTGGAAATAACAAGAGTCTATGGACTTACACATACCTAATAGCTTTGAACAGACACTTGTAATCCTTCAGCCCATTCCCATGTACTCTGATTTGTGGATTTAGCTAATATAGTTTGTCTTTATAGTAAGTTCAATGTTAATAACATTTTTAACAAATAAAATAATCCTATTAGAAGGAAAAGTAAAGGACAGCAAGGAAATCAAACCAGTGAATCCTAAAGGAAATCAGCTCTGAATATTCATTGGAAGGAATGATGATGACGCTGAAGCTCCAATACTTTGGCGACCTGATGCAAAGAATTGACTCATTGGAAAAGACCCTGATGCTGGAAAAAATTAGGGCAGGAAGAGAAGGGGTCGACAGAAGATGATTGGATGGCATCATCGATTCAACGGACATGAGTTTGAGCTAACGCCAGGAGATGGTAAAGGACAGGGAAGCCTGTCGTGCTGCAGTTAATGGGGCCATAAAGAGTCGAACACAACTTAGCAACTGAACACTAATAATATAATTTGTCTTTGTCTATAGTAGGAGCAATATTAATGATATTTTTAACAAATAAAATAATCTTATTAGGAGAAAAAGTAAAGTGGGAAATTATTAGGATTGGGTTAGTTCTCAATTGTGATGCATGTTGCTTAGTCACTGTCTTGTCATTGCGATGCATGAGTAGATAAGCAACTTTTGACTTGGAAGCAGCTTCTGAGCTGCTAAAAGCAGCAGAGAATTTTTGGACTAATGATAGTTTAGACGTTTATTGTGTTGCTTATAAACCATTATTAGAGTACTATTTGCATTAGCATTTAGAGATTGCAATTTATATGCATCCATGGAGAAGGAAATGGAAACCCACTCCAGTGTTCTTGCCTGGAGAATCCCAGGGATGGAGGAGCCTGGTGAGCTGCCATCTATGGGGTCGCACAGAGTCAGACACAACTGAAGTGACTTAGCAGCAGCGGCAGCATTGTTCATCAATATAAATATTTGGTACATAACATTTGATTATTTGGTTATATATTTTAGTCCTTGAGTCTCTTGAGGAGTGTGTTCTACAACTTTGCTCATTAGCGTTTGCTCTGCCTATATTCTGAGGCCACTCACAACCGCTGATTTATTAATACTACAACATTGTAGTTAGAAGTCAGCACCCTGAGTCCTTCAATGTGAATATGTTTAAAACATACACAGGAATGTGTTTGTAATGAATAGAATGTGTTTCCCCAAAATTTATGTGTTGAAGAGCCGACTCCCCCAGTGTGATGGCATCAGGAGGTAATGCCTTTGGGAGTTGACTAGGTTGAGATGTGGTCAGAGTGGGATCCCTAGGATGGGATTACTGTCCTTATCAGAAGAGAAAGAGGCCAGAGTCCCCCCTCTCTTTCCATATGCATGGAAAGAAAAGCTGTGAGGACAAAGAAGGGGCATCTAGCCACTGGACAGGTAGCAGACTAAACCTGCTCACCTTGACCTTTGACTTCCCAGCCTCCAAAACTGTTGGAAATAAATGTCTACTATCTAAGCCATCCAGTATGACATTTTGCATATAGTAAACTGGCCAAGATAACATCTAAATTTTTCAAAATCTAAAAGGAGTGCCTTGATCAATGAGATTTTTAAAATTTTTATTATTTTTTAAATTAAAAAATATATTGAAATATAGTTGACTCACAATATTGTGTTAATTTCTGCTATACAGCAAAGTGATTCACACACACACACACACACACACACACGTGTGTGTGTGTGTGTGTGTTCTTTTTTATATTATTTTCCATTATGGTTTATCAGAGGATATTGAATATAGTTCCTAGTGCTATACAGTAAGACCTCATTGCTTATCTATATCTATATATAATACATTAGTCACACTGAGTGACTAATAATCAGCTCTAGATCACTGTGCTTTCAAGTAAACTTTGAAGTGTAAACATATTATAGTCATATGTTTCTGCTTTGGCAAAGAACATCTCACTGGATAGTTGCTCTTTTGGCTTATTTTTTCCCTCTTTTTTAACTACTAAGTGAGAAAACATTTCTCAAAAAGGCATAGAATTAGTAGTTGGTGGATTCAGCATTTTGGCCCCCTGAATTATGTCCACCTGTTTTCAAACTAGCCTGCGTGTGTTTGTGATGCTCTGGGAGGTTATAAGAAAGTGCACTAAACAGTAAAAGTTGTAGAGATATATGTTTTTGTTTTCTTTTCTTTAGTTTTATTCCCTACCTGATGTTGTTTCCCCTGCTCATGTTTTATGTCTCCTTCCTATCCAGAATGATTTCAGATCATGCTTTCCTCATTTGATGAAAACAATGGAAAGGCTTAGCTCCCATGTGAGATTGCTAACAGATGACATTGAATCACTAGCCTAACTAACCAAAACTATGCTTTAAACCCTACTCTTATCTTTATATTTATAATCTTCTAACTATACTCACTTTGCTTGCCATGCTAAGTTGCTTCAGTTGTGTCCTGACTCTTTGCAACCCCATGGACTATAGCGCACCAGGCTTCTCTGTCCATGGGACTCTTCAGCCAAGAATACCTGAGTGAGTTGCCATTTACTTCTCCAGGGGATTTTCCTGACCCTGGGATCAAACCACGTCTCTTTGATAATCTATCTTGAGTTGTTTACTGTTTACCCATTATCATTACATTAGTTAATGGAATTTAAGAAATGTCAGGGAAGTCTTAATATTTTCCAATAAATATACTCTGAGTAGACATTTAGGGCTGAGTTATTTTGGTCCTCATAAATCTTGCCTCTTGAAAGATAATATTTCATCCAAAAAATGGATATTTTTCTGTCAGAGAAAGAAAAAAGGAAAGATGAGTGCCTCTAATGGCAGGTTTATTATGAATGCTCTAATATCTGTCAACCCTGAGGAATGAGGTAGCAAGAGTCGGTTTTAAGCCCACAACTCTCTTGAGTCTGAAAGTATTCAATAACTTACTTGGCTTGAACAATTTATTATTTTGCAACCCACTCTATAAGATGACAAGATTAAATTATTCAGTCAATATTGCAGTGTTGGCTTTTGTCATGAATATATTTAATTTAATAAAAAGCACTGAATGACCCATTAATCATATAGTTATCATTTTACACATTGTATTTGTTGGCTCCATCTCTTTTTTTTCATAGCATTAAGAACATTAATTAATTCATGACTATGATACATCATCCACAGTAAATGCCCCTAGAGCTCTGGCAGGTTAAAAAACTGGACAAATATACATCTCCTAATGACATTTATCTTTGTACTTAAAGATATTACATGTGATAATATAGGGATTCTCCAATAGGAAGTGTCTATGGAACAATTTGTCATGATTTATTTTTCAGGGTGGATTATCAGTTGCTATGCATTTACATCACATTTCAAAGTCTGTTACAAGCACAACACTGAATCCAGGGAATTTTTTTTTTTCCCAAATTTTAATTCATAATAGCTGACACAGAAATACAAATATATTCAAATATATATATATATATATATATATATATATTCAAATTTAGAAATATGTTAGATTTTAAATATTTTTCAGGAGCTCTGTGCATTTTGAAAAAATAAAATTTGGCTTTCTGGGTGGATCTTTGATTATTTGAATTAGTGTATGACCGCTTGAGATGTTTTCCCCACCATTCCAAGTATTGTTTAATTCCAATGCTTTTAAAACTGATCCCTCTGAAATTTTCCAAATTCTTGTAAGTTTTATATGTAAATAATCATTTCTTTTTTGGACAGTTGTTGACTAGCCAAGTTAGGGATAAAACGATAATTTTTTCAAGTCTGTTTTTTCTAATATTTTAAGTATAGCCAATTATTTGAAATTTCTACCAATCACAGCTTCTCATTGCACAAATATCTTGGTCAAAGTAGCTTTCAATTAAATGCTGATAATATTTAAATGAAGTTTTGATCCAAGTATAATGTAATTGAAGTTATTTGGCTCTTCCAAATTGTTTGTCAAAAAAGATACGTAACTACGCTGAAAATGAAAGTGAAATTGCTCAGTCTTGTCCAACTCTTTGCGATCCCATGGAGTGTAGCCTACCAGGCTCCTCCATCCATGGGATTTTCAGGCAAAAGTACTGGAGTGGGTTGACATTTCCTTCTCCAGAGGATCTTCCTGACCCAGAGATGGAACCCAGGTCTCCCTCATTGTAGGCAGATGCTTTACCATCTGAGCCACCAGGGAATACTACTCAAGATGTCAAAATTCTGCAAACTTAGTGTGTGTTTTTAAAATTCCATCTTTCAGAGAAGACTTTATATTTCATTTGTCAGTGAATAGTGAACACAGCCTTTGTTATCATTTTATTAAATCTTTCTCAAGTCTGACATTTTAGCATAGGAGACTCAAGATGGTAACAATAACCCTGTATACGAGACCGCAAAAGAGACACTGATGTATAGAACAGTCCTTTGGACTCTGGGAGAGGGAGAGGGTGGGATGATTTGGGAGACTGGCGTTGAAATATGTATAACATCATATATGAAACGAGTCACCAGTCCAGGTTCGATGCACGATACTGGATGCTTGGGGCTGGTGCCCTGGGACGACCCAGAGGGATGGTATGGGGAGGGAGAAGGGAGGAGGGTTCAAGATGGGGAACACATGTATACCTGTGGCAGATTCATTTTGATATATGGCAAAACCAATACAATATTGTAAAGTTAAATAAAATTAAATTTAAAAAAGGTACATATACACTATGGAGTATTACTCAGCCATTAAAAAGAATACATTTGAATCAGTTCTAATGAGGTGGATGAAACTGAAGCCTATTATACAGAGTGAAGTAAACCAGAAAGAAAAACAAATACAGTATACTAACGCATATATATGGAATTTAGAAAGATGGTAACAATAACCCTGTTTACGAGACAGCAAGAGAGACACTGATGTACAGAACAGTCTTTTGGACTCTGGGAGAGGGAGAGGGTGGGATTATTTGGGAGAATGGCATTGAAATATGTATAATATCATACATGAAACGAGTCGCCAGTCCAGGTTTGATGCCTGATACCGGATGCCTGGGGCTGGTGCACTGGGACGACCCAGAGGGATGGTATGGGGAGGGAGAAGGGATCAGGATGGGGAACACATGTATACCTGTGGCGGATTCATCTTGATGTATGGCAAAACCAATACAATATTGTAAAAGTTAAATAAAATAAAATTAAATTTAGAAAAATTTAAAAAATAAAATAAAAGCCATACATAGAAAAAAAAAAAAAAGACCCAAACCCCAGTGGATGCAGGCAGGAGCATTTTTAAGATGCATGATTCCCACCTAATGGTTTGCAGACACTATGAGAAACACATCTTTAACCAACATATCATCCTAGAGTGTTTGTATGTTCATCATGTTCTACATCAGTAGTTCAAAAATTTAACTAGTTTATTTTCTTCACAGGTGACTTTTTTAGAGAACAATAAGGCTAAGTTTGTTGTATCGTATAGACTCAGCTTCACTTTCTAACCTTGTCACCCTGAACCCTTTGGAAATATAATCTCAAGTCAATCTTCTATGCTTCTCATAGTATGAAAAGTAAAATTTTTCCCTAAATATTTTTTGCATATCAATTTGGTCAAGTTTAGTGCAGCTTATTAAAGCTTGATGTACAAGTGTCATTAAAAGTGTAATTAAAGACTGAGTAGTCAACGGAAGTCTAATGCGAATGTACTGTAATTCACAGTGTTTGTATTAAAAAAAAAACTCCAGAAATCTTCATTTTTGCCACCTTGATATAGCATTGGGCTATCACATTGGCAACATTGAATACATCAACTTATTAAAAAATACTTTTATAAAAAAGGCATAATTAAAGAAAATATGAATGGACTGACCACAGTAAGACACAAAAATAAAAATAGGGGGAAATACTGTTTTGTTTTGAGAATGAGGGAAAGGGAAAAGCACAAAAATAAGTGTATGGTCTTAGGACATGGGATCAGTAACAACACTAAGGCAAGGATGGATTTTTAGGAGGTGAGGTTTTCTGCCGGGGGATTCCAGTTATTGTAATACTGAGGATGGTAACAAATAACGCCAACTGGGATTTTGGAAGAAACGGAATGACAAGCACTAATGGCCAACTATCTTGAAGCCCAGAAAAAAGTCGTTTTTGAATTCAGGTGATCATATGTTCTTTTGTTTTCATATTTTTCCATGTTAACTATAATCTTCTGGGTTAGGAAATTGTTTAGTGTAATAAAATGGGATGATTGGGAGACTGCAAAGAATTGAAGTTATTGTCTAGAGTGGATTTCCTACTTTAAAAACACATTTCCATTACTCCTCATTGAATACACAAAAGCAAGAATATTCTCTGGTTACCAAACACATACAAACGTCTAAGCCTCATTCTTTTTGGATTTTGTAGAAGGAAATCAATAAGAAGATAGATAAAAAGTCAAACTAGCTTGCCATCAAGATGAAGCATTTCCCTCTTTCAGTGAGTATTTAAGTTGTGGCATGAAATGGATCATAAAAGTTTTGGTGTATTATTTATATGGAGACAGCTCTCCTGTCTCATAAGCTCTTACTGTGCTCTGAGTGTACTGGGAACGAAAGAAGCTGAGATGAGACACAGAGAGTGCTTATCGATTGAGACAAACTTTCTGAAGTCCATTCTCTGTCCCTGCTGCGGTGTTACACATCTCTGATCCAGCTGGTTTGGAGGGTGACACTTATGGCCATGACTGACCCCCCAATTTGGACTCCTCAGAGAGGTTTACATTACCTAATGAGGCTGCCAGTGTTGATCCTGGCCCCTAGAAACTTGACTTCTGCATGTGTGATGAAGGAGCACTGAGGTTTAGCCATTCCGTGTCTGCTCAGTGCATTAGCCATTCAGCTGAATGCTTTTACACAAAGAATAAATCTGATCTTGTGTAACTGATCTTCTCACCCCAAGTTAGCATGTCAGAAGCTAGGGCCACTACATGTTAGTGAACTAGAAAATGATGGTAATGTCTGTACTTGTCCGGTTTTGTCTGTCATCTCATATTGTTACGTACCTGTTATGTTGGAACTGGAAAAACCACACCCAGCCTTCTTTGTGTGTCTTTCCTATCACAGAGTTTGTAAATTTCAAAAATGAATAAAAAAGCATCTTGATAAAACAGTGGTATTTTAGACATGAAGGATTAGTCAAAACTATCAATGCTTTATGTGAAATTTTCCTGAAATGTCAGATATTCTTAAATATGTGCGTGCTCAATCGTGTCCAACTCTTTGTGACTCCAGGGACTGTAGTCCACCAGGCTTTCCTATCCATGGGATTTCCCAGGCAAGAATACTGGAGAGGATTGCCATTTTCTTCTCCAGGGGATCTTCCAACTCAGGGGTTGACCCCGCACCTCTGGCATCTCTTGCATTGGCAGGCAGATTCTTTACCATGAGTGCCAACTGAGAAGCCATTTGTAAATATGATTAATTTAAATATTGATGATGAGTCTTAATGGAATGTTAGCATGACTCCCACTATGGCTTATAAAAGCAACAAAATGTCTAATATCAAACCTCTTTTAGTACAGTTAAAGAGAGAGATAGATCCATACAGTGTGATGTTATAAGTTTGTCTAGAATTATATAAAGACATTTACTGTTACAAGTACCTAGTTTATTGATTTAAATTGAAGATCACAATTTAACTATCCTCTCTTTTAAAAAGAAAAAATAAAGCATGAAAAATTAAACAAAACGTTTTCATTTCTATTTATTTGACTCAAAAGCAGACATGTTTGTCTTTTTAGATGTATTTTCACAGTCAGTTCTACAAATTCAGAGCTTTTACTTACTGATGAATCTAAACTCCAGAGCTGTAGTTAACTGTTAATTGCTGAGCAGCGTATTTTCAGATTAGCTTCAGGGACTACTTGCTGAATGCTAACTGATCAGTTTGACCTTGCAGGGGATGAGGGAAACAGGACATGTATGGCTTCCTGTTGCTGTGTACTGGAACAGAGCTGTGGGGGAAAGTGGTGGGGAGGGGTCAGCTAGATTTTAGTTTTCCCTCCTTATCCGGTTCATATTCATTTTGGAATGTGTTAGAAAATTCAGAAAGTTAGACAATTTTTTGAATAGGTAGGAATGACTCGGTATTGACACAAGGCTTCATAAACAACTTGGTATGAAACACCATCTTGCCCTCTAACACTCACGCTTCGTTAAATTAATGGGTACAAAACACGTGAAAGCCAATTTCACTCACAATTTAAAAACTCATTCTGAGGGAAATAAAGGATCTGATACATCATTTTATAACTTTTTTTATAACTTTATAACATTTTCAAAGTGTGTAATAAATTCCCTGTTAAGCAAAAATTGAAAACTTTAATGATATATTCCTACATTTATCTGTTTTGTTTCTTAAAGCTCAACATTCAGAAAACAAAGATCATGGCATCCAGTCCCATCACTTCATGGGAAATAGATGAGTAAACAGTGGAAACAGTGTCAGCCTTTATTTTCCTGGGCTCCAAAATAACTACAGGTGGTGACTGCAGCCATAAAATTAAAAGACGTTTACTCCTTGGAAGGAAGGTTATGACCAACCTAGATAGCATATTCCAAAGCAGAGACATTACTTTGCCAACAAAGGTTCGTCTAGTCAAAGGTATGGTTTTTCCTGTGGTCATGTATGGATGTGAGAGCTGGACTGTGAAGAAGGCTGAGCACCAAAGAATTGATGCTTTTTGAACTGTGGTGTTGGAGAAGACTCTTGAGAGTCCCTTGGACTGCAAGGAGATCCAACCAGTCCATTCTGAAGGAGATCAGCCCTGGGATTTCTTTGGAAGGAATGATGTTAAAGATGAAACTCCGGTATTTTGGCCACCTCATGCAAAGAGTTGACTCATTGGAAAAGACTCTGATGCTGGGAGGGATTGGGGGCAAGAGGAGAAGGGGACAACAGAGGATTTGATGGCTGGATGGCATCACTGACTCGATGGACATGAGTCTCAGTGATCTCTGGAAGTTGGTGATGGACAGGGAGGCCTGGCATGCTGGGATTCATGGGGTCGCAAAGAGTCGGACACGACTGAGCGACTGATCTGATCTGATCTGAATCTCAATTTTGGTATTGTCTTATCTCAGAGAAATAGTGCCTGTGCATGCTCAGTCGCTCAGTTGTGTCATACTCTTTTCAACTCCATAGCCCGTAGCTCTCCAGGCTCCTCTGTCCATGGAATTTTTTCAGGCAAGCATACTTGAGTGGGTTGCCATTTCCTCCTCCAGGGTATCTTCCTGATCCAAGGATTAAACTCATTTCTCCTGCACTGGCAGGCAGATTCTTTACCACTGAGCCACCTGGGAAGCCCAAGAGAACAGTAGACATGTTTAAAAAATGTTTTTTTAAAAAATAGATTATTTTTGTTGCTGAAAAGGATGGATGAATAAGAGATTTGGGGGAAAAAAGAAAAAAAACTATATATAAATTTAGGACTGGTGAATAAATAGCTTCTGTTCTCATTTGCATGGTTGCTCTCTGTTTCAACAAAAGTAAATATTCACTATACTAAAGTATAGCTGAGAACTTTGCCCTTTTTTTCCTCTATTTTAAAATTTTGCATTAAAATGTATCACATATTAAAAAAAATAAGTGTTTAAATGAAGAACATGCACAATATACAGTTTTTTTTAGGTTTTTATTTCCATGAGAACCAACCAAGATTAGGTTCATCAGACCCTTGCACCTGTGATCAGTGAGAAAAAAATTTGCTATTAGGCCCATGCTAATGTTCAAGGGACATTTCAGACAGAACATGTCTGAATACATCTTTATACTGTGTATATAATATATATACATATAAGGAAACTGAGATACCTTGGAATCAAGAGAAGGGATGCAGGAAACAGTGTCTAGTCAAAATGAAAATGAGGGGAAATATAAACAGACTAGCTTAGAGGCAAACCGATGTGAAATTGTAGAAATCAGAACACCTTAGAAGCTCCCAATCCACATTTAGCTATCCAAGACTATCCTAGATGAGTTAGAATACGATCTGATCTGTTTTTCTGAGTGGATTATTGAAACTTAGTTTTAGTGAGTAAAGTCTATGTTAACAGTTTATCCAGATTCTAATACACCACCTCACTTAATATAGTTTCTATCATTGCCTTAATATAGTTTCTATCATTGCCTTATGCTTTTGGCTATTTGATCACAGGGCATCTTTCTTTCAAAGCAAATGGTCTGTTTATATTGTTTACATAAAATGCATATTGTGAAGTCATTTAATGTCCATTTTGTTCATATGATCTAATATATACTCAACATATACATATATAATTTTATTTGTACTTATACTTTATTTATAATTGTGTACCTATCTTTTTATTTATTCCATGCTAAGAGACTTAAAAGGATTTCCCAGGTGGCACTAATGGTAAAGAACTTGCCTGCCAATGCAAGAGATATAAGAGACACAAGTTTGATCCCTGGGTCAGGCTGATCCCCCTGGAGGAGGGCATGGCAACCCACTCCAGTTTTCTTGCCTGGAAATTCCATGGACAGAGGAGTCTGGTGGGCTACAGTTCATGGGGTCAAAAAAAGTCAGACACAACTGAGCAACTAAACAACAATTGGAAAAAAAGCATGTTTATTAAAAACTGCTACTCTCTAAACCACAAAAGAAATAGAATTAGGGAACTAGATTAGTAACAGTGTAAAGTTCATGTCAGATAACAGTTTGCCAGGTCAAATTTCATTTCATAGCTCATGACATCAAATGCTCTGTTTCCAGTTAGCAGGTGAGAATTGCTGTCTGAGAATGAAAATTTCCTTTCCCACTCTTATTGTCAAGTGATAATTAATATTTTAAATCCAGGTGGATACCTAAAAATATGACCTCCAAGATCACTTTTCTGAAATCAGGGAGGTATAAATCTTTATTATTTAAAAAAGTGATATTTATGACTGGTGTGGTATACTATGTATGATCATATATATATATATATATATATATATATATATATATATATATATAGATCTGGAAACTGGCAGTAAGAGGAATTTAAGAGCATCTATATTTAGTAGATGATAAAAAATAACATACTTTTACTCTTTTGGTTCTTGGCTGAGAACCTGTTTTAATAAAAGACACATTGGCCTCCAGAACTTATTGTAAGAGAATACATTTCTTTGTTTTAAGCTACCAAACTTGTGCTAATGTTTTACAGCAGGCTCAGAAAATCGACACTTATATATTTATGTATAATCTCTCATTTCTATAATTTTGTTAGAAAATGTTACATACAAACTATATACAGTATATAACTTTTGGGGATTGGCTTTTTCTAATAATGCCTTACATCCAATTTCTTTCATGTACCAATAATTTGCTGATAACTTTTTTATTGCTGACTACTAGTCCACTGTATATGGATATACCAGAGTTTGTTTACACATTTACCCATTGAAGGACATTTAGATGTTCCCTGTTTGGGCTATTACCAATAGGGCTTCTATTAACAGTAAAAAAAGCAAAAAAGAAAAATTAACAGAAGAAAAACAATAGTTTAATAATATGTAATATGAGGTTTGATAATAGGTCTTCACTTCTGGTGTGTAAATCTGACTACAATAATGACATATCTGTGGCTGTTTTCCTCAGATAAATCATCACACCCATGAGAATAAGGCAATATACTATTATTCCACATGAAGATCAGTAGGAACATACTTCTGTCAAGGAGGAAGACATTTTCCTCTACCCTTCAGAGTTTTTCTGGTTCGTGTAAGAATTAAATTGATATGAGACAAGTTATCAGGAGACAAATCAAAGTTTAATAACATGTATATCTGGGAGAGACTCAGGAAAACTGAATAACTAATCTAAATGGCCAAAGCTCTCACCTTAGATGCCATCATCAGCTAGACAAAAGAGGATGTTAGGGGTAATGGCTTGGGATTTCAAAGGGGAGGAAGGCAGTTCACATGGAGATGAAAAAGCAAATTTTGGTTAAAAAAAAATGTTTTCTGGGCCTGAGAGACAATGGGAAACAGAGTGGACTCTGATCTCAGTGTTTTCCCCATCACGCCTAGTCCACATTCTCTGCAGACATCTCTGGTGATGGCTCTATTCCAGGGACAGGTCCTCTATCTAAATTCTTCTGGACAGCCAAGGAGGAAGGTCAAGGCTTCAAGTCTTTGGGGCTTTGATTTTGTTTTTCTCTTTCAGTTCAAAATAATTCATGTCCCAGAGAGACACGTTTTGTGGTGGCAAATTTTGCTCTACTTCCAAAAAACAAGCATTTCTTTTCCAAGATGATGTAACTTTGATGAGATTAGTATGTTGTTTAGTTGCTAAGTCATGTCTGACTCTTTTGTGACCCCATGGACTGTAGCCTGCCAGGCTCCTCTGGTCCATGGGATTTTCCAGGCAAGAATACCGAAGTGGTTTGCTATTTCCTGATGACTATTGGGAAGATTGGGGATCTTCCCAATCCAGGGATCCAGCCCATATCTCCTGCATTGGCAGGTGGATTCTTTACTGCTGAGCCACCAGGGAAACCCATGTTTAGCATGAGAAGCTGTTATTTCTTATGAGATTGTCAAGAATTACCACCTTCCCTGGAATGTCACTGACAAATATCAAATTGGTTTCATGGCACCCCAGTGACTGGCTCTTCATTTATTTGAATGTAAAGAAAGTTAATGTAGCCCCAGGAATCCTTAGAGAACTGCCTAGTATTGCTTACATTTCCACATGCATACAAATCAACTAGAAATCTTGTTAAAATGCAGATGCTGATTAGGGGATCTGAAATTCCGAATATTTAAACAAGCTCCTCAGTGAGCTCCATCCTTCTGGTCCTTGGACCTCCCTTTCAGCCACAAAATCATCAGACTCCTAAGAAGCAGTGCTGTGTTTAATTCACCAGTTGATGGCGCAGTGCTATGGACTCTGCATCTACTACCCTCTCTTCTGGGTCTTCCTGGGAGCCACGATGATGCTGGTGCTGAGGTGCTATTGCCTTTCCTACCTCAGTGAGGAATCTTTCCTGCTTCTTTCCTTCTCTTTCTACAGGTTGGGGTTTCCCTCGTGGTTCAGCAGAAAGAATCCACCTGCGATACAGGAAATGCAAGTTTGATTCCTTGATGAGGAAGATTCCCTGGGGAAGGGAACGGCAACCAACACCAGTGTTCTTGCCTGGAAAATCCCATGGACAGAGGAGTCTGGTGGGCTACAGTCCATGGGTCACAAAAAGTTGGACACAACAACTAAGCCGCCACCACCACCACTCCAGGTTGAGATCCAAGGACAAAGAGAGATGTGTCTCATATAGATCCCTTTTCTTTCCATTCTTGCCTCATTATCACGTCTTCTACTTTGATCTTGCCACCAACTATCTTTGACCCTTGCCTTGTCTACATTCTCCCACACCTTTCGTTCCTATCTTCTCTCATTCCTTCTTCTCATTTCTTGCCTTTTATTTTCCTTTTTGTACCTCCTCAAACCATTGGTTTTGAGAGGTGAAATATTTGCTGCTGCATCAGTAAACAGAGGTTGTCACAGTCATCAGTGATTTACAGCCACCTCCAAGATGGTGAGCTTGTAAGCCCTGTGGAACTCAAGGAGGAAAGAAAACCTGCCATCTAGCAGCCATCAGACTGCAGCCACTCCCCATGGTGTGCCCTGGGGAAACTCAGGATGTGAAAACACAGGACACTGGCCCCAGGTGGCTGAGGGGCACATCAGAGGAAGGATGTCAGTGAGCCCGGACTCTCACACCTTCCTATGTATGTACAAAAGTGGTAAATTCCTTAACTTGGGATTTCTAGTTTAGTTTGCATGCTTGCATGCATGTGTGCTCAGAAGCTCTGTCATGTCCAACTCTTTCCAGTTTGGTTTAATTAATAGTAATCTTTTATAGATTTCTGTAGGATTTTTTTTAAATCTAGTTGATTATTCACTGACCTTGAACCCCTTTGTTAAAAATCCACCTCAAATGTCCAATTCCATCTGAAAAACCTTGCTTCCCAACCAATGTCCTTGTTCTTCCTCTTGTGATCCCATAAAATTTTAGGTGTATCTTTGCTACCAAACTATTTTCATTGCACCATAGTTATTCATTTCCCAGTGTGTCTGTCCGCCTCCACCAGTATATTTTGATTTGATTGAAATCAGAAATCCTGCTCTATTTTCCATTATTTTATTTCACAGCAATTAATCAATAATTCTGAATGCAAAAAAAAGCAGTACTCTTTTGTTCCTGCCACGTGCCCTTTGTTGCAAAAGTCCTGGATATCCCAGCTGCTGCCTCCCCTTCTGGGAGCAGTTCTCTTAGCATTACTTACAATTCTGCTTCCTGGCTCCAAGTTCTAAAAATTTCTGAGTAAAGCATAACTCTTAATATTTGTGAAAGTTGCTCCATCATGTTGGACTCTTTGTGATCCCATGGACTATACAGTCCATGGAATTCTTTAGGCCAGAATACTGGAGTGGGAAGCCAGTCCCTTCTCCAGGGGATCTTCCCAACCCAGGGATCAAATCCAGGTCTCCCATGTTACAGACGGATTAAAATATAAAAAATCATAAATTTAACTTTCAGATTGTGAAGATTTTTTTAGTTGACGGCTTGATCCTTTTCTTTCTTGTTTTCTCTTGCCTTCTCCTTCTTCCTATTTCTCCCTCCTCTGGTCCTCCCTCCCACTTCTGAATTAATTCAAAACTTGCCTTTGTGGTAGTTTGTAAATTACACACACTCACCAGCTGACCTCTCATTGCAACCCTACTTGAGAAGATGGTAAAACATTCCCAAAGGGAATTTATAATTTTAGGCATCTAGCAGAGCTAACTACTGATAGACTAATCTTTATTCTAGATTGCCAACTTTCTATCTCTTTGTATTAATTTGAGATTTGCATCCTGTTGTGTTCTTCACACCTAGGTTGTAGGGAACTGTTGTAGTCTCTAGTCATTCCATTACAAAACTTTTTTTTTTTTTTTTTCAGGATAAGCACAATCAATTGATTTTTTAAAAAATAGATTATACCCTTAGGATTGTAAGTTTATAGGAAGTATCTGCCAATTGTACTGAAGTTCTGGCCATATTATATTTGTTCTTCAGTTTTCCTTGTTTGCCTCTGAGTGCTGCATTATATGCTTTCACTACCCTTATGGCAGAAAGTGAACAGGAACTAAAAAGCCTCTTGATGAAAGTGAAAGTGGAGAGTGAAGAGGTTGGCTTAAAGCTCAACATTCAGAAAACGAAGATCATGGCATCTGGTCCCATCACTACATGGGAAATAGATGGGGAAACAGTGGAAACAGTGTCAGACTATTTTTCTGGGCTCCAAAATCACTGCAGATGGTGACTGCAGCCATGAAATTAAAAGACGCTTACTCCTTGGAAGGAAAGTTATGGCCAACCTAGATAGCATATTCAAAAGCAGAGACATCACTTTGCCAACAAAGGTTCGCCTAGTCAAGGCTATGGTCTTTCCTGTGGTCATGTATGGATGTGAGAGCTGGACTGTGAAGAAGGCTGAGCACCGAAGAATTGATGCTTTTGAGCTGTGGTGTTGGAGAAGACTCTTGAGAGTCCCTTGGACTGCAAGGAGATCCAACCAGTCCATTCTGAAGGAGATCAGCCCTGGGATTTCTTTGGAAGGAATGATGCTAAAGCTGAAACTCCAGTATTTTGGCCACCTCATGCGAAGAGTTGACTCATTGGAGAAGACTCTGATGCTGGGAGGGATTGGGGGCAGGAGGAGAAGGGGACGACAGAGGATGAGATGGCTGGATGGCATCACTGACTTGATGGATGTGAGTCTGAGTGACCTCCGGGAGCTGGTGATGGACAGGGAGGCCTGGCGTGCTGCAGTTCATGGGGTCGCAAAGAGTCGGACATGACTGAGCGACTGATCTGATCTGATCTGACTCACCTTTCCACGCCCTTTTTAGGGTTCCCTTTCCACTTACTAGTTGGTTAGTTTACATCATTCTCTCCTGGCCACTTTTCTTCCATCTGTAGCTTTCATTTGAAATAAGCTCTAGAAGCTGCTCACAGGAAAGCAAGCTTAAACTCTGACCCACAATATGTTTTTGCAATAACAGTGGAATCTACAGGGATCTGGTGGCAACAGTGTGGCTGATATATTGTGTTTGCATTTTATTAATGTTTACACATATTGCTGTTCTATTTCCCATCATCTCTTCACAGATGATAGCTTTGCTATAAGCTCTGCAACTTAATTATCAAAAAAAGGTTATTAGAGCCACTGGTTCTGAAACCAGTTCTCAAGCATGAATACTGAACACAGTTTTATGCCTAAAATTTATGATTTCATGTATTTTAAATTTGATTTGCATTAAATTGTTTTCAAAACAGGAACTTCATTAGAATAAATCATCTGACTGTGACATCATAATAGAAATGCAAAAATTCTGATCATTCTTTCAATTGATAATAGGCACTTGCATAAAACTTTATTGAATAAAATAATCTAATAAATATTATTCTAAATCACCTAATTAGTGGAAGAGTAAACTTTATTGGCTATAAATCAAGTAACATAAATTTCTGAACTGATTGTCCATGCAACAGTTAGTGAATTCTTGAGCTTCTAATGACTAACCAAGGAAAGGAGAAAATGTTCTATGATTTGTTGGAAGGGAGATATTTTTCTCTCCCCGTCTAGAATGATCTAATTAATTAAATTGAGATAAGACAGATTAACGGGAGAAAACCAAATCCAAATAAGTATGTATAGGACCCCCGAAAATATGAGACACCTAAGCTGTTGAGGGTTATACAGTGCTTAGGGGCCTGGCTCTCCAAAGAGGAGGAGGTTGGTTCACAAAGCACAAGACAGTAAGACAATGAGATGCCTGCCCTGCTACATAGATCAGTCACTCATAAGAGAGAATCCCTTAGTAGGAACTCTGTCCCTGGCCAAGCGCCTTTCTAAGTTAATTTAGGCAACTGAAGTGATAGTTGCTCAGTTACCTCCAGTTCTTTGCGACCGCATGGAGTATACAGTCCATGGAATTCTTCAGGCTGGAATGATGGAGTGAGCACCCTTTCCCTTCTCCAGGGGATCTTCCCAACCCAGGGATCGAACCCAGGTGTCCTGCATTGCAAGCAGATTCTTTACTAGCTGAATCACAAGGGAAGCCCAAGAATACTGGAGTGAGTAGCCTATCCCTTCTCAAGCAGATCTTCCCGACTCAGGAAGATCTTCCCAACTTCTGGACGATGAGATGCTTGCCCTGCTACATAGATTGATTATTCATAAGTGGGATACCCTTAGTAGGAACACTTTCCCTGGCCAAGCATCTTTCTAAGTTAATTTAGGCAACTAAGGAGGAGGTTAAAAGTGCTTCTTGAGTCTTTTGGACCTTGGCTGTGATGACTTAAAAAATAATGAATAATGTGAGAGTTGCAAGTTAAGTTTTGTTTGGGGCAAAATGAGGACTATAGCCTGGGACAAAACCTTCCAGATAACTCTGAGAAACTGCTCCAAAGAGGGAGCGGGCAAGGTTAACATATATGTGATTTTGGTGAAAGGAAACTACAGGCAATCTAGCACATATATATATATATATATATATATATATATATATATATATATATATTTTTTTTTTTTTTTTTTTTTTTGGCAGAAGTTCCTGCTAGTCTTGAGGATCAGATATCAACATGGAAGATTTTAGCAATTTTCTAGATATGAGGATATATAAGGATTGCTGCTGCTAAGTCACTTCAGTCGTGTCTGACTCCCCGTGACCCCATAGACGTCAGCCCACCAGGCTCTCCTGCCCCTGGGATTCTCCAGGCAAGAAAACTGGAGTGGGTTGCCATTTCCTTCTCCAATGCATGAAAGCGAAAAAGTGAAAGTGAAGTCGCTCAGTCGTGTCCGACTCTTAGTGACCCCATGGACTGCAGCCCACCAGGCTCCTCCATCCATGGGATTTTCCAGGCAAGAGTACTGGAGTGGGGTGCCATTGCCTTCTCCGATATAAGGATTGGGCTCATAAAATCAGCTCCTGAAAATATCTAACTATCTAAAGACATATTCTGTCTTTTCCCTTCTCCCCTGAGCACAGAGTGCCTCATTTCTGATCTTCACCCTGAACTCCTTTCAGAGTGACGAAAGTCAGCAACTGCAGCAACACATGATTTAATCTTTGCAGAGGTACATGGCAAGTACCAATTTGTAGTTAACAGCTGACTTTGCCTCAAAATAATTCACATGCCCAAGTAACCCCTTTTGGATGCTCATTCTGAACCTCCTCAGCTGCCTAGCCTTCAACTCAGGTCAGATGCTTTTTCTTTTTAAAGGATGCCCAAAATAATCTTCTAAACAATCAAATTTGAATGAAAAAGTCTGTTTTTCCTCACTTTCATCATTAGTAATGCACTTCCTCACACATCAGTTGGTAAAGATTTCCAAGTAAAGTTTAGATTTTCTGTTTCTGATTTGATCTCATTGAATTATTTGATGGTTATTTATATCAGATCAGATCAGATCAGTCGTGTCCAACTCTTTGTGACCCCATGAATCGCAGCATGCCAGGCCTTCCTGTCCATCACCAACTCCCAGAGCTCACTCAGACTCATGTCCATCAAGTTAGTGATACCATCCAACCATCTCATCCTCTGTTGTCCCCTTCTCCTCCTGCCCCCAATCCCTCCCAGCATCAGAGTCTTTTCCAGTGAGTCAACTCTACGCATGAGGTGGCCAAAATACTGGAGTTTCAGCTTCAGCATCATTCATTCCAAAGAAATCCCAGGGCTGATCTCCTTCAGAATGGACTGGTTGGATCTCCTTGCAGTCCAAAGGACTCTCAAGAATCTTCTCCAGTACCACAGTTCAAAAGCATCAATTCTTCGGTGCTCAGCCTTCTTCACAGTCCAACTCTCACATCCATACATGACCACAGGAAAAACCATAGCTTTGACTAGACAAACCTTTGATGGTAAAGTAATGTCTCTGCTTTTTAATATGCTATCTAGGTTGGACATAACTTTCCTTCCAAGGAGTAAGCGTCTTTTAATTTCGTGGCTGCAGTCACCATCTGCAGTGATTTATAACAGTGAAATAAATCTGTGTTTGTCCTAAAACGAGGCTTTAGGCTCACGAGGCTTTAGGCTTCTTTAATTATTAATATGCTTAAAACCAAACTGGATACCTGAAGCTACAATGAATGATACATAGCCACTGACACCTTTGCATGTCCCAAATATGATAAAAATTTAAAAAATACTCCTACAATTTTCTAAAATTCCCCTAGGATTCAGTCCATCCCACACAAAAAATGACTCAAGTAGATGATTCCCTCATTTTAAAAATTCTTTCATTTCTTGTCCTTTTAAATACCAAACTTTTGGAATTTTCACCCTACCTCTCTACCTGCAACTTCCAGTCTTTGCTGGTTCTCTTTCCAAACCCATCATTATTGAAATGTCCCTGAACTCAGTCATAACAGTAGTCTCTTTATCTACTTCTATCTGCATACTCATGTTTTCAATATATGAATCTTGATCTTTCTCTCCTCTGAGAGCTAGGTTCCAAAGACCTACTGCCTGTTTCACATTCCAGCTTATATGTTGGTAGGCATCTTCAGCTTAACGTATACAAACAGATCTTTAAAAGAATTCCCAACTCTTCATGTTCTCCAATCTTTGTCCTATCAACAAAAATATTATTAAAACTATTCATCTGGCTCCTTAGTACCCAAAATACTCAAAGACATTTATCTCTTGCTGTCACACTCAACATTCAACATATCAGCAAGCCCTGCCAGGTCTGTATTCAAATATATTCTATATTTCACTTGTAGCTTCTTTTGAATGAGAAACACTGCAGTTTGAACGACAAGAACTCTGCTTTTTCTGATGTAGCTTCCTAGATGGTTTCTGTGTTACCAGTCTTATTCCTGAAGATAAAACTTGTTGTATAGAGACAAGGATAACAGTTTAATCACATGAACCAGGTCATTTCACTCCCTTTTCCAAAATATTTCCAAAGGTTTCTATTCAAATCAAAATATTAAAATTCCCTGACCATCGTCCATCATGTGTGCATTGCTCAGTCACCTTAGTTATGTGTGACTCTTTGCATCGCTCTGGACTGTAACCTGACAGACTTCTCTATCCATGGGATTCTCCAGGCAACAATATTAATGTAAAAATAAGAAAGTAAAAATGAGTAATCACTTAGAATTTCAGTACATAAATATCATCAATTATTGTGTGCTTGCAGTATGATGACCCCCTAATAATTCACATCTTATGGTTTTACCCAGTAGATTATGGCAAAGAATATGGAACAGTCAACCCCTGATTAAATCATGTTTTTATCACAAAAGTTATGGGATATTTCTTGCTTGACTAGACAAGTATGCTACTACTATGATTATGACAGGAAAATTTGGGTGGCCTGTACAAGTTATAAATACTACCCAGCTGCTGCTGCTGCTGCTAAGTCGCTTCAGTCATGTCCGACTCGGTGTGACCCCATAGACGGCAGCCCACTAGGCTTCCCTTCCCTGGGATTCTCCAGGCAAGAACACTGGAGTGGGTTGCCATTTCCTTCTCCAATGCATGAAAGTGAAAATGAAGTCTCTCAGTCATGTCCGACTCTAGCAACCCCATGGACTGCAGCCTATCAGGCTCCTCTGTCCATGGGATTTTCTAGGCAAAAGTACTGGAGTGGGATGCCATTGCCTTCTCCAACTACCCAGCTAGATGACAACAATAAGTTAAGTTCAGTTCAGTCTCTCAGTCGTGTCTGACTTTTGGCGACCCCATGAACCGCAGCACGCCAGGCCTCCCTGTCCATCACCAACTCCCCAAGTCTACTCAAACTCATGTCCACACAGTCGCTGATGCTATCCAGCCATCTCATCCTCTATTGTCCCCTTCTTCTGCTCCCAATCCCTCCCAGCATCAGGGTCTTTTCCAATGAGTCAACTCTTCACATCAGTTGGGCAAATTATTGGAGTTTCAGCCTCAGCATCAGTCCTTCCAAGGAACACCCAGGACTGATCTCCTTTAGGTTAGACTGGTTGGATCTCCTTGCAGTCCAAGGGACTCTCAAGAGTCTTCAACACCACAGTTCAATTCTTCGGTGCTCAGCTTTCTTCACAGTCCAACTCTCACATCCATAATGACCACTGGAAAAACCATAGCCTTGACTAGACGGACCTTTGTTGGCAAAGCAATGTCTCTGCTTTTGAATATGCTATCTAGGTTGGTCATAACTTTCCTTCCAAGGAGTAAGTATCTTTTAATGTTATGGCTGCAATCACCGTCTGCAGTGATTTTGGAGCCCCCCAAAATAAAGTCTGACACTGTTTCCACTGTTTCCCCATATATTTTCCATGAAGTGATGGGACCGGATGCCATGATCTTCATTTTCTGAATGTTGAGCTTTAAGCCAGCTTTTTCACTCTCCTCTTTCACTTTCATCAAGAGGGTTTTTAGTTCTTCTTCACTTTTTGCCATAAGGGTGGTGAAATCTGCATATCTGAGGTTATTGATATTTCTCCCAGTGATCTTGATTCCAGGTTGTGCTTCTTCCAGCCCAGTGTTTCTCATGATGTACTCTGCAGATAAGTTAAATAAGTAGGTTGACAATATACAGCCTTGACGTACTCCTTTTCCTATTGGAACCAGTCTGTTGTTCCATGTCCAATTCTAACTGTTGCTTCCTGACCTGCATATAGGTTTCTCAAAAGGCAGGTCAAGTGGTCTGGTATTTCCATCTCTTTCAGAGTTTTCCACAGTTTATTATGATCCACACAGTCAAAGGCTTTGGCATAGTCAATAAAGCAGGCATAGATGTTTTTCTGGAACTTTCTTGCTTTTTCCATGATCCAGCAGATGTTGGCAATCTGATCTCTGGTTCCTCTGCCTTTTCGAAATCCAGCTTCAGCATCTGGAAGTTCACGGTTCATGTATTGCTGAAGCCTGGCTTGGAGAATTCTGAGCATTATTTTACTAGCGTGTGAGATGAGTGCAATTGTGCGGTGGTTTGAGCATTCTTTGGCATTGCCTTTCTTTGGGATTGGAATGAAAAGTGACCTTTTCCAGTCCTGTGGCCACTGCTGAGTTTCCCAAATTTGCTGGTATATTGAGTGCAGGACTTTCACAGCATCGTCTTTCAGGATTTGAAATAACTCAACTGGAATTCCATCACCTCCACTAGCTTTGTTTGTAGTGATGCTTTCTAAGGCCCACTTGAATCAGAGGACCTCAATTCTGCAATTGCAATGGCCTGAATTCTGCCTACATTCCTTTGAGCTTGGAAGGGTATATCAGACTACAGAAAGGAACTCAGACAGGCCTGCAACTTGCATAAACTCTTGTGAGACCTGGATCAGAGCACCCAGCTAGGTCATGTCCAGACTTCTCACCTAGGAAAATCTCTGTAATAATAATGTGTGTTATTCTAAACCACTAAATTTGTGATTGTTATACATCAGTATAAGGCAAAGTATCAATATTAATAAATATATTGTAATACAATTTTTTCTAATTTATAACACAGAAAAATAAAAACAAAATTTTTCAAATAATAGAATCTGGGTTCCAGAATGATTGGTCAGAAATGTCAAGGCCTATACAGAACTACATAAGAGCACCTGGAATAGAAATAAGATTTTTCTCTTTATTGTTGGATTAAAAATTAGATCACAGTGTAGCCAGAGGCATTTGTGCAAATTCATGGCAACTGTATATTTGAACTATTTTGTATTCCTCTATGATTATATGTATGTTTCTTTGAGATCAGATTAGGTCAAAGGATATGTAAGGTGTTCATTTGTCACAAATAATTTACATTATATTTCTTCTGCAGGAATGATAATAAAAGCTGACTGAATTTTTCAAATAGTTGTTCTGCAATTTTAGACATGTAAATTGCTTTCCTGCTTCAGGCAATGACAACCAAGTTATACTTTGGTGTTTGAAGAATATTTGAAAAAGAACTTTTGCGTTATATTCTGGTTTTGATTTTAATTGATCTTGAAAGTTATCAATGACAATGCAAGTGCAATATTTGTAGGCACTCATGCATTGTTTGAAGGATGGGTTTGTCCGAGGTTGTGGTATACATTTCTGCCATCATGTAATCTTTAGGTTTCTTGGGACATTTTCTTATAAATCCATTGTAAGTCAACACTGCAGTCTTCTGACCTCTTATGTATTAAGTATATAATAGTATCCATCTATCTATCTATATATATGACCGAAATATTCAGTGAACACCATCCTCATGGAGGACACTATGGGATGCTTCTTAATTAAAAATAACAATTTCATATTGCCATTAAAACACTGGTGCTAAGTTGTTTCAGTTGTTTCTGACTCTTCGTGTCCCTATGGACAGTAGCCTGCCAGGCTCCTCTGTCCATGGAATTCTCCAGGCAAGAATACTGGAGTGGGTAGCCATGATCTCTTGCAAGGGATATTCCTGGTCCAGGGATCGAACTCACATCTCCTGCATCTCCTGAATTGGCAGATGAGTTCCTTACCACTAGTGCCACCTGGAATAAGATAAAAACTCTACAATCATTTTCAAAACTCAAGGTAAAAATAGTTATTGCTAATGAGAATATATTTTTGCTTGGGGATTTCATGGATAGAAGAGCCTGGTGAGCTACAGTCCATGGGGTCACAAAGAGTTGGATACAACTGAGTAAGTAACACACACAATGATAATACGTAACTTGAACTCCATATAATCAAGAAAATAAAATAGAAATAATGAGTTGTGTAGTCTCATTTTTAGTAAAAGAAAGCATATTGTTAGGTTAATAGTTTTTTAAAGAAAAAAATGATATTAATGGTAAGAATTTTTGATAGTAAAGCCGATATTAGTATTTTTATAATTTGTTATATATCATTTTATTTCTGAAACTGTACAGCAATGAGGAAATGCTGGAAAATATCCAATTTCATATATTTTACAGTCATTTTTTCAATAAAATTTATTAAGTACTTTCTATGCTTGTTGTAGGTCTGGGTATAGTGTTTGAAGGAAACTGACATTGTTCTATGTAGAGTCATGTATCATCAGTTACACAGTAATATACGTGACTTACCATTTCCCAATGAATGCTGGACATTGTGTATAGAGCAGTGAGGACTAAGAAGAAGAGTGGGATGTGAATGCCTTTTCTTCTGTTTAACTGATGGTTGTGGGAGTTTGAATCAATTTCAGCATCACTTAAGCTGGTTTGAGCCTTGTTATGGTTATCTTCACCCAAATTTGGTTTCAAATTTGATTAACTTATATGCAAAGTACATCATGAGAAATGCTGGACTGGAAGAAACACAAGTTGGAATCAAGATTGCTGGGAGAAATATCAATAACCTCAGATATGCAGATGACACCACTCTTATGGCAGAAAGTGAAGAGGGGCTAAAAAGCCTCTTGATGAAAGTGAAAGTGGAGAGTGAAAAGGTTGGCTTAAAGCTCAACATTCAGAAAACGAAGATCATGGCATCTGGTCCCATCACTACATGGGAAATAGATGGAGAAACAGTGGAAACAGTGTCAGACTTTATTTTTCTGGGCTCCAAAATCACTGCAGATGGTGACTGTAGCCATGAAATTAAAAGACACTTACTCCTTGGAAGGAAAGTTATGACCAACCTAGATAGCATATTCAAAAGCAGAGACATTACTTTACCAACAAAGGTTCGCCTAGTCAAGGCTATGGTCTTTCCTGTGGTCATGTATGGATGTGAGAGCTGGACTGTGAAGAAGGCTGAGCACCGAAGAATTGATGCTTTTGAACTGTGGTGTTGGAGAAGACTCTTGAGAGTCCCTTGGACTGCAAGAAGATCCAACCAGTCCATTCTGAAGGAGATCAATCCTGGAATTTCTTTGGAAGGAATGATGCTAAAGCTGAAACTCCAGTATTTTGGCCACCTCATGCGAAGAGTTGACTCATTGGAGAAGACTCTGATGCTGGGAGGGATTAAGGGCAGGAGGAGAAGGGGACGACAGAGGATGAGATGGCTGGATGGCATCACTGACTTGATGGATGTGAGTCTGGGTGACCTCAGGGAGCTGGTGATGGACAGGGAGGCCTGGTGTGCTGCAATTCATGGGGTCGCAAAGAGTCGGACACGACTGAGCAACTGATCTGATCTGATCTGATGAGAAAAAGATGTTTTTCCTCTCTAATTCTGCTCCTGATTTCCCCGTGTACTTCTACCCTAGATGTGGTTTCTTCTACTCTTTTATCCCATTGTATGACAAGCTCCAATTGCCTCCTGCCCAGGATTTACAAACTTAGTGGGAAAGGCCCGTGTGCTCTCTCTTGTAATCTGATTTCAGTGTCATATGGGCTCATGTGTGCCTGAGTCTCTGCGGTGCAGCTTTCTCGGTTACTTTCCCTTTCTACTTGAAACAACTCAGTGATGAGTAGGTTTGGTAATGTTAGAGGGGCAGGATGCCCTGTCTCCGCTTCATGGTAGGAGGCCTATAGGGACATGCCTGCAGGATTGGTATGGACTTGGCTTTATCGCTCTTCAGTGGTGGAAGGTGCTTCTTCTCTCTTTTTCCCAGCCATAACAGGCCTTCACCTGGGCCCTGAGGATGACAGGACAGCTGCCCTCTCTCCAGGTCTTGAGACCTTTTGTCTGTGAGGGAGAAGCCCGTGGGGAGGGAGACTATGATTGGCAGTTGACAGCTGCTCCTTCATTGCTCTGCCTCAGAGGATCCAGTGCCCACGTCCATCTTGCCTTGGGGTGGGACCGCATGTCTTTATCTATCCAACCAATTGGTAAAATGGCAACCTCAGTATTCTAATGGGTTCAAGAAGAGTTCTTATTTTACTGTTTATCTGGCTTTTTTTTGTAGTCAAGTGTCAACTTGAAAAAATGCACAACATGGCAGTTGTCAATTCAGTTTTATTTGGGCAAAATGAGGACTATAGCTCAGGAGAGAGCACCTCAGATAGCTCTGAGAGTCCGTTCCAAATAGGCAGGGGAGGAAGATCAGTGTATATGTGACTTCAGTGAAGGGGGAGTACATGCAATCAAGTACACATTTTTGTAGAAGTTTTCTGCTTGTCTCATGAAGATTACTGCTAGTCATGAAAAGCAGACATCACCATGATGGATTTTAGTGCTTTTCTAAAAAAAGAGAAAGAGATACAAAACTGGGCTCATAAAATTGGCTCCTGAGAATATTTAACTATCTGGAAAGACTGTTCTGCAGATTTTTTTTTCCCGAGCACAGAGTGTCTCATTTCTACTCCCCACCCTGAACCCCTTTCAGGGTGTATTGAAAGTCAGCAGCTGCAGCAGCACGTGACTTCATTCTTATAGAGGTAGACATCAAGTGCCAATGGCAGGTCCCCATTAGTAGTTGACACAAGGAAGGGGCAATGTATTTTCCAGCCCTTAGTGTCCTCCGTGTAGGTAAACACCAAAATGTATTTTCAAATATATCTCTCAATACACCAGAGTAGTATCCAGAGAATAAAACAGTGGTTTCTAGTGGCTCAGGTATGGGGTGTGGGTCAGGGAAAGGAGCTGTTTAAGAAGTGTAAATCTTCCATAAAGTAAATTGAATAAGTTCTAAAGACCTGCTGGGCAACACAATGTCTATAATTAACCATATTGTATTGTGCGGGTCAATATTTGGTAAGAGGGTAGATCTCACACTAAGTGTTCTTGCCGTAATTAAAAATAAATAAAAGTAAAAAAGGAGACCTCTAAGGCTAAAATCAGTTGTTTTCCACAAATTTTTTCTTCAACTCTATTCTAAATATTTCTTGGCAATGGGTTAGCCTCTTGCCAGAAACCCACTGTGGTTTTGTAAATAAATATTCTTCATATAAGCCACAACATCGTGTCCAATAAGCAATGGAAGGAGCTCATCTAGAGGTCAAGAAATGTTCAACAATTGAAAAGTGACAGTAGATATTACTAATAGCCCTCTCATTTAATCAAAACAATAATGCCTTGATGTAGGATTCTGTTTGTACCACCAATTACCATTAAAGAAATCAGAACAAAGAAAAGTTATAATATTTTGTCCCAGACCACAGCATTATAAAGATGGGAAGCTGGGATCCAGAGTTGGTATCTGTGCTTATTGCCATCATATTATTCTTCATCCCTGTCCTACTAGTAATTTCAAGACAATTTAAGGTATTCTTACACTCCCATCCTTTTTGATTATGTATTTTAACTTAAGAAGTGGAAAGGAATTTGAAAATAGATTTCCATAGCTGAAACTGCCAATTAACTACTAAAAAGAGGAAATCCTAAGAGCCTGTGATGAGACTTGAAATTCAAAGGCTAATGCTGTCTCCTAAAGTATGTATAAGTTTTTGGTAATTTTAAAGTCTAAATTTAGAATGTTAGCACTGAGACTCTCAGCTCAGGCTTCATAATTAAGTGATAATAGGAGTATATATCCCATGATGTGGGACTTAGGAGCTACAACAGCTACTGCTTCTAATATAAGATTAGGTATCAGATATATAACAGAAAGACAAAAAAAAATTTATTTTTCAAGCAATATTTTTTCCTGTTTTTAGTGTAATAGTCCTAGTATAAAAATACTGGAAGAAAAAGAAGATTTATTAATGTAAAGAAAAGGAATGTATTATAACTCTGACTGAAGGCCAATAAGTACATAAGATAATTGCTACAGAGAATATATAGATTCATCACAAGCCAGCATTTGAAAGTTTGAAATATTAATTTAGAAGTTTGATTTGAAATGTAATGAAAAGCATTTAATACAAATATATACATAATATATAACCTGAATTAAAAGCCTCTAAATTGTATAGTAAAAGTAAGCAAACATTTAGCATCTTGAAAGTCTTAAGCAATGAGGTCATTAGGGCAACATATTTTTAACTGGTGTATGCATAGCCACAAAAAGTCAAGTGAGAAGGCTAATGAAGGTTATGTTTGCAAAGGGCACATAAGTCATGTAGTTTTGTTACCAAATCCACCTCTCCAATGAACCCAACAGATGAGGTATTGCAGCAAGGAATATGAATAAAGTCAGCTGATTGAGAAGTCAGACTAATGTCTCAAAGTAACCATCTTGCTGGAGTCTGGATGCCAGCTTCTTTTATGGATCAGAGATGGGGGAGGGGTGAGGAAACAAAGTAAAGAGGCCATTAGTCTTGCAGATATCTTCTAGAATGGTAAGCCTCAGGCAAGAGGATGTGTTAATTTCTTCTTTCCTGCCATCCACAGGGTCCTGAACAAAGGCACTTTAGCTTAACCACATCTCTTGGGTTCATTGGAGAGCTTAGATTTGGTAACAGAACCACATGATTTACAGGCCCTTTGCAAACAACCTTCATTAGCCTTCTCATTGACTTTTCGTGTCTATGTATACACAGTTAAAAATATGTTGCCCTAATGACCTGATTGTTAAAAACTTTCAAGATGTCAAATGTCTGCTTACTTTTACTATAAAATTTAGATGTTTTTAATATAGGTAGAGGAGCAGGATTCTCTGAAGCTAGCCATTATTTATTATTAAAATTGCAAAAGAGGCAAAAAAAAAAAAGTTAAAGTCAGAGAAACAGATCGAGCATGAATGAGTCAAAATTCACTCTTTTTTTATATTTTAAGTAACTTATTTTATAAAAGAAAGAGTTAATCATGAAATCAGTAACTGCTATCTCCTAAAAGTTTGTGTGTATATTAATTCACTGGAAAAATTTACAATCCTAGGTTACTGACAGACTTTAAGACCAGATGGTATGTCACACTGTGGGCATGGAGTGTTGCTGGGAGAACATTGGAAGATAAGGCTGATTATCTTCAGCTTTAGTAGAGAAAAGGGATTTGTCTTTGTCTGGATTTTGTTGCATGGGTCCTTTGTGAATTGTTAGTAAAGACTAGTTTGATGTAAGATCTGTGACTCATATGGATTTATTTTGACAAGTTGACCCATGTGATGATGTACTCCTTGATTCCTTTCTAAGAAAAAAGAGAGAGATCATAATTATTATGACTTTGTTTTGATGAATTTATTTCCAGCATTTTACCTGCTTGATAAATAAGATTTCAAATCCTTGAAATTTCAGAAAAATTTAACTCTGTATGTATATACCTGTATTATAACTAATACTCATTCTACAAGTGAATAAGTATCTTACAGGTGATTTGCCATGTTTTATGTTTATTGTTAAAACTCATATTAATAGTAAAATGATTTGCTATACATTAAGCCTAGGTGAAGAGATACCCCATGTCCAAGGTAAGAGAAACCCAAGTGAGATGGTAGGTGTTACGAGAGGGCATCAGAGGACAGACACACTGAAACCATAATCAGAAAACTAGCCAATCTGATCACATGGACGACAGCCTTGTCTAACTCAATGAAACTAAGCCATGCCATGTGGGGCCACCCAAGAAAGACGAGTCATGGTGGAGAGGTCTGACATAATGTGGTCCACTGGAGAAGGGAATGGCAAACCACTTGAGTATTCTTGCCTTGAGAACCACATGAACAGCATGAAAAGGCAAAATAATAGGATACTGAAAGAGGAACTCCCCAGGTCGGTAGGTGCCCAGTATGCTACAGGAGATCAGTGGAGAAATAACTCCCGAAAAAATGAAGGGATGGAGCTAAAGCAAAAGCAATGCCCAGTTGTGGATGTGACTGGTAATAGAAGCAAGGTCTGATGCTGTAAAGAGCAACATTGCATAGGAACCTGGAATGTTAGGTCCATGAATCAAGGCAAATTGGAAGTGGTTAAACAGGAGATGGCAAGAATGAAGGTGGACATTCTAGGAATCAGCAAACTAAAATGGACTCGACTGGGTGAATTAACTCAGATGACCATTACATCTACTACTGTGGGCAGGAATCCCTTAGAAGAGGTGGAGTAGCCATCATGGTCAACAAAAGAGTCTGAAATGCAGTACTTGGATGCAGTCTCAAAAATAACAGAATGATCTCTGTTGGTTTCCAAGGCAAACCATTGAATATCACAGTGATCTAAGCCTATGCCCCAACCAGTAACGCTGAAGAAGCTGAAGTTGAACAGTTCTATGAAGACCTACAAGACCTTTTAGAACTAACACCCCCAAAAGATGTCCTTTTTATTATAGGGGATTGGAATGCAAAAGTAGGAAGTCAAGAAACACCTGGGCAAATTTGGCCTTGGAATACTGAATGAAGCAGGGCAAAGGCTAATACAGTTTTGCCAAGAGAACACACTGGTCATAGCAAACACCTTCTTCCAACAACACAAGAAAAGACTCTACACATGGACATCACCAGATGGTCAACACCAAAATCAGACTGATTATATTCTTTGCAGCCAAAGATGGAGAAGCTCTACACAGTCAGCAAAAACAAGACCAGGAGCTGACTGTGGCTCAGATCATGAACTCCTTATTGCCAAATTCAGACTCAAATTGAAGAAAGTAGGGGAAACCACTAGACCATTCAGGTATGACCTAAATCAAATCCCTTATGACTATACAGTGGAAGTGAGAAATAGATTTAAGGTACTAGATCTGATAGAGGACCTGCTAACCTATAAACAGAGGTTCATGACATTGTACAGGAGACAAGGATCAAGACCATCCCCATGGAAAAGATATGCAAAAAAGCAAAATGGCTGTCTGAGGGGACCTTACAAATAGCTGTGAAAAGCAAAGGAGAAAAGGAAAGATATAAGCATCTGAATGCAGAGTTCCAAAGAATAACAAGGAGAGATAAGAAAGCCTTCTTCAGTGATCAATGCAAAGAAATAGAGGAAAACAACAGAATGGGAAAGACTTGAGATCTCTTCAAGAAAATCAGAGATACCAAAGGAACATTTCATGCAAAGATGGGCTCGATAAAGGACAGAAATGGTATGGACCTAACAGAAGCAGAAGATAATAAGAAAAGGTGGCAAGAATACAGAGAAGAACTGTAAGAAAAAGATTTTCATGGCCCAGATAACCATGATGGTGTGATCACTGACCTAGAGCCACACATCCTGGAATGTGAAGTCAAGTGGGCCTTAGAAAGTATCACTACGAACAAAGCTAGTGGAGGTGATGGAATTCACTGGAATTCCAGTTGAGTTATTTCAAATCCTGAAAGATGATGCTGTGAAAGTGCTGCACTCAATATGCCAGCAAATTTGGAAAACTCAGCAGTGGCCACAGGACTGGAAAAGGTCAGTTTTCATCCCAATCCCAAAGAAAGGCAATGCCAAAGAATGCTCAAACTACCGCACAATTGCACTCATCTCACACGCTAGTAAAGGAATGCTCAAAATTCTCCAAGCCAGGCTTCAACAATATGTGAACAGTGAACTTCCTGATGTTCAAGCTGGATTTCAAAAAGGCAGAGGAACCAGAGATCAGATTGCCAACATCTACTGGATCATGGAAAAAGCAAGAGAGTTCCAGAAAAACATCTATGCCTGCTTTATTGACTATGCCCAAGCCTTTGACTGCGTGGACAACAATAAACTGTGGAAAACTCTGAAAGAGATGGGGTTACCAGACCACTTGACCTACCTCTTGAGAAACCTATATGCAGGTCAGGAAACAATAGTTAGAACTGGACATGGAACAACAGACTCGTTCCAAATAGGAAAAGGCTGTATATTGTCATCCTACTTATTTAACTTATATGCAGAGTACATCATGAGAATCACTGGGCTGGAAGAAGCACAAGCTGGAATCAAGATTGCTAGGAGAAATATCAATAACCTCAGATATGCAGATGACACCACCCTTATGGCAGAAAGTGAAGTAGATCTAAAAAGCCTCTTGATGAAAGTGAAAGTGGAGAGTGAAAAAGCTGGCTTAAAGCTCAACATTCAGAAAACGAAGATCATGGCATCTGGTCCCATAACTTCATGGGAAATATATGGGGAAACAGTGGAAACAGTGTCAGACTTTATTTTGGGGGCTCCAAAATCACTGCAAATTGTAATTGCAGCCATAAATTAAACAACATTTACTCCTTGGAAGGAAGTTATGACCAACCTAGATAGCATATTCAAAAGCGGAGACATTACTTTGCCAACAAAGGTCCATCTAGTCAAGGCTCTGGTTTTTCCAGTGGTCATGTATGGATGTGAGATTTGGACTGTGAAGAAAGCTGAGTGCTGAAGAACTGATACTTTAAACTGTGGTGTTGGAGAAGACTCTTGAGAATCCCTTGGATTGCAAGGATATCCAAGCAGTCCATCCTAAAGGAGACCAGTCCTAGGTGTTCATTGGAAGGACTGATGTTGAGGCTGAAACTCCAATACTTTGGCCACCTGATGCAAAGAGTTGACTCATTGGAAAAGACCCTGATGCTGGGAGGGATTGGAGGCAGGAGGAAAAGGGGACGACAGAGTATGAGATGGCTGGATGGCATCACTGACTAGATGCACATGAGTTTGGGTGAACTCTGGGAGTTGGTGATGAACAGGGAGGCCTAGCATGCTGTGATTCATGGGGTCGCAAAGAGTCAGACACAGCTGAGCAACTGAACTGAACTGAAAGCCTAGGTAATAAGAGGGCATGGAAACCCACTGCAATATTCTTGTCTTGGAGAACCCCACGGACAGAGAAGCCTGGCAGGCTATGGTCCATAGGGTAGCAAAGAATCAGACACAACTGAAGTGATTTGGCACGTACACATGCCCATCCCTAAGTAAGGAAATACTGTCCACTTGAATACAAGTTCTGCATACATAGTTTACATGTATATTTTTGTATCCTTTATATTTATTGAAAATGATTTCCATATAAGTGGACCTGCTCAGTTCAAACCAGTGTTTGTTGTTCAAGAGTCTACTGTACTCATGTAGTATTACGAAATCAACACACTAGAAAGATAATCTGGGTTATATACTAAAATTAAAAATGCATATTTTTGCATCCATGTTCAATAATGTCCAACTCTTTGTGATTCCATGAAGTCTAGCCCACCAAACTCCTCTGTCCATGGCATTCTCCAAGTAAGAATACTGGAGTGGATTGCCCTTTCTTCTTCCAGGGCATCTTCCCAATCCAAGAATCAAACCCATGTCTCCTGTGTCTCCTGCATTGTCAGGCAGATTCTTTACCACAAAATTGCAAGAGTGCTTACTCAAATCTAAGTAATGAGAACAAAGCAGATAATACCAAATATTCTCAAAACTACATGTCACTTTCTTACTGAGGCAGGCTCTGCCACACAAATATATTTGTGTGGCAAAATGGCTCTTGCTGGAATCTCCAATTAAAAACAGAGAAAATCAATTCTACTAGTGAAAAATCAAGTCAAAATAAAGTATCTAAGTACAGTCTTTTCCAACTGAACAGGAGAAATATTTTCAGAAAAGGTTTTAGTTTTCCTAAAAAGGATCTTTAATAAAGTTAATGAAACATTGAAAATTATCCAATAATTCATGACATAAGTCATATTCTATACACTCACTTGGTTCAAATTGCTTTTTATTTCTTTGTGGAGAGGGTGCTCTGTAAAACTCATTTTCATCGCTGAGCTTTGTTTTCTACACTATTAACTTTTCATATATTTAAACAGTAGGATAAAACAAGCAGTGAATTCCTGGGTGGCGATTATACTTTTTTGTGTGTAAAAATAAATGTGTTGGAATCCCAAGATGCAATATTTTTATGCAAATGTTCAAATACCACTTTACTTTACAAAATTGAAATCTTATGGGCTCCCCTGATGACCTGAATGGTTAAGAATCTGCCTGCAGTGCAGGAGATCTGGATTTGATCCCTGGGTAGAGAAGATACCCTGGAGAAGGGAATGGCAACCCACTCCAGTATACCTGTATGGGAAATCCAATGGACACAGGAGCCTGGCAAGCTATAGTTCATAGGGTGGCAAAGAGTTAAAAATGACTGAGTGACTAACACTATGTGACAAAAAGAAAGAAACTAGTTTAATGTCTGAAATAATTCTCACCAAATACACCACCACACACATAACGTTTGAAGTACCTTTTCTCTTTTGTACTGCAGAATCACTAACAAATTGCATGTTCTGAGGCCATTTAAACTCTACCAGGAAAGCTTTCAATGATAGTTGCTGCTTCTGAAGACTGAAAAAAAAGTAACTTTTCCTTTGATTAGCAGATGACCTTAGCACCTAAATGCTGTTCCCAAGAAGAAGATAAAGCCAGAAAATTCTTGTGATTACTCTGCAGCAGCCATATTAAAAATGAAAGACAACAACAAATAAAACATTTTGCATTACTTTCCAAATAAACAGAAATTTTACAAGTCACTTTTTAAATACATCTTTCCTTTGCTCTTAGTTTTAATTAATTGTAAAGTTACACTGACATAGAGGAAGAAATATCTCTGAGGGAAATAAAAAAAATATGTAAGTATTTTGTTGGATTTCCCTCCAGAGGAGGCAGGATAAAGTAATATTTTATTGTGCTTTCCCATAAAGGAATGTACTATCTTTTAGTAAAAAATTAATCAAAATTAAATTGTATCAATTAAGCTATCATCTGCAAGGAATGGGGCATCTTTCTGAAACTGGAATGTTGCATAAGAAAAATCTGTCATCTTATATGAAAATGTGTCTAGAGAAAAATAAGATACCAGGTGTATTATTGCACAGTTCCTTTGTTTAATTCTTCCATTAACTCTGCCTTCATTTTTTGTGGTCCTTGTCCTGAAAGAATGCATGTGTCCAGGTATTAATTCCTCATTCTAAATTCCATGAAAAGTGTCATAGACATGGGTCTCTATGATGAAGTTCATAAGAAAAAGAAGTTCCACATGCTAATGTAAGCTGAATGCAAAAACAACAACCTTCTAGGTCCTCACCGTGCAGGCAGATTTCTTGGCCAGAATGAGATACACGAACATTTGTACACAATCTACTGGTGGATATCTCTCTGGACTCCCTAAATGGACATCTTATTGTTGTTGCTGTTAAGTCATGTCAAAATCTGCTACCCTATGGACTGTAGCACCTCAGGCTTCTCTGTCCTTCATTATCTCCTGGAGTTAGCTCAAATTCATGTCCATTGTGTTGGCGATGCCATTCAACCATCTCATCCTCTGTCACCCACTTCTCCTCCTGCCCTCAATCTTTGCCAGCATCAGGGTCTTTTCCAATGTGTTGGCTCTTCGCGTCTGGTGGTCAAAGGATTCGAGCTTCAGCATCAGTCTCTTAGATGAATACTTGAACCTTTTATCAAGCCACAGGCTGGGAGAAAGTATTTTCAAAAGATATATCTGATAAAGGACTATTATTTGAAATATACAAGCAATACTTAAAATTTAACGATAATGAAACAAATAATCTGATTGAAATAATTGCCAAAGACTGACAGACACCTTACCAAAGAAGACACAGGTGACAAACATATAAAAAGATGTTTCATATTGTGTTATCAGGGAAATATAGATTAAAACTATTAAACCATTGAATACCACTGAACACCTTTTCAGTTCAGTCGCTCAGTAGTATCTGACTCTTGGCGATCCCAGGGACTGCAGCATGCCAGGCTTCCCTGTCCATCACCAACTCCCGGAGTTTACTCAAACTCATGTCCATTGAGTCAGTAATGCCATCCAACCGTTTCATCCTCTGTCATCCCCTTCTCCTCCTGCCTTCAGTCTTTCCCAGCATCAGGGTCTTTTCAAATGAGTTAGTTCTTCACATCAGGTGGCCAAAGTATTGGCACTTCAGCTTCAGCATCAGTCTTTCCAATGAATATTCAGGACTGATTTCCTTTAGGATGAACTGGTTGGATCTCCTTGCAGTTCAAGGTACTCTCAAGAGTCTTCTCCAACACCACAGTTCAAAAGCATCATTTCTTTGGCTCTCAGCTTTCTTTATAGTCCAACTCTCACATCCATACATGACTACTGGAAAAACCGTAGCATTGACTAGACAGACCTTTGTTGGCAAAGTAATGTCTCTGCTTTTTGGTATGCTCTCTATGTTGGTCATAACTTTTCTTCCAAGTAAGTATCTTTTAGAATGGCCAAAATCCAGAATGGACTTCCCTGGTGGCTCAGTGGTAAAGAATACACCTGTCAATGCAGGAGGTATGAGTTTGATTCCTGGGTTGGGAAGATCCCCTGAAGAAGGAAATGGCAACCCATTCCAGTATTCTTGTCTGGACAGAGAAACCTGGCAGGCTACAGTCCATGGTCTCACAAAAGTCAGGCATGACTGAGCCACTAAACAAAAATCCAGAACATAGTCACCAGCAAATGCTGTCCAGGATGAGGAGCAGCAGGAATTCTGATTCCCCACTGATTGGAACCCAAAATGGTACAACTACCTTGGAAAGAGTTGAACACTTTCTCAACAAAACTAAACATACTCTTACCATAAAACCCAGCAATTATATTCCTTGGTATTTACCCAAAGAAGTTGAAAATCCATGTCCATTCAAAAAACCTGACCACAAATGTTTATAGCAGCTTTATTTGTAATTGCCCAAACTTAAAGGCCACCAAAATGTCCTTTAGTAGATAAATGGATACATAAACTGTATTATAGTCAGATAATGGACTGTTATTAGAGGTTAAAAAGAAATAAACTATCAATCCATGAAAAGACATAGAGGAAACTTAAGTGCATACTCGTAATTGAAAGAATCCAATGTGGAGAGGCTACAAACTGTGTGATTCCAAGTATATGACATTCTGGAAAAGGCGAAAGTATGGAGACAATAAAAAGACCAGTTATTTTCAGAGATTCATGTGTGTGGAGAGCAGAGGATGAACAGGCAGAGCACAGGGGATTTTCAGGGAAGTAAAACTATTCTTTTTCGACCATAATGATAGATACATGTCATTGCACATTAGCCCAAAACCATAGGATGCTCACCATCAATTGGAACAACCGTGCCCCTCTGCTGGGGGTGTTGATAATATTAACAATAATAATGGAAGCCAGGAACTGTACAGGAAACCTTTGTTCCTTCCTCTACATTTTGCTGTGAACATAAAGCTATTTTTAAAAAGAAAAATAAAAAGTAACAGTGAACTGTATGTAGAAAAAAATAGAACCTTTAAAACTGAATGGAAAGGTTTAACAGAAGATTAGAGTGAATAGAGACAAATCAGTGAATAAAAAGTAGAGCCAAATAATTTACATAAAGTAACTCACAAAGATGAGTGATACAACCAGAAAAAAAACCTTTTAAGAGGCATGGAGCCATTTTAAGATACTTCAAATAGGAAGTGAAGGAAAAGAGAAGAGAGCAGATATGGGAAGTGACAATAATTTGATAAGAGATAAGAATTTTCTTTAAGTGAAGAAAGTTTGGGAATTGCCAAACAAAAACAAGCTATACCAAGCAAGTTTAAATGAAGACCACCATTTGTAAGTCCTATACATAGCATACATGGCATCACTGACTCGGTGGATGTGAGTCTGAGTGACCTCCATTGGTGACGGACAGGGAGGCCTGGTGTGCTGCGATTCACGGGATCACAAAGAGTCGGACACGACTGAGCAACTGATCTGATCTGATCTGATCTGATACATAGCATATATTTAATGACAATAAATATATAAATAATAAACACATGTAAGTGAATATTTAAATTAATAATAAAATGAAAAAAATAAAGTGTATTTAATATTGGTAAAATAATTAACTACAATGAGAATTAAATTTATTTTATATACCATGTAAAAATGTAAATAGTGAAACATTAAAAACAAAGATTGTAATTTTAAATAATTTTTATCAGAATATTTTTGACCAAACTGTACTGAGCTCCCAACATATATCATCTCTTTTTCCCCCTCACAATTCTATTTTAGAACAGATTTTCCTTAATTTAAGTTCCATGGTCAACTAGATGCCAAGTTTTATCTGCTATTCAATTTCAAAGAGTCTGGGTGCATGGATTACATTTATCTCTTTTTTCAGTTTCTTTCTTTCTTTTTTTGGTTTATTTTAAATGATACTATTTAAATAATAGTTTATTTATTAAATAATGGTTTATTTAAATGATAAAGGAGATCAGCCCTGGGATTACTTTGGAAGGAATGATGCTAAAGCTAAAACTCCAGTACTTTGGCCACCTCATGCGATGAGTTGACTCATTGGAAAAGACTCTGATGCTGGGAGGGATTAGGGCAGGAGGAGAAGGGGACGACAGAGGATGAGATGGCTGGATGGCATCACTGACTCGATGGAAATGAGTCTGAGTGAACTCTGGGAGTTGGTGATGGACAGGGAGGCCTGGTGTGCTGCGATTCATGGGGTCGCAAAGAGTTGGACATGACTGAGCAACTGATCTGATCTGATCTGATCTATTTAAATGATATTTAAAACTATCTAACAGTTTTAAGACTATAGAGATATATTTAAATAAACATCATTCTATTTTTGTTACTGTATTTTCTCCCAAATCATGCAACTTGTAAAATATCTTCAGGGTATAAAAATATTTACCTGGAAATAATTTCTGCTTTCTTGAATATATATTCTGAACTATATTTATCTATCTATCTATATCTATATACATATATATATATATATATATATATATAGAGAGAGAGAGAGAGAGAGAGAGAATAGGGTACTACTAAGGGATTGAATACAACAAAAGCAACAACAGATTTTCCCTTCATTTTTGGTACTTATCTATGATTTTTGTTATCATTATTCATCTTTACAAGAGAACACTTATCTGCATTTAGTCTGATTAAAATATGTGTGTGTTTTTGAAATCATATGCTTTTATAAGTTAATTATCAGCTTCAGTTTAAAATACTGTCTTTGAATGTATACCATCCGCATCTACGGAAACCTCTACCTGCATTTCTGCACCCCTTTGTGGGTCAGCAGGACACCCAAGCCTGTGGTCAGCATGACCTGTAGTGATGTCTTGAGCTTCTAGTTCATTGCCACACTCTTTCTTGTTATTTTATGTTACCAAATTTAAATCACTGGCTACAAAATCAATCACACAGCTTTCTGTCTGTTGGTTTTTTTCCTCCCTCCTCCTCCCCAGAAGTCCGAACCTAGAGATTTGTTTTAATTTAGTGAGAAACCTAGAAAAGATAAACTGATGATCACGATGTTGTATCTGTGTTGTCCCTTCCTTCTGCAGCTTCTTCCTGGATGTTCTGTGTGATGGAAATAGACTTTAGAAATATTTGCTCCTTTTCCTTGGCCTCCTTTCAAACCTATTTGTCCTCTGGGGTGAATTAAAGATGCACAACTAGACTTTTTCAGAAGTCCTTGGAGCGTACTGCGGTCCATGGGCTTGCAAAGAGTTGGACACAACTGAGTGACTGAACTGAAACTGAACCGAGTTGCCTCTTCAAACAGTACATGGTACCTGAGCTCCAGAGAGAGGCGTCTCTGTATTTGGAATCCTCGTTCAAATTAATCCAGATTCCACGGCTGTATGTTTGATAGATGATATTCTCAGTATGTGATTGGGATCTATATTTCATTTTAACCAAACATAGATTTTTATTAATAGTTTAACTATTGTCTTCCTGTGGTTTCAATAGAAGAGTAAGTTATTTTTAACTTTAACTTGTGCAGACTTTTTAAAAGTGAATACAATTCACTTTTCAATACACTTTTCACGGATCAATACAATTGATGGCCTAGTTAAAAAAAAAATCTATTAAATTCATTTACCACCACTAAAGTTGAAAGGTAAGCATTTTAGTACGATGCTTATTTTCTTTCCTACCTTCTCCAACATTGCATTTACGCATGCTTTGGTGAAACCATCTGTTTTAGACCCCATTTGAGTCCACATGACACCTATTATTTAGATTTATAAGACAGGTAATATTTAGCCAAATTAGCAATCAGAATGCCTGAATGTTTTAACATCATTTATAATTAACTGCCGGGTGTAATAACAAATAGGAACAGCAGCTGCAACAAAACTCCGATTAGGCAGTCAGAGTGCAAATAATTCAAATTTATTGAAGGCCCCAGATTCACCTTCAAGCCACAGAATAAGATGTCAGTAATAACTCAGCCAGGCCACTGGGCATAAACACCCTGGAGTTTAGCTCAGGCGTGCTGAGTCCTTCTGGCGTGCTGAGTCCTTCTGGCGTGCTGCAGCCCATGGGGTCGCAGAGAGTCAGACACGACACGACTCAACAGAAACAATAGGATGCTTGTGATTATCCCACACTTGGCTTTCAGTTGTAACTTCCTACCATTTTAAAACAATAAATCTATGGGACATAAAATCCAAACTATATTTATTAAAAAGGGGCAAGTTTTCTTCAATGTTTCAAATAACAAAAACTCACTAGTAACAGCAACACTATTAATGTAGTAATTACAATTTGTTTTGCATTTACTTTTTGACTAGTCATTTTGATAAGCATTTAATGCATTCTTTCATCCTGATGATAACTTCTAGTTTGATATTCTTCTGTTTTCATGTGCAAGTGACAAAATACTGCAGTTATTTAAAGAAGTGTCCATATTCACTGTCTGAAATTGGATGTACAAATCAGGTTCTTTGGAAGAAATATAGACCATGCATTCAAACAGTTTCTTTTTAAGCTACCTTGACATTGGCTGTTAAATAACCAAACAACTAAATAAGTAAATTAAAAAACACAAAACACAAGAAATCAAGCAAATACATGAAATATTTAAACAAGGTAAGTACCTTCCAGGTGAATCACTTACATCAAATCTGAAAAGAAAATAATACTCAAGTATAAATTTCAAAAATAAAAACAGTAACATCAATGCAAGCTTGCGAAAGGAAATGATGTAGAACTTCCTCTACCAGATAGTAACCTGTTATAAAGTGAAGTGGCTCAGTTGTGTCTAACTCTTTGCAACCCCATGGAGTGTAGCCTACCAGGCTCCTCCATCCATGGAATTTTCCAGGCAAGAGTACTGGAGTGGGGTGCCATTTCCTTCTTCAGGGGATCTTCTCGACCCAGGGATTGAACCCAGGTCTCCTGCACTGCAGGCAGACTCTTTACCATCTGAGCCACCAGGGAAGTTCCTAATGTGTCATTTAATATAATCTCATATGATACAGTTTTGATAAAAAGCCCAGTGAAACAAAATAGTGGTACAGAATAGTCCTTATAACAACAGATGTTACTATAGTTGGAGAATATGTAGTCATTTTTACAAATACTGCTAGTTCAATTGGTTTTATATATGAACAAAAAAATCCATCTAGACTCTCACCTTACACCTTACAAACTAAGTTGCAGATGGGTTATATATCTAAATGGAAAAAATAAAAATAATTATTTTAGAAGATAATGAGGAAATATCTTTTTCCCTTATTCAATATATTTGTTGGTTTGCTTTTTCTCCCCTTTTTCTTCTACTCACTGGATAATTTCAATGCCACTATCTTCAATTTTACAGATTTTTTTCTCCCACATGTTCAAATTTTATTGAGTCTCTTTAATAGAATTTTATTTCATTTATTGTATCTCATAGCTGCAAAATTTCTATCTGGTTCTTTTGATTTTTTCTTTAGTATCAGCCACACATTGAGAAAGTTTCTGAGTAAAGACTAGTGATGGTCAAACTCAATGAATGGACGCCTGAACAAAAAATTGAGTCAGAATATGAAGGAACAAACTATTTCTGACTAATTGACTTAAAGAATTAGGCTACCTACATGTCTCTGTTATTGAGTCTTTGGCAAGCACTTTATGATTATGGAAGCCGAAGGAGAGGAGAGTGATTTTTCATTTTATAATTCAATCCAAAGTGACCTGATCATAAAAAGGCATATAATTTTTATTCTAAAGAGGAAGCAGCAGCAGACACAGAAAACATACAAAAGTCAGACAGGGATCATTCTCAAGCAGAAAGAAATGGGGCTGAGTACATCTTAGCTATTCCATTAACTGGTGAGGCTGACCCTTCTCACCAGAAATATGAAAGGGAATCCTTCAGCCTGAAACGAAAGGACACTCGAGGGTAACTTCAATCCTCAGGAAGAATAAAAAGCATCAGGGTAGTAACTGTAGAGGCATGAAAAACGATATGAAAGTGTTTCTGTTTGTCACTTTATGGTCTGTTTCATGTTCATTAATAATTATATGCTATGCTATGCTAAGTCCCTTCAGTCATGTCTGACTCTGTGTGACCCCATAGACGGCAGCCCACCAGGCTCCCCCGTCCCTGGGATTCCCCAAGCAAGAACACTGGAGTGGGTTGCCATTTCCTTCTCCAGTGCATGAAGGTGAAAAGTGAAAGTGAAGTTGCTCTGTCATGTGGGACTCTTAGCGACCCCATGGACTGCAGCCTACCAGGCTCCTCTGTCCATGCGATTTTCCAGGCAAGAGTACTGGAGTGGGGTGCCATTGCCTTCTCACTCCATCATTTGATTTCTAACATAAAAGTGTGATTTGCATAACAATAATGATACAAAATAAGGGACTAGGACGTAAATTGTAGTATATTTCTTTCAAGCTTTGAAATTAAGTTAATATTAATTGGAATTAGATTGTTTCAAATGGAGGTGCATTTTCAGTTCTTTAACAATTACTGAGTGATGGGCACTGGTATGAACTTCATCTTTGTACTTTAACATGTGGAAAAGCAATAAGGAGGCACATGTAATTACACTACAGTATAGTAAAGTCGGGAGAAGGAAGTGGCAACCCACTCCAATATTCTTGCCTGGGAAATTCCATGGACAGAGGAGCCTGGTGGGCTGCAGTACATGGGATTGCAGAGTCAGACAGGACTGAGCAACTGAGCATGTACCTGGTAAAGTCAATGGCAGGTGGAAGACAAGGTACTCTGGGATTTCTAGGGTGGACCTGGGTTAATGTGGAGGAGGTGGTGATTGAGCAGAATTCTGGTTAGAAGATGACAGATCATTCCAGAATTATGCGAACCGTAAGCCAGAACACAGAAGAAAGAAATAACAGAAGGATTACATGCAGAGCAAAGCATTTGGGAGCTCATTAAGCATGCAGAGTAAAGTGGGGAGGGGTGGTGAATGAGGCAAGAAGAAAAATGACACTACAAAACAGAATTTTCTTAATTCACGACTACTTTGTATCAGTGGATGGTAAAATTGATATGAGTGGCCTTGTGAACTTAGAAATAAGGTAAAAGATGTGGGAGGTATGAGACTTTTACAGGAAGCTTTTACTTCTACTAATATTTATTGATACACTAGTTTCCTTAGTAGAAGCTGTGGTTGCAAGTCTTCAATGGCTCCACATGTTAGCCTTCTGTTATTTCTGATAAGAGCTAGGATACCCCAGAAATCTTAGAGCATGACTCCATCCATTCATATCCACTCCTATTGGTTAAACCTATTCAGTCTGCTGGCTGTACATGTGCATGTATGTCTTAAACATAGAATGCATGCCTGTGCTCCAGGCTCTAATATCCAATTGTCTGGTCAATATTTCCAACTGATTATATCGTGTGTGTGTCTGTGTCTGTGTATGTGTGTGTACTAAGTTGCTTCAGTCATGTCCAACTCTGTAGACTGTACCCCACCAGACTTCTCTGTCCATGGGATTCTCCAGGCAAGAATGCTGGAGTAGATTGCCATGCTCTCCTCCGGGGGATCTTCCCCACCCAGGACTCTCTTACATCTCCTTCACTGTCAGGCAGGTTCTTTATCATTAGCTCTACCTGGGAAGCCCAGGCCAGGTAACCCTAATCTCACCTGTTACATTCCTGGGCTTCCATGCTTCCTGTGGTTTCCTTGTCATTTGAATCAGTAACAATGAGCTTCACACAGCTATTTGTTTAGGTGGTCCTTTGAGCCATGAAGGCATCTGAAGTATGTAAGTGAAAGAAAGAAAGTGAAGTCACTCAGTCTTGTCCGACTCTTTGTGAACCCGTGGACTGTAGCCCCGCCCCCCCAGGCTCCTCCATCCATGGATTTTCCAGGCAAGAGTACTAGAGTGGGTTACCATTTCCTTCTCCAGGGGATCTTCCCAACCCAGGGATCGAATCCAGGTCCTCTGCATTTTAGGCAGACGCTTTCCCGTCTGAGCCACCAAGGAAGTCTCTGAAGTATATCCTTCATTCTTATTCTAGAGCTTAACAGATAACAGAGATATACAATTCAGAGGAAACAAGAAAGCAGAGCTGGAAATGAGGAGGAGGTATATATGGTTCACACCAGCTCTGAGTCTCCCTCCGAGTTTTCCCGAGAGATAGTGTGATAATGGGTAATGATGTGTTTACTGAAAAAAGACAAACATCCTTCCAGCCAAACCTGTTCCTGTGTCATCAGGCAGGGTAATGCCAGCATGTGAATCTCTTCAAGAAAGCTGGAGGGATTGAGTTCTAGAATTTAAAAACAAAAGTGGGTATTTGAACACCAACTGAATTTTACCTTTTTAGAAACTGGATGTGTTATGTCGGTTACTTATATAAATCATTCAGTGAATTTATCCTTAGAAATTCAAATATTTTTTTAAGCACTTGCTTATTCCCTAAGTCATGTCCAACTCTGTTGTAACCTCACGGACTAGAGCCTGCCAGGCTCCCCTGTCTGTGGATTTCCCAGGAAAGAATACTGGAGTAGGGGCTTCCCTGGTGACTGAGTGGTAGATAATCCCCCTGCCAGTGCAGAAGAAATGGATTCGATCTCTGGTCCAGGAAGATCCCACATGCCTCAGAGCAACCAAGCCTGTGTGCCACAGCTATTGAGCTTTGCTTGAGGGGGGCCCAGAAGCCACACCTACTGAGCCCACATACTGCGACTACTGAAGCCCGTGTACCCTAGAGCCTGTGCTCTGCATCAAGAGAAGCCACCGCAGTGAGATGCTTGTGCAGCGCAACCAGAGAGTAGAAACCCATGCTGCAACTGGGGAAAAGTCCCTACACAGTAATGAAGATCCAGCACAGCAAAAAGCAAATAAATAAATAAAAATTTAAAAAAAAGAATACTAGAGTGGGTTGCCATTTCCTTCTCCATTTTAAGTACTAATGCTTTGCCAACTACATGCATAGTAGTTATCTAATAAATATAATGACTATACATACCCCACTCCAGTACTCTTGCCTGGAAAATCCCATGGACGGAGGAGCCTGGTGGGCTGCAGTCCATGGGGTCACTAAGAGTCGGACACGACTGAGCGACTTCACTACATACATGGATATGTATAAATCTTGACGCTTATACTGTTTGGGGATGCAGATAAACCTACGACTTTCGCTCACTGTTGTCACTGAAAACGTCTGACATGATTTTTCATTATTGCCATGTACTTTGGAAATGGAATTTCAGAGGCACTTCAGGTGGCATATTTGGGACAGTAAAGCTATCCCCTTGGTGATGGTTGTAAGGTCTGTTCCCTAAAGGCAAATCATAACAAATTGGCTCCTCTCCCTTATCCTAAAGCATCTCAAGTAAAATAGCAATCAGAAGAGATACACATTTAGCAGGGGGTGTACTTAGGTTACATCATCAACGATCCTGTGTCTGCAGCCCTCAGCTCACATAAATGGTGGCATTATGTCGTCTCATGCTCTACAAAGGCGGAAGTCAGCTGGGGCTGCTTGCAGACCCGCACCTGCTTCCTCTGCCTTTGTCCTCATAATTTTCGAGCATGTGTTCAGGGAGCATAAGGTCACATGAGGCAGAATTGGCCTAAAAAGACTCTGATTAACCAACACTTGGAATTACAAAAATGAGGAGACAACAATTTTTTGGCCCCTTTTGGAAAATTACTTTCAGGATCACTAATTTTAAAACTGTTACAAGACGTAAAGGAAAAAACAAAAACTAAAAATATCCCCAGAAATCCTCTAATTCTATCAGAATGGCATGCTGAAGTGGAGGGTGAGGTTTGGGATGTGATGAATCTAGTTACAGCAGATTCAGTCTATTTAAGAAAGGTGAATCATGTTCCTAAATAGCCATCAGTATGGCTATCAGATAAACTGGTTAAATCCCCATCAAGAAATTAGAAAAGTTAAAGAAGGGAGTATAGGAAAAACAAGTAAATAAGCAGAAAGTAATAGTAGAGTATGGCATCCTTGGTGGCTCTGTGGTACAATATCAACCTGCCAATGCAGGAGATGTAGGTTCAATCCCTGGATCAGGAAGGGACCCACTCCCAATACTCTTGCCTGGAGAATCCCACTGACAGAGGAGCTTGTGGGCTACAGTCCATGAAGTTGCAAAGAGTCAGACATGACTGAGTGACTGTACACACATATAAACATGTAGGTTTGCATAGATAGTTTAAAATAGCATAACAAATACAAAGATGAGAAAAAGAAACACGAATTCACACATTCTTCAAGAGAACTTTCTTGTCAAATTTTCCATTTTTTTTTCAATATGATGTCTCCTGATCTGCTGTGGATCCATGGTTGCTCCTTTTTCACAAATTAAGAACTCATGTTCTCAATTTTGTGCACGTGTATTAGCAATTGATCTTTTAAAGAATAATAGAATTCCGTATATCAGTCAGATGCAGGAAGCCACCAACGATTTTGTAATACCAATTTTATGCATTTCTGCATCACAATGGCAATATAAATACTATCAAATGGCCATGTGCAGTAATTATTACAGAGTTCTGTAGTCATAGAATGGAGCTTCTTTTGGAAATGGCCATGGATTGCTCTGCAGTTGCTAGAACAGACACAAAGATAGATAATAATAGAACATTCCAGCAAATGCCATATGGGCATGGGAAAAAGGGACGAGTACCAGGGCAGTGAGATTAAGCCAGATGATGGATTTTGAAAGAACAAACTGAAATAGAGTGGAATGTGCAAGAATTACTTCAGTTAGTTCTATTAGCTAAATGAATCCTTAAATATGCTATCTTAAGCAGATTTTAAGTTATATGTAAGGATAATTAGAGCAAACTTGTTAAAATCATCAACATCAGTTTTTACTTGCATATTTGGGAAAAGACACATCATTCACAGAATTTTAAATTGCAATCTAAAAGTCTAATAGCTATTAAGGGTCATTTATGGTCATAATAAAATAGGCCATGCATGATTTTCAATACTCACGAAACAAGATTTTCTTCTTAACTATGGTAGAGTAATTACATATCAGAAATTTTCTAAAACCCAATAAACACCCTCAAACGTATAAATCAGATTGCTGTTAGGTTTTAACATTTCCCTTCTGTCCAAATGAGTGTCTCTCAATATTAAAAGTGTTTTCCAGAACTTAGGTAAAAAATAAAGTATACTGATATATCAAGGACTTCGGGAATATCACAAATGAAAATAAATGCATAGATGTCTAGTTACTGCTGCTACTGCTAAGTCACTTCAGTCGTGTCCAACTCTGTGTGACCCCACGGATGGCAGCCCACCAGGCTCCCCCATCCCTGGGATTCTCCAGGCAAGAACACTGGACTGGGTTGCCATTTCCTTCTCCAATGCATGCAAGAGAAAAGTGAAAGTGAAGACGCTCAGTCATATCTGACCCTCAGCGACCCCATGGACTGCAGCCTTCCAGGCTCCTCCATCCATGGGATTTTCCAGGCAAGAGTACTGGAGTGGGGTGCCATTGCCTTCTCCGATGTCTAGTTAAGGTCCTAGGCAATTTCTCCTTGAATTAGAATATATTTTTTCATCTTCAAATTCAAGCCTTTATTTGCAATTCCAGGATTTTAAATTTCATCAGACTTGTCATCACAGTTCAGTGTAGAAACCTAATATTTCCTACTGACTGGCTCTGATGACTTTGCTTTCCTTATTCCTAGACAAAATGTTTTTGTTAATGGCATTTGTTTTAATTTCACATTCAGTTGCATCACCTCGATGTATCCAGCTCAGTGTGTTGCTCTCATTTTATTGTTAGAAATGTATTAATTTAGCATATTTATAGATTTCCCTGAAGAATATAAGGTGGTCGTGATCCTCTATGACGTTTATTCAGGTTGTCCCCAGTTGTAACATCATGCTAACTGTAGTGCAGTATCCTAACCAGGAACATGGCATTGATTAAACCAGTCAGTCTTATTCAGATTTCATCAATTTCATGAGAATTTATTTTAAAGTCACAGGTACTTCCCTCCCTGGCAACAACCAGTATGACCTCCATCCCTCTACTTCTGTCATGTCAGGAAAGTAGGTTATTTTCACACAGTTTAAAGTCCTTGAAATCTATAAATTGCTGAGTCAATAATATGTTCCTTTTTTTTTTTTGCTGAATGATATGGATTTACTCTATTTATTATAGTATCCTTCAACTGAAAGACATCTGAGCTGTTTCTAATTTGGGTCTATTGCAAATAACACTGGGCTTCCCAGGCAGCACTAGTGATAAAGAATCCTCCTTCTTATGCAAGGGGCGAGGGTTTGATCCCTGGGTCAGGAAGATCCCCTGGAAGAAGCAAATGGTGACCCATTTCAGTATCTTGTCTGGAAAATCCCATCGACAGAAGAAGCTAGTGGGCTACAGTTCCTGGGGTCACAAAGAGTTGGATGTGACTGAGTGACTGAGCACACACACACAAATAAAACTTGTGCATTTATTTGAGTACAGGTTTTTGTGATGTATGAGATTTAAAATTGCTTGATTACATGACATGTTACTGTCTAGTGAGAAAAGCATTTCCACTTTTCCGAAAGGACTGCACCATTTTACAGTCCCTGCAGCAAAGAGATCAGTTTCTCCACATTCTTTTCTACATCTGAAATTGACTCCATTTTTTAAAATTTTAGCTGTTCTTGTAGGTGTGATATGTCTGTATTCTTTTATTTCACATTCCCTTAAGGACTGAATATATTGACCATTTCTTTATGTGTTTATTTTGTGTCTGTATGTTCTAAGTAAATTCTCTTCCATCTTTTGCCCATTTTCCAATTGGTTTATTTTGTTTTTGAATTTTAATGCCTGTGTTTTCAGAGCTCTTTATGTATTCTAGATAATACATCTTTGCCCAATATATGATTAGCAAATATTTTCTCCTAGTCTGTAGTTTCTATACATTTTCTTAACAGGCCTATTTTTTTTAAAAAAATGAATTTCAGTTTATCTTTTTTTTCTTTTTCCTCTTTATGGATAATATATTTGATGTCAGGTCTTTCTTTGCCCAGGCCTAAATCTAAGAATTTCTTCTATTTTTTAAATTGTAAACAAGTTTATAGTTTCAATGTACACAGTTTTCTAAATATTTCTCCCAGTACTGATTTCTTTTTCCATGTATTCATTTATATAACTTTATTAGTGGTTGCTTTATTTGTTATTAATACAATATACCTACTCTTACAATCTACTCATTGCTACGTAGCAGTGCCTGCATGTTTTCATACATTGCATTTTTATTTTCATTCACATATGTATAACTGAATTTATTCTAGGCAGCATACAGTTGAATCATATATATTTTTAATACACTCTGACATCTCAGACATAGAAATAAGAAAATGTGATCTAAGACCAAGTCTGCCTGTCCCCAACTATTTGAGTCTTTCCATCCCAGGCTTTAGGCATGAGACTTAGTAAATAAATACCCATTTTTAACTCACACATATTCCAGAATACTCAACCATCTCAATTTCCTCCAAATATGTACCTGTGAACATAAGACTTCTAGCCACATAACATGCCCTTTTCACCACCCCTTCTTAATATTTCTCTCTTGTTGAGCCTCACTGTGAAATTCTGATATGTTGTTTTATATAAATTTTTCCTGCTTCATATTGAAACACGATTGGCTAATTGCTTGAGTTTTCACTCTTGTAAAGCTGTTAACTGAATGTACCATGTTCTTACTCTCCATTTCATACTCTACTATACTTTAAGAGAATTCTTAGGTAGATAGAAGCATCTTTATCTGAGCTTGTTATAAACTGTATGGCTTAGGTAACATATCAGTATTTATTTGTGCTTTCAAATATAAATATGTATTTAAATAGCTTGATTTTCCTCCATTTTCTCTCATCAGGGTCTGACAAATTCCCTTACAGAACAGTGGATTGAGAGCTGTACACCAGTCTCATTCACTCAGTCTACTCTGATCTAAAACAGTGGTTCTCTGTGATACTGACCCACTGATTTAAGACAAGCTAAACGCATCTTTCTTGCCATGAGAAATTCCTTATTGGGCTTTTGTGCAAATACACGTATGGTACATCTTCTCTAAAATCCTAGCAGATCTGCTGACATGGTCATTGGAGAATAATATTCATGCTGGATCTTGAAAGGCCAAGGGCAAAGTAAAATACAGAGAACATAAATCACAGTAGACAGTTTTCTCCCGGAACATTTGCAAAGGGGTTCTGACCAGGCACTGTGGCTGCCAGCTCTTCCAAGGACCTTCCCAGTGATGTCTACACTTTGTCCTGTTATCTGCCAATCTTAGCTGTTATCTCCCTGTGTCCTTTCTTAGCCTCCAAAATGTGCTTCCTTCTATAATCATTGAAGATGTCGTCTCTTGGCATACCCATGGCCTGGTCCTGGATTCTCTTGTTTCATTGGACTTAACTTCAGGCCTCTGTCCTTATGGAGGATAAAGTACTTTGTGTCTTCCAACTGTCTTATTTTTTGATAACTCATCAGGAACTTGATGTTAATTACAATTACTTAAATGAATTATTATAGAAATAAATGCACATAGTCAGGAATATATATGTATAAAAATACTTAGAACCATATAAAAAGAGGATTTTTTAAAAAGTTAAAGCACTTGACTTGATGTTAGAATTTAGCCTACTTCTGGAAATAGCCTGTGATACTAGAAATCCCACAAATTCATGAGTTTTAAAGTCTATTTTTATAGAAAGGCAAATATAAAGGAATGCCCTTGTTTAACTTTTCTCCTTCTCTTTTCTTTGTACATCTTAATTATAGCCATTTCCTTTGGAAATATATTTTTGGGCTGTGTTACTCTAATCATCTATTTTAAAATTATTTCAGGAAAATTCTTTCTGAAAGAATTCTGGCTCCAAATAATGACTATGATACTCTGGGGTTGGGGGCTTAGTCATATCTCAAAAGGACTGAATCCCTGCTCCACCTAAATTTCTGTACTTCCCGTCATTCAGCCATTGTACCTCCAACTTCCGCTCAATTTCTCCTCCGTCCTGTAGAATGCGTGATGCCACACCTGAGAAACTCGAATGACTGCCTGTCACGTCACCTCAATTAACTGCCCTGGGCTTCTCGTCTCTGGAAGGACACAGCAAAGGCTGCCTGATCAAACACTTACCCCCCAGATACCAAGGGCGGGATATGGCCTCCCTGTCACGGTGCAGCTGACAGGGAAGCCGCCTGCACACACACACCAGAGGCGGTGCTCAGGGGGCCGTGTTTGAACCCTTCACCCCACCTGTCAGCCTGCTGTGTTACAGGTTTAATGAATGCCCTAAAAGTTAAGAGCTCCCTCCTCAGAATGGTAAAGACTCCAGAAATAAGTCAGAGTGGCTTTTCCCTCGTTCTTTCCATGAATGTCGTTTTTGATAATCAACTTGCTTTGTGACAGATGCCTTTGGAATGGAATGAATCTGACATAATAATTTGTATGTTTCTATGACTTGGTCTCCAACCTGCCCATTTCACAGATGAGTGAGGCAGTGTACAGAGAGGATATTTGAGTCAGAACCAGTGACTCCAATGGGCCACACGTTATAAAATGGGCATTTTCCTATTGCCTGGCATTTCCCTAAAATAACAGGATTTTTAGGGTCAAGAAGAATCATCACTACTTTAGAATTTCCATGCAAGTTTAATAATGAATATATAACATTCATAAACATCTTGAGTTGAATTTCTAGCTAATATAGAATATCAAGCTCTGAAATACCAATAGGATTTTTGTGTCAAAACAGAAACAAACCACTTGTTGTTATCCCAAATGTATCAATTGTATTTAATGATCCTGGGAATTTATTTCCAAATTATTTTCAAGACAAGTAGATTCAGGATAATAGAGGACAGGGGATCACACTAAATAAGCATATAATATTTATACAGTTTGTGATAAATTCAAGTTCCCCCTATGTCATATAGCAAGTTTTCAACTTGATTCGAATGATCACAGGAAAACTGAAATCCTTAAGATCGGATTGAATTCTGTCTCATAACATAACCCTTCATTGTGCTCCATGAAACAGAATATTAGAAAACAGTTCATTTGCACAAAATATGGGCTTGCATGGTGGCTTGGGGTAAAGAATATGCTTGCAGTGCAGGAGATACTGGCTTGATCCCTGGGTTGGGACGATCCTCTGGAAGAGGAAGTGGCAACCCACTCCAGCATTCTTGCCTGGGAAATCCCATGAACAGAGGAGCCTAGTGGGCTACAGTCCATGGGGTCACAAGAGTCAGACACAACTTAGCAACTGAACCACCATCATCATATTTTTAAAAGAATATAAAGCAAGTCCAATTTCTAACCTTCTAAAGGAAAAAAGGCAGGTTGGGGGGTGACTTGCGTGCTATCTTTCTTTTCCTTGTCTTTTTAAACATGACACAAATTTTGATGTCAGCATTTTGAACCTGTTATTTACTATAGCTTCAAGCCTGTGCCCTACTGTCTGCTTCTGTGTGGGGCTGAGCCAGTGGGTGATGAGGTATTATGCAATTTAAAATAGCCCGAGGAAGCCTCATAGCAAAGTTTGCAGTTCATTCTGTGCGTGTGTGTGTGTATATATATATTTTTTCTAGTTATGTTATTTTATTTTTGAAAATCCACATTCAAATGGGGTTAAACAGAGTTATATTTTGGAGTGAAGCCAAAACGCCATGATAGCTATACATGCTGTTTAGGACAGAGTGCTTCCCAACTTAATGATAGTTATTTTCCTGTCAACTGCCATTCTGCAGGCAAATATTAATCTGAGCACAAGCTGCACTCATTGTCTCGAGGTAAGCAAATATACAAAACTCCATAATAATTTTGCCATCTCAGGAGAAATACCTTCAGTGTGTACCTTATGAGTAAAGAAAAGACGAAGAATGAGCCCTTATTTATGTTGCCTCGTATGTGACAGTCATTTTTCTAGGCACCTGTCTTGTTATAGCAAATATTTCAGGAGATACTACATAAGATGTCATTAAATTGTCTTGTCCTTTTAGTCAAGTCTAAGTAAAATTTTTTTTTACCTTATTTTTAAAATATCTTGATTGATTCTTTTTTGATATCATTCAAACATACTTCATTGAGGAACACACGCCAGAAAGAAAATGATAACAAACACACAGAGAAATATGAAAGACTAATATTTTCTGACCAAAATATGACCTTCATTAAATGTAACCGTGTTAAAACTCTACACAAATAATTTTCATTTACCAAGAATGAGTACACAAAACATTCTGTCTCACTCACTGTGTCTCGCTTTCCCCCAATTTACTATTTGAATAAAAGTAACAGTAACATGGCTTATGAATTTGATTATGCAAATCTCTTTTAAAACTTCAAATAGCACATGATAGATATAAAAAATTAATTGAATAATCATGCACCATCTTCCTAACAGGGAAAAATATTTTGTGAGAAAAACAAATGTTTGGGTCATGTAAACTGAGTAGAAAATAAAATGATAAATATTAATTTAAGGATGCCTTTAATACACAGTCAAAATTGATAAATCCAATTTATCTAATGTCTGAATTTGTCTTTTTTTTTTTTACAAATACAGTCACCTACTGCTATACAGTGGTTGTAAATAAGCACTCAGCATCTTCACTGTCTTCTTGAATTAGCTTAATACAGTTTCCCTTAAGTAATAATAGAGTATGAAAAATACAAACCTTATTTTTTCTATAATCAAATTTATTAAAAACAATATTAGAGCTTTGTGAAGCTAAATTTCTCTGTGAAATAAACCTTGAGATAATAAAGCAAATAAAATTTAGATTTTATTAAAATTTATCCTGAAAAAATTTCCCTGTGGTTTGCCAATCACAGTGATTAAATGTGTTATTTATTTCTACAGCATATTTATTATATATATTATATATTTATAATATATGATATAATATTATATATTGTATATATATTATGATATATACTAATATATGGTATTATAATATCAAATTACTCTTAGTAGAAGTATTTTCTTTGTTTTCTGTAAAATGCCAATTATTAGTTGAATTCATATTGATTAAAAAATAGAATGTTTTACTATTTTTAAAATTTTGGATATAAAATAATTTCCCAATATTTTAATAAATATGTTGCTCTTTTCTTAATATTTATTCAATCCCTCATGTAATACCATATATAAAATGATGTGAATAATACAAAGGACTTTAGAGATAAGTTTTTTTTAATAGCTTTTACCAGACAGAAAGGAATAATAATGTAAGACTGTATGCATTGTAATCAGAATCATCAGAAATCTTAGGTAACATCATGGAAGCTAAAACAACAGAACAGCGTCTTTAGAATCCTCCAGGGGTTACTTTTCCAACCTGGAATTCTGTCTGCAGACAATGTATTAATTATTATAATAAAATCAATATATTTTCTTGGAACTGCATTCCTGTGTTAGAATACAATGAATAAAACAACTTAATGTTTGCTGTTGATGACTCTATCAAATGCTGGGAAGTTAATTCAAGAGCTCATTTTATTGAATTCTTGGGATATGGTCAGACATTATATCACACTCCCTCAACTCAGCTACTTCATGACATGTACCAGGGTTAGAGAAATGGACAAGATGGTTTCTCTTAAGAGTCAGGAGGGTAAACTATCTCTTAAATACTTTGCTTATAAAGGTTGACTAGGAAGAGCTGAAATTGACCACAATTGACTCTAAGTTACTATGCAAGTCTTCAACAACTCCAGAGTTCCAAGAGAGTTGCGTGAGAAGATTCTGCCAGTTCATTTGGGGTGCAGGTGGGAGACAGATTCCTGATGCTTCCTACTCTGATGTCTTCTGGAAACCCTCTTTTGAAATGTTTATGTATTTTTTTGACATCTTTGGAATTTTTGTGATGTGCAGAACTATCTACTTGTACAAATATTTTCTCTATTTTTAGATCTTCTCCTTTCCTCTAGCTCCAAGTAGAATATTATAAAATAAGTTTCTGTCTTTTGTCTTTGATCAGCAAAAATGAAGTTTCTTGAGGATTCCTTAGACTTTCATTAAGACCATTTCTAGAGAAAGTCTAGCTGTCTGGTATTTTCTAAATGAAATAGAAGATCTTATGAATCTGGACTATTTAGAAATCCATGGAATGGACAGAAACTGTTTTGCAAACCTGGTCACAATCAGGAAATGCCCAAATTCTTTATACACATCTCTCAAACTATGAGTTTTTGTAAGATAGTTCTTTAGCTAAGGAGTATTGAAGGTCATGGTGTTCAAGATTTTACCAAGTACTCTTTGAACTCAAAAAAAAGATTTAGTTGGAGGATTAAGTTGTAATATCTGGATGTCTATCATTGTTTGGAGCAAAAAACAGATTGTTATTATTTACTGCATTTATTAATGTATCTAGAGCTTCTTTTACTTGCTAGGTCCACCATTATTCTTTTCATTGCTATGGTGGAGGATTCAAGCACTGGTGTCTGCAAGGATTTAGATCCATGAGCAAAAGGAACAAAGGCTCAAATCTAGTTCCTGAACTAAAGTAGGTTAAGGCCTGAGCTTGAAGTCTTATGGGTAGGAAATTTAATTATTTCCCCCTAACTTTACTCTCTCATTTCTATCTCCCCCATCAGTAGCCACCGCCCAACCCCAAGGCACGCAAATAACTTCCTTTCCCAAGTCTTCATCTTTCCAAAGAATGTTAATGTATTCAATGCTGATATTCAATAAAATCTCATTTCTATTTTTTTAATTTAAATTTATTTATTTTAATTGGAGGCTAATTACTTTACAATATTGTATTGGTTTTGCCATACATCAACATGAATCCACCACGGGTATACACATGTTTCCCATCCTGAACCCCCCTCCCACCTCCCTCCCCATACCATCCCTCTGGGTCATCCCAGTGCACCAGCCCCAAGCATCCTGTATCCTGCATTGAACCTGGACTGGTGATTCATTTCTTATATGATATTATACATGTTGCAATGCCATTCTCCCAAATCATCCCACCCTGTCCCTCTCCCACAGAGTCCAAAAGACTGTTCTATACATCTGTGTCTCTTTTGCTATCTCACATACAGGGTTATCATTACCATCTTTCTAATTTCCATATATATGTGTTAGTATATTGTATTGGTGTTTTTCTTTCTGGCTTACTTCACTCTGTATAATAGGCTCCAGTTTCATCCACCTCATTAGAACTGATTCAAATGTATTATTTTTGATGGCTAAGTAATAGTTCATTGTGTATATGTACCACAGCTTTCTTATCTATTCATCTGTTGATGGACATCTAGGTTGCTTCCAAGTCCTGGCTGTTAAAAACAGTGCTGCGATGAACATTGGGGTACATGTGTCTCTTTCAATTCTGGTTTCCTTGGTGTGTATGCCCAGCAGTGGGATTGCTGGGTCATAAGGCAGTTCTATTTCCAGTTTTTTTCTAACACCATACACCAAAATAAACTCAAAATGGATTAAAGATCTAAATGTAAGACCAGAAACTATAAAACTCCTAGAGGAGAACATAGGCAAAACACTCTCCCACATACATCACAGCAGGATCCTCTATGACCCACCTCCCAGAATATTGGAAATAAAAGCAAAAATAAACAAATGGGACCTAATTAAAATTAAAAGCTCTGCACAACAAAGGAAACTATAAGCAAGGTGAAAAGACAGCCTTCAGAATGGGAGAAAATGATAACAAATGATGCAACTGACAAACAACTAATGTCGAAAATATACAAGCAACTCATTTCTATTTTTCATTTTAACACACATATGTTTTATTCATTTATTATCTAATTTCATACCAATTTTTACCAAGGTGATTAAAATATATGTTTATTTGCTAAACACTTTTGAGTATATGACCTGTATAATGACACAAAGATTTTAAGGAAATAATACGGGAACTGGCCTCTGGGATCTAATCCTTTAATGAATAAAATGGCTAATTTTGTAACTATACATAATTGCAGAATCAGTAACTCATTGTGAGGTATCATGTGCCAGGAAATACTGGAAGAATGAAGGATGTTAGTGATGATATTACTAGTACTAATGACAACTACTCTGTGTAATGCTTACAACAGGTCAGCTCTCTAATCTCTTTGTACAAGTACAGTAGGGCACTGAGATGAAGCAGATGGGCTTATGATACAATGCATGCTTACTCTTATCCTTCACCTTGAACTCATCACCTCTGCAAACCTAAACCATCCTCTCTTCCCCCTGCTCTATCAAAAATGAAAATGAAAGCCCTTATCTTCTAATGGGAATGTGTAGCTAAGGTGTGGAAATGTTTGTTTAGTTGCTAAATCATACCTGACTCTTTTGTGACCCCCTGGACTGTAGCCCATCAGGTTCTTTTGTCCATTGGATTTCCCAGGCAAGAATACTGGAGTGGGTTGCCATTTGGTGTGGAGATGAGGGGATAGAAAAAGACTGCACTGAATGGGTTGTAGAGTGGTCAGAATCCCAAAGTAGTCACCCAAGGATATATTCACCCACAGTTGACCATGGCCAGCTGAACATAGCAGGATTTCCTGGGACAGTGACAGATTTGGAAGAATTCAGTTCAACCTCTCAGTCTTAGGGGCAGCTAAGAAATCTGTCTGTAGAAATCCTCCCTGGTTATGTCATAAATCTCATAATAATATCATCCCATATATGATGCTATTTTTCAGTCACTAAGTCCTGTTTGACTCTTTGCAACCCCAAGGACTGAAGCCCACCAGGCTTCCCTGTCCTGCACAAACTTCCAGAGTTTGCTCAAACTCATCTCCACTGAGTCAGTGATGCTATCTAATAACCATTTTATCCTCTGCTACCCTCTTCTCCTCCTGCCCTCAATCTTTCCCAGCATCGGGCTCTTTTCTAATGAGTCAGCTCTTCGCATCAAGTAGCTAAAGTATTAGGGCTTCAGCATCAGTCCTTCCAATGAATACTCAGGGTTGATTTCTTTTAGGATTGCCTGGTTTGGTCTCCTTGCAGTCCAAGGGACTCTCAAGCAGGTTCACCACCACCACAATTTGAAAGCATCAATTATACTATGGCAAGACTATATTGTTTTATCTTAGTTCTTACAGCAACCCTCTGAGCTAGATGTTCACATCACCTCTTTTACTGTTGCATTGGAAGAAATAAAAGCACAGAAAGCTGAACAAGGTGCTCAGGAAAGAACAGAGATTCTATGAAGGAACAGGTTTCAAAACCCATACTGCTTAGCTCTGCACTTTAATGACTACCGATGAAGATGATCACATAAACTAATAGGTAAAGGAAAAACAGGGAAAGTGACATGTAAAATAAATTATGAATCATAAGAAAAATCTTATTTAATCTTTCTTTTAAAATGAATCCATACTGATAATTTAATACAAATCCAGACTCAAAATCTGTATGCTAATTTGGGTATTATTATGGAGGATTCAGGGAATTTAAATCCTAACCTATAGAAACAGGGCATTATTTCATTATGCCTTAAGAGCTATAGGTATCAGATGGCTCAGGGTATCATGATAATAATAATTATGCAAGATTAAATATAATATTAATCAGTTCAGTTGCTCAGTCGTGTCCAACTCTTTGAGACCCCATGAATTGCAACATGCCAGGCCTCCCTGTCCATCACCAACTCCCAGAGTTCACTCAAACTCACTTCCATCAAGTCGGTGATACCATCCAGCCATCTCATCCTCTGTCGTCCCCTTCTCCTCCTGCCCTCAATCCCTCCCAGCATCAGAGTCTTTTCCAATGAGTCAACTCATCACATGAGGTGGCCAAAATACTGGAGTTTCAGCTTTAGCATCATTCCTTCCAATGAACACCCAGGACTGATCTCCTTGAGGATGGACTGGTTGGATCTCCTTGTAGTCCAAGGGACTCTCAAGAGTCTTCTCCAACACCACAGTTCAATAAACATAAAAGTCATGCATTTTTTAAAAGCTGAGTTTTTCCTCTTATACAGCAATTGGCAAATTTTGGACCTTCATGAGAATTTGTCTTCTCTAAATGGTAAATACTTGGTCAGGGAAAAACTGAACATCTGGCCCTGAGAGCCAAATAAGAAACAGGTCATCCACCAAGAGATTAATAGTTGACCTGAAAAATACCTTAGCCTTGGTACCTGGTTGAATCTCACTGCTGTGTGACTTGTTGACCTGGCCCTCCATGGGGGCCATAAGGAGGAGGCTGGAAGAAGGAGGCTGGGCGGGACCAAGTGGACAGCTCACCTTGGAAGTCTGAAGCTCACCTTGGCATCATTGGAGAGATTCATCATTTATCATTGAAGTAGTTCAAGGAAGTAATTAACCTTTGAGAATTTATCTTTTTCCCTCATGCCCCCGCAACCCCCCAACCCCTGCCCTGCCAGCCCTGATGTTGAAAGCGACACACCATAAAAGAGCATCATAAAATGCATAAAAGGGGAAAATGCATAAAATGTAAGAGAAAGAGGAAGTTGGAATCTAGGTCTCCTTGCTCAGCATTTCCTTTCCTGGGAACTGGGGCAGAGCCTGCTGATTCTCTGCTGAAATGATGGTGAGGACTTGCTTTCATTATGAGTTTCAAGGGTCTAGGGAAATTCATTTTTCCCCATCCCTTTAAAAAAGATGCTGCTCTATACAACTTCCTTTGAATATCATACCCTTTCTAAGGAAAAAAAAAGTCATTTCCTAGACTCCAAGGTTTCTAGAACACCATGGTTCTTCCTTATCTCAGGAGGAATCTAAACATAAAATGGTTGCAAAAATTATATGTATATAAGATAAATTTTTAGAAAACGCAATCAATACAACTAATGTTAACTGTCTACGATATACACAAAGTATAAAATACACATCAGAATGTTATTAACTCTTTAGAAGAATGGTCATCTGTTTAGTATAAGAAATCAAGGAAAAATGTGAGATGGCTTTAAATGAATTCATTTCATAACTTTATTGTTTCCTAAGAGAAGTGTCATCTGAAACAAATGTGGGGGAAAAGGTAAACATCTCAGATTCAAGAGGGTAAGTCACTGGTATATAATTTTCTGTACATTTTCTCATACATTTAGATTTTAAAAATTACTACTTATTCAGTTCCTCATGGATATCATTCACTGAACTCTTGTTCTGTGACAAGCATTTATTATATATTTTATTTTTCAGTAATATTAGTACTCAAGTAAGTTTGGAATTATTAATCTTGTGTTAGATATGAGGCCCTATGCAAAGAAAGATGACATCATGTCCTCAATTTTCTATGCAGTGGAGATACAAGATTCAAATTCAGTCATCAGGTAGAAACTCATACTCTTTCTACATATAAGCATTTTGGGGATTGCATTAATTACTTTCATCTTGTGGAAGTACAGTTTGTAGTATTAGAGTAAAATTAAATCTACTATTGGGGCTTCCTCGGTGGCTCAGATGGTGAAGAATCTGCCTGCAATGCAGGAGAGCTGGATTTGATCCCTGTTTGGGGAAGATCCCCTGGAGAGGGGAATGGCTACCCACTCCTGTATTCTTGCCTGGAGAATTTCCTGGATAGAGGAGCCTGGTGGGCTACAGTTCATGGGTCGCAAAGAGTCAGACATGACTGAGTGACTAACACACTTGTGTCTATTAACATATATAATTACAGTAGCTACAAGCAGATTCTATTTGCAAATCCTTACTGTGAAAAATATGTTTCATTATCTAGTTATTTCTAGAAATAACCCTTTCCAACTCTGGCATTATACAGTACCCTTTATATGGTTTGTATTCTCCTGATTGTATTATTTTTCTATTCTCAATACATATTATTTAAAAAATACATATTATTTTTCATTTTAATAAATCTTAATGAAATGCTCTTAATAAAAATTGCAATTAAAATGTCTTCTAGGAAAAATGTTATTACAACTTCACTGTATAAATATATATATTTTAAATGATTTCTGAAGTTAAAATATTTGCCTAAAAATTTAGATAAAATTTACATTAGACTCAGAAAATAAAACAGAAAATATAAAGCTTGGAATTAATACAGATAAAAACATGGAGTTAACCCATAAACACTTTTCTGATAATACTATACCATATACATCTTTAAAGTATCATTACAGTTTGAATTCCTGTGTCCACAATGCTACAGTTTCCATTTTCTCATTCAACATATTTTATCCCTTTTCTTCTGTTATACATACGCAACCTTTTAAACAATCTTGTTAATCCTTAAGTGGTATAATATGACCATAACCACAAACATTTCAAATAATGTACCAAACATCATGGGATTACTTGATATATTATATCCTCATGTCTCTAGATGGAAGAATGTGCTGTTGATGGAAACAACTTGTAAAAAGTGCATACTCATGGTTTCTACAGGGCATGAATAACCTCACAACTAAACCCTGACACGTTTATCATAGCTTAATTTTTTTAGCCCGTATTTTTTATGTTTCATCAAGGACCAATAAGTAAATCTCCCAACAAGTAAATCTTCCAAAAAACAAACTCTGGTTTTGGAAAAGAAAACAGAATTAGCAGTTTTTCAGGTGTGTGGTAGAGATGCAAAAAATGTGGAAAATGCTCTCTTGTGGCTATAGGACCTCATTCAAAAGGAATATTGTCCCTACACCAGTCAAGATGAGTGTATCCAAAACTTTGATATAAATGAATATAAAGAATTGAATGAGCTTCAGAAGATGCTAAAGATTTCCATTTCCTTGAACTGTGAAAGACCTTTGATTGAAGTCTCTGGAATTACCAAAAATGTGATACAGGCTAGAAATGCAATTGAGGGCATGATCAAGAGAGTTAGACTGTCCAAAGAACAGGAATCTCTGGCAGATCGTACCAGTGATTTTGTAGAATGGCAATATGAGGACTATAATAATATATTTCATAGTTTTGACAAAATAACCAACATGCAATTGGAGGATGCAAAGAAACAAAAGAGAAAGACAATTGATGTCAAAATCAATAATCAAAGCTACACAGTGGACTTGAAGACATACATTGCTACAAATGCAAAAGGAAACAGCTTATCTGTTCGGCGCCATACAAAATCTGAAGGTGAGCTGCCTCCATACTGGAGTGACATGAAGCAGCAGAAAGTCTGTGTGCTTGAGCTACAGCCTGATCATCCAGAGTACAAAACTGTGGCGAGCAAGTTTCAAGAGACCTGTGCACACTTGACCATAGAGAAGTTTGAGAGGATTCAGAATCCAGAGCTCTGGAAACACTATCAGACAAAGAAAAAAGACATGGATGCCAAGAATGGCCAGGTGACCAATGAGAAGCTGCTCTTCCATGGGACAGATGCTGACTCAGTGGCACTTGTCAACGGAAAAGGCTTTAACCGCAGTTACGCTGGAAAGAATGCTACAGCATATGGAAAGGGAACCTATTTTGCTGTCAATGCCAGTTACTCTGCCAGTGATGTGTACTCCAGACCGGACTTAAACGGGAAGAAGCGTATGTATTATGTGCGAGTACTCACTGGATGCTACACACTTGGAAACAATTCATTAATTGTGCCTCCTCCAAAGGACCACCAAAATCGTACTGACTCATATGACACTGTCACAGATTGTCTGCAAAAGCCAAATTTACTTGTGGTATTTTATGACTACCAGGCTTACCCAGAGTACCTCATTACTTTTAGATATTAACATTTTGGTAACCTTTGCAGAAGATATTATTTATCTATACATATCTACGGAGAAGGCAATGGCACCCCACTCCAGTACTTTTGCCTGGAAAATCCTATGGATGGAGGAGCTTGGTAGGCTGCCGTCTATGGAGTCACTGGAGTCGGACACGACTGAAGTGACGCAGCAGCAAGGACCAGTATGCTTATAGACACTAAATGAATGTTTTGAAAAAATTAAGTACATCTTTTAATATAAAAAGGTTGTTTATACAGCCACAAAATAGGGAGTGACTTGGCAGGTTATATGGAGTTAAAATACAAAGAGCAAAGAATCAGTAGATGTTCCTCTCTGTATCACTAATCAGATACTTGAAAAGGTCACTTAATAACATAGAGCATCTCTTCCCTCAAATTGAAATGAGGGCTGATTAGATAGACAAATTTAGAAGCCCTTTGAGTGCTAGTTTTGTTATCATTTTTTCCTAAAGAGCAAGAAGATAAATTCTTCGTATTTGAAGACAAAAAGACAAGACTTCTTATTATACACTTATGAAATCAGATAATGTCATAATATTTTTTTCCGTGGAAGCTAATGATGTATTTGTCTTCATTTGAGATTTCTTTAAAAAAATATCTGCAATGTGTTCTGTGCTACATGCAAAGTACCAAATGTAGGATACACAGAAATAAAATCAATATATTCCTAGCTCCAAATATTTTTCTTTTTAGTGGGAAAGAGAAAACAAGCAATGTGAATGATTTTTCCAGTGCAATAAAGGCTGTTCAGTTCAGTCACTCAGTTGTGTCTGACTCTTCTTGACCCCATGAAGCACAGCACCCAAGGCCTCCCTGTCCATCACCAACTGCCGGAGTCTACCCAAACCCATGTCTATCAAGTCAGTGATGCCATCTAACCATCTCATCCTCTGTCATCCCCTTCTCCTCCTGCCCTCAATCTTTCCCAGCATCAAGGTCTTTTCAAATGAGTCAGCTCTTCGCATCAGGCGGCCAAAGTCTTGGAGTTTTAGGCTCAGCATGAGTCCTTCCAATGAACACCCAGGACTGGTCTCTTTTAGGATGGACTGGTTGGATCTCCTTGCAGTCCAAGGGACTCTCAAGAGTCTTCTCCAACACCACAATTCAAAAACATCAATTCTTTGATGCTCAGCTTTCTTTATAGTCCAACTCTCACATCCATACATGTGTACTGGGAAAACATAGCCTTTACTAGATGGACCTTTGTTGGAAAATTAATATCTCTGCTTTTGAATATGCTGTCTAGGTTGGTCAGAACTTTCCTTCCAAGGAGTAAGCATCTTTTAATTTCATGGCTGCAGTCACCATCTTCAGTGATTTTGGAGCCCAAAAAAATAAAGTCAGCCACTGTTTCCACTGTTACCCCATCTATTTGCAGTGAAGTTATGGGACCGGATGCCATGATATTCGTTTTCTGAATGTTGAGCTATAAGCCAACTTTTCCACTCTCCTCTTTTCACTTTCATCAAGAGGTTCTTTAGTTCTTCTTCACTTTCTGCCATAAGGGTAGTGTCATCTACATATCTGAGGTTAATGATATTTCTCCTAGAAATCTTGATTCCAGCTTGTGCTTCATCCATTCTAGAGTTTCTTATGATGTACCCTGCATATAAGTTAAACAAGCAGGGTGACAATATACAGCCTTGACGTACTCCATTTCCTATTTGGAACCAGTCTCTTGTTCCATGACCAGTTCTAACAGTTGCTTCCTGACCTGTATACAGGTTTCTCAAGAGGTAGGTCAGGTGGTGTGGTATTCTTATCTCTTTCAGAATTTTCCACAGTTTATTGTGATCTACACAGTCAAAGGCTTTGACATATTCAATAAAGCAGAAATAGATGAATAGATGTTTTTCTGGAACTCTCTTGCTTTTTTGATGACCCAGTGGATGTTGTCAATTTGATCTCTGGTTCCTCTGCCTTTTCTAAAGCCAGCTTGAACATCTGGAAGTTTACAGTTCACGTATTGCTGAAGCCTGGCTTGGAGAATTTTGAGCATTACTTTACTAGCATGTGAGATGAGTGCAATTGTGTGGTAGCTTGAGCATTCTTTGGCTTTGCCTGTCTTTGGGACTGGAATGAAAACTGACCTTTTCCAGTTCTGTGGCCACTGCTGAGTTTTCCGAATTTGCTGGCATATTGAGTGCAGCACTTTCACAGCATCATCTTCCAGGATATGAAAGAGCTCAACTGGAATTCCATCACCTCCACTAGCTTTGTTCGTAGTGATGCTTCCTAAGGCCCACTTGACTTCACATTCCAGGATGTCTGGCTCTAGGTGAGTGTGAGTGATCACACCATCGTGATTATCTGGGTCATGAAGATTTTTTTGTACAGTTCTTCTGTGTATTCTTGCCACCTCTTCTTAATATCTTCTGCTTCTGTTAGGTCCATACCATTTCTGTCCTTTACTGAGCCCATCTTTGCATGAAATGTTCCCTTGGTATCTCTAATTATCTTGAAGAGATCTCTAGTCTTTCCCATTGTATTGTTTTCCTCTATTTTCTCTGAAGAAGGCTTTCTTATCTCTCCTTGCTATTCTTTGGAACTCTGCTTTCAGATGCTTATATCTTTCCTTTTCTCCTTTGCTTTTTTCGATTCTCTTCTTTTCGCAGCTATTTGTAAGGCCTCCTTATATAGCCATTTTGCTTTTTTGCATTTCTTTTTCTTGGAAATGGTCTTAATCCCTGTCTCATCTACAATGTCAGTAACCTCCATCCATAATAAAGGGTAAGGAAGGGATAATTTAAATGTTATGGAAAATCATCTCTTAGAAATAGCATAAATAAATAATCGCTTAATAATTTTTATGCTCACATAAAGTTATTTCAGAAGTTTATGAAAATATTAAACCACACTTTTTTCTACTAAAGAGTTTTGTCATATATATATATATACTTAGTTCAATGTATAAATGTTTTTACAAAATTTCATATAATCTGCTAAGCTTAGAAAACATCAAAGATATTATTATTGCAGATGACAGATATGAAGTTTCTATTTTGCAGCAGGGGTCATGAACTTTCTTTTTTTTTTTTTTTTAAATCAGTGCTAATTCATTTTTCAGAACTCAATATAGAAAAGACACCGTACTAAGCATTACAGAGACTGTGAGTTTGGGGAAAACAGGGCATTGCGACCTGGAGAAAGGAAGCAGTGTGTCCATTGGTATCACCTTCAGTCCCCCAAATCAACAAACAATTCTGTAAACTGACAATTGTGTAAACCTGGAAAGGTCATTCGATCGCAACTCAATTTTCCTGTTGATAACCATTTCTATTTATGATACCAGTATCAGCTGGGTGCTGAGAGAATATTGTGATGTTATAAATATTGAGAATGTTGAAATATAATCTAAATCCCTGGATACTCAAAGATGTATTTGTATTGCATTCCTTCTTAAGTGCTAAAATGTTCCTATTTAAAAGTAAGGCACTTTTTATAAAAGGTGAATTGGCTTTCTAAATAGCTCAAAATTATTCCAGGAAATGAAAAATAATGAAACCATCCCTTTTTTGGAACTTTGTTATTTACCCAGTAGTTTCTTGAGTGTTTCATTAATTTTTGTAACTTGTGTGATGAAAAAAATAGATTACAGATCCCCATTTTAGATTTGGAAGATATTTGTTGTAAGAATTACTTCAGAAGAGATATTCAAACAGGAAATAGTATTCTAAAGCATAGAATATGTAAGGCAGAAAATGCAATAAAATTAGCTCTTCGCTCACATAGATATTTAATTGCACATAATTGATACAAGAAAGTGTTTCATAGTTAGAAAAAGACATAAATTCATATGCTGTATTTTTGAGATTATTTGCAAATAGTAGGAAACACGTATCATCTTTTTTGAATATTCATTTATATTTATTCTGAGAGTTTGTTTTATTTTAACTTCTGTTCTCGACTGCATTGACTAATCTATAATAACTCAAAACACTGCAGAAAACCCTCTGGGAAAATCTCAAATTTGGAAAGCAAATCTATCTACAATTACTGCCTTATATACATGCCTCAATGTCATCATTTTTATTTTCAAGCCAAAAAATGTCTATATTGAGTCCTGTGACAGTCCTATCCTATGGTATTTGTTTATGGAAAAAAATATTAAAACAATTCAAGAGGAGCTGGAGGGCTTCAAAGTCTATAAATAGAATGAGCAATCTGTTTCTATAGACACGTTAATATATGTGCCAAAAAGAAGAGTGAAATTTAAATTCCAACCCCGACCAACACACTGCACCAAGGTACAGTCACATTAAATGTGATCCAGAAGCCCCACGGGGGCAGACTTGAATGTATATCGATGCTACCATGATAGTCTGAACCTTCATGATTTTTTCCTTTAAGATATATTTCTGCACTAAAGGAAAAAAAAATCAGCCAAGAATCTATATTTGTTTTTTCAATTTTATTTTATTTAACTTTACAATATTGTATTGGTTTTGCCATATATCAAAATGAATCTGTCACAGGTAAACATGTGTTCCCCATCCTGAACCCTCCTCCCTCCTCCCTCCCCATACCACCCCTCTGGGTCGTCCCAGTGCACCAGCCCCCAGCATCCAGTATCGTGCATCGAACCTGGACTGGCGACTCGTTTCATATATGATATTATACATATTTCAATGCCATTCTCCCAAATCATCCCACCTTATCCCTCTCCCACAGAGTCCGAAAGAATCTATATTTGAAAGCTAGAAAAAGAGAAGAAAAACAAGAGATCACTTCAGGTTTCATTTTAAATAAATCAATTTGTTATAAATAGAACTGAAACTCCACTGCTGGGAAGAAAAGGGCACAGAGCCTCACATTTTCACTTTCACAAGATTTTGAGAATATCATCCTAGTTTAGTGAAATCCCAAGGAAAGTTTTGGTTTGCTTGTTTATTTATTTTCAATTTAAAGTGAACATTTCCTTAAAGCAACCGTATCAGAGAAACAGAACATTTTCTCAAACATTATCCCATTTTTGCTTCCACACACTGTATTTGTTGAGTAAGAACTAACATTTATGAATGATGGTTCAGAAATATATGTCCATATCCTGAACCTGTGGCTATTACCTCATATGGCAAAATATATGACTAAAATAAGGATACTGAGAGGAGCTTAGGTTATCCAGGAGGACCCTGAGTCCAAAAATAGGTGTCCTCATTCAAGTGAGGCGGAAGGGGATTTGACGCAGAGGAGAAGGCAATGTGAAGATACAGAGATGGAGTGATAGGGCCACAAACCAAAGCACCTGGCAGCTACCTGAAGCTGGAAGAGGCAGGGAATGAATTCCCCTACTGGAGCCTACACAGAGAGGTCAGCTGTGTGACACCTTGATTCTGGACTTCCACCCTCTAGATTTATGAGATAATAAAGATTCTGGGAAAGACTGAGCTCAAGAGAAGAAGGGGCGACAGAGGATGAGATGGTTGGATGACATCACTGACTCAATGGACATGAGTTTGAGCAAGCTGCGGGAAATGGTGAAGGATAGGGAAGCATGGTGTGCTGCGCAATGGGGCTGCCAAGAGCTGGACACGACTTAGCAACTGAACAGCAACAACAAGTTTCCATCGCTTGAAGCCACCACGTTTTGGTACTTTATTATGGCATCCCTGGGAAACTAGGACAGAAGCCACAGGAAAATTGCATAATTCCTGTATTAGCAAAAGTCATTGCTAAAATGCTCTGAGAAATTAAATGACTTGCAAACAGATACTCAGCAACCCAGTTCTTCATATAAATGCAAACACCAAAATTCTCAAAGACAGTTATATTCTTTCACTCTGCACGGTAGAGGACAAATGCATGAATCATTTTTTGCATTAACATGTCTCATACAAATGTTCAGAATGGAGATTTGTGATATGTAACCATTTGTATCCCTTCCCGTAGAACAAACTATTTCTTTTGACTTGTACAGCCTGCTTGGTAGAGTTAGTTGACAATATGTTTTCTCAGCTTGTAAAATAATTAATGTAACTCGGAGGGAAGCTTCCTATAACAAACCATATGGGAATACCTTTCTGTGCTGACTTCAGTCCTTGTGGGAGTGCAAACCTTATGTTCAGATGTATTTGTTAAATCATAGGAATTCCATGGGGTTCAGCCAGCCTCATTTGTTTTTCTATGTAAGGATACAAGCTTTTTTTTTTTTTTCTTTCCTAAAGGAAAGTATAGAATGTGTTCAAACTCACAGGTAGCTTTGTGTGGAAAATAATACATTTTTTCAGAGTATTTAAGAAACTAAAAGAACATGCATATGATTCATAATTCCCTAACATTATTTAATAGTTTTACATACATCTAGACTCTTGTTTCTTGTCATTTTCACCATTGCTTTAATATATAATTTTAGTATGCCATTATCGGTAACAAAGGGCTGCTATAATGAAATGTCATAGATCAGATGGCATAAAAGAAATCTTTATTCCTCACAGTTCTGAAGGCTGGAATGTCCAAGATAATGGCATGAACAGGTTCAGCGTCTGTTGAGAACATGCTTCCTGGTTCATAGACGCTGTCTTCTAGCTTTACCATCACATGGGTGAAAGGAGCTAAGGGGGTTCTGTGGGTCCTTTTCTATCATGATCTCATCACCCCGAAGAGCTTCACTTTCCAACACTGTCATCTTGGAGATCAAAACTTCGACATAAATATTTTGGGGGACACAAACATTCAGGCCATAGCAGGCGCTAATCTGATCATGAAGACTTTACCATTATGACCTCATTACTGCCCCCCAAAAAACCCCACCCACTCCCAAGTGCCATCACATTGGATATTAGGGTTTTAACATATGAACTGAGGGACATAAATATACAATCCAAAATGAGTAGATTCCCAGTGTTATAAGCAACAGAACTAGGGTTCTGATGTGGCTGTTTCTGGGGTCCAGGCTGATCACTTCATGATATTAGAACAGGAAGCTGAGGCCATCCCAGGAGGAGCTGGGACATGCCACACTGAGAAGTTTGTTTGCAAATTGCTAGATAACGAAGTTCCATTGCAGGATTCGAAGAAGAAAATGGCAAGTTGTGGTTGTGCTTTAAAGCGATGATCCTGGAAATTCCATTAGGATGGATGGACGAGAAGGGAACTTGGAGTCAGTCTTCAGAAAGAAGGCTACTGGGAGAGTCTAGTTGAAACTGGAGGCAGCTGGATGAGGCTGAAGGTAGAACATGTCCAACAGGGGAGTCTGGGGCTACATGGAAAATACCTTGATTTGGATGAATTTAGGACACAGGATCAAATGTTCCATAAGATTTAAACCAATATAGATACTCAGTGCTTGCAAAGGTCTCATTAATACTGTAAATGTTTCATCAGCTCTTCTCATTCCAGTGAATAGACTGTAAAAATATTAACATGAGCTTTTACGTGCTTAGTTGCTCAGTCGTGTTTTGACTCTTTGCAACCCCATGGAGTGTAGCCCATCAGACTCCTCTGTCCAAAGGATTTCCCAGGCAAGAATACTGGAGTGAGTTGTCATTTCCTACTCCAGGGGATCTTCCTGAGTAGGAAAACCCCATTTCCTGTGTATCTTGCATTGGCAAGGAGATTCTTTATCTGCTAAGCCATTAGGAAAGCCCAGATTTTTATATTTGCACTGTTTCTTCAGAACTATTTTCTTCTGTAGTGAATCCAGTAAATTTGCTAACAATTTAAAATAGTTTTTCTTCCTAAAACCAGACTCTCAACCAAGTGCATTGCCTTGGTTATGAGACCAATGCAGTTGGATAAAATAACAAAATTCACAATTACAGGGTTCAAATAAAAGGACTATTCTTCTGATGGCATCAGAGACAATTTCATAATAAACACTGTCATACAAAAGTGCATTTGTGATGAGAAATTACTTATCCAATTGGACATATAAATTATCCCCCAACTCTGATATGGTATGTTTATAAGAGGTGGTAAATACTGTACTTTTAACTGTGAGTCACAAAGGAGGAATAGATAAAAATAAGATCCCAGAGACACAACAGGAACTTTACTGATTTGGCTTTATATTGATTTCTTCCTGTAGTCCTCATAGTATACTTATTTTGTTGGAAATATTACTTTGTAAGTAGCATTTTACTGGAGATAAACACTGGAACATTCTCATTGGAAATGACTTAGTCCATTAACAAAAATGCACGTGAAGACTTTGCGGATAAAGATCTCTGCTGGCCCCATAGAATACTTGTAGCATAGAAAGGTCAGGAAAGGTAAGAATATGCTATTTGCTGTGTTCTTCCATTAGTGTTTTACTGTCTTATCCTGTTATATACATGTTCCATAGGAAAAGAATAAAATATTTCAATGACATAAACATTCAGAACCAAAGAAAAAGGATGTTAGTAATTAATCAAGTAGTAGGAAAAGCAGAATGAGATGAGTGCAAATATAAAGGATGTAATATTATCACACCAGCAGCATAGAATAAAATATTAATCAGATGAAGACAAAATTAATAATATTTCAATCCTTAAAGTGAATTTTAATTATTATTATCCTAACTGCTAATTGATCAAGAAGCTGGTGCATTTACCAAAAAATCTGAATAGTAACTACAGAGCCTATAGCTAAGGTCACACTTAATTTTTCTTTTAAAATATTACCAATGTGCAAATTTGGCAGGGTTTGTGCTAGAAGTCAAAGAAGACTGAGCATTATAAGCCAGGCATTGTAATAGCTTTTACAGCACTAAAAAATGAATGAAATGAAGAATCTCCTCCTGGGTGTAGAAGGATGTTTTAAATACTGGCATTGTATATGCAAAGATGTAAAATAAAATGATGTTTTTAAGTACTGGTGAGAATTCAGGGTGTTTTCAGTGGAAACTATATAGTGAGACTAAAAGATTGCTTTGACTTGGATAACTTAAAGTATTCAGGGTTAGTTGACATAATGCTTATTTCACAAGGTAGGCATCAAATGAGATAAGTCCTGTAAAACCTCAAGTGGAGATCACCACCCTCAACACACTTCCATTTTCACTCACAACCATGACAAAAAATTCCTTCAGTTCTGAGACTCAAGAAGAAAACATCCATTCTAAGCACCAGATGGATATCTATCATCTGTCCCAGGATAAGCCCCTCCTCTGAACGCTTTGCACACAAGCAACTTCCGTGGAACTGTGGGTGAGTTAGTTAACGCCCCTAAACGGTGTGTCAGAGCACCAATGACTAGCTGCCCCATCCTCACTTCCTCCAGGTGCACAGCCTGGGAAGTGTTCTGTGTGCGTTCCAGAAATCACTCAGTACCACATGTATGAGTCACACTCACATACAGCCTTTCTTCCCTCTCTGTCTCAGGCTTCCCCTCCCACACTGTCCTCCGGGGTGCACGTGAGCTACGTCACTTCAGTCGTATCAAACTCTCTGTGACCCCACGTGCAGTAGCCTGCCAGGCTCCTCTGTCCCTGGGATTCTCCTGCCAAGAATACTGGAGTGGGTTCCCAGGCCTGCCTCCAGGGGATCTTCCCAACCCAGGGATCGAACCTACGTGTCTTATGTCTCCTGCATTGGCAGGCAGGCTCTTTACCACTAGCCACCACTTGCCTCCTCTCAAATAAACTACATGCACACAAACCCTTGTCTCAGACTCCATCTGCAGGTAAACCCAAAGGAACATCCTGACATGTAATAGGTACGCAAATGACAGATTCCTTTTATCTGTTCTAATGCATTTAAACTCTCTGCAGTGCCGACCAAAGTAAGTGCAATTTTCTCTTTCTGGCAACCAAGGTCACCCACAGAATGACCACCGATTTTGTGTATGACACATCGTGATACACGACTTCCCTATGGGGACATTACTCAGCTGTTCTTAATGCATTCCTTATTTCCCACAGTTGTGCTTTTCCACATGATCTTTAACTGCTCAGAATGCTCTTAATCCCATTTTTGCACATCAAAATTTTATAGAGTCTTTAAAAGGCTCATCAAATACTATCACCTACAAAAAGCCTTTTCAAAATCTTTCCTACCAAATGTTCCTTTTCCTGTGGGGTTCAGTTAAACCCCAAGAGTGCTTTATCTGGAGCTCTTATGTAGCTTTAAATTGGATAATCAACTAGGATGTACTTATTTCCTAAACTCTGCTAAATTTTAAGCTGCACAAGCATGTGTCCTAATGTTTTCATATTTCTTACTTTATTTGACATGCTAATGATTTGTGTATGTGTGGGTATATGTGTGTATCCTCTGTAGAGCTTTATATTAAATAGATATAATTGATAAATAAAGTAGTTACTTCAACATTATTTTTCATTATAAAGATTATATATGCTAACTGCAGAAAATTTAAAAAGATAATGAACAAAAATGCCCAGCTCTCACTAGCCAGAGAAAGCTATTAATATTTTGCCACTTGATACTTTTTAAATGTTTAAATAGAGCTAATCTTATTTTCATATCTGATATTAAAGTTTATAGACCACATTATTAATAGACATTTTTTAAAATGTATATAAAGTAAGCCACAATATACCCATTAATATATGATTATTTATAGACTTGAAAATGTAGAAAAGACTCCTTTCAAATAGATATGAAATGCAACATTTATCTCTGAGGATAAGTATTTCCTTGTAATGTCTTTCCTGAGTGTATGTGTATGTGTGTGTTGTGCTAAGTTGCTTCAATTGTGCCCATTTTTGTGACCCCATGGGCTGTAGCCTGCCAGGCTCCTCTGTCCATGGAATTCTCTAGGCAAGAATACTGAAGTGGGGTGCCATTTCCTCCTCCAGGAGATCTTGCTGACCCAGGGATCGAACAAGCCTCTCTTGAGACTCCTGCACTGGCCGGCAGGTTCTTTACCAGTAGGGCTTCTCTATGTGCTTCTAATCTATATGTGTGTTTATAATTTAAAAAGAGGAAATATTCTCTCCTTTTGCACGTGTGTATAGAATTGGTATTGTTTCTTAAATATTAGCAACATTAACAATATTATGAAAAACTGCAAAATATTAAATATTTAATAAAATTCTGCAGTAAATGTATGTGGTCCTAGAGTTTTCTTTGTGCAAAGGTATGTAACTAAAATTTTATTTTTAAAGTAGGTATAGGTTTTCTCATGTTTTTCACTTTCTTCATGAATGAATTTTGGTTAGTCTTCTTTAAAGGAATTTGTCCAGATTATATAAACTGTTGACTTTATTGCTATAAATCATTCATAATATACATTTTTTACCTTTTAAAAATGTAATATCTGTAATAATATATCTTTATCATTCCATATATTGTTATTTTTTCCTTCCCTGTTTTATCTGTATGCCAGTGTTTATTACTGATCTTCTAACTATTTTGACATGATTGATTTTTTAAAAATTGTTTTTCTATATTTTATTTCACTGAATTCTGGTCTAACATTTATTATTTCTTTTCTTAATTTGTTCTCATTTGTCTAGAGTCTTTAAAGATGAGCAGGATTTTTTTAAAGGATATACTGCAGTTATATATTTTGGGGAAAAATACCACAGAGGTGAACATATCTTCTCTTATCACATCCTTTATGGGGATACATAAGTCAACCCTACTTACCCCAAGTGGTGTTAACAGCAGTCACATGGCCAAGATATTGCTACATTTCTTTTAAAACTACCTGTTATCCTTTACAGAATCTATTATTTCAAAACACGAACTAAGTCTAGCCCATATCTCCCTGGGGAAGAAATCAGCTCCATCACCTGGAAGAGAAACACTCTCATTCCAGCCATCCCCACTTCAGCTGCTTGTCTCTGACCTCTCTTCAGTGTCTCTGTTCAATGGACTTCTGCCATTCACTCCCACTATTTTGTAAACTGTATTCGTACTATCACCACTGACCATCATTTTAGTTCACTGATTCCTAAGATGTGGATGTTCACTCTTTCCATCTCTTGCTTGACAACATCCAATTTACCTTGATTCATTGACCTGAAATTCCAGGTTCCTATGCGATAGCTTCATTCTTTCTGGAGATGTTAGTAATTGCCCTCCACTCTTCCCCAGTAGTTTTTTTGACACCTTCTGACCTGGGGAGCTCATCTTCCAGCATCTATCTTTTTGCCTTTCATACTGTTCATGGGGTTCTTAAGCAAGAATACTGAAATGGGTTGCCATTTCCTCCTCTGGTGGACCCCATTTTGTCAGAACTCTTCACTATGTCTTGGATGCCCTGCATGGCATGACTCAGATCTTCATTGAATTATGCAAGTCCCTTTACTAGGACAAAGCTGTGATCCATGCAGAGGATGGAGTCTTTATCTACTGTGAAATATTAGGCATACTTTGTCATTCTCTTCCATTACAAAAGCATTCTCATGGCAAAGATCAGGTTCTTCTGGAAGAAATAAGGGCTCTGCAAAGGAAAAAAAAAATAGCTGAATATGCTACGCAAATGGTTTGGTATTTCATGTGTCTATATTTCTTGTGAAATTGATATAGCTAACTGCATCCTTATAGGTTGATGTGACCACCTGTATCTCTCGTACAAACACAGGTAAGTGGAAGGAGTTGAAAACTCCAATTGAAAACATATTGGAGTTTTCAATCTTAAGCTGTCAGCTCGTTAGCCTTTGCATAATGAGAACTGTTCTCAAAAGCATACTTTGAATACAAACCCACTGTTAACATTCAGAGCTAAACCAATTGTGGCGTCAATTAACTTGGGTCCTGTAACGTGTGTGAACATGAGTTGACATGTGATCTGGAGACACGCATCTCGGGATCCACACAAGTTGAAGGCAGTCTGCAGAGGGCTTTCACAGCAGTTTGCAACGGGGCGGGGGTGGGGCGGGGGGGTGATTTGCAAGGAGATCAAACCAGTCAATCCTAAAGAAATCAATCCTGAAAATTCATTGGAAGGACTGATGCTGAAGCTGAAGCTCCTAAACTGGCTACCTGATGCAAAGAGCTGACTAGTTGGAAAAGACCCTGATGCTGGGAAAGATTGAGAGCAGGAGGAGAAGAGGGTGGCAGACAATGAGATGGTTGGATGGCATCATCGACTCAATGGTCATGAGTTTAAGCAAACTCCAGGAGATAGTGGAGGATAGGGAGGCCTGGCGTGCTGCAGTCCATATGGCTGAAAAGACTTGGACGTGACTTAGATACTGAAGAGCAACAACAGCAACTACTGACTGAAAGTTTGTTTTCCCACAAGACTTACAGGCTGAAATCCTAATGCACCTGTGTGATCATCCTAGGAGGCAGGGCCTTTGAGAGGTGATTAAGTCATTTAGGGTGGAGTCCTCGTGGTTGAGGTAAGAAGAGACACTGAAGAGACTATATCTCTTGGTCTCTACCACGTGAGGGCAAGAGAAGAAGACATCACTTGCAGCCCAGAAGAGAGCACTCACCAGAAACTGAGCTCTGCCAGGTCTAGGTAGAACCTCCCTGCTTCCAGAACTGTGAGGAATAAATCAGTATTTTTAAGTGTCCCAATCTAAGGTAATATTTTATAGCAGCCTGACCTAAGTCAGCATCAGGTGCAAAGTAGCATGAAATTAAATATCTTTATGTGCTTTGACTGCAGGAGAGGAACTGTCTGGGGCAAAGTGCCCACAAGACAGTGTGCAGGCAGGTGATGGTGTTTGTAATGATGGCAACTGAATCAGCCCATAGAATCCCCCTCCCTGCCCCACGCTGTGGGTGGTATCAAAAAGCAGAGCAAATACCGGCTCTGATATTGATGAAAAGAGGATTCCTATGAATGCCTCTTCCTGGCTTAAGAACAGGAGATTTGTTATCAGGCTGACACAAGAAGCCCAAATCCAGTGAGGCTTCCAGGTTGCAAACATTTTTCTCTTATGTCTTTGAATTTCTGTTAAAAACCCCATCATAGGATTTTGTGGAATAAATATAATTTTGAGATTATTCATAGATACTTGAAAATGGTATTTATAACTGTGAAATAACTGTGAAAAACCCATAAAATTATGATAGCCAAGTGAAGAACTCATAGAATGTGTTATATAAAATTGTAGGTTACTTGCTCTTAGTAAATTATTTCTGAAAGAATACTACTCCTGTTCATCCCCAAGTAATATACAGAAATTGAAACCAGGATGAGAAGGACACTCTTAAATGTCAATATGCTCTGCAGGAAGGTGAAAGAGGTGAAGTTTTACTTTCTAAGTCAGCTGCAGAAGTTTGGATCCAGATGCACAAAGTAGCCACCTACCCCTCTTATTGAAAACAACACACCCAAATGAGACCTTTGAAAGAATAACATAGCAATTTCTGTGAATCTAAGGGAAAGTTTTACAGGGATATGATACTATGTTTTCTAGTAAGTAGGTAAGAGCTGTTTTGTTGTTGCTGTTTAATCACTTAGTTGTGTCCAACTTTTTTGCAACCCCATAGAGTGTAGCCCACCAGGCTCCTCTGTCCATGGGATTTCCCAGACAAGAATCCTAGAATGTGTTGCCATTTTCTTCTCCAGGGGATCTTCACGATCCAGAAATCAAACTTTCATCTCCTGCATTGAAAAGTGGATTCTTTTTACCACTGAGCCACCAGGGAAGATAAGGGCTGAGTGTTTTAAACTAAAATAGTGACATATGACGGGGAAGGCAATGGCACCCCACCCCAGTACTTTTGCCTGGAAAATCCCATGGACGGAGGATCCTGGTAGGCTCCAGTCCATGGGGTCGCTAAGAGTCGGACACGACTGAGCGACTTCACTTTTACTTATCACTTTCATGCATTGGGGAAGGAAATGGCAACCCACTCCAGTGTTCTTGCCTGGAGAATCCCAAGGACGGGGGAGCCTGGTGGGCTGCCGTCTATGGGGTCGCACAGAGTCGGACACGACTGAAGCGACTTAGCAGCAGCAGCAGCAGCAGCAGTGACATATGAAAAATGGGGACAGCCACAGAGGCACCTCCTCAGAAACACAGGTGAGACTTCAAGATACTCATCAGAACAACCCTGTGTACCTAAAGGAGTTCAGGGCAGCTGTGATCAGAACTGACCTTCAGGCCACCTCCATGTTTCTCTAGGCGTGAGTCAGCATAGAACTGCTCCTACATCTCTGCCATTGAGGCTGAGTAACCTACCACCTTCCAAGGACTATCTTCAAATCCACCTGCTACTAGCTGGTTTTCTTATACCTCAGTGGCTGACCTCCTTAGGTTTTCTAGAACCTCCTCACCTAAACATCAAAATTAAGAAAGAAAAATTCTCTGGACCTGGACCTTGGACAGTTCACTTTCTTGCACGTGGAGATGAGTCCATGAATATTCATTACACTGACAAAATGGGAATAACCATAGGTTTTTGCCTACATTAATCTCAATTGGTAGAGAATAATTATCTTTTAAGAGCTATGTGGAGGAAAATCATAAACTTCTAGATAGAAACTGTTGAAACCTGAGAAATGTTACATTTAGAATGAGACCCTATGAAATAGCAGGTGCCAAATATGATGAGTAAAGTAATAAGTGTAAAGCAATTGAATGAGTTAAATGCCTTGGGTAAATGCCTCAGCTAAATGATAGTTGAATCATAAGTTCACATGAGTTAATGAAAAAAAATCCATCAAATCAGCTATCTTTGCTACATGAGTTTTGTAACACTTGTTTTTCCCTGAAGAATATTAAATGGCAAATTTCCAAAATTTCAGGGAAAATTAAATGTGAATGTAATTTATGGCTCAGAGAGATATTCAAACTTTTCTAGTAAAGATTATTAAAATCTCAGGTTCTAAGATCTAGAAGATCTGTAAACACACACACAAAGAATATGTCATAACATCACATGGAAGAGGTGTTTCTAAGCACAACAGAAAATTCAGAAAAAAAATATGTTGTTTAATATATCACCAAAAAATGTTAAAATAGAAGTAACATATTTGAAGAGAAGAAAACAGTTGATTTTCACCGGGGACTGATTTATTGTTTTTCTAGGCCGAGAAGGTAGCCTGTCCTAGTCCCGTGTAACAAGCAAACTCTGCTGCTGTCCAGGGTCCTGTTATCCAGGATGGTGGCATCAAGGCCTGTACGAAGCCAGCTGTCTCTGGTAGCTGTTTTTGTATCATCTAACCTCATAAGTAGTAATGCCAGAGTTCAGGGCCACCAGACAAAAGGGAAGCATGCAAATCTAATAACCACCTGTGCATTCCAGGGCACAAGGCAGGAGTGGTTGTGGAGAAAAAGATCGATTTGACAGCTGGTCATCTGGTGCCTGGGAGCTCAGGTGGTGAAGACTCCTGTCATCAGGGCAGGTCCCGTGAGGAAGCCCAGCCACACTGTGCCTGTTCTCGTTCTGACCACTCAGCTCTCGTGGGCCGCATCCCTGCTGGTGGTGTGCAGGGTCAGGGAATGTGAGGATGGTGTTCCCAGTGCCCGTGTGTGAGAACAACTGGGGGAAGCAGGACATGCCCCTGGGTGTTGACAGAGGCTGAGCTACTGAGCACAGCCCTGCAAGTGTTCAGTTCTGTCTGTGGATGGAGGAGGAAAATGTGGGCTTGTCATTGTTGTTCTGTCGCAAAGTCATATCCAACTCTTTGTGACCCCATGGACTGCAGCACACCAGGCTTCCCTTTCCTCCACTATCTCCCGGAGCTTGCTCAAACTCATGTGCATTGAGTTGGTGATGCCATCCAACCATCTCATCCTCTGTCTCCCCCTTCTCCTCCACCTTCAGTCCTTCCCAGCATCAGACGCATTTTCTAATGAGTCGGCTCTTTGCATCAGGTGGCCAAAGTATTGGAGCCTCAGTGTCAGCGTTGGTCCTTCTGATGAACGTTCAGTGTTGATTCCCTTTAGGATTGAGTATGGGTGAGTGAGTATCAAAGCAAATCCAATGTGAGAATGAGAACCGGAATGCACTCAAACAAAAAAGTCTCCAATAGCATCCTCTTAGTTTTTCTGAAGCATGCTGCCTCAGGATTACAACACAGGGTTAAAAATGCACATACCTGCATATAGATGCTTTTACAAAATAAGACTGCGTGATTTAAACAGCGCATTGCACTTATTATCTGTTATAAATTATTTAAGCAAAATTAAGCACTAGTAGGTCTCAGAGACTATACCAAAAAATAGCAATCTCCTTGAAAAGATTTCAGAGGAAGAGTGGGCATGACTTCATCCTAAATTGCATAGATACGTTGAGGTAAAATATATGGTTGATAGGAAAATCTTTCTATTTATTCATTTATTTATATATTTATTTTGTTTAATTGAGCTTTGTACCCATCATCACCTGTAACTGAAGCAAAAGACCACAGTGACTTTAACTTGTTGTTGTTCAGTCGCTAAGTGGTTTCTGAATCTTTGCAACCCCATGGACTGCAGAATGCCAGGCATCCCTGTCCTTCACTATCTCCTGAAGTCTGCTCAAACTCATGTCCATTGAATCGGTAATGCCATCCAACCATCTCATCCTCTATCACCCCTTCTCCTCCTGCCTCAAGCTCATTCAGCATCAGCGTCTTTTCCAATGAGTAGGCTCTTGGCATCAGGTTACCAAAACATTGGAGCTTCAGCTTCAGCATCAGTCCTTCCAATGAATATTCAGGACTGATCTTTAGGATGGACTGGTTGGCTCTCCTTTTAGTCCACGGGCCTCAGGAGTCTTCTCCAGCACCACAATCTGAAAGCATCAGTTTTTTGGCCCTCTGCCTCCTTTATATTCCATCTCTCATATGCATACATGGCTACTGGAAAAAGCATAGCTTTTACTATATGAACCTTTTTGCAAAGCGATGTCATAAAGTTGTATTTTTTCCTCATTTTTGCCTTCAGCATAATATTATCAGCTACCTGGCATCAGGCATCCAATCCCTTTCTGTTTTCATGCTCTGGACCACCTAAACAGGCCTATGTGGGCTTAGCTGGTGCACCACCTCACCCCTCATCATAATAGTCCTTCTTTGAGCTGATGGAGAGGCTAAATGGGGGGTCCACTCATCTCTAGGGACATGAGCAGAGAGTTGCCGAGGCAACTTTGGGTATAATAAGAATTAACCAGGTGGCCAACAGAGCCCCTAAGGTGGCTGCAATGGAGACAGTGAGGGCACCATGTGTCCTATTAAAAGTGCATGCACGCTTTCCCAATCATGTCCAACGCTTTGCAACCCCATGTGGAAAATTCTGAAAGAGATAGGAATACCAGACCACCTGACTGGCCTCTTGAGAAACTGTATACAGGTCAGGAAGCAACAGTTAGAACTGGACATGGAACAACAGACTGGTTTCAAATAGGAAAAGGAGTACCTCAAGGCTGTATATTGTCACCTGCTTATTTAACTTATATGCAGAGTACATGATGAGAAACACTGGGCCGGAGGAAGCACAAGCTGGAATCGATTGCCGGGAGAAATATCAATAACTTCGGATATGCAGATGACACCACCCTATGGCAGAAAGTGAAGAGGAACTAAAGAGCCTCTTGATGAAAATGAAAGAGAAGAGTGAAAAAGTGGGCTTAAAACCACTTTTTCAGAAAACCAAGATCATGGCATCTGGTCCCATCTCTTCATGGGAAATAGATGGGGAGACAGTGGAAACAGTGTCAGACTTTATTTTTTGGGTTTCAAAATCACTGCAGATGGTGATTGCAGCCATGAAATTAAAAGACACTTACTCTTTCAAAGGAAAGTTATGACCAACCTAGATAGCATATTCAAAAGCAGAGACATTACTTTGCCAACAAAGGTCCGTCTAGTGAAGGCTATAGTTTTTCCTGTGGTCATGTATGGACGTGAGAGTTGGACTGTGAAGAAAGCTGAGTGCCAAAGAATTGATGCTTTTGAACTTGGTGTTGGAGAAGACTCTTGAGAGTCCCTTGGACTGGATGGCATCACTCATTCGATGGACATGAGTTTGAGTGAACTCCGGGAGTTGGTGATGGACAGGGAGGCCTGGCGTGCCATGATTCATGGGGTCACAGAGTTGGACACGACTGAGCAACTGAACTGAACTGAACTAAGACTGCAGCCCACCAGGCTCCTCTGACTAAGGCCTGTTAAAAGTAGGGATTCTCTTATTGAGAATCTTATTGAAAACAAGGGAGAAATGGAACTTGCATGAAACTAGCAGCTTCACAAAGCTATGCCAAGCTTGTTTTTAAGAATACATTTTAAGTTTTGTTTTGTTTTTTTTTTTCCAGAACTTGGACACATAACAATGATGGTAAAATTTGAGACTATGAAAAATAGGAAATACATATTTACTTAGAATACCCAAGGAATAATAATATAAACGCCCTGTTGGTTAATGATTGGTCATTTGCTAAATCGTGTCCAACTCTTTGAGACCCCATTGACTGTAGCCCACCAGGCTACTCTCTCCATGAAATTTCCCAGGCAAGAATACTGAAGTGGATTGCCATTTCCTTCTCCAGGGGATGTTCCTGATGCAGGGGTCAAATCCATGTCTCCTGCATTGGCAGGTGGATTCTTTTACCACTGAGCCACCAGGGAAGCCCTGTGTAAAGCGAAAATGTTAGTTGCACAGTCATGTCTGACTCTGTGACCCCATGGACTGTAGCCCACCAGCACCTCTGTCCATGGAATTTTCCATGCAAAAATACTGACATGGGTTGCCATTCCTTCCTTCATGGGATCTTCCTGACCCAAGGATCGCACCTGGGTTTCCCGCATTGCAGGCAGATTCTTTACCATCTGAACCACCAGGGATGCCCCAGGGAAGCCATGTAGACATTACTAATTGTCAAATAATTGTAGTCATTATTACTTGTAAAAGTCAACTGGGCCATTACCCAGATAAACTTCAGTTCAGTTCAGTTCAGTTGCTCAGTCTTATCCGACTCTTTGCAACCCCATATATAGCAAGACTCCAGGCTTGCCTGTCCATTACCAACACACGGAGTTTACCCAAACTCATGTAAATCGAGTCGATGATGCCATCCAGCCATCTTGTCCTCTGTCGTCCCCTTCTCCTCCTGCCCCCAATCCCTCCCAACATCAGTGTCTTTTCCAGAGTCAACTCTTCCCATGAGGTGGCCAAAGTATTGGAGTTTCAGCTTCAACATCAGTCCTTCCAATGAACACCCAGGACTGATCTCCTTTAGGATGGACTGGTTGGATCTCCTTGCAGTCCAAGGGACTCTCAAGAGTCTTCTCCAACACCAAGTTCAAAAGCATCAATTCTTCGGCACTCAGCTTTCTTCACAGTCCAACTCTCACATCCACACATGACCACAGGAAAAACCATAGCCTTCAGTAGATGGACCTTTGTTGGCAAAGTAATGTCTCTGCTTTTGAATATGCTATCTAGGTTGGTCATAACTTTCCTTTGAAGGAATAAGCGTCTTTTAATTTCATGGCTGCAATCACCATCTGCAGTGATTTTGAAACCCAAAAATAAAGTCTGACACTGTTTCCACTGTCTTCCCATCTATTTCCCATGAAGAGATGGGACCAGATGCCATGATCTTGGTTTTCTGAAAAAGTGGTTTTAAGCCCACTTTTTCACTCTTCTTTTTCATTTTCATCAAGAGGCTCTTTAGTTCCTCTTCACTTTCTGCCATAGGGTGGTGTCATCTGCATATCCGAAGTTATTGATATTTCTCCCAGCAATCTTGATTCCAGCTTGTGCTTCCTCCGGCCCAGTGTTTCTCATGATGTACTCTGCGTATAAGTTAAATAAGCAGGTGACAATATACAGCCTTGAGGTACTCCTTTTCCTATTTGGAACCAGTCTGTTGTTCCATGGCCAGTTCTAACTGTTGCTTCCTGACCTGCATATAGGTTTCTCAAGAGGCTGGTCAGGTGCTCTGGTAGTCCCATCTCTTTCAGAATTTTCCACAGTTTATTGTGATCCACACAGTCAAAGGCTTTGGCATAGTCAATAAAGCAGAAATAGGTGTTTTTCTGGAACTCTCTTGCTTTTCCAATGATCCAGCAGATGTTGGCAATTTGATCTCTGGTTCATCTGCCTTTTCTAAAACCAGCTTGAAAATCTGGAAGTTCATGGTTCACGTACTGTTGAAGCCTGGCTTGGAGAATTTTGAACATTACTTTACTAGCATGTGAGATGAGTGCAATTGTGTGGTAGTTTGAACATTCTTTGACATTACCTTTCTTTGGAATTGGAATGAAAACTGACTCCTGTGGCCACTGCTGAGTTTTCCAAATTTGCTGGCATATTGAGTGCAGCACTTTCACAGCATCATCTTTCAGGATTTGAAATAGCTCAACTGGAATTCCATCACTGCAGGGAGCTGGCAAGAGGACCTCCGCCCATGGCAAAGGTCATGAGGAAGGAGGCTCGACATATGCAAAGGCAGGATCCAGCCTCAGGAGTCCCCCCTGGAAATCTTCGAGCATCTACCCCCATAACCAGAGCCTGCCTACTTTACTACTTTGTGCTCTCACCTACACCTCAGACTTTACGGGGTGCTGTCCCCCACTACCTCTCTCTGAAATAAGAGTTAACTCAGAGCTCTAGTTAATAAAAATTCCTGGATGTGATAGTGTTTTAACCTACAAACTCCTCTGAAGGTTCTCTAGCCTGCCTGACAGGCTTGTCCGGCCACAGGTGATTGCTCATAGCCTCCCAACCATGAGAGGCATGAGATGATTTAAACCTTCTAAAAACTGGTACTTTAGAGAAGTTAGAAAACTATTAGTATAAGTATAGTGGGCTGATTAGAAATTGTATTGGTGAAGGGTTTTTCATTTGTTGAGCCAATGTTTGCTAAGTCTCCACATCCCCTGCCCTTACACACATTAATGAATATATAGAAGAAATAGGTATTAACCTTTGATATTAATCACGTTAGACTTTAGGCTAAGTAAATTCATTCCTTAATTAAAACCCACAACACCCTCACCCTATAGGAATGTAACTTTATCTGGTACCTTCAGAAGGTGGCGTCTGTTTTAAGAATAATCACCCCTGGAGAAATGTGTCCTGCTTGACTGACCGCTGTCACAAGGAGAGGGTCATAAATTGTCAGCAGGCCCCCTGGCCAGAAGATGATGTAACACCCCTAAGACCTCTGTATACATTTGTATGAAGTACCTGACTTTAATGAAAGTCAGGACTGCTGACCCCACGTGACTTTTGTATAACATCTCAGTGTATAAAAGTAGACCCTGGAAAATAAAGAATTGGGATCAGTCCCTCGAAAGATTGGTCTCCCCATGTCGCTCTCTCTCAAACTCTGACTGAGTCTCCATCTGGGGCGCGGATCCCACCAAGCTTACTAAATTTGCCTGGGCTTCTAAGATCCGACCCGGGAGGCCTCAGTGTCTCCTCTCCTTCGGGAGAACGGAAGGACGCCTGCGGCCTTGTCTTGAAGTTTTATTGGTCTTCAAAACTTGTCTTGAAGTTTTATTGGTCTCCCGCGTAAACCAAGCTACTCAGCCTCTTTTCTCCACTGAATTTTCTTACTGAGCTATCCTCATTCTATTACTCTTTATATCTCCAATTAATATCTAATTAAAGCTATTATATCTTGATCCTTGCTGACGCCGTCCCAGCTTCGAACTCCCTGGATCAGCCGGGGCTGGACCTCGGCACATCACCCCCACTATCTTTGTTCATAGTGATGCTTTCTAAGGCCTACTTGACTTCACATTCCAGGATGTCTGGCTCTAGGTGAGTGATCACACCATTGTGATTATCTGAGTTGTGAAGCTCTATCTTGTACAGTTGTTCTGTGTGTTCTTGCCACCTCTTCTTAATATCTTCTGCTTCTGTTAGGTCCATACCACTTGTGTCTTTTATTGAGCCCATCTTTGCATTAAATGTTCCCTTGGTATGTCTAATTTTCTTGAAGAGATCTCTAGTCTTTCCCATTCTGTTGTTTTCCTCTGTTGCTTTGCATTGATCTCTGAGGAAGGCTTCCTTATCTCTCCTTGCTATTCTTTGGAACTCTGCATTCAGATGCTTATATCTTTCCATTTTCTCTTTTGCTTTTTGCTTCTCTTCTTTTCACAGCTATTTGTAAGGCCTCCTCAGACAGCCATTTTGCTTTTTTGCATTTCTCCTACTTAGCCCATACAAAAATAATTTTTGCTTTACATTAAATATCTGAATGGCTTGTTTCCTAGGCAATTATATTGTTTATTTTTCATGTACTGGTTGGTTCAGATATTTACTCCCTCTAAGTTAATGAACTGCAGCCATGAAATTAAAAGACGCTTACTTCTTGGAAGGAAAGTTATGACCAACCTAGATAGCATATTCAAAAGCAGAGACATTACTTTGCCAACAAAGGTTCATCTAGTCAAGGCTATGGTTTTTCCTGTGGTCATGTATGGATGTGAGAGTTGGACTGTGAAGAAGGCTGAGCGCCAAAGAATTGATGGTTTTGAACTGTGGTGTTGGAGAAGACTCTTGAAAGTCTCTTGGACTGCAAGGAGATCCAACCAGTCCATTCTGAAGGAGATCAGCCTTGGGATTTCTTTGGAAGGACTGATGCTAAAGCTGAAACTCTAGTACTTTGGCCACCTCATGCGAAGAGTTGACTCATTGGAGAAGACTCTGATGCTGGGAGGGATTGGGGGCAGGAGGAGAAGGAGACGACAGAGGATGAGATGGCTGGATGGCATCATTGACTCGATGGATGTGAGTCTGAGTCAACTCCAGGAGTTGGTGATGGACAGGGAGGCCTGGCATGCTGCGATTCATGGGGTCGCAAAGAGTCGGACACGACTGAGCGACTGAAGTGAACTGAACTGAACTGAAGTTAATGAAGCCCTTGATGTATTTGAATGCTTTTAAACATTCTTGAGGGCTTCCCTGTTAGCTCAGCTGGTAAAGAATCCACTTGCAACACGGGACACCCCAGTTCGGTTCTTGGGTTGGCAAGATCCACTAAAGAAGGGCTAGGCTACCCTCCCCAGTATCCTTGGGCTTTCCTGATGACTCTGGTGATAAAGAATCCACCTGCAAAGAGGGAGACCTGGGTTCAACCCCTGAGTTGGGAAGATCCCTTGGTGAAGGGAACAGCTACACATTCCAGTATTCTGTTCTGGAGAATCCCATGGACTGTACATCCTTGCGGTTGCAAAGAGTCGGACATGACTGAGTGACTTTCACTTTCACTTTCAATCATTCTTGGCATATTTAAAGCTGTGAACTTTGTTCCTATTGATTATGACATAGGATTAAATTTTTCTCAATTTAAATGTTTTTATAAGAATCTCTTTGTAGATAATATATTTTACACACATAAAAATATTTGTGCATATTATATAATTCAGAAAATTAATATTCTTTGTCAACTTTAAGATCAATATTCTTGGCAAAGTGATTCCACATTCTTCAACAATTCTTGAATAGATAATGAATTTGATTTATCAATATAGTGAATTGTAATCACCTTAGTCACTACACAGTCTTGGTTGATGCATTTCACTACTTGTTTTAATTTGTATGCTGTTAGTTGTCAAGAAGCTATATTTCCAAGTTATCATCAATAACATAACAATGTCACTTTATCTGATACTTTCCACAATGTACTAATTAGTTTCAAAGGATGTATGAAATAACAACTACTAACTTCCAAACACAGTGAGAGGCTCTGAGAACACATGAGTGCAAAGATCACAGTCTAGTAAAACTTACACTGAATGGTGGAGAAGCTTAGACAGAAAGATCTGCAGTGTGCTACGTCATAAGTCCATCCTGAACTGAGATTCTTAGGGAAGTCATCTCTTAAGTCTCTATAGTTGAGCAGAAACATAGGCAAAATTCCTTTAGACACTTTAGACTTCATCAACCAGTTGGATTCTCTATGTGTATTTTGCCTGTATTCCTTTTCTTGCTTAAAATTGACATAGAAATTAACAGGGCATCCAGTTGCACTCTGAATCCCCTCTCAATGCTGTGTCTTATTTTAGATTATAGTGATACAGTCACATTAGTCTGGTCTTCCTAATGACAGTGTAGATAAAAATTTATCTTTCTATTTTACTTTACAGGAAACTGATCAAGAAAAGGAGATCTTAATGGTGTATATACTTTGTCTGTATCTTGCTGTTCTCATAGCATGTAAAGCTAAGGAGCCTTTCCCTTGTTGTATTTGGTGAAACAGTATTGTTTCTGTAACAGGAGCATATTCAAACCAAGATATGTGGTTTATGAGTACACAGAAAATAATCAATAGCTCTCTATGTGAACAGTGAAATTTTACATTTTTTCCAAATATATGTGTATTGAGTGCCTACTCTTTTTAAAGGTGTTAGATGTTAGATAGTGGGAATAAATGTAATAAATATACTGTTTACCTTGGTACAGAGTGAAAGCTCTCTATAAGCATATACATTATTAATATTTCAGCCATAATCAGTGATATAAAGGAATACTGAAGAAATTCAGGAGGATGAAGAACAACTTTTTATGATTACTTTAGGTTAAAACCAACCACAGAAAATTCTTTTTTTCTAGTATTGCTATATTGAAACAACTATTTTAAATGATTGGCTTCAGTGTAAATTATGACTTGGAAAAAGACTGTGGAAGACATCTTCATAATTATCTGTTTAAAACCTCAGCACCAGATAGAGTGGCAGAGAAGGTGCAGAGTTGCTAGGAAAAGCATGGTCCCGAAATGTCTATGTAGCTCCAGGTCATGCTTCAATTATAGAGAGAGTGGACAAAGATGGTCCATGTAATATTCCAGGGACTACAACATGCATACATCCTCGAAACTACTCAGTATGGATTATGAATTATGAAGAAAAACAGACCAATTGGTATCAGCCTTCATATATAACACTAAGAGTCTGCACCCTCAAAACTGAAATTCTCAGATGAAGATTAGCAGTATAACAATGACCCAATTAAGATTATTTAGCCTCTTGATATTTTATAGTGTCAGAGTAAAGTATCTTTCTGTTTTTCTATTTGTCTTATATTCAGAACAAACTTACTTGGCAAAGGACTCATCACTGTGTTTTATTGCCATGCATCTGTTTATATCCTAATTATCTTGCACTTTTTAATAATACATTGACATGACTGACTGTAAGTATTAGAAGTAAGTACATAGCTGAGAAAGATTAACATACAAGGAAAAATAATTTGTGAACATAGAACTAATGCTCATACCACTACATAGCTGGGCTGGTTGTGTAACTTTTCTTTTCCACACGTAGGTTAAATATAAAATCACTAGAGTTCAAAGTTTATTCAAACACCTACACACTTACCATGGTGGGAACGGTGATTAAACAGTGTACTACATTTTTGTGGCCACACAGATCTTATTTTTATTCTGATTTTATGAAAAGGGTAGAGTTTTGCTTTCAAAAGGAGCCTGTTTGAGAAAATCCAGAACATAGCTGGGGCAGTGGTTTGGCTGTTCCTGGAAGATCACATAGTACAGAGTGGGAAGTGGTTATGGGGAAAAAGAACTGTGCTTACTGAGTGCCTGCTACTGGCCTCCAGCCATATTAGATGACAAGATGAGTTTTTACTCTTAACCTAACCATGTGTTCATATAAACTAAGCGATCAATTTAACTGAATTATATTTAAAGTGAATAGTTTATGTTAAAAGATGCTGTCCAAACTGAATTTGGTATTACCATTAATATTATTCTTCATAACAGTGCTTGACAAGAAAAGAATAATAAGAACTGAATCTGGTTGAGAGCTATAATAACTCACATTAATGTCATTTTTTTCTAAAAGAATTTACTGCAAAACTGTGCACTAAATGTGCTGTATTACGTGTACTCTTCAGGGATGGCTAAAACATCGATTCTGGTCCATTTAAACTTTCACACGTGACCAAGAGGAGTATACATATCCACAAGCAACTCTGTTACCATATAATTGTTTTACACACACACACATACATGAATGAATGAATGCATGAAAACAGTATATTAAAATTTTATGTGTAAACTGGTTATTATGCATATAACATAGAAATACAAGACTGAATGTTTTTGTCTTCTTTAGTATGAGACATTGTATTTCACTGTCTAGCAAACTTGGGATCTAACTCAAGTTGTGACTCAGGGGTCAACAAGTGATAGAGGTAGATTTTGAGGAAAGTTAGTATCTCCTTATGAGGCAATTGCCCTTCCCAAGACTGTGAAGACTGTGCCAGAAGGGTCACAGGAGACTGAATTCCCTTGACTTTGTATTCTGGCTGTCTTTTCCTGTCAGTCAGTACCTCTGCTGCTGCTGCTGCTGCTAAGTCGTATCAGTCGTGTCTGACTCTGTGCAACCCCATAGACAGAAGCCCACCAGGCTCCTCTGTCCCTGGGATTCTCCAGGCAAGAACACTGGAGTGGGTTGCCATTTCCTTCTCCAATGCATGAAAGTGAAAAGTGAAAGTGAAGTCGCTCAGTCGTGTCCGACTCTTAGCGACCCCATGGACTGCAGGCTACCAGGCTCCTCCGTCCATGGGATTTTCCAGGCAAGAGTACTGGAGTGGGGTGCCATTGCCTTCTCCCTGTCAGTGAGTGCCTCACAGGTGTCTGAATCCAAATGGCAGTAGCACAATTAAACTCCCCACTGTCATCTGTGACTACAGACCTGCAGGAGAACAGAGCATGGTAGAAGGGCTGAGAGTGGGTCACGAAAGACAGAAGATCATTCTGGGGGAGACTGGAAGGCGTGGTCTGTCATCTGTGTTGATGTGTTCACTCCTTCATGAGTTTCACGGTACAGGTCTTCAGCCTACAGTCAGGGAGGTAGACTTCCTGTGTGCCCTTCTAGGTTCTTCTGACTGGTCTAAGTATTAAATTGACATCAGGTAGATTAACAGGAGAAAATCAGGCAAAAGTGTCACAGCATTTATACATGAGAGAGACCCGGTAAAACTGAGTTAGCCCACCAGAATGGCTGAAACTCTCACCATAACTACCGTCTTCAGCTAAAGACAAAATAAGATGTGGATGTAATGATTTGGCATTTCAAAGGGGGCCAGAAGGCAATTCCATGAAGATGGGAAAGCAAATGTTTGGTAAACAAAAGTGCAGGGCAGAGGCCATGGGACACAGAGGAACTTTAAGGAGCAGACTTGGTTAGATTCCCCCTTGTCTCCACACCTAGGTCATACTAGAGGTTATGGTGATGGCCCCCTTCCAGGAGCAAGTCCGCTATGTACACTCTAGCAGCAGTGAGGGGGTAAGTTAGGGTTTCTTTCTGAGACTTTTGAGTCTTGACTGTTTTCAGCTCAAAGAAATCTGCATGCCACAGTGATATATTAGGCTGGCAAATTCTGTTCCCCTACCCAGATATTCTATAGCTACTCCTCTGTCCTTATCACAATATTTGGCTTGATAGTGCCATTTTCTATTTTCAGAAATGACTCAGCTTCATTCTTGCCAGATCTTCACTGTTGACATTCTCATAAGTAGGGTTGCCATGTTTTGTTTTTCAGAGAAGTTTTCTCTTTCTATTTTGCCTCCACTATTCACACCTTCAACAGCTAAGTCACAAATAGACCATCTTTTTAGAGCTTTTATGCTGGGACCACACATTTTTTTTCCTAGCTGCCCCACTATGGCAATCTCACAATGCTCTAAATTTGTAGGAAGGAAAGGGATTCCCCCTGGAAGCTCTTGAAGTTTTTATTACTTTCCAGAGTCATGTATAGATGTAAGAGTTGAACTACAAAGAAAGCTGAGCGCCAAAAAATTGATGCTTTTGAACTGTGGTGTTGAAGAAGACTCTAGAGAGTCCCTTGGACTGCAAGGAGATTCAACCAGTCCATTCTAAAGGAGATCAATCCTGGGTGTTCATTGGAAGGACTGTTGTTGAAGCTGAAACTCCAATACTTTGGCCACATTATGCAAAGAGCTGACTCTGGAAAAGACCCTGATGCTGGGAGAGTGAAGGCAGGAGGAGACGGGGATGACAGAGGATGAGATGGTTGGATGGCATCACCGACTCAATGGACATGGGTTTGGGTGGACTCCAGGAGTTGGTGATGGACAGGGAGGCCTGGCGTGCTGCAGTTCATGGAGTCGCAGAGTCGGACACGACTGAGCGACTGAACTGAACTGAACAAAATGAGATTTTGCCAGTTTGGCATGATCAGTGGTCCCAAGAAAATTCAAGGTAAACAGCTTTTTTCTGTTAGGATGTAAGAAGTTAAGTTAATTCCCCATGATGCCTAATCCATGAAAAGGGGGAGTGGGTTACTAACTAATAGACTCTTATTTTCATCATTTATTAGCCTGCCATTTATTCAGAAAACACTGCAATAGATAGGAAGTAAATGAAACCATGCCCACAGGGCAGACATAGGGGAACACAAATAATTGTCTGCAGCACTCCTAGACTTACAGAATGCAGTCATACATTATGAATTAATAAAACAGAAGAGAAACTAGGCTAAGGCACAACATGAGTATTAAAAAGAGAGCATCTCGATTTAATGCCATTTAATATAAATTGCACACATAAGTAATTTAAAATTAAGACAGCATAGAATATTCATGATAATCTTTACATGAAAAAGTATCCCAATCTGTTAATGTTGATTCCTATTGCAAATGACTGGAGTTCTAACTTCAGTGTGATCCCCTCTCAAACTGTTTAGAAATCTGTCTGGTTCTAGTTAAGAAAATGCTCCTTCCTTAATTCCTTCTCGGATTTTGTCAGCATAAATTCATAATATAGATTTCAAGATAATTGCAAGATAAAAGCAAGAGATTATATAACTCTTTAAGATAAAAACGACCTATGTTCATTACAATAGCTGTTTGAAGTTAGCATAAAAACTGGATTCGGTTACAGATTTCCTGACAAATTCTAAAATGTTAATTTAAAACTTTACTATTTTCAGAGTATTCTATAATCTAAAATGGCATTCTATTTTGGAAAAGAACTTTGTTTAGTATGTTAGGGTATTGAATTGCTATCATAGTCACTGTTAAAAAAACTGAAGAAAAATTAACCTTGCTCTATACATGTTAAATATCTACTTCAAAACTTATGAAACAGCTGGATTAATCAAAATACCTGTACTTTCATAACTAGGCAAGGAGCTAATGTGGACATTATCAAGTAACTTGATATTATCATGCAACAGGAAAATAAATTTTAAGACAAACTATTTTTAATGATGTGTAAAATATGTCTATGAATGCTGCAAATTATGACACTTATAGTCTAGTAACATATGTATTCCTTCTGTTTTCATTGTTTTTATGGCATATTCTGGATATACATTATAATAGCTTAAAGAATTTCAGCCTACATATAAAATGGTGCACAGATTAGTCCAGCTTTCGAAGTAACAGAAGCACACAATTATATTTTCATTTTTCCACTTACCAGCTTGGCTGTCTTCATCCTATTTATAATTTTTTTTCCTGCTTTCAAATCTAGAAATTTGATACGATATTTTATATAATAGATTTTTTGGTAGATATTGAATTGAATTAGTGAGAGTAAAGTATATAGGTAACTAGGAACTTGTTGAATGATATCTAAATATAAAATACAGGTAATGATTCATACATCCAGAGTATGGTGAAGATTGGAGAAGGAAATGGCAACCCACTCCAGTGTTCTTGCCTGGAAAATCCCATGGCTGGAGGAGCCTGGTGGGCTGCAGTCTATGGGGTTGCTATGAGTCGGGCACGACTGAGCGACTTCACTTTCACTTTTCACTTTCATGCATTGGAGAAGGAAATGGCAACCCACTCCAGTGTTCCTGCCCGGAGAATCCCATGGACAGAGGAGCCTGGCAAGTTACAGTTCAAGGGTCACAAAGAGTTGGACATGACAGAGAGACCAACATTACTACTTCTATCCTACATATACAAAATGTAGTAATAAAACCGTTACTTACATTGTCACCTGTAGATACACTGACATCAAACGACGAGAAAGAAATTCCTTTGGGTGACAAAATAGTTGCTGTGATGAAACTCTTAGTAAAAACAAGCAATGTAATATGTTTAATTGCTTCCCAGATGTACTAGAGAAACCGATGAAAAAATAAGAGCATCCATCAGCAATTCCACATCCAGGTAAGAGACCAGCAACTTCTATGGTTTCACTAAAAAGAAAACCTTATCTTCTCTATCCTCGTGGCTATGATTTGCATAAACATGATGCAAAATTGAATCCTACTGGTGACTGAATTAAACAAAAACTTAATCCTCCATCTCACGGAATCTGTTGTGTTAGGACATAAGACTATTGATTTGGAAGGTGTGAGACCCTTAATACGGAGCAGGTAGGGGCTGGGTAGATTCTGTTAAATTTGGGAGCCTTAAAAGCCCCAGTGCTACCAGTTCCCCTTTATCAACAGAGAGACTGCAGCCTTCTTTTGTGGAGGAAGCTGTCTAATCTTGCCTCAAGTTGCAGTCACCTCCCCTGCGGTAGGTGCTTCTTGCAAAAAACCCTGAGCTTCCTCTGGACCTATTCTTACAATTTCCTATTACTCCTAGTCCTATAAATAAATTTGTTTCCCAGTGTATCCCAGAGGGTCAATGTGAGAGTCTAACTAAGTGTGAGAAACAACTGAAGGCCCATCTGCTGATTTATTGACAGAAAACTGGTTAAATCATTTGAAAGTGGATCCTAAGTGCATCAGATCAGTGTTACGGGAATGCAGTGGTTTATCAAGAAGAAATTATCTCTATACGAGTTTAACTAAGCAGGGATTCTTGGTTCACTGGGTTTATTTACAAATCTGACTGTGGCTATGATGGTTGATTGTTCCATGGAATGAAATGTGAATCTAAAAATGGTCTACACTAAATTAAGTTAAAATGCCAGCCTTGGTTTTTTTATAAAGAAAAGTGTCTAAAGATTTATGAAGATTAGAATGTTAGGGTAGACATATCTTGTAAGACTTACCAATGCCCTAAATTTGCCCCTTACTATTGTTCTGGTGACATTCCCTTCAGGAGAGCTGGAGAAATACATTCTTAACAAAGGGCCCAGGGACCTTGAGAACCTCCAAGATAGATGTGAAAGGATAATGACATCCAAGTAGGTTGCTGGAATTCTGTGAGAGAATCCTGGGGTTACAGTGACCAAGTGATAATATGTTATTACCCCTGGGAAGGTTGGCAGGGTTGCTCCAATAGGAATCAGACTCAGAGCCATAAGAAGTGGGTCCATTGGACTGGTTGGACCTCCCAAGTATCTCTGTCATGTGTCATCTCTGAACTGTTGTGGTAACAGCAATCTGGTTATTTTTCATCCATTTTGTAGACTTTCAAATCATACATGCATGGCTTAACTATCAGAATCAAGGGGACTCTGCAGATTTCTGCAGCTCTTTGCAAATTCCAGCTGCTATGGTTCCTGAAGTATGATCTCTGTCCCCTCAACTCAGGAAGAGGCCGTGCTCTGTTTCATGATAGCCCTCCTGGAACCATGATCTAGAGAGGCACTCCAGGCTAAAAGCCACGGCGATCAAAGAGATCACCACATTTCTTTTCTTTCTTTCAGGGAGTATAGTGTTGTCCTCATAGTGACTCAATGTCTAAAAGCTCTTGACTCATATCTGTCAAGTTTTCCAGCTGTTAATAGTGGGAAAAAACTCCTGCCCTAATGACATTTTCCTGACCATAAACTGCATAGTCCCCTTGGTTCTAATACGTTTTCAAAATTCAGCCTCTTTGCTAAGATTTATTGAGTCTTTCCCTATTAAGATCACATTTTATTTACTTATCTCAACACATTTTCTTTTAATTCTTTGAATTTCTTTCAAATGTTGGTCTCCTTAGTCCCACATCCAGGCCATCTTGTGTTCACTTTTAATCAGCTGTTACTATTACTGCCTATATAGCAAGTTTTCCTGTTTCATGATTTGTCTGGTGCTTTTATTATTTATTTGCTTTTATCAGAAAATGGTCCTTTGTGAATGATACAGGGTGGAGTGTTTGGATTCTGTTGTCTCTCCTAAAAGAGTGCTTTTTAAAGCGCTCAATAGTTTTTGAGATTATTAGGAAAGGAACTGTAGCAACTCCTCATTCTTCTGTGTATAATGCATTTTTAATGTATGTGTGTGCTTGGTTGCTTCAGTCATGTCTGACTCTTTGTGACCCCATAGACTGTAGCCCACCAGGCTCCTCTGTCCATGGGGTTCTCCAAGGAAAAATAGTGGAATAGCTTGTCATTTCCTTCCCCATTTTAATGTGTATACATACATCTTTAAATATGATATATTTTATAGCAATGTATGTGTTTTGGGCTTTTTTGGTTCTTAGTTTATTTAATATATTAAATAATATTATTTAACATTAATAATTATTGAAAGGCTTGGATTTTATATATCTTATGTGATTAAAACATAATTCAAATCTATACTTACTATGCTTACCTTACCAGATAGTATTTTAAAAGATAATAAAATTTCCCTAAATAGAGTACTACTATTATCTCAAAATATTGAGATGAGAAATAGGATGATGTATGTAGAAAAAGTTGACCAAATTTGATTCCCTACCACTGAGTCTTGAGACAATAGAAAATGAAGATAAACTGGGAAAATGGAGCTGTTTATTTGAATCCTGAACTTTGGCTCTAACTCTCACTGTCTCTTCTAATGGGCTTGTCTTCTCAGCTTTAATTCCCATGGGTAGATTAAAAAACAGTTGGAAAATATCTATATCTTATCCTTCCAAACTTGAGAAGGTACTCAAAGAGAAACCCAGTTTTCTGGGAAGACAAACTCGGACTTCCCATGAACTGCGCACTTCATGCTTTCTTTCTCTTGAATTTTACTTTTGCCTTCCAAGAAATTAAAAGTAGAAGGTAGCTATGAGCTGTTTTTAAAATATTAGCCACATAGAAATCCTAAGAAGTAGAAGCTACAGAAAAGCATTACCTTTACCAAGAGAAAGCTTTATTCCTTTTGCTTCTGAAAATGTTTCCCTGTTACATTGATGAAATTATGTGTATGCTGCTGCTGCTAAGTCACTTCAGTCGTGTCCAACTCTGTGCGACCCCATAGATGGCAGCCCACCAGGCTCCCCCATCCCTGGGATTCTCTAGGCAAGAACACTGAAGTGGGTTGCCATTTCCTTCTCCAATGCATGAAAGTGAAAAGTCAAAGTGAAGTCACTCAGTTGTGTCTGACTCTAGCGATCCCATGGACTGCAGCCTAACAGGCTCCTCCGTCCATGGGATTTTCCAGGCAAGAGTACTGGAGTGGGGTGCCATTAAAATTATGTGTATAGGATAACTTAAATTTGCCTGTGGCCCATATGAAAGTTCTACATGAGGATCTTGACAGTCTTGAATTCACGTACTTGTTTGAACGTGTAGGCACTTCAGAGCAGGGAGAGCTTATTAAGGTAAATTACATGCTTGGACTCCAGAATTAGAACTACAGTTTTTAAACTGTGCCTCATATGTTCACATATTTCTTCTTATTATTAATAATGATGTTTTTCACCCTCAAGAATTTACACAGACTAAATGGAATTTATGGATCCATGCTGTGTTATAAAACAACACTTACTGTTCCATTCACATAAACAAAATCTGTATGCATCTATTTGAATTTGAACTTGTATTTCTCATTCATCATAGTATGCCACACAGTGGCTAAAGTCAGTTCTTTCAACCGTAGGGAATCAATGCATGTTTCTGATTTGAATAAAACATGCCATTACTACTAGAAAACAGATTAAAACTTCATTGATTAAAGACAGTAAATTTCCTATATTAAAAAAAAAAAAGTCTACAAGTTTCCTTGAGAAAGAGTAAACTAAAATGACACAAAAAAGGATATTAGAAATTGATAACTGAAATTGATAACTAGATGAAATAAATCATACTTTGTCTTTAGTCAATAGTCTCTCAAATTCTGTCTTAGGGACTTAGAGATATTGCTTTTATATTTAAAAGAGGTTAATTTGACAGTGTTATTTAGTTACTTCAGAGCTCAAGATCACTGAACTAAAATTATGTTTCACAGTCTGAGGCTAAAGATTTTAAGAAGCTTCGGATATAGTTTCCATAACTATTGTACATGATTTGAGCAAGTGGAAATGGATACAAAGGGAAGCAATTCATTTACTGTCCTTGTTGGACACTGAGTAACAATATACTGTGAATAATACAGGTACAAGCTTAATTTTTCTTTTTTCAAACTTCTGTACTTAGAGTTTCATCAATAGTGTAAGGAATCTTTTTTTTTTCCTGAACCTGAAACTGTGGACTGTACTGCCGCACACTTGTTTACATACGCCCTTTTCCTTGTGAAAATCAAACATATAGAAGGTACTTTCTAGAATGCTTGTCCTGAAGCCATCCATTTGTAAGAACTGATAATGTAACATTTTCTGTACTTCATACATCATGTTCTTACATTCTTTTTTTTTTTTTTTAAACCAATCCAAGTGTCTGTGACATTAAAACCTCTGCTGACTTTCAGACGAATCCAGCTCCTGTTAGTGAACAAACCCTTTGATGCTCTTCTTTTGTGGTCTTTATTTCCGGACACTTCTCCTTCAAATAAGTCCTAAATCAATTCCATCTAGTAGATTGTAGCAAACCAGCTTTAGTGAACATGCTCTGAATCCTTACTTTCTTGGTTTAAAATTTATCTTCAACAGTTGGTCATTTTTACCTGGCAGCAGGTTATTTAAACTTTCTTAACCCAGACTCTTCCATTGGTAAAATGTTACTTAGGCTATGTGTTTATCAAATAATCCATAAGATAAGGTTCTAAGGCTATTAGATTCATCTCTGGGACATGATGGCCACTCAAAACTAAAAAACCTTTAGCAATCATAATCTTTAATAAAGAGACATACAGTAAGGTATGTTGTTGTTTAGTTACCCAGTCGGGTCTGACTCTTTGCGACCCAATGGACTGCAGCAGCCAGGCCTCCCTGTCCCTCACCATCTCCTGAAGTTTGCCAAGTTCATGTCCATTGCATCGGTGATGCTATTCAGCCATCTCACCCTCTGATGCCCTCTTCTCCTTCTGCTCTCAATCTTTCAAATCATCAGGGACTTTTCCAGTGAGTCAGCTGTTTGCATCAGATGATCAAAATTGGCATCTGGCATCAGTCCTTCCAAAGAGTATTCAGGGTGGATTTCCCTTAAGATTGACTGGTTTGATCTCCTTGCTGTCCAAGGGACTCTCAGGAGTGTCCTCCAGCACCACAGTTCAAAGGCATCAATTCTTTGACACTCTTCCTTTTTTATTGTCCAGCTCTCACAACTATATCTGACCTCTGGGAAGACCAGAGCCTTGTAGGTTATTATCATCACATAAAGGAAGTGAATTTTCTAATGTTAAAAATAGCATCTATGAATTCTCTAGACCTTTTTGAAGATTATTGAACCCCTTCATTAAAAAGCATTTACATTTTACATTTTACATAGGAGTGGAAAGGCTCACAGACACAATTATGGAAATTTAACATTGGCAATGACAGCCATTGTTTTTTCTTACTGTCTTATTAGTCCAGATGTACTTGGTGAGTGGATAAAGGATAGAGGTTGTAAACATGTTATGTGCTATTCTACATTTCCACCTCTCATAAGAGACATATTATACGAGAGGAAATATTCTCTAATGGCTATATTTGCCCTCCAGCAACAAATAAGTGTACTTCATTATTTAAATGAAAGGTTTAAAAAATTCTAATTTTTAGAAGCAGCATAATATTTGAATGAAAGTAGAAATTTCTCCAAAGTATCTGGTGCAATTCAATGTTTGCAAATAAGACACCAGAAGTAACTGGTTTCCATGGATATTGCACATTCTTTAAAAATGGAACTTACCAAATACATGCAAATTGTATCTCTAGCTTGGACATAACTCATGTATCCAGTTTCATAGGCAGTCTTTTCACTCAGATGATCAGTAGACCTCACAAGGATTGTCTCATCTCATTCAGCGATGGTTCTCAAAGCCCATACCAAGAGATCACACTGGATGCTTGTCATTTTCCAATTCCATCACCATGTCAGTCATGCCTGCAAATCCCCCTGTTTTCACTGAGAGCAAAGCCACAATCTATGCAGTGCTCCCTACATTCCTACAGAAATGTCCCAAATCCCGTGCGTCTCTAACATCTGCTCTCCCCACGCTGACTCTTCAGCCACTCCATGCTTCCCGGTTATGCTCAGAATGACCACTTTCCTGTTCCAAGAGTGGAATGACAGCTCAGTCATCTCCTGTTGTCCTAATGGTCTGGGAGCGAGTGACAAGAATGAAGACAGAACACGAGACCTGGGACAGTGGTCAGGGGACCTCCAGCCTCTGTTGGACTGAGGTGCAGAGTCCACTCTGAGTCCAGATTTTACCCCTAGTTGCAGACTACAAGACTTTCTTTGATCTTATCTTTCCCAAGCCACTACACTGACACGGCCCAGATCTCCTTGCTTTTACCGCAGGCTGTTCCCTCTTGGCTCCTCTCAGGAACAACCAGCAAGTGCACAGGCAGCGTCCATGCCTGACGCCCACCCGGTGTTCCGAGACCCACGCTTTCATGATCCCAGGCATACTCCCTTCTGGGTCTGGCCGTGGGGTTTGTAACAAGGAGATTATTCTTAAGAAAAACATGAAAGGTAATTATTAACACAGTTTCTTAATATATGCTGTTTTTCAAGGTGCTATTTCTGTAGAATTTCTCAAGGCTGTGAAAGTACATTATTAGGACTTCCCACTACAATGTCCGACTCTTTGTGACCCCATGGACTGTAACCAGCCAGGCTCCTCTGTTCAGGGAATTCTCCAGGAAAGAATACTGAAGTCATTCCCTTCTCCAGGGATTATGAAGCTGAGTCTCCTGCATTGCAGGCAGATTCTTTCCTGTCTGAGCCATCAGGCTCTGCATCTAATGGATCTGCTGGATTCGTTCTTCTATCAGATGTGTCGATGATATCATGCCTCCTACTAGTCACTCTTTCTTCAGATTGTGTCAATTCAGTGAGACCTTCCTGATCATCAGTGAAAATCCCTACCCCCATGTGACAGTCCCTTTCACCCTCCATATTCTCCTCTTATCACTTAACATCTAGCTTCTTTTAAAATTATGTATTACTGTGTGTTTCTGTCATAATATTCATTCAAAGAGAATGAAAATTTTAGTGCACTTTATTGATAGCTATGGACACTGTACCTGGAAAGACAGAAGCTGAATAAATAGTTGTTAAATAAATAAATAGCAATCATTTGCCCACAGGAAGATACAGATGAATACAAAAGTTGCAGCAATGATTTGTTTTGGAGAGCCCACGAAGGAAAGGTGATGTGTGGTGTAAATGTTTTTGACCAAGCTATACGAGCATTTCCTACAAATGGAAGCACGTAAGAGTGTGAGTAAGGGCTCGCTCTTTCTCTCTCTTTCTCATTTGGCCTGGCAACTTCTACAGCATGATCTCACCTAAATGACATAAGATGACTATGCAGGGGAGTACAAATCATTTGTTTCCATGGAAAAGTTTCTTAACTATTCACTTTGTGGCACCGATACCTGAATTGCCTGTGGAGGTTTTGGGGCCATCTCTTTCTCACATATCTTTTAAGGAATCATATTTTTATAGCCTTTATAAATCAAAAAAGACAGCTCCAGGAGCATTCACTAATGCACGAGCTTACTCTGCCTCTGACTCTTCCTTCTCTCGAACGGAAAATTAGAGCAAATTGTCTCCCTTCACCCCATCTCCCTCCACCCCATCTCCCTCCACCCCTTATGCTGACTTCCTCTGTCTTTGCCCTTCCTCACCCGCTTTCCCTTTGTGCTTCTCCTCATTTCCTGCACCCCCCTCTTCCTTCTCTCCTCTGATCTAATGATACTCCTTTGAAACATACTGCTTTTTGCCAAAGTACAAAGGGAGAAAATTATTTAATGATGATTTCAACCTCCACACACTTTTATTGATCAGGCTGTAGCAAGATTTTAAAAAATGTAATAGTTCAACTGAAGATAAGATGATTTAGTGGTGACTAGATGGAGTTCTTGATCAGCAATAATCGGATCCTGAATCAGATATCAACAAAAGAGACCAGAATGATAGTTCAACGCCGTGATTCAAGATGATATGTTGTTACACAAAAAGCTCAGCGTGTAAAAACAAGATGTTATTCTTTTAACTAGGAGAGCAAATATGAGTCATGACTGCAAGCACCCCGAGCGCAGATCAGAAAGTACCCAGTACCTAATCGCCCTGTATTGTTGTCAATTTGAATGTTTTGCTTAAGTGATGAATATTTTAATATTAACTATTATAAAGGGAATTTGTAACAGTTTATAATCCAGTATGTACTTATTACTTTGGGATATATTTCTGCATTTATATTGAATTATAAACCATACCTTTTCAAAACTTTATTATGAAACCTGAATTAGATAACAGGGAGAAAATGCCTAGATTCCAACTTTAACTCTAGCTTAAAGCATATTATGCAAAATTAATAACTAATAAGGAACTCCCAATTACTAAAGCCAAAGCAAAATAAAAAAAATTATTTGCAGAGGGGATTAAGTTGTTTACCTATTTGTATGAAGGTATGTGTTTCTATTGGGCAAGCCACAAGAATCATAAACATTGTTGCTCAGTTGCTCAGTTGTATCTGATTCTTTGTCCATAAACAGAAACAGTGGACACAAAGACATTGTCCATAAACAACGGACACACAAAAAGAAACATAAACAATTATATACAAGTATCACAAACAGTAAGCAACTTTATTTTCTCTAAGCGTGAAAATACTTTCCCATAATCCATTCATGAAAATATCTCTTTTATTTTAATGTTATTTAATCTTTTGAGTCTCCATTGACTGGTTAGAAGTAAAGTTTTCTATTCTTGCTGGGTAACACAGTAACTTCTTTCAGGATAATGCATCGTAAAACCCAGGAAATAAAATTATTAGAAATATTAGTAATAAAGTAAAACAATATAAACTGTGAATGGTTGGTTGCCATTCCGAAAAGAAATCACAATATTGCACATGGACTTATATAAAACTTAAAATGTTTCCCTTGCTGGACTGAAATTGTGTGTATGTACAGTTCATTTTTGCCTCTTGGGGATATAATTATAAAGCCAACCCTGAAAGCATTTTTATCTGGTGTTTCACCTGCCATACCACAGTCTTTAGTAGCAAGCAAAAATAAATAAGCTACACCTTGTGTAATAGCTGTCACCAGACAGCGAAACAAAGTCACCATTCATCTTGCTCAGAGTCATTTCAGCCTTTAGCAGATGTGTTCTTTGAACAAATTTATTGGCCTTATGAATAAAGATTAGCACTCCTCTGTTCAAGTCTGTTGGGAAGAACGTTATTCTACTGTAAATGGACATAAAATTCAACCTAATGAAGCCTTTACAAAGGCAAAAAACACAGTTTTTGAACTAAACTCTCTGAATATAGTTTGGATATTGGTTCTCTCTTGTATATTTAATGCATACATTATGTTCATGGGTGCCTTCATCTGTAATAGTGTGGATAAAGGTCTACACTTCAGTTATAACTTTAATTATATAATTAATAATGTGATTTATTTTAGTCATGATTGGAAAAATATCTATACATCCTGATACTGTGTTTGCTTTTCAGTTATCATGTTTTGTAAACACTGATACACATTTACATGTGTATGACTTACAAAGAGTTACAAACAGCTCCTCTTTTAAATCCCTGAATGGAGTTACATATTTAATTATACAGTTGTAATTGTGTTCAGATGGAAATTAAGCACGCTCTGTATTGATATGTGATGTACTGTAAAACAGAATAATAATATCTAATTTAGCTATCTGTTTTTTTAAGATTAAATGGAATATGCAATATGTACATTGTGAAATTCATAATCCTAAATATTCGACTATTTTGTCTCTGGTAATAAACCGAAGTTTTCTGTAAGCAAGCCGTTTTGATCAACAACATTTATTAAGTGCATTGAGCTACCTTGCTGTTGTTCAGTTGGTCAGCTGTATCTGACTCTATGCGACCCCATGGACCGCAACACGCCAGGTTTTCCTGTCCTTCACCAGAGCTTTTCAAACTCATGTCCATTGAGTCAGTGATGCCACCCAAGCATTTTGTCCTCTGTTATCTCCTTCTCCTCCTGCCTCCAATCTTTCCCAGAATCAGGGTCCTTTTTAATGAGTCAGCTCTTTGCATCAGGTGGCCAAAATATCAGAGTTTCAGCTTCAGCGTTAGTCCCTTCGATGAATATTTAGAAGTGATTTCCTTTAGGATTGACTGGTTTGATCTTCTAGCAGTGCAAGGGACTCTCAAGAGTCTTCTCCAACACCACAGTTAAAAAGCATCAATTCTGAGGCACTCAGGTTTCTTCACAGTCCAACTCTCACATCCATACATGACCACTGGAAAAACCATAGCCTTGACTAGACGGAGCTTTGTTGGCAAAGTAATGTCTCTGCTTTTAAATATACTATCTAGGTTGGTCATAACTTTCCTTCCAAGGAGTAAGCGTCTTTTAATTTCATGGCTGCAATCACCATCTGCTGTGATTTTGGAGCCCAAAAAACTAAAGTCTCACACTGTTTCCACTGTTTCCCCATCTATTTCCCATGAAGTGATGGGACCAGATGCCATGATCTTAGTTTCCTGAATGTTGAGTTTTAAGCCAACTTTTTCACTCTTCTCTTTCACTTTCATCAAGACGTTCTTTAGTTCTTCTTCACTTTCTGCCATAACGATGGTGTCATCTGCATATCTGAGGTTGTTCATATTTCTCTCAGCAATCTTGTTTTGAGCTTGTGCTTCATCCTGCCCAGCATTTCTCATGATGTACTCTGCATAGAAGTTAAATAATCAGAGTGGCAATATACAGCTTTGACGTACTCCTTTCCCAATTTGGAACCAGTCCATTGTTCCATGTCTGGTTCTAACCGTTGCTTCTTGACCTGCATACAGATTTCTCAGGAGGCAGGTCAGGTGGTCTCGTATTCCCATCTCTAAGAATTTTCCACAGTTTGTTGTGACCCACACAATCAAAGGCTTTGGTGTAGTCAATAAAGCAAAAGTAGATGTATTTCTGGAATTTTCCTGCTTTTTTGATGATCCACTGGATGTTGACAATTGGATCTTTGGTTCCTCTGCCTTTTCTAATCCAGCTTGAACATCTGGAAGTTCACAGCTCACATATTGTTGAAGCCTAGCATGGAGAATTTTGAGCATTACTTTGCTAAGGTATGAGATGAGTGCTTTTGTGCAGTGGTTTGAATATTCTTTGGCATTGCCCTTCTTTGGGATTGGGATGAAAACTGACTTTTCCAGTCCTGTGACCACTGCTGGGAAGGGAAAGGGAAGTCGCTCAGTCATGTCCGACTCTTTGCAACCCCATGGACTGCAGCCCACCAGACTCTTCCGTCCATGGGATTTTCCAGGCAAGAGTACTGGAGTGGGGTGCCATCACCTTCTCCACCTGATATGCTATGGAATGCCTAATCCACAAAAACATTTCAAATATAAACAAAAATTGAGAATAAATCCTGGATCAAGTCAGTCAACTTTTGGCCTGAAGCAGAATTTCCCAAGCTGGAACTTTCTTTCATCAACATAATCCAGGGAGCAAAAGTGATGTGCTAGTTGATTTTGGTAAATGCCTCAGACTAGTTTATTCTCTAAGAGTTAAAACTTGCTCAAGCTTATTGAGGCTGACCACTGCTGAGTTTTCCAAATTTGCTGGCATATTGAGTGCGGCACTTTCACAGCATCATCTTTTAAGACTTGAAATAGATCAGCTGGAATTTCATCACCTCCACTAGCTTTGTTCATAGTGATGCCTCCTAAGGCCCACTTGACTTCACACTCCAGGATGTCTGGTTCTAGGTTAGTGATCACACCATTGTGGCTTTCTGGGTCATGAAGTTCTTTTTTTCTTTTGTTCTTCTGTGTATTCTTGCCATCTCTTCTTAATATCTTCTGCTTCTGTTAGATCCATACCCTTTCTGTCTTTTATTGTGCCCATCTTTGCATGAAATGTTCCCGTGGTATCTATAGTATCCCAGAAGTGATCTCTAGTATTTCCCATTCTATTGTTTTCCTCTATTTCTTTGCATTGTTCACCTAGGAAAGCTTTCTTATGTTTCCTTGCTATTCTTTGGATCTCTACTTTCAGATGGTCATCTTTCCTTTTCTCCTTTGCCTTTCACTTCTTTTCTTAACTATATGTAAGTATTTGACTACACAGTTATATGTTAAGTGTCATGGAGAAGACTTAGATAATGGCAGTTCTTAACCATCTGAGGTCTATAATTTCCAAGAGTTGTAGGTGGGTTGACACAGAAATTATTGAAAGTCACTTGCAACTTTATTCTTTAAAGGTTAATTTCTTCTATTTTTGAATTTGCTTATAACTCAGGAAGCCAGGAGACTTTGTAATCTCTGTTTTTTAAATGTTTTTATAAAGACATGATAGTGTGCCAAAGACGTAAACTCAGAGTATATCTGTAACATTTTAAATTGTATGCATAACACAATAATTGCATTTGTTTTTAAAAACAATGGAAACAGTTAAACAAGTAAAAGCATTTAGTACATATTACCACAATTATAGGTCTTCCCAGGTAGCTCAGTGGTAAACAATCCACCTTCAGCACAAGAGATGTGGGTTTAATGCCCAGGTCAAGAAGATTCCCTGAAGAAGTAAATGCCAACTTACTCTAGTATTCTACCCAGGAAATACCATAGACAGAAGAGCCTAGAGGGTTTCAGCCCATGGGGTCACAAAAGAGATGGACATGACAGAGTGACAAAACAACCACAGTTATGTTACATGCACTTATCTATAAAATATGTGCACAGTCTGTTTAATTTTAGTGTTAAAATATCAAATAAGAAATTCTAATCAATTTATATTGTGAGATATAAATATATATTTCTAATATATATATACACACACATGTATATATATATATAAGTTCAGTTCAGTCGCTCAGTTGTGTCTGACTCTTTGCGAACCCATGGACTGCAGCACTCCAGGCTTCCCTGTCCATCACCAACACCTGGAGCTTGCTCAAACTCATGTCCATTGAGTCAGTGATGCCATCCAACTATCCCATCCTCTGTCATCCCCTTCTCCTGCCTTTAATCTTTCCCAGCATCAGGGTCTTCTCCAGTAAATCAGTTCTTCTCATCAGGTGGCCAAAAGATTGGAGCTTCAGCTTCAGCATCAGTCCTTCCAATAAATACTTAGGACTGATTTCCTTTAGGATTCACTGGTTTGATCTCCTAGCAGTGCAAGGGACTTTTAAGAGTCTTCTCCAACACCACAGTTCAAAAGCATCAACTCTTTGATGCTCAACCTTCTTTGTAGTCCAACATTCACATCCATATGTGACTACTGGAAAAACCATACCTTTGACTATTGTTTTCACACACACACACACATTCTGTGAATAGGATTTTGGACCAAGTCTTTAAGGACTAGAGATAATTGAAAGAAAATATTCTCCAGGTTTCTGTGATCATGAGGATTAAAGAAACTGGCAAAAATAGAAAAGCATTTGATGTTCCAATATCTACTTCATTCTTTTATGATGGGTCAGTGGGTTTTGATTGATCCTTGAAGAGCTCTGTAAGTGAAAGGAATTACAGCACCTTTTAATCGAATGTTTTTGCCCAAGACAGTGAACTGAACTAAAAAGACACCCAGTTTCTAACCTGGTTAAGACCACAAGATGTCTTAAACAGAGGACCTGGGAACCAGGGCCTTGACAACCAGATACTGATTTCGCAGTTGCTTTCTCTCTGGCAGAGATGAGTTGGACTGAGATGCCAGAACACCCTTGCAATATGGTTCTTGTCTTTAGCTCTACAGTTGTACCCCAGATGTTAACAGGTAGTAGGAGAAATATCTTAACTCTGTGTTCAGATATTTTAGAAGGCATTACAGGGAGAGCGTTGTCTTGACTTTCTGAAAGATGTGTGACTTGGCCAGAAAAATAATGCAACTATTTTTCAACTTGTAACAATGTAACCGGATTAAACATTACTTGGTATGTAGCTAGCTGCATTTGGACTTCTGCATTTAATTTCTGACATTTCAAGAAAGAGCACAGAGTTGTTTTTTTCAATTAGGAAGATGCCTAAAAGTTTGTAAACAATTGAAGGTCTTTACAAGGACTTTGTGAATCACTTCAATTATCTATAATTTTTTATCTGTTGCTGATTATATATGAGGCTAATTTGCATTTATCTACATTTGTCAACATTAAATTTCATTTGCCACATGTCAGCCTATTTAAGGAGCAAATTTGAAGCATATTAGAATGTAGTAGATGTAAATTGGAACACCACTATTTAATAACTCCTTCCTCCTAGTCTCTAAATTGAAAAAAAAACTCAACATATTAAAAAGAGGCTAAATTTCTAATTTCCTTAATTATGATAAAAAACTGGAGGAAAAAGAATGTATTTGACTGAAAAATATTACCAATTTATGCTTTTTTAAAGGCAACAACACTAGTTTTTTTTTTTTAATTTCAATTTAACAGCATTATTTTCAAAATATGACATCTGAGAAGAAACTACAAGGAGTTAATCTTTACTAATGATATTAAAGAAACTGGTAAAGAAAAATGGACAAATTTTAAAAAGTAAGCCTCTAAATAAATAGAACAGATTATCAATAATATCAGTAAGTCATTACATTTATTTAAAATTTATTTAAATTATAATAAATAGAAAATAAAATAATTTGCTATTAAAGAAAATATAAGCTATAATCATTGAGCAAATAGGTAAAAAATAATTTTAGTATATAAGTCAGGAAGTTTTGATTATAAGCAGCTAAAATCTAAAAGGAATTAATGTTTATGCAACTATTTCAGTATATGTACATTTTGAGGAGGAAGCTGTAGGGTTTTCAAATAACTGGAAAACATGCTAGTAATTAATGTTTATATAAATATCTTAATTGAGGTTTCAGACTATTTTAAAATTTAAAATACTGATAAAATCATTTGTCATTGTATTGCTATAGGAAAATACTGTATTGATAGAATGTCCTTGGGATGAGTCCAAGCTAATGCACATAAAAGACTAAGCGGGCCCAGAAAAGTATGTCATCAATTTGGAAGAATTTCCAAATGACCAGCATAAAAAAGTGCTTGTACTCAATATATATTTTCGAGGCCCTAGTTATATTCCAATAAATATTAAATTCTGATGAGAAGTGAGTAGAAAGGAATGGTTAAAAGGCATACATTCCCCAAAGAATTTAGAGCTGTTGGGATGGGAACATGTATTTCTACGCCCATATTCATATCAGCATTATTCACAGTAGCCAGAAGGCACAAGTAACTCAAGTGTTCTTCATCAGATAAATGGATAAACAAATGTGGGATACATGTACATGGAATATTATCCAGTCTTGAAGATAATGCTGACCAACGTTACAGCATGGGTGAGACTTGAGGACGTTATGCTACTTGAAACAAGCCATTACAAAACAGCAAATACTGTAGAGTGCCATGCACATGAGATGCCACCTATAATAATCCAGTTCATAGAGGTAGAAAGTAGGTGGGGCATGCCAGGGACTGTGGGGAGACAGGAATGGAGAATTATTAGTAAGTGGGTTCAGAGTTATAATTTTGCAAGATGAAAAATATTCTGGATCCAGATGGTGGTAACAATTGCACAGCAATGTGAATGGACTTAATACCACTGAACTGTACCCCTAAAAATGTTTAGATAGATACATTTTACATTATGCATGTTTTATCACATTATAAAAATAAGATGAAATTAAAAGACGCTTACTCCTTGGAAGGAAAGTTGTGACCAACCTAGATAGCATATTCAAAAGCAGAGACATTACTTTGCCAACAAAGGTTCGTCTAGGCAAGGCTATGGTTTTTCTTGTGGTCATGTATGGATGTGAGAGTTGGACTGTGAAGAAAGCTGAGTGCTGAAGAATTGATGCTTTTGAACTGTGGTGTTGGAGAAGACTCTTGAGAGTCCCATGGACTGCAAGGAGATCCAACCAGTCCATTCTGAAGGAGATCAGCCCTGAGATTTCTTTGGAAGGAATGATGCGAAAGCTGAAACTCCAGTATTTTGGCCACCTCATGCGAAGAGTTGACTCATTGGGGAAGACTCTGATGCTGGGAGGGATTGGGGGCAGGAGGAGAAGGGGACGACAGAGGATGAGATGGCTGGATGGCATCACTGACTCGATGGACGTGAGTCTGAGTGAACTCCGGGAGTTGATGATGGACAGGCAGGCCTGGTGTGCTGCGAATCATGAGGTCACAAAGAGTCGGACACGACTGCGCGACTGAACTGAACTGAAAAACAAATAACCTGTATATATTTATGTAGCTTTACCATTTCATGTCGTGTTAGCTTAATGTTTGACTCTTATTATATGAAACATGAGTTTCATATTTTATGGTTGTGGGTGTGGTTTAGTTGCTAAGTCATGTCCAATTGTTGCGACCCCATAGACTCCAGCCCACAGGTTCCTCTGACCTTGGGATTTTTCCAGGCAAGACTGCTGGAGTGGGTTGTCACTTCCTTCTCCAAGGGATCTTCTGGAGCCAGGGATCGAACCTCGGTCTCCTGTGCTGCAGGTGGTCTCCTGCATTGCAGGTGGATCCTTTACTGACTGAGCCACCTCGAAATTACTCATATTGTACAGTTGTAGTTTAATCTGAAAAGCACAAAGAACAACATATATAAATTAAAATTATCAAAGTTTAATTTAATTGATGGTGAATGGAAAGAGAAACCATAATACTATAATTATTAGAAGAGGCATGATAATTGGCTGCCTTGAATAACTTTTTCATCCTTATTATTATTTAAATACTTATTAATGAACAGTTTTTAATTGAGTTGTTAAATTTGGAGAACATTATTGCAGCATGTACATTTGGAAATTCCTTACATTTCCTGAAATTCTGAGACATTTTTCTTTTTAGTTTTAAGAAACATAAATTTTAAAAAGATAATATTTGTAAAATGTCATTAATATTATAATCTTAAAGTTTTTAAGGATTTTATAGTTTTTATATATTTATGTGTTCCTGTCATGTATGGATGTGAGAGCTGGACTGTGAAGAAGGCTGAGCACCGAAGAATTGATGCTTTTGAACTGTGGTGTTGGAGCAGACTCTTGAGAGTCCCTTGGACTGCAAGGAGATCCAACCAGTCCATTCTGAAGGAGATCAGCCCTGGGATTTCTTTCGAAGGAATGATGCTAAAGCTGAAACTCCAGTATTTTGGTCACCTCATGCGAAGAGTTGACTCATTGGAGAAGACCCTGATGCTGGGAGGGATTGGGGGCAGGAGGAGAAGGGGACAACAGAGGATGAGATGGCTGGATGGCATCACTGACTCGATGGATGTGAGTCTGAGTGACCTCCGGGAGTTGGTGATGGACAGGGAGGCCTGGCGTGCTGCGGTTCATGGGGTCGCAAAGAGTCGGACACGACTGAGTAACTGATCTGATCTAATACATGTATTGGGCTTCCCAGGTAGCTCAGTGGTAATGAATTTGCCTGCCAATGTACGAGACTCAAGTTTGATCCCTGGGTGCAGGAAGATCCCATGGAGGAGGGCATGGCTACCCACTCCAGTACTTTTGCCTGGGAAAACCCATCAACAGAGGATCCTGGAGGACTACAGTCCTGGGGGCTGCAAAGAATCAGATATGCCTGAGCATGCATGCATGGAAACACCCACACTGTATAAAATAATAATTTCAGAGTAGAAATAAACCTCTGAAAATAATTTTAAAGTTTAAAATTTCTTTTTTGTTCTTTGTGTACTTAGAAATCCCCCAGGGAGAAGGCTACATTGTAAAGTGAGTTGAACAAATTACTTTGTGTGTGTGTTATGCACCAGTTTAATAAATAGATAGATTGATTTCTTTCAGTTTATTTTAGAACTATATGATATTGATTTCTTATTCGAGTTTGTAACAATGAATGCACAAAACCTTGTATTAAAGAAGTAAAATCACACTAAATGGAAAACATTTGATAGATTTACTCTATTAAAATCTACTTAGGAAAATATATTTTCTAAGATATCAGCCACACTAAATGGAAAATAATGTTCCCATTTGTTTTACGACCATTAGTTAATCCAAAGACATAAAAATGTGTACAAAGGAGGAAAAAGAAAAAAAAAATTGGTCATTTAATTTACTAGGTAACTAATATCCACTTGATAGATGGGATATATCCAAATAAGCTGTTGGCCAATGTTTCCCTTTGGGTGATATTTTTTGAGTGATATTTCAAATTGCAAAGTGATATTCAGTCACGGATTCTATTGAAATGTACCTGTAATACATTGCACCTTCAAGGCAAAAACTTTTCATTTTGGAGCTTAAATGGTTCAATAATGTCTAACTTTCAGGAGTAAAGGAATCAATCAATATGTTGGTTACATAGCAGAGGCACCCTGGAATTTATCTGACAAGTGAGGAGATCCCAGACATTTTTCCTGCTATTCCTCCACAGCTCTATTCAGACTTTTCAATAGAAAATCTGGCAAATACAGCAAAAGGAGGAAGAGAAAGAGTAAGAAAAAATACAAGTCAAAAGTTAAAAAATAAAAGTAACAATGATGGTGAACTCTCTGACCTTAAATAAGAAGGAAAAAATGTACAAAGTATGGGAATGAACAAAGCCTTGCTGGAATAAAGGAAAATTTTGGTTCACTGCCTTGCAGTTTGCTTAACATACCAAATTTAACTGGGAATACTTTTTGAGTGAGTTCTTTATTTCACTATAACTTTAAGTCCATAAACAACGTCACCAAATATCTTACAGAGATTTCAAATCAATTAGATACACCCAAAGATTTTACTTGGGTATGTGATTATCTTGACCGTTTTGAGCATAAAATAAATCATAAGTTCCAATGAATTCATAAGATTGGAACTTTCATGATAGTTCACAAAGGAATGCAATAAAAAAAATTTGCTCTCCCAAATTAATTAATCTTTATATAGCCAATACTACTTACTATTATATTATTTATTTTAAAAGCATTTACTATATCTTCTAAATTTGGTGAAAAAGCAGTTAACTTTTAAAGATCTAATATTAGCACTGTATAAATATACCTCTTTACAGTCTTATTATAGCACTTGTTTATTTGGTTAAGAAGAAATATCTTCAATTTGTAATCAGATCAGATCAGTCGCTCAGTCGTGTCCGAATCTTTGCGACCCCATGAACTGCAGCACGCCAGGCCTCCCTATCCATCACCAGCTCCCGGAGGTCACCCAGACTCACACCCATCAAGTCAGTAATGCCATCCAGCCATCTCATCCTCTGTCGTCCCCTTCTCCTCCTGCCCTTAATCCCTCCCAGCATCAGAGTCTCCTCCAATGAGTCAACTCTTCCCATGAGATGGCCAAAATACTGGAGTTTCAGCTTTAGCATCATTCCTTCTAAAGAAATTCCAGGATTGATCTCCTTCAGAATGGACTGGTTGGATCTTGCAGTCCAAGGGACTCTCAAGAGTCTTCTCCAACACCACAGTTCAAAAGCATCAATTCTTCGGTGCTCAGCCTTCTTCACAGTCCAGCTCTCACATCCATACATGACCACAGGAAAGACCATAGCCTTGACTAGGCGAACCTTTGTTGGTAAAGTAATGTCTCTGCTTTTGAATATGCTATCTAGGTTGGTCATAACTTTCCTTCCAAGGAGTAAGCGTCTTTTAATTTCATGGCTGCAGTCACCATCTGCAGTGATTTTGGAGCCCAGAAAAACAAAGTCTGACACTGTTTCCACTGTTTCTCCATCTATTTCCCATGAAGTGATGGGACCAGATGCCATGATCTTCGTTTTCTGAATGTTGAGCTTTAAGCCAACCTTTTCACTCTCCACTTTCACTTTCATCAAGAGGCTTTTTAGCCCCTCTTCACTTTCTGCCATAAGAGTCGTGTCATCTGCATATCTGAGGTTATTGATATTTCTCCCGGCAATCTTGATTCCAACTTGTGTTTCTTCCAGTCCAGCATTTCTCATGATGTACTCTGCATATAAGTTAAATAAACATGGTGACAATATGCAGCCTTGACGTACTCCTTTTCCTATTTGGAACCAGCCTGTTGTTCCATGACCAGTTCTAACTGTTGCTTCCTGACCTGCATACAGATTTCTCAAGAGGCAGATCAGGTGGTCTGGTATTCCCATCTCTTTCAGAATTTTCCACAGTTTATTGTGATCCACACAGTCAAAGGCTTTGGCATAGTCAATAAAGCAGAAATAGATGTTTTTCTGGAACTCTCTTGCTTTTTCCATGATCCAGAGGATGTTGGCAATTTGATCTCTGGTTCCTCTGCCTTTTCTAAAACCAGCTTGAACATCAGGAAGTTCACGGTTCACATATTGCTGAATCCTGGCTTGGAGAATTTTGAGCATTACTTTACTAGCGTGTGAGATGAGTGCAATTGTTCGGTAGTTTGAGCACTCCTTGGCATTGCCTTTCTTTGGGATTGGGATGAAAACTGACCTTTTCCAATCTTGTGGCCACTGCTGAGTTTTCCAAATTTGCTGGCATATTGAGTGCAGTACTTTCACAGCATCATCATTTAAGAGCGCCCCTGCCTTCCCGCGACCGGCGCACAATTTAAGAGCGCCCCCGCCTTCCCGCCACAATTTAAGAGCGCCCCGCCGGCTGCGTCGCGCACCGCACTAAGAGCGCCCCGCCGGCTGCGTCGCGCACTAAGAGCGCGGCCGAGAGGAGCTACCCCACGACTGAGGAAGGACGGCAGTGAGGGCCAGCGCACTAAGCACGGTGGAGAAGAGCTACCCCACGACCGAGGTCAGGAAGGGCGGCGGTGAGGAGAGACCCCTCGTCCAAGGTAAGGTGCGATGGCTGTGCTTCACTGGCCGGGAGCAGCCAGGAGCAGCCGGGATGAGATACCCCACGCCCAAGGTAAGAGAAACCCAAGTAAGACAGTAGGTCTTGAAAGAGGGCATCAGAGGGCAAATACACTAAAACCATTCTCACAGAAAACTAGTCAATCTAATCACACAAGGACCACACCCTTGTCTAACTCAATGAAATTAAGCCATGCCCGAGGGGCAACCTGGGATGGGCGGGTCATGGTGGAGAGAGATGACAGGGTGTGGTCCGCTGGAGAAGGGAATGGCAAACCACTTCAGTATTCTTGCCTTGAGAACCCCATGAACAGTATGAAAAGACAATTTGTAATAAAGACCAAATAAATAAAGATTATTTTTTCAATTGAAATATTACATATATGTGTGTGTATATATATATATATATATAAAGGTACAAGTCTTAAGTCTAAATTTTTAGTTAAATTGTACTTATCTCCTCTGTCCATGGAATTCTCCAGTCAAGAATACTGGAGTGGGTAGCCATTCCCTTCTCCAGGGGATCTTCCCAACCCAGGGATCAGGCCTGGATATATATTATTTTGTGTGTTGTGTGCTTGGTCTCTCAGTCATGTCCGACTCTTTGCAACCCCATGGACTGTAGCCCACCAGGCTTCTCTGTCCATGGGAATTCTCTTGGCAAGAATACTGGAGTGGGTTGCCATGCCCTTATCCAGGGGTTGTTCCCAACCCAGGGATCGAACCCAGGTCTCCCGCATTGCAGGTGGGTTCTTTACCATCTGAGCCACCTGGAAAGCCCTCATAATGAGTTAGTTTTGCTCTTTTTTTTTTTTCCCTTTGACTTCATATAAATGAAAACTTGCTCAATATTATTTCTGTAAAATATATTCATATTGTGTGAGTAAATATTTCTTAAGTGCTACTAATAGCAAGACAAACTTTCTTCTGGTCTTTATATAAAGAGCTTTATTTAAATTATGAGTTGTAATTTATATACACTTCACCATACAGTTGGATAACTATTGACACATGAGTATACTCATGAAACAGTCACCAAAATGAGATAATAATATATTGATCATCTCCTATAGTTTGATTTATCAGGATTGCAACTGATGCTCCTGAATTACGAGAGTTCTGGGTTATGGAAATGTCCATGCTGTGTTTGGAGATCATATGCTCCTGCAGGTCCTAAGTAGTCTTTGCGTGTTTCGAGTGATGCTTTGCCCAGTTCAGGCAGTTTCCTCCTGCAAGTGTGCTCATGAGTACTCAGCTGAGTACCCTGAGGAGACAATGTAGACTCTGCAATCTCTGGTCCCCTTGGCCGCCTGGGTTCTCCAGCATCATCTCCTGAAATCAGGAATACTGCAGGGCTCTGCCTGGTTTCCACAGCCCCTGCCGCACACACAGCCAGGAAAATTCCCTGGCATAATCCACAGTAATCATAGAGCTCACCTCTTCTATTTTCCATCTCTTGGAGACCATTTTTCTTTCTTAATTGATATTTCCTCTTTAGCTACTGATTCCTAATTATCTCTTTCTTTTTCCAAGTTCCCTTTCACAAAGTAAAATAACACATGTAAACATGAACAGGAATGGACCAGTTCCACTGGCAGCTGAAATTATCAGCTGAAAAATGTCAGACATCTCTTGTGGGGGGCTATTGAAAACCCCATAAACAACCTTCTTTAGATTCTGGTTCTTATTCCTGAACCCACCCTAACCACAGGGAAACTTCATTACATCAGTCAACTCCTCAAAGTAAAATGACACTTGCATTTTTATTAGAGCTATCAGCTGGAATTTTCCTTTCAAATTCCTTCTTCCTGTTCCTGGGTTGCTCACTAGGTGAGGTGTGTAATCCATCATATGTATATTTCCCCCCTTTGTTCTTCTTCCACTGCAGGATTCCAAGCACTTACCAAGTATCATGGTACCAGGGAAAGAAGGGGTGGACGGTGGGCTCTGGCTTTCAGAATAACTCCATCAAGCCATGTCTTTATCATGGCTTTTGCCTCAAAGGCCTAGAGAGACATGTTTTTGCTGAGGTCTACAGATGACTAAGCCCAAAGGAAAATCAAAATTAAGTAAAAAGCACACCAACAGGGCTTAACATCAAAGTAACAGCTTATTGTTAACAAAGACAGATGCAACAGTTGCACGAATTGAAATTATTTACAAGAAACAATTCATTCACTTCTTTTGGCAAGCTAGTAGGGAAAAAGTCAAAATCAAACCTTATTTACTGATTCACTCTGAGATATCTCTAACTAGAATAATGAGAAATGCTCATTTCTCTTATGATCTGTAATGATCTGCATATTTGCTTCTCTTAGACTGACCTGAATCTGAACTGCAAAGTCATGACATGAGAAGAAAAGAAAAGAATGTGAGTATTTATTGGCAGGCTAAAAATATTCAAAGGGCTTTATTGACTTCAGATACATACATACTTAACTTTAATACTTTCACAGTAAGGGAAGTTTCAAGTTGGAACCTGAAAATCTCAAGCTCTGAAAGACTAATGCTTGCATTATTATCTACTGCTGTGCCACATACTGGGCTTCCCAGATGGCACAGTTGTGAAGAATCCGCCTGACAAAGCAGGAGACACAAGAGACTCAAGTTTGATTTTGAGTTTGGAAGATCCACTGAAGTAGGAAATGGCACCCCACTCCAGTATTTTTGCCCAGAAAACTTCATGGGCAGAAGGTCCTGAAGGGCTACAGTCACTAGGGTAGCACAGAATGGGACATGGCTGAAATGACTTAGCATGCATGCATTTGTGCCACATTACTTTGCCAACAAAGGTCCATCTAGTCAAAGCTATGATTTTTCCAGTAATTATGTATGGATATGAGAATTGGACTATAAAGAAAGCTGAGCGCAGAAGATTTGATGCTTTTGAACTGTGGTGCTGGAGAAGACTCTTGAGGGTCTTCTCAAATCTCAAGGAAATTAAACCAGTCCATCCTAAAGGAGATCAGTCCTGAATATTCATCGGAAGGAGTGATGCTGAAGCTGAAGCTCCTATACTTTGGCCACCTGATGTGAAGAACTGACTCATTAGAAGAGACCCTGATTCTGGGAAAGATTGAGGGCAAGAAGAAGAGGGTGACAGACAGTGAGGCGATTGGATGGCATTACCAACTCAATGGACAGGAGTTTGAGCAAGCTCCGGTAGATGGTGAAGGACAGGGAAGCCTGGTGTGTTGTAGTCCATGGGGTCACAAAGAGTTGGACACAGCTGAGTGGCTGAACAACAACAAGAATGCATGACCTTGCTAGAGAGAGAAAGAAAGTGAAAATCACTCAGTTGTGTCTGACTGTTTGCGACCCCATGGACTATATAGTCCCTGGAATTCTCCAGGCCAGAATACTAGAGTGGGTAGCCTTTCCCTTCTCCTGGGGATCTTCCCAACCCAGGGATCTAACCCAGGTCTCCTGTATTGCAGGCAGATTCTTTACCAGCTGACCCGCGTACACCTATTCTTGGGAAGCCCAAGAATACTGGAGTGGTAGCCTATCCCTTCTCCAGTGGATCTTCCTTACTCAAGAATCGAAGTGGGTCTCCTGCACTGCAGGTGGATTCTTTGCCAACTGAGCTATGAGATTCTTGCTATAGAAGCTCAGATTTAAAAAAAAGTACTTGATGGGTTTTCATATATTTCTACACCACACTCAAGAAGAAGAATAAGTGTAAAAGGGCCTTCAAACAAGGATGCTAGAATAATGGTGGACGTCTTAGACTTCTGAGTACCACACTGCTTAACAGACACTGTAAGTACCTTCTCCATAGTGGATTTTTCATTTTTCATTTTCCTTAACTTGATGCTGATCAGTAGTGTTTCTGAATGACGCATTCTGCCTATGGAATTAACAGCAGAAGATGCCAGTGATGTGTTGATCGTGCCACACAAGGTCTATGTAAGTGCCCTTCTTGATCTAAGATGAGGGGTGTGTGTGTGTGTGTGTGTGTGTGTGTGTGTGCTCAGTTGTGTCCCACTCTTTGTGACCTTGTGGACTGTTGCCTGTCAGGCTCCTCTGTCTCTGGAATTTTCCAGGCAAGAATACTGGAGCTATACTATTATATCTCTAAGTTCAGTACCCATTATATTTTACCCTGGGTCTCTTACCACATTGATTACCATACTTTCATGCCTAGCAAGTATTCTTTCCTCTCCATCTATTGTTTAACCAAATATCTAAGCCAAAAGTTTAACCAAGTATGTTTAACCAAATATCTATGGCCTAACTGGGGATGAGGTCACCTGATCTTAATTTTTCACTACATACTGAACTTAGACAACGAGTTAGAAAATACATCTGTGAACTATAAGTTTATATATATATATATATATATATATATATATATATATTATTTTGAATAACCAAACAATGATTATTTATGTATAATATAGCCTTCACTCCTTGGAAGAAAAGCTGTGACAAACCTAGACACATATTAAAAAGCAGAGACATCACTTTGCTGAAAAAGGTCTGTACAGTCAAAGCTATCGCTTTTCCAGTAGTCATGTACAGATGTGAGAGTTGGATCATAAAGAAGGCTGAGTGCCAAAGATTTGATGCTTTTTAACTGTGGTGTTGGAGAAGACTCTTGAGAGTCCCTTGGACTGCAAGGAGATCAAAGAAGTCAATCCTAAAGGAAATCAACCCTGAATATCCACTGAAAGGACTGATGCTGAAGCTGAAGCTCCAATACTATGACCACCTCACGTGAAGAGCTGACTCTTTGGGAAAGACCCTGATGCTAGGAAAGATTAAAGGCAGGAAGAGAAGGATGTGACAGAGAATAAGGTGGTTCATGGCATCATCGACTGAAAGGCCATGAGTTTGAGTAAACTTTGGGAGATAGTGAAGGATGGGGAAGGTTGGTGTGCTGCAGTCCATGGGATTGCAAAGAGTCGAACATGACTTAGCAACTGAACAACAATATATATAGTCTTCAAAGTAGGAAACTGAAGAAGAGTCTGAATCATTAATTTATTTGGTCCTTTCTAGCTCTCATCTACATCAATAGCATCATTATGCACAGAGATACTCATTCTCCATGACTCTTTATCTTGATACCAGTGAGTTAATGCTTCCATAGCAAATCACTAAACAAGTGGCCCTTGGAGTGTAAGTCATCATGGTTTTTGAATGTACATGATTTAGCTACAGTACAAGTGTTCTGCCAAAGAGATGACTGTCATTGGCCCAATTTTACTTTCCAGGAGAGTTTGAAGGAAAAGTACAAAGAATGAGAATATGTGTGTAGAAGGATAGATAAAAATCCAATTTTCACAAAGATAAAAGTTCTTAGGAAGCATGTGTGACATAGAGAGAAGGTTGAGAAAGGCAGCAAGTTTTGTCACATGGAACAGAGCACTGAGTGGAAAATACGATGACACAAAAACTTAATATCAAATCAACTGAATCATCTTTGACAACATTTTAGGTTGAATAATGAAAATTAGCACTAGTGATGCTTTTGTATGTCACTGCTGACATATTTTAGCTACTTTAATTACTGGATTTTTTTCAGTCTTTGTATGGTGAAACTATTGATGTAATCTATGTATTTCTGTATTATGAAATGTTTTCCCCTGATGAAGATATTTTCAAATGAATAATACTAGGAAGCCAACGTTTCAAGAAAAAGTATTTCCATTTTTAATGTTATACATAGACTCTACCACTGTATCATTTTTAATTAATGAAATAAATCTCAATGCATGGAAGAAACAAAATTTAGTCTTGTTGATGACTGTAAATAAGCTGACAGCTATTAACTGGGATAATATAATTCTCTCTAATGAAAATCTTTTTGTAATTTTTACACATAGGTGTTTCCTTTTGGTAAATTAGACTTATGGCTTAAAAGACATACTAAATATTAAGTTTTTGAGAGATATTGTTGGGTTAATAATAGTTCTTTACTCCAAATACTTTAGCAAATTATATTCCCCCCATGTTTCTGTTCATCTACTTTTCAATTATGAATGGATGTTGTAATTTTTCCATTTTTACTTTTTACCTTTTTGTACAAAAACTATTTATTAAATTTTACATTTACTTAATATTTTCATTATTAATGAGGCTTTTTTTTTGTCTTGTCATTTACACTTGCATTTCTTTTCTGATTAGGATTTAAGAGATTTTAAAAATGTTTCAAGGATACATTATGCCCACCTATCATCTTCCTTTTACTATTTCCAAAGAGTTTTCTTTCTTAATATTTCAAATGTGGATGTTATAAAGCAACAGATATATGTACATTTAAACTGCATATGCAGTGAAATCTGTCAATCATTGCATACTGTATGGGGTTCTTGATGGTGTTGTTATGATTTGCTTTGTTTTGCATTTGATGCTATGTTTGCAAAGTCCAAATATATGGAGAATGTATTATCATTCTTCCTACCTTTGACCTATATGTTCATATGCCAAGATTATATCTGTTTATAAAAATGTTCACCTGCATAATGACAGTAACATAAGCTTCTTATCACCTTGTTGTTTAGATTGCAAGTTAACTGTCATTTATCCCCTATTTCCATGAATTTCTGACCATTATAAAGGCTCTGATTGATCCCTCCTGGGATGTATGCACATTTATGACCAATTACAATTGCATAAGGGATTGATTTCAATGAGTCAAAAATAGAGACTATAGCCATCTCTATATCAAGGAGAGCAGGTCCCTGGTTGGCAATTTCAGCCAGAGAATCAACAAAGAGCTGTGCCCGAATGAACAATAACAAATGAAACAAGCAAAGAAGCAAAACAATTGCTGGGCCAAATAAAAATACAAAGTGTGAGCTATACCTATCCACTTTTCCATTCCTCCTGCCACTACCATAGTGTAGTCTTTTATTAATTTTTCACTTGAATTGCTTTGGCAGCAGGCTAACTGACCTTATTGCCTCCCATCCTTTCTTTCTAATTTATTTAACACCCTCGTGCCAGCATGATATTTCTAAGAGCACAGATTTAATAATGTTGCTTTGTGTACTCAGTCACTAAGTTGTGTTCAACTTTTTGTGACCCCATGGACTGCAGCCCACCAAGCTTCTCTGTCCATGGGATTTTCCAGGCAAGTATACTAGAGTGGGTTTTCATTTCCTTCTCCAGTAATGTTGCTTACATGGTCAAAATTATAATTTAATACTCCACCATTGTTTTTAGGTGGACAGACTTTATTTTCTTGGGCTTCAATATCACTGCAGATGGTGACTGCAGCCTTGAAATCAAAAGATGCTTGCTCCTTGGAGGAAAAGCTATGACCAACCTAGACAGCATATTAAAAAGCAGAGACATTACTTTACTGACAAATGTCCATCTAGTCAGTGCTATGGTTTTTACAGTAGTCATGTATGGATATTAGAGTTGGACTATAAAGAAAGTTGAGTGCCAAAGAATTGCTGCTTTTGAACTGTGATGTTGGAGAAGACTCTTGAGAGTTCCTTGGACTGCAAGGAGATCAAATGAGTCAATCCTAAAAGAAATCAGTCCTGAATATTCATTGGAAAGACTGATACTGAAGCTGAAACTCCAATATTTTGGCCACCTGATGCGAAGAACTGACTCATTTGAATCAAAAGACCCTGATGCTAGGAAAGATTGAAGGTGGGAGGAGAAGGGGATGACAGAGGATGAGATGGTTGGATGGCATCACTGACTCGATGAACATGAGTTTGAGCAAGCTCCAGGAGTTGATGATGGACAGGGAAGCCTGGCGTGCTGCAGTCCATGGGGTCGCAAAGAGTCAGACATGACTGAGCGACTGAACTGAACTGATTGTTTTTAAGATAACATGTTAGTTATTTTTTTAAGCTGGAGTTAAAGGCCAGTTATGAGCTCCGTTGAATGTATTTTTCACCTCTCTTGTACCACATCTCAGAATCTAAGTATATCACAATTGCTGGATTTATTTTTTCAGGCCCAGATGCTTCTCTTTTATTGTTGTATGAACATAATTCTACACAGAAATGCACTTTAAATGCAATTTATCTTTTTTGCCACAACATACTATGTTGACCTTAAATAGAACATTTCTGACCTTATAAGTTTGTGTTTTCAATTAGTCAAATATTTAACTTTTGCTATCAATATTGTTTGGAATATTGAAATAAATCAACTATGGTTGCTTGATAATCATTAAAATGTTTTCCTCAACTCAAAATTACATGTGTATCTGTGCATATATTCTTTGAAGATATTTTCCATACATTATCATACATGATCAGTTATTGATATCTTGAGTTTGTTTTTCAGGAATGACTAAAACTGAGACAACCATCCCAGCATTATTTTCTATTTTTCCACTAATACAAAATTTAACTTCTATGAAATATAAAATTTATACACTCTTAGGTCTGTTTTTCTATTATTTCCTTCATCTACATAATGTATTATTTCTTTGTTTGTATTATTGGAACTTTAAATGTTTTAAGTAGAACAAGATGCCTCATATTATATTTTACCTTTCTTAATCGCCTGCTTAAATTATACTTCAAAATTAAGGATTTATTCAATTATTTTTAGTTGTGTGGTTTTCACAGATATTCAAATAAATTTAAGAAAATTAACACAAAATATTTTGTCACTCAAATTTGTATTTATCCAAGTATAATTTTTCACCCCCCTGTACTTTTGCATGTAATTATGTATACTGAGCATATTTTGCTAAATTTATTTCCATTTATATTGTATTTACAATTGCAAATGGAATTTTCCCTGCTGACCTAATATTTTCTGTATATTAGAAGTTTATTTGATGTGAGTTATTTTGTAAATAGAATACTTACTGAATTCTTTCATGTTTTCATTTTTTAATTGGCTTTTTAGTCATTTTAAAATATATATATAGTATTATTTATCTGTCCAATTAAATTGGTTAGAAATTTCAGAACACCATAGAATTTTAAAAATAGAGTAAGTTTCATCTTTCTCCTATTTCTTAATTAGCATGCTTCCCATGTCTTACTGTTAAGCTCTCTGCATTTTTGTCTACACTTTTTGTTGTGCTAAGAAAGTATTCCTCTTTTCATATTGCAGTTGACTATTTCATCAGGGAAGCCTATTCAGCATCAGTAAAAATTTTTCTTTCTTATCTTGACCAGTTAATATTGTGAAATATATTTAGCTAATTTCCTAGTCCTGAATAATTCCTACTTTGCCAAAATAAATCCTATTTGTTTGAGTGTATTATTCATGTGTTGTTTTATTTGATTCTCTGTGTTATTGTTTTATTTATGACTTTGAATCAATATTTATAAGCAAGATATCCATGTGCCATCCTTGTCAGCCTAGCACTGTTTTGTAAATATATTGAGAAGTTATCTTTTATCCTGGTGAGCTGCCAAAAGGTATAAAAAAGAGGATGAATTATCAATTCCAGTAAATTTACAAGAACTCACCAATAAAACCATCTGGATATGGACAGTCAATGGGGAGAAGCTGTTTGAAAGAGCTTTAATTTTTTTTTTCACATATTTTATATACTTATATTTTGCAATTTCCATGATCATTTTCTTCTAACCTCCTGTTTTTTTGTTTTCTGTGCATTTATTGCACAACTATTACATTGCTATCCATTTTTGATTAGTGGATTTTTTAAACTTTTTTAAATTAATAATTTCAGTTCAGTTCAGTTCAGTTGTTCATTCGTCTCTGACTTTTTACGACTCCATGGACTGCAGCATGCCAGGCCTCCCTGTATATCACCAACTGCCAGAGCCTACGAAAACTCATGTCCATCGAGTCAGTGATGCCATCCAACCATCTCATCCTCTGTCATCCCCTTCTCCTCCTGCCTTCAATATTTCCCAGCATCACGGTCTTTTCAAATGAGTCATTTCTTCACATCAGGTGGCCAAAGTATTGGAGTTTCAGCTTCAGCATCAGTCCTTCCAATGACTATTCAGGACTGATTTCCTATAGGATGGACTGGTTGGATCTCCTTGCAGTTCAAGGGACTCTTCAAGAGTCATCTCCAACACCACAGTTCAAAAGCATCAATTCTTCGGCACTCAGCTTTCTTTAGAGTTCAACTCTCACATCCATACATGACTACTGGGAAAACCATAGCTTTGACAGATGGACTTTTGTTGGTGAAGTAATGTCTCTGCTTTTGAATATGCTGTCTAGGTTGGTCATAGCTTTTCTTCCAAGGAGCAAGCATCTTTTAATTTCATGGCTGCAGTCACCACCTGCAGTGATCTTGGAGCCCCCAAAAATAAAGGCTTTCATTGTTTCTACTGTTTCCACATCTCTTTGCCATGAAGTGATGGGACCAGATGCCATGATCTTAGTTTTCTGAATGTTGAGCTTTAAGCCAACTTTTTCACTCTCCTCTTTCACTTTCATCAAGAGGCTCTTTAGTTCCTCTTCGCTTTCTGCCATAAAGGTTGTGTCATCTGCGTATCTGAGGTTATTGATATTTCTCCTGACAGTCTTGATTCCAGCTTGTTCTTCATCCAGTCCAGTGTTTCTCATGATGTACTCTGCATATAAGTTAAATAAGCAGGGTAACAATATACAGCCTTGATGTATTCCTTTCCCAATTTGGAACCAGTCTGCTGTTCCATGCCCAATTCTAACTGTTGCTTCTTTACCTGCATACAGATTTCCCAGGAGACAGGTCAGGTGGTCTGGTATTCCCATCTCTTTAAGAATTTTCCACAGTTTGTTGTAAGCATGATGTAAAGCCATAAAATTATCAGCAGAGCAATGAATGACTCCGTGTGTTAAGTTGCTTTAGTCACGTCCAACTCTTCTTGACCCTATGGACTGTAGCCTCCTAGGCTCCTCTGTCTATGGAATTCTCGAGGCAAAAATATTGGAGTGGCTTGTCATTTCCCTCTCTATGGAATCTTCCTCACCTAGGGATTGAACCTGTGTCTACTGTGGCTTCTGCATGGGCAAGCAGATTCTTTACCACTGAGCCACTGGGAAAGCCACAACACCTCCAGTGTATTGCCACTGTAAATATTCTACCTGAGAATGTGTCCTGTTTATCAATAAGATTTGAGAAAAGTAATGCACTGGTTGATCTACTATAACAAAATGGCATAAAACTGATTATCTGTCCCCAAATGAATGGATTAAGATGTGATGGGTATGTTTACATATGTATTGTTGTTCAGTTGCTCATCATGTCTGACTCTTTGCGACCCCATGGACTGCAGCACGCCAGACCTCCCTGTCCCTCACCGTCTCCTGAAATTTGCCCAAGCTCATGTTCATTGCATTGGTGACATCATCCAGGTGTCTCATCCTCTGATGCCCTCTTTTCCTTCTGCCCTCAATCTTTCCCAATATCAGAGACTTTTCTAATGAGTCAGCCGCTTGCACTAGAAGACCAAAATACTGGACCTTCAGCTTTAGCATCAGTCCCTCCAATGAGTATTCATTGTAGATTTTCCTTACGATTGACTGGTTTGATCTCCTTGCTGTCCAAGGGACTTTCAGGAGTCTTCTCCAGCACCACAGTTCAAAGGCATCAATTCTTTGGCACTCTGCCTTCTTTACAGTTCAGCTCTTAAAACCTTGCATGACCACTTATACACAATGGAATATCACTCAGCTATAAAAAATGAAATCTTGCTATTTGCAACAGCATGGGTGGATCTGGAAGATATTATTTTAACTGAAATAAGTCACACAGAGAAAGAGAAATATATGCATTTAGTTATATGGGGCATGATAAAATACACTAATATATCAAAGTGGAAAAAGACTCACAGATCAGAGAAAAAATTAGTGATTGTCAGAGAGGAGAGGGACAGGGGATGGTGATATAAGTGAAAGGGATTAAGAGGTACAAGTCTCCAGTTATTAAATAAATATGTCATGGGGATATAATATATAGCACAGGGAATATAGTTAATAATAGTGTTATAACTTTATATGGTGCATAATTACAAAAATATTCAAATCATTTTGCATACTGGAACTAATATATTGTATGTCAACTATACATCAACAAACTGAACTAAAATAATTGGTTTTATTTGGTGTATTTACAAGTAAGCTGGAGGAAGGGGGCTGCGTCGCGCACTAAGAGCGCCCCGCCGGCTGCGTCGCGCACTAAGCATGGCGGAGAAGAGCTACCCCACGACCGAGGTCAGGAAGGGTGGCGGTGAGGAGAGACCCCCTCGTCCAAGGTAAGGTACGATGGTTGTGCTTCGCTGGCCGGGAGCAGCCAGGAGCAGCCGGGATGAGATACCCCACGCCCAAGGTAAGCACACAAGGACCACACCCTTGTCTAACTCAATGAAATTAAGCCATGCCCGAGGGGCAACCTGGGATGGGCGGGTCATGGTGGAGAGATATGACAGGGTGTGGTCCGCTGGAGAAGGGAATGGCAAACCACTTCAGTATTCTTGCCTTGAGAACCCCATGAACAGTATGAAAAGACAAAATGATAGGATACTGAAAGAGAAACTCCCCAGGTCAGTAGGGGCCCAATATGCTACTGGAGATCAATGGAGAAATAACTCCAGAAAGAATGAAAGGATAGAGCCAAAACAAAAAGAATACCCAGCTGTGGATGTGTCTGGTGATAGAAGCAAAGTCCGATGAAGACTCTGATGCTGGGAGGGATTGAGGGCAGGAGGAGAAGGGGACGACAGGAGGAGAAGGGGACGACAGAGGATGAGATGGCTGGATGGCATCACTGACTCGATGGATGCGAGTCTGGGTGACCTCCGGGAGCTGGTGATGGAAAGGGAGGCCTGGCGTGCTGCAGTTCATGGGGTCGCAAAGAGTCGGACACGACTGAGCGACTGATCTGATCTGATCTGATCTGGAGGAAGGTACAATGATGATGATGAAAGTCACTCAGTCATGTCTGACTCTTTGCAACCCCATGGACTATATAGTCCATGGAATTCTCCAGGCCAGAATACTGGAGTGCGTAGCCTTTCCCTTCTCCAGGGGATCTTCCCAACCCAGGGATTGAACCCAGGTCTCCCACATTGCAGGTGGATTCTTTACCAACTGAGCTATGAGAGAAGCTCTGGAGGAAGGTGGGATGGAGTTGAATGCTTGAATGCATAATTTGAAAATCTAGAGCTGGAGTATTAATGGGTGATGATCTGTTTAAATGGTATGATTATGGAGATTGGAGGTTAAGAAATCTAGTATGTGCAGTGGGTAGAAAGTGTTCAAATAGCAGAGGCCCCTCATTGGATGGGTCATTTCTACTGATACTCAGGTATCAGTATGTAGAGTTGATATGTAAATAATCAGGGACATTTACTTAGGGATGCATTAGTTTGCTTGCTGGGGACCAGCCCCAGCTGATCCAGGGACTTCGAAGCGAGGGCGGCATTGGTGGGGGTCAAGACACGATAGTTATAATTAGAGATATAAAGAATAATAGAACGAGGATAGCTCAGTAGGAAAATTCAGTGGAGAAAAGAGGCTGAGTAGCTTGGTTTTCGCTGGGGACCAATAAAACTTCAAGACAAGAAGTTTTCACCACTTACGTAGGCCGCAGGCGTCCTTCCGTTCTCCCGAAGGAGAGGAGACACTGAGGCCTCCCTGGTCAGATCTTAGAGGCCCAGGCATAATTAGTAAGCATGGTGGGTTCCATGCTCCAGATGGAGACTCAACCAGAATTTGAGAGAGAGAGCGAGCGACATGGGGAGACCAGTCTTTCGAGGAACTGATCCCAATTCTTGATTTTCCATGGTCTACTCTTATACACTGAGATGTTATACAAAAGTCACGTGGGGTCAGCAGCCCTGACTTTTATCAAAGTCAGGTGCTTCTTACAAATGTTTACAGAGGTCTTAGGGGTGTTACATCATCTTCTGGCCAGGGGGCCTGTTGACAATTTATGACCCTCTCCTTGTGACAGCGGTCAATCCAGGACATTTATTTCTCCAGGGGTGATTTTTCTTAAAACAGACTCCACCAGATAAATTTACATTCCTATAGGGTGAGGGTGGGTTTTAATTAAAGAAAGAACTTACTTAGCCTAAGGTCTAACGTGATTAATATCAAAGGTTTAATACCTATTTCTTCTATATATTCATCAATGTGTGTAAGGGTAGGCGATGTGGAGACTTAGCAGCAAACATTGGCTCAACAAATGAAAAACCCTTCATCAATACAATTTCTAATCAGCCCACTAATAGTTTCCTAACTTCTCTAAAGAACCTGTTTTTAGATGCACATGTGGCCGGACAAGCCTGTCAGGTGGGCTAGAGAACCTTCAGAGGAGTTTGTAGGTTAAAACACTCCTGTCACACTCAGGAATTTTTATTAGCTGGAGCTCTAAGTTAACTCTTTTTTCAGAGAGAGGTAGTGGGGGACAGCCCCCCATAAAGTCAGAGGTGTAGGTGAGAGCACAAGTAGTAAAGTAGGCAGGCTCTGGGTTTGGGGGTAGATGCTCGAGGATTTCCAGGGAGACTCCTGAGGCTTGACCCCACCTTTGTGTATGTCAAGCCTCGTTCCTCATGACCTTTGCCATGGAGGAGTGCCTCACGCCGGCCCCCAACATTTGCTTTTCTACTTATTGAAAATTTAAACCGATTTTCTCACTGGGGATTGTGTACAGATTGTTTCTTTCCCTTCCATGTTTTCCCCGCCTAGTCTTTCTGCTTAGCTCAACACCCCGTCACTGGAGAAACTTTCCTGACCACTGTTCTTCATGCCCTGTCCTCCACACAGTGTCGAAGAGTCATTCTCTCCCACTCCCCATCCCCCTCCCCGCCACAACTGGCTGGCTCTGTATTCACTTTTCTCTACGTCACTTGATGGTTAGAATCCAGTTCTGTGAAGGCAAAACTTTGTTTCCCATAATCCTCAGTTTGCAATCCTGAGCGTCCCGAAGGGTGAGTGGCACTCAATTAGCCCTCAGTAAATTATTAGTTTTTCCTACTGTTCATGGGGTTCTGAAGGCAAGAATACTGAAATGGTTTGCCATTCCCTTCCCCAGTGGACCACCTTTTGATAGAACTCTCCACCATGACCCGGATCATAGTTTCATTGAGTTAGACAAGGCTGTGATCCATGTGATCAGATTGGTTAGTTTCCTGTGACTGTGGTTTTCACTCTGTCTGCCCTCTGATGGATTAGGATAAGAGGCTTATGGAAGCTTCCTGATGGGAGAGACTGACTGAGGGGGAAAACTGGGTCTTGTTCTGATGGGCAGGGCCATGCTCAGTAAATCTTTAGTCCAATTTTCTGTTGATGGGTGGGGCTGTGTTCCCTTCCTGTTATTTACCTGGGGCCAAACTATGGTGGAGGTAATGAAGATAATGGTGACCTCCCTCAAAAGATCCCAGGCACGCACTATTACGGTCAGTGCCCCCAAACCCTGCAGCAGGCCACCACCGGCCCACACCTCCACCGGAGACTCCCGGACACTCACAGGCAAGTCCGGGGCGGTCTCCTGTGGGGTCGCTGCTCCTTCCCCCTGGTCCTGGTGCACACAAGGTTCTGTTGTGCCCTCCAAGAGTCTGTTTCCCAGTCCTGTGTAAGTTCTGGTGACTCTATGGTGAGGTCAATGGTGACCTCCTCCAAGAGGGCTAATGCCACACCCAGGTCTGCTGCACCCAGAGCCTCTGCCCCTGCAGCAGCCACTGCTGACCCGCGCCTCCACAGGAGACACTCAAACACGTTCTGTCTTAGTCTCTGTGGGGCCTGTGGGGCCTCTGGTCCTGGTGCGCACAAGGTTTGTTTGAGCCCTCTGAGCACCTCTGGCGGGTATGGGGTTTGATTCTAAATGTGATTTTGCCCCTCCTACCATCTTGCTGGGGCTTCTCCCTTGGACGTGGGGTATCTCCTCACAGCTGCTCCAGCGTCACACAGCCACCCAGACATCAAATTGCTAACATCCGTTGGATCATTGAAAAAGCAAGAGAGTTCCAGGAAAACATCTACCTCTGCTTTATTGACTATGCCTAAGCCTTTGTGTGGATCACAATGAAGATTCGACTTATTTGAAAAGACCCTGATGCTGGGAAGGATTGAAGGTGGGAGGAGAAGGGGACGACAAAGGATGAGATGATTGGATGGCATCACCGATGTGATGGACATGAGTTTGAGTAGGCCCTGGGAGTTGATAACTCACAGGGAAGCCTGATGTGCTGCAGTCCACGGGGTCACAAAGAGTCGGGCAAAACTGAGCAACTGAACTGAACTGAATAGAAATTACATCATGATGGCAAAGTCCATAGGGCTTTTCTACCTTTACTGCATGGCCGCCATAAGGCAAAAACTGATATTTTAAATGGATACTCAATGCTTTTTAGAATGTCTAATTTTCATATTAATTCTCACAACACCTGTTATTTTAAACACCCTTAGAAGTGAGAATTTTAAAAGAAGATTTTTTTGACATTCAAGTTTATGGTAAAATACAACTTTCTGGTTACCATGCCTTTTTTTCCCCTTACCACTAACTTATATGTATTGAAGATTTTTATGTTAGGGTCTCTGCAGGCTTTTAATTTTGTGAAACACTTCAAATTCATTTTGGACTAAATTTATCTATATTCAGTGTTCTGTTTTTTATTTTTGTAGTTGAGGCATATTAGAAGAACATCTTAATAGAATAATTTTAGGAAGACAGGAGGAGTCGTCTACTCACTTTAGAAGGATCAACTATTCTTCAATATAAAGTAAATTTAAAACCAATTCAGAACATGCTGAAACATCTTTGTGTTCTTGGAACTTGGGGAAAATTATATTTAGTGTGACTTTCAGGGTTCGTGTGTCGTAAACAATAACTTACAAATCATGTCAACAGAATTTTATATTCATTGATTAAATTAGTGAGTTAGGTGGTCAGTCATTAAGTGTGAACACATTTTTCCACTTCTAATGAAACAGAAAAAAACCGTTGGAATCCAATGTAGCAGTCGCTAGGGGAAGGTGATTTCTGTGTCTAACATATTTATTCTCAAATACAAAAGAAAGGAAAAAAAAAAGAGCAGATGCAAGCAGTGATTCTACCCAGTTATTCATGCCTATCCAATGCTAGCTGCACCTCCATTCACTCAATGGAGTTGTGGGCTGTTGCTTTTGTACCTGGATGGAAGGAGGGTAACAGGCAATCTTGGAGCAGCGTCCTGGGAACAGAGACGGGGCCCAACAGCAGATGGAGGCAGCCAACACCTGTCACACTGGATGTCATCAGCCCCAGAATTTTAATAAAGAATTCTTTCTGACTAATTTATTTTCTAGAGAGACTCTTTTATTAATTACTGTTTCTCTGTCTTGCAATGAAGTACAAGTGTTTAAAGATGGCCTTGAGAAGTGTTCACAGTTAATTAAAGTATACTTTGTACCTAAGCGGGTTCTTTTCCCCCTACCTGCTCAAGGCCAGATGTTGTTACGAAAGACACTCATATAAGAAACCCTGGTTAAGATTCAATATCTATGGGGTCTATTTTCCCCATTTGCATTAAGAAAAGATTGTTTTTTTTTTTAATAAAGTAGAGTTAAAGATGAATGGATATCTTTATATTTTGAGGAACCTTTAAGTATTTATGTCTAAGTTAAGAAAAGCACTGCTTTTAAGAGTAGAACTGCATTTGTGATGTTTGCGAATCCGATTTGCATTTTGTCCAGGTGATCCTCTTTGTCAGCTCTACTGTCCATGAAGAGAGCAAGTGTCTCATGTTTCTACTTTCATATATTTTATAGATAAGACTTAAGGGGAACAAAGGATATTTGCACAAAAATGTGCTTGTATAACATAAGCTTTCCAGTATATCAGTATTTTTCTATCAAAATGAAAGTGAAAATAGGCAATTCAGTATTGTTTAGCCTTTATTACTCCCTGAAGTCTTCTTTCACATTTTTGCCAAATACATTTTCTTGCCATATTTTTCAGTGTATACTTGGACTAAAGAACCTGGAAGTTAATAGAGATCAGTAGACTATTTCTTATGTTGTCCTTGATTGGGAATATTCTTGTGTGACCCAGTGCAGTTTACTTGCAGCTCAGAATTTACATATAGACATACATTGTAAGCAGAGGACTTTGTCATGGCCTAGGGAAGATTGTCACATCAAACAGACTTGGAATGATTTACTCAAGCCATGATGAGACCTTGAGGCCTGGCTTTGGCTTTAGGGAGAGTGGGAAGGAGACAAACAAGAGTGGACTTGAAACCAATCCAACTGATGGATGGGGTGAGTGGTCTGTGGTAATGATCTTCTTTGTGTTGGGTGATGTACAGGATGGAAATACTAATAAAGAAATACATGCTGAATGGGGAAGGTGTGTTGCAGAGATGATGTGGAAAAGATGAGTTGATCTTGGAAGAGTCCAGTCACTATGGGGACAGATTCAGTTTTCTCTGCTGAGAAGACCACCAAGTATCTCCACCAGGAATTGATATTGTGTGTGATAAGGTTTCTGATGTTTTTGTTTAGTCGCTGAGCCGTGTCTGACTCTTTACAACCCCATGGACTGTAGCCCACCAGGTTCCTCTGTCCATGGGATTCTCCCAGGCAAGAATACTGGAGAGGGTTGCCATTTCCTTCTCCAGGGGGATCTTCCTGACCCAGGGATTGAACCTATATCTCTGGCATTAACACAGTTTGCTTGCTTCTTTAAATTGGCTGCTCCTGAAAGGAATATCAGGACTCACCTGCTGGTGGCTGGAGGAGAAAAGCATTTGGACCTATGTGTCCTCCAAGTATTTGTTCTTTTCTTCTGCAAAGTGGCTGACATTTTTGCGGTCTGTTCTCAGAAACCTCCTGTCTGGAGGTTTGGGGTAATGTGTGGGCACCACCCAGCTCATTACTTAACCAGTTATCATTACAACCAGATCACATTTTTATCTCTAAATCCTATACATTCCTATGCCATCGTCTAAAGAACACCCATCTCATCCAAGAGTATCCTTGAGACTGCCTCCTCACCGGCCTTATTGCCCCTATTAGGGTGTCCTGTCCACTCTGTCTCCAACACACACGTCATACCCATCCACGGCTTTCCGTGATTATGGTCCCAGTCCAAGCCCCACTGCTTCTGGTTGGAGCATCACAATCATTGTCAACCACACACTGTTCACAGTTGTGGCACTACAATTCATCTCCACACAGAAACCAAAATCATTCTTTAAAGAAACATGGCTTTGATATTATTATTAATCTACTTAATCCTTAACTAAACCTTTGCATTATATAAAGTGGAAAAAAAACCTCAAACTTCCTATCCTGGTTTATCAAGGATGACAAGACCAGGGTCCCTTAACACCTTAACCCCATCCCCCCATGTTAGAGTCACTCTCACTCTTGGCCTGATTCTGTTCTCTGCTTCATCCACTCTATCATCTACCCAGGGTCAAGTGGATTTCCAATATGGGTAATATTAAGTCACTTTTAAGAACTATAATAAGGCTTCTTTCCCTCTGAGAACAAAATATAATTCCATTGTAGTTGTCTGTAAGCAGAGTGTCTGCCAAATTTAGCATCTCAACCAAGTCACTTTTAAAATTGAAAGAAAGTATTGGTAATAAGCTGGAACTACAGGTATAAAACTGTAAACCAGGTTGCCCTGTGTGTTTTGGTTGCATATTTTCTCTACCCTCCAAGTCACTTTGTATATTTTGTTTAATTTTTAGTTCTTATTTTGTATCCCTATGTGAGTTATTTCTAGGGGAATCACAAATCACTCGCACCCATTTAATTTCTACGTGTTAACAACTCCCAAATTTCCCTCTTTATTTAAATACTCTCCACTGAACTGCAAATGAACTGCCCACTGGCATGTTCAAAATTCCAAGATTCCAAAATTCAGCAAACTGTATTTTTGTTATTATATTTATTGTTTTAATATTAAGTTTTGGAGACTCCTGAGGAAATTTCAGGTGGTTTCACCTTGTAAGCAAACAATCAGACCAGAGGTTGGCTGTCTGACAAATAGAAATAAGCATTCACAAAAACATTTCATTTGTATAGCATTTGACATGCAGAAGGGGTGTATAGTCACCAAGTGACAAGTCTGTGAAAGTACCTCCACTTTGACCACTGGAAATAGGGATGTAAATTATTTAAGCCAAATTGCATGTAAGCAAGTTCGACTAGATATTTTCCATAAACTATTTTCAAGGTGAATTACTGAGAAATTTCCCCATGTAACAATATAGGATACATTTGAAAAGTAGTATATTTACATTTTTATCTGAAAAGAATGGTACCATTTCTCTCATCATGATGCATTTTCCTTGCCAAGGCCGCATTTGTTTTCTGTGTTAACTGATTGGAAACAATTTCACTCCCTCCAAAACAAAAATAAGCTTACACACACACACACAAAGTTATCGCTTTACTGGAGTTTTGAAAGCACTTGTCTCTTTAGAACTGTGAATCTTTGCAGTGAGTAACAATTATCTTCCAAAGCGGGTAAAAAAAAAAAAAAAATACTGCATATAAATATATTACAGCTTAAAATTACATCTCTTGGATGCTGGTAAAAGAAAGAAGTAAAACTAAGGAAACAAATAAGCCAATATTGCATCCTGCTACAATTCCCTTAGTGGCAGGCACGATATTTCTTCATGAATAAAGATGGAGTAAACCACATTTGTAGCATAATAAGAAAAGGTAATTAGTGTCATCTATTCAGCACTGTTAGAATTTGACTAGAGCAATTTGATTATGGTTATCACATTTTAAACTTTGAGTAAGTTTTTCAGCTCTGTAACTCAGTTAGTGGCGAAGTGTGGAGAATATAAGTCAGCTTCGCAGTATGATTGATGAGCACACACTCAGAAGGATAGGAATGAAAAAAAAAAAAAAAGCAAACAAACAAAAAAACCCAGATACTGTAATATAGATACTGGACTGGATTTAAAGTAGGTCTCTTCTAAATCAGTTTGAAGGTTTCGATAAGACATAGAGAATGAGCCGCTGTGCCAGTTCCTCAGTCGTGTCTAACTCTTTGCGACCCCATGGACTGCAGCCCACCAGTCTCCTCTGTCCATTGGGTTTCCCAAGCAAGAATACTGGAGTGGGTTGCTATTTCCTTCTCCAGGGGATCTTCCCAACACTAGCAGAACTTCTTATCAAGCATATAGAGGATGGAATACATGCCTGTGGTAAAAGGTCTCAGTGTCTATATAGAATGAAGGGAAATAAATTTTAGGGAAAATAAACTGCTTGACCTTGTTATAATAGCGAGTTAATTTCTCATTTATAACTTAATATCAACTAAAATAATATATTTTAAAATATATTTATAATAAATTAATGGAAATAATTAGAGCAAACCGTCTCTTCTGTTAAAAAGCTTAGGACTATGAATTTTTCCCAGGAGGCTTAACAGCAAAGAACGCACTGGAAAAGCAGCATACCAGGATTCAATCCTTGGGTTGGGAAGATCCTCTGGAGAAGAAAATGGCAACCCACTCCAGTATTCTTGCCTGGGAAATTTCATGGACAGAGGAGACTGGAGGTCTACAGTCCATGGGGTCACAAAAGAGTCAGACACGACTGAGTGAGTAAGCAAGAACAAGACACTGAATTATGAATGAATAAGTATAGCTTCATTCTTAAACATTAACACTTTCTGGTTAAAGATTATGTTATCTCAGGCGTTTTGGTTCTATTTTTCCCACTCATGATAAAATAATCACTTACATGAATCTCAGATATATTTTGAGAATCAATTAAAGCAGCCTCATGTGGAGACAGTCACAGGAAAACTGGCTGCTCAGGAAATCAAAGACAGAAGAATGTGGAGTATTTTGAGCCATAGGAGTTCTGGGATAAAGCCATTGGAGCCTAGATAAAGTAAACAATAAACAACAGGGAAATGCAAATCAAAACCGCAAGGTGACATCACCTCACACCTGTAAGGATGACTGTTCTCAAAAAGACTACAGATACCAAGTGTTGGTGAGGATGTACAGAGAGGGGACCCCCGTGCACTGTTGGTGGGAGTGCTAGTTGGTTCAGCCACTGTGGAAAACAGTATGGAATTTCTGCAACAAATCAAAAGTAAAACCACCTTACCAGCATGCCTACTTTTGGGTACAAAGTCCAAAAATAACAAAGTTGGTATCTGAAAGAGATATTTGCACTCCCGTGTTCACTGCGGCATGAGTCAAAATAGCCAAATATAGAAACGGCCTAAGTGCCCACTGCTGGAAGAACACATAAGGAAATCGTGGTACACATACAATGGAGCACATTATACAGGCGTTAGAAAAAAAGTCCTGACATCTGTGACAGCAAGAATAAAAATGGAGAGCATTGTAATAAATGAAATAGATCACACAGAAGAGGACATAACTGAGGGAACCATCTGCAGGCATTCAGTTCACTTCAGTACAGTTCAGTCACTCAGTTGTGTCCGACTCTTTGCGACCCCACGAATTGCAGCACGCCAGGCCTCCCTATCTATCACCAACTCCCGGAGTTCACCCAGACTCATGTCCATCGAGTCAGTGATGCCATCCAGCCCTCTCATCCTCTGTCATCCCCTTCGCCTCCTGCCCCCAATCCCTCCCAGCATTAGAGTCTTCTCCAATGAGTCAACTCTTCGCATGAGGTGGCCAAAGTACTGGAGTTTCAGCTTTAGCATCATTCCTTCCAAAGAAATCCCAGGGCTGATCTCCTTCAGAATGGACTGGTTGGATCTCCTTGCAGTCCAAGGCACTCTCAAGAGTCTTCTCCAACACCACAGTTCAAAAGCATCAATTCTTCAGCACTCAGCCTTCTTCACAGTCCAACTCTCACATCCATACATGACCACAGGAAAAACCATAGCCTTGACTAGGCGAACTTTTGTTGGCAAAGTAATGTCTCTGCTTTTGAATATGCTATCTAGGTTGGTCACAACTTTCCTTCCAAGGAGTAAGCATCTTTTAATGTCATGGCTGCAGTCACCATCTGCAGTGATTTTGGAGCCCAGAAAAATAAAGTCTGACACTGTTTCCACTGTTTCCCCATCTATTTCCCATGAAGTGATGGGACCAGATGCCATGATCTCCGTTTTCTGAATGTTGAGCTTTAAGTCAACTTCTTCACTCTCCTCTTTCACTTTCATCAAGAGGCTTTTGAGTTCCTCTTCATTTTCTGCCATAAGGGTGGTGTCATCTGCATATCTAAGGTGATTGATATTTCTCCCAGCAATCTTGATTCCAGCTTGTGTTTCTTCCAGTCCAGCGTTTCTCATGATGTACCCTGCATATAGTTAAATAAGCAGGGTGACAATATACAGCCTTGACGTACTCCTTTTCCTATTTGGAACCAGTCTATTGTTCCATGGCCAGTTCTAACTGTTGATTCCTGACCTGCATATAGGTTTCTCAAGAGGCTGATCAGGTGCTCTGGTAGTCCCATCTCTTTCAGACTTTTCCACAGTTTATTGTGATCCACACAGTCAAAGGCTTTGGCATAGTCAATAAAGCAGAAATAGATGTTTTTCTGGAACTCTCTTGCTTTTTCGATGATCCAGTGGATGTTGGCAATTTGATCTCTGGTTCCTCTGCCTTTTCTAAAACCAGCTTGAACATCAGGAAGTTCACGGTTCACATATTGCTGAAGCCTGGCTTGGAGAATTTTGAGCATGTGTGTGAGATGAGTGCAATTGTGTGGTAGTTTGAGCATTCTTTGGCATTGCTTTTCTCTGGGATTGGAATTAAAACTGACCTTTTCCAGTCCTGTGGCCACTGCTGAGTTTTCCAAATTTGCTGGCGTATTTAGTGCAGCACTTTCACAGCATCATCTTTCAGGATTTGAGCTCAACTGGAATTTCATCACCTCCACTAGCTTTGTTCATAGTGATGCTTTCTAAGGCCCACTTGACATCACATTCCAGGATGTCTGGCTCTAGGTCAGTGATCACAACATCGTGATTAGTCATCCAGAAATCTGGGAAAATATTCCAGGTAGAAGAAATAAAAGTGCTTTACAGACAATCTCCTCAGAGCCCTGTAGCTTCTGTCTGTTCCTTGTCCCAGAAGCCAGAGCCTCGTGATTCAGGTTATGCTATTCTAGGTGTCCATGCTGCATCACAACCACCTTGGATATTTGTTGCTTAAAATAAAGCTATTTTCCCCTACATGACAAATATGAGTGCTAAGTCGCATCAGTCGTGTCTGACTCCTTGCGACTGTAGCCCGCCAGGCTCTTCTGTCCATGGGATTCTTCAGGCAAGAATACTGGAGCTGGTTGCCATTTCCTCTTCCAGGGCATCGTCCCGACCCAGAGATCAAACCTGCATCCCTTATGTCTCTTGCAATACCAGGCAGGTTCTTTACCACTAGTGCCACCTGGGAAGCAAATACATGACAAATACAGAGGCCGGGAATTTGTCCAGGGACAGAGTGAGCAATTCTTCAGCGTCATCGTTGCCATCATAGGGCACTGATGGAACAGTGGTGGATGGAGAGCGGACGCCATGATGGCTCAGTCACGTCTGATGCCTGGTTGGAAGTGGCAGGTGCCGGAGCTCAGCTGGACTGCTCTCCTCCACTCCCATCCTTTCACTGAAGTTGCTGGACTTCTTGCACAATGGATCAGGGTTCCGATGGTGAGAGTTTTCAGGGAGAGGGAAAGGCAGCTCCCAGTATGTTCGCAAAACAGTCCAAAAAATGGAAGAGATTCACTAGATTGACCAAACTCTAACACAGGCCAACCAGATTGAAGGAAGAAGGCCATAGGTTCACCACTCTGTCCTTGGGGAGAGGACATCAAAGGAACATTGACCATCGTTCATCTTCCAGAAGAGATCACATATTGTACAGCTATGCTTTTACATAAATGGTGCTCTATTAACAGGTTATCCTCAATCATAACTAAGAAACTAATAAAGTGAAAGTGAAAGTCGCTCAGTCATATCCAACTCTTTTCCACACCATGGACTGTAGCCTGCCAGGATCTTCTGTCTGTGGAGTTCTTCAGGTCAGAATACTGGAGTGGGTAACTAGTCCCTTCTCCAGGTGACCTTCCTGATCCAGGGATCAAACCCAGGTCTACCACATTGCAGGTGGATTCTTTACTGTCTGAGCCACCAGGGAAGCCCAAGAATACTGGGATGGGTAGCCAATCCCTTCTCCAGTGGATCTTCCCCAACCAGTAATCAAACCAGGGTCTCCTGCATCCAAGCGGATTCTAATAAGGAAACTAATAAGGAAAGGACAAATGTAAACTTACTTTTTCGGTTACTAACCATACGCACAACGCTTGGTAAACAGGACCATTATGATTGCCCATCTGGTATTATTTCCTTGTGAATATGAGAACTGGGAAGCGTATAGAGGAATAGAGACAAACTGGATAAAAACACTGGAAAAAGCAAAAGCATGAATCTGAAACATAGTCCTGAGGACTATGAAGACCCAGAGATCCACTCAAATGCCTTTATCATTGCCTTTTGGAGAAGGAAATGGCAACCCACTGCAGTATTCTTGCCTGGAGAATCCCATGGACAGAGGAGCCTTGGTAGGCTACAATCCCTGCAGTTGCAAGAGTCGGACACAACTTCGTGACTAAACCACCACCAAAGCTTTGCCTCTAACTCAGTGTAGGATCTGGGCGAGACATACTTTATCTCCCTGGGTGTTATTTCCTCTATCTATACATTAAGGAATTTGGACTGGAAGACCACTGAAATGATCCTTCACTGTAAGAATCTAGCATTCACCATTTCCCCTTAGCCAAATCATCCCCATATTTTAGAAATGAAGTACATTCTACTTATTATGTGACTACTTTCCTACTCAGGGCTCCCCAGAAGGCTCAGTGGTAAAGAATTTGCCTGCCAGTGCAGGAGATGCAGGTTCGATCCCTGAGTCGGGAAGTTGCCATGGAGAAGAAATTGGCAATACACTCCAGTATTCTTGCTTGGAGAATTCCATGGACAGAGGAGGCTGACAGGCTACAGTCCATGGGGTCATAAAAGAGTGGACTAAACAACATTTTTCTATTCCATCCAGTTATTTTCTGCTTTTACTAATTTTTCTGAGGTGGAAAAGAGGAGACACTTGGATCAAAGACAAGATTTAATCTTTAAACTGGACTCAGACTAGATTTTTAGTCCATGAAACTATGGTTTTTTCCGTCAGGTGCCATTTATGGGGAGAAGCAAAAAGCAGGGATGAAGGTCATGTGGACATTGAAGGCATTTGATTCAATGAGCACATTCACTCCTGACATTCTTGTCTTCTCCATCCAACAATGTACACATCTCTTCACAGAACAGAAACCGCAATGGGTGATGCACCGTGTGACCAATGCGAATGCAAAGCACTTCCCAGCTGACTCAGTGGTAACGAATCTGCCTGTCATGTCGGAGAAGCAAGTTTGATCCCTGGATGGGGAAGATTCCCTGGAGGAGGGGCATGGCAACCCACTCCAGTATTCTTGCCTGGAGAATCCCATGGACAGAGGAGACTGGCGGGCTACAGTCCATGGGGCCACCAAGAATTGGACACGACTGAGTGCACACACACACACACAGAAATGCAAATCGCAGGCATTAGCAATGGCCCAGGGTAGTACATGCATTTCTCCCTTCTCTCATATTTGTCTTTATGTAACAGCAGCCACATGTAGCAATAAATGCTTGCAACTCCACTTTACTAAGCCTGAAACTTCAGCAGCAAAGGAGGCCTTTCATTGACAGTCAACACCACCACCTGAGATCTCACTTTACATAAGCTTTCCACATACAAAGCTGACAAAAGACATGTATCTGATTTTTAAAAAATAACAATTCCTGCTCTCACAAGAACTCCACGTGTGTTGATAACAGAGAAATGAGATGCTTTGAAAACCCGGAAAGGCAAACGTGCCAAGTAAATCCAGCTGAGGGCATCTGGAAAAATGCAAGTTATAAATGAAGGCGATTTCCCATTTGCTCCCCTAGACCCATCTTCCAGCAATTCGGTTCTTTCTTCTCTCCAGCCACAAGGATAAGAGAAGCGTTTATTCTTCTCTTCAGTAATTCCCACTACGCTTTCTCAGACAGTTTCGAAAAGAGCACTGTGGGGAACTTACACAGTAATGTTTTAGTGCTGAAAGACAGACATTTGCCTGTGATGGCATTTCTGGGCGTGCTATCAAGCCACTGTTGGTGGCTGTGGAAGACGCTCTCTCCAGCCGACAGTAGTAGTGAATCATGATGCCTTCCCCGAGAAGAGGATCATTAGGAATATGCTGAACTGTGTCAGGCAGGTGCTTCTTTGAAGCCTTTGTCAAATTATAGTTATGCAAGTATTTAAAATCAGACACACACAAAAAGACACACATATCAGTTCAGTTCAGTTCAGTCCCTCAGTCGTGTCCGACTCTTTGCAACCCCATGAATCGCTGCACGCCAGGCCTCCCTGTCCATCACCAACTCCCAGAGTCAGTTGAGAACCCCATGAACAGTATGAAAAGACACACATATACTTCTATGAAATAACCCCCAAATGACCTACCTATTTAAAAAGAGTAGGCAGATCTCCACTGATAGGGGATAACACAGACTTACGCCAAATGTTTACAATGTTTCCTTTAAAAAAAAGAAACAGGATGTGGCTTTATTGGTTATAGCGAATTAAAATTTCTGCAAATGAAAAATAGTCCAGTCATATTGGAAAGATATTCATGGCAATATGTAATCTAGCTATATGGACATTTAAACAAAGCAAATGTGATTTTTTTTTTTACCATTATAGTTGTCATTTTGTTGTATTTCTATGTATGATTTGCATTTATATTGTTCATTTCACATTTATTGAGCGCCTAGTAGCTGCCAGTTGATCTAGGGAACTACCAAGACATTTGATATAAAGTTTCTTTCCTCAGACATCACACAGTGAAAAGACAACCGGCAGAAGCAGGATTCATATGAACCTCTGGGAGCAAAAATCCACAGACAAAAATGACGTGAAGGCTGCTGAAATCTGGGGCACGGAAAACTGACAGCTGATGCATGTGGGGTTGCTTTGGAGTTTGATTGCTTCTGGAATAAGATAGTGACAGTAGCTAGCCCATTTTGTGAATGTACTAAAAGCACTAAATTTTACACTTAAAATGATGAATTTTATGGCATATTCATCACATCTCAATAAAGCTATTTTGAAAATGGATGATACAGTTCCTGTAAATATCAAGTACATATTATTTTGCAGTCTATTATCTGATAACTATAACTGCAAGCTATCTATAAAAATCTGAGAAACTACAACAAAAATTGTCACTTGTAAAAATTTTTTCCAAACTTAAATTATGATCGGTTTTGAAACTGGCCAAGGGAACAACTTTCTTCCACTTACATCATTGTTCTCTGTTTTCCTTAGGGTTTCCTTAGGCTTTCTCTTAATTGGGCCTGGTTAAAGATGCTGAACTTGCAGCTCTCAAAAATAAAGTGGACTTCGAATAAGGAGCCGAAATACTATAGAATCCCTGAGTGTGAAATATCTCTTGACACTTTGGCTTTCAGATCATTCTCTGGAAACACTGCACCCTTGATAAAGACAGCTTAATGACACAGCTTGAAGTCATGGGTAAGTCTGCAAACAAAGTTGTCAGGAAAATGCACTCAGAGTTTCTGGTTAAAGCTGGCCTACCTCAGATACACAAGTGCCCAAATATGCACCCCTCACCTATACACACCATGGACACCAAAACCTACTCTGATCCTGATCTTTCCAAGTTTTTTCAAAGAAGCTTATAGTCATGTCCACAGGTTGACAGCAAAGCCGAAATAGTCTAGAGTGATAGGAATAAAAAATATTGCATTTAATTTATGTACTTATTTTATTAATCAACTCTGTTCCTCTGTCAGTTACCCAGTTTCTCTTTTTTTTTTTTTTTCCTCCTGCCCAGAGCAAAAGAGGAGGGGAAATTATTAAGGGTGTTTGATCAGAGGAGAGAATAAAAGGGACACCATATGAAAAACAGGGGAAAGTAACATTATTTCACATTAGTCAAGAGAAAAAAACAAAAAAAACAAATGATCCATTTACATAAACACAGTAGATGAAAGAAGGGTGCTCCCATTTCAGAAGAGTCATTTTATAAGCTCTGAAATCTATTTTCCTCCTATAAGAACTGTACATCTCATATCTGAAAGTGACTTGCTATGTATTTTCATCATTTTTATTGTCATGTGCCTTTAACCAGTGGTGAACTAACAAATCCACAAGTAACTGCCAGCTAATTCTTTTATTAAAAGTGTTGAGAGTCCTTGTCAAATCTTATAGTGGCCTTTACTCATGCCTTTAAGGCTACAAAAATGTCTGCAATGATTCAGTTCTCTAATGAAAGATTATTGTAAAAATAATAGGGACCAGCAAGACCTCAGTACTGCCCCTTATTCTCTCCATCCCGGTATTTCACTCCTTCCAAGACTGTTGATCTAAAGCAAATAGACTGTCAGGTATATCTCCAGTAAAAATGGGTGTTTTCAGAATCAGCAGAAAATTCCAATTCTGGGGTCTGCAACCATGGAAACTTACATGTAAGTCCCCTCATGGCAAGGGAAGAAGGACACTTTCATGAAGGGATTTGGGAGGGATACCGTGACGAGAGTCTTTGGTTCTTCACTGGCTGAGTCCTCGCCAGGAAAGGAGTTTTTCTTCCAACTGCTGAGCTCTGCTGTCCTCACAGGGTACGAAAGTATCCCTTTCTGGAAGGTCTCCCCACTCTATTTAACTCACGTTTCTGTTTATTGTTGTTGTTCAGTTGCTCAGTCTTATCTGACTCTTTCCCACTTCATGGGCTATAGCCAGGATTCCTTGTCCTCCATTATCTCCTGGAGTTTGCTCAAACTCAGGTCCATTGAGTTGGTGATGCCATCCAGTCATCCCATTCTCTGTCACCCACTTCTCCTCCTGCTCTCAACCTTTCTCAGCACCAGAGTCTTTTCCAATGAGTCAGCTCTTCATATCAGGTGGCCAAAGTATTGGAGTTTCAGCTTCAGCATCAGTCCTTCCAATGAATATTCAGGGTTGATTTCCTTTAGGATTGGCTGGTTTGATCTCTTTGCTGTTCAAGGGACTCTCAAGAGTCTGTTTATTAAGGTTTCTATAATTTAATTAATGACTTCTCTGGTGGCTCATTAGTGTTTAGTCATTCAACCATGTCTGACTCTCCCACCAGGCTCCTCTGTCCATGAATTATCCAGGCAAGAATATTAGAGTGGGGAGCCATTCCCTTCTCCAGAGGATCAAACCTGGGTCTCCTGCATTGCAGGTAAATTCTTTCCCAACTGAGCCATCAAAGAGTTGGACACAAATGAGCAATTAACACTAATATTTTGCTTCCCTGATGGCTCAGCTGGTAAAGAATCCACCTGTAATGGGGGAGACCTGGGTTCAATCCCTGTGTTGAGAAGATCCTCTGGAGAAGGGAATGGCTACCCACTCCAGTATTGTGGCCTGGAGAATTCCATAGACTGTATCGTCTATGGGGTTGAAAAGAGTTGGACACAACTGAACGACTTTCACTTTCACTTACTGGTGGCTCAGAGGGTAAAGAATCCACCTGAAATGAAGGATACTCAGGTTCCATGCCTGGGTCGGGAAGATCCCCTGGAGAAGGTGATGGAAACTCACTCCAGTGCTCTTGCCTGGATAATTCCATGGACAAAGGAGCCTGGTGGGCCACAGTCCATGGAGTGGCAAAGAGTCAGACATGACTGAACTACTAACACTTTTCACTTTTTTGTTTATTAATTTTTTTAACAATTGAAATGTGCATCAAGCTAAAACAAACAAGTTTGCACATTGTGCTCAGAAATACATCCTAAAGTTCATATCTTCCCCCTCTTTAAAAAAAAAAAAAAATGTCCTTCTTGAAATGAAAACTTCATTTCCTTTGTTCAAAACTGACAAACAACTAATCTCAAAAATATACAAGCAACTCCTGCAGCTCAAATCCAGAAAAATAAACGACCCAATCAAAAAAAGGGCCAAAGAACTAAACAGACACTTCTCCAAAGAAGACATACAGATGGCTAACAAACACATGAAAAGATGCTCGACATCACTTATTATCAGATCAGATCAGATCAGTCGCTCAGTCGTGTCCAACTCTTTGCGATCCCATGAATCACAGCACGCCAGGCCTCCCTGTCCATCACCAACTCCCGGAGTTCACCCAGACACACATCCATCTAGTCAGTGATGCCATCCAGCCATCTCATCCTCTGGCGTCCCCTTCTCTTCCTGGCCCCAATCCCTCCCAGCATCAGAGTCTTTTCCAATGAGTCAACTCTTCACATGAGGTGGCCAAAGTACTGGAGTTTCAGCTTTAGCATCATTCCTCCCAAAGAGATCCCAGGGCTGATCTCCTTCAGAATGGACCGGTTGGATCTCCTTGCAGTCCAAGGGACTCTCAAGAGTCTTCTCCAACACCACACTTCAAAAGCATCAATTCGTCGGCACTCCGCTTTCTTCACAGTCCAATTTTCACATCCATACATGACCACAGGAAAAACCATAGCCTTGACTAGACGAACATTTGTTGGCAAAGTAATGTCTCTGCTTTTGAATATGATATCTAGATTGGTCATATTTTTCTTTCCAAGGAGTAAGCATCTTTTAATTTCATGGCTGCAGTCACCATCTGCAGTGATTTTGGAGCCCAGAAAAATAAAGTCTGACATTGTTTCCACTGTTTCCCCATGTATTTCCCATGTAGTGATGGGACCAGATGCCATGATCTTCATTTTCTGAATGTTGAGCTTTAAGCCAACTTTTTCACTCTCCACTTTCACTTTCATCAAGAGGCTTTTGAGTTCCTCTTCATTTTCTGCCATAAGGGTGGTGTCATCTGCATATTTGAGGTTATTGATATTTCTCCCAGCAATCTTGATTACAGCTTGTGTTTCTTCCAGTCCAGCATTTCTCATGATGTACTCTGCATATAAGTTAAATAAACAGGGTGACAATATACAGCCTTGACGTACTCCTTATCCTATTTGGAACCAGTCTGTTGTTCCATGTCCAGTTCTAACTGTTGCTTCCTGACCTGCATACAGATTTATCAAGAAGCAGATCAGTTGGTCTGGTATTCCCATCTCTTTCAGAATTTTCCACAGTTTATTGTGATCCACACAGTAGAAGGCTTTGGCATAGTCAATAAAGCAGAAATAGATGTTTTTCTGGAATTCTCTTTCTTTTCCCATGATCCAGTGGATGCTGGCAATTTTATCTCTGGTTCCTCTGCCTTTTCTAAAGCCAGCTTGAACATCAGGAAGTTCACGGTTCACATATTGCTGAAGCCTGGCTTGGAGAATTTTGAGAATTACTTTACCAGTGTGTGAGATGAGTGCAATTGTGCAGTACATTGAGCATTCTTTGGCATTGCCTTTCATTATCAGAGAAATGCAAATCAAAACACCAATGAAGTTCCATTTCACGCCAGTCAGAATGGCTGCGATCCAAAGGTCAACAAGCAATAAATGCTGGAGAGGGTGTGGAGAAAAGGGAACCCTCTTACACTGTTTGTGGGAATGCAAACTAGTACAGCCCCTATGGAGCACAGTGTGGAGATTCCTTAAAAAATTGGAAATAGAACTTCCTTATGACCCAGCAATCCCACTGTTGGATATACACTCCGAGAAAACCAGAATTGAAAGAGACACGTGTACCCCAATGTTCATCGCAGCACTCTTTATAATAGCCAGGACATGGAAGCAACCTAGATGTCCATCAGCAGATGAATGGATAAGAAAGCTGTGGTCCATATACACAGTGGAGTATTACTCAGCCATTAAAAAGAATACATTTGAATCAGTTCTAATGAGGTAGATGAAACTGGAGCCTATTATACAGAGTGAAGTAAGCCAGAAAGAAAAACACCAATACAGTATACTAACACATATATATGGAATTTAGAAAGATGGTAATGATAAGCCTGTATGCGAGACAGCAAAAGAGACACAGATGTATAGAACAGTTTTTTGGACTCTGTGGGAGAGAGCGAGGGTGGGATAATTTGGGAGAATAGCATTGAAACATGTATAATATCATATAAGAAATGAATCGCCAGTCCGGGTTTGATGCAGGATACAGGATGCTTGAGGCTGGTGCACTGGGATGACCCAGAGGGATGGTATGGGGAGGGAGGAGGGTTCAGGATGGGGAACACATGTGCACCCATGGCAGATTCATGTTGATGTATGGCAAAACCAATATAATATTGTAAAGTAATTAGCTTCCAATTTAAATAAATTAATTTAAATTTTAAAAAAATAAAGCTTCAAGAACAACAACAAAAAAATGATATGGAATGTAGGACTTCTTTGAAAAGCATAAAAAATTGAATCTATGAGGCTACCAGCTTTGGAGTAAATTAGAACTCTGTACAGAGTCTCTCAAGTTGGCCTTGAAGTCAGGTACTATTCTGCTCATGCGCCTCGTTTCTGGGCACTGAGTGCTATTTGAATCCACCTGACTTTCAAAATGTTTAGAAAATGAGTTTTGAATTAACTTAAGTGAATTTATATAAATGCATATAGGTCTGTTAAATGTGTTTTATTTTATATTATCTAAAGGAAAGTTAATGAAAACTGTCCCTGAGACTTTTACCTAAATCAATGTGTGAAGAACAGTGTGTTGTTCCTTTAGTCGCTAGGTAGCATCTGACTCTTTTGTGAGTCTGCCAGGCTCCTCTGTCCATGGGATGTGCCAGGCAAGAATACTGAAATAAACTTCTATTTATTGATGTTATATGTAAAGGACACATTTAGAATTATTTCCCATTAATTGAAAACACGTTTCCATTTTTATGATTTTCTCATCTTTCCCAAAATAAGTTTACGTTATATACTACTTCAATGACAATCTTTTTTCTTGTGACCATGTATTTTACACATATTTAAGAAGCCAATCACTTTGGTGTTCTCTTCAGAGATCATACAATGGAGTGTGTGTGTGTGTGTGTGTGTGTGTGTGTGTGTGTGTGTGTGTGCGCTCAGCTGCTCAGTTGTGTCCTACTCTTTTGCAACCCCATGGACTGTAGCCCGCCAGGTTCCTTTCTCCATGGGATTCTCCAAGCAAGAATACAGGAGACGGTTGCCATTTCCTACTCCATAGGGTCTTCCTGATCCAGGGACTGACCCTGTGTCTCCTGTTTCCTGAGTTGGCAACTGGATTCTTTGGACCACTAGCGCCACCTGGGGAGACCATGATGACTCAACCACAATGTGGATCTTCTATGCTATGCTATGCTATGCTAAGTCACTTCAGTCGTGTCCGACTCTGTGTGACCTCATAGACAGCAGCCCACCAGGCTCCCCAGTCCCTGGGATTCTCCAGGCAAGAACACTGGAGTGGGCCGCCATCTCCTTCTCCAATGCATGAAAGTGAAAAGTGAAAGTGAAGTCGCTCAGTCATGTCCGACTCTAGCGACCCCATGGAATGCAGCCTACCAGGCTCCCCCGTCCGTGGGATTTTCCAAGCAAGAGTACTGGAGTGGGGTGCCATTGCCTTCTCCTAACTTTCCCAAATTTATCTCAGGAAACAGTCCTTGGGTTTTTAGGAGATAATAGTTCTCCCTGCTTCTCCCCTTGCTGCGTTGCAGTCCAAAATGTATGCAGATCTTACTCCTCTGATCAAAATCCAACAGTGGGCCCCTGTTTCTATTCAGAGAGGAGTCAAAGCCTTGGCAATGCTCTTCTAGGCCCCACGCAACCTGGTTCCAAGCTACCTGTCTAGTTTCAACCTCGACTACTCAGAACTTTGCTTACTTTCTCAGCTACATGGGCCCCCAGGTGGTTCACAAGACACATAGGTGAGAATCTTGCCTGAGAGTTTTTTCCCAGGCTCTCCCCTCCCTCCAGCCCCCTTCACTCTACCATCCTTTGAGTAACTCTCCCATCTCCTTCCAGTATTTCATTCAAATATCGCCTTCTCAATGAGCACTTCCCTGACTGCTCTGTTGAGCACTGTCAACTGCCATAAGCTCTGCAGTCTCAATTCTTTTCCACCTACTTTGTCTTGTCACATGGCGGTCATCACCCTCCAGCATAATACATACTTTATTTATGGTGGTGTTGGTTTGGTTGCTAAGTCGTGTCTGACTCTTGTGGTTCCACGGACCATAATCCACCAGGCTCCTCTCCATGGGATTCTCCAGGCAAGAATACTGGAGTGGGTTGCCATTTCCTTCTCCAGGGGATCTTCCTGACCCCAGGATCGAACTCACATTCCCTGCATTGCAGGCAGATTCTTTCCCACTGAGCCAGTGGGAAAGCCCACACTTTGTTCATTACAGTGGCTATTGATAATTTTTGACCTTTCTCTGCTAGAATGTTAACAACCACAAGAGGGATAATCTTTGTTTTGGTTTGAGAAAAATGAAGAAGTAGAAACCTCAATTAAATAGAGCTTTCCACCAGAAAGGGGAGCTCTCCCATCCTATAACCATAAGTGAGCCCAATAGGAAGAGGAAAGACTCGTCTTTCCTGGCAAGGACTCAGCCGATGAAGAATCCTGGACTCTGTTTGCTGGGACACTCCCAATGTCCTTGTCCTTTATGTAAAGTGTTTTCCTTCCCTGCCCATGAGGGGACTTGCATGTGGCTCTCCATGGTTGCAGACCCCAGAATAGCCATTCTCTGCTGATCCTGAATATATCAACTTTTGCTGGAAAAATATATGGTAGCCTATTTGTTTCACAGCAGCAGTTTATTGATGTTTCATTAACACATAGCAACTACTCTACAGGTATCTATTTACTGATGGTTCAACATAGTTATATATAATATTAACTCACATTTTGTGCATGTTTATAAGCTTTGTATAGCACATTACTGACCAGTATTCCCAGATTTTAAGCTGCATGGCTATAAGGAAAATATGTCTTATTGTTCCACTGTATTGGTGACTCTCAAGTTGCCCATGGGAAATGTTAAACACACATTTAATGAAGGAAAAATCAGTTATTATTCTCATTGTTTCACAGGCAAATAAACCAATTTGAAAAGGCTAGAAGGCTCTCCAGAACCAGTTAATAGTGGAAAGAGATAAGGAGTCAAATGTATTTTTGAATGTAAAAATCTAATTATAGTCATAACTCTTTGGTTTTAAATTAGTTTAAAAAATAATGTAACTATTTTAAAATAGGATTAGTAATGCATGATTTTACCAATGGCAAAGCTTGCCTAAGATGGTGTGGCAATACAATGCTAATTTTGATGCTTTCTTTTTATATCAATAATCACTTGAGAAAAACAAGGAAAAAGCATTAATGCTGTATATGCACCCATTTAATACTGTGGATCACATAATTTGCATAAGAGTCCTTCAGGTCTTTTAATGACAGGCACACTCCTAACTTTTACACTCTTCTCCTGGGGAAATGATAACATTTGATCCAATGTGCATGTAATAATTCATTATGAAACACTGAAAGCAATGACTAACTAATATCATGTTTGGAGCTCAAGACGCCAGCAGCAAAAGATGCAAATTAAAGCCATTATTTCATCCTTTTTCTGTATCAGCAGGAGACGGCATGTAAAGTTACTGCCACGTGGAGCCAAAGGGTATTGTATGTTTTTGCATGTGTGGTGAAGCTCAGTTGTGCTTTTTTAATAATATATTATTTTCTGAGTAATTATTTTAAATTTAAATACTAAATTAAAATAAAGTGTAATGGCAAATTCATTTAAAAAAATAGTGCAACCCAGGTTATTTGAGGTCTTTGGTTAAAAAATTAAATGTGTTTTTGAAGCAAGTTTATGTTATTCATCATTTGTGGGTGCAGAGAAATTAAGTAATTGGCAATAATTCTCCATTATTGTCAAAAGAACCAGGTTGATGAAATATGAGGCAATTGTGAAGCCTAGGACCAACACTTTACTCTGGAAGAGAATATGTGATTTCCTTCTGATGGCTCAGATGGTAAAGAATCTGTCTGCAATGCAAGGGAGCCGTGTTCTGTCCCTAGGTCTGGAAGGAGAGAATGACTACCCATTCCAGAATTTTTGCATGGAGAATTCCATAAACAGAGGAGCTTGGTGGGCTGCAATCCATGGGGATCACAAAGAGTTGGACCCAACTGAGAGACTAACACTTTGCTTTCACTTTCTGATCAACTATCTCTTTTAATGGAATCCTCAGCTACTTCTAGAAGTAGATCCTATAAAAGACAGCACAGTTTTTTGAAGAATATTTTTTTCTTTATCATGAAATTCTCCATAACTTAGGACTTCTAAGATTGTGGAATCCAAAAATAAAGTCATTATTCTAGTTTGCATACTTTATTATAAAATAACATCCTTGGAGTTAGCAACTGAATACTTTTGATAAAACAACCCGGTGTTCTGTGTTGCTATTAATAATTAGTGACGGCTTTTACCCTTGGAAGAGCAAATAAGCAAGTGGTAAGATTGACATCTATCTCGAGCCGGAGGATTATTTTTATTTCCAAAATGGAAAGACTGCCCATGTGTAGAGGTGTTGCCACGGGGTTTCAGGGACAGCAGGGCGAGAACTCTGCTCGGGAGTTGTGTGTGCTGCACTAGCTCTTACACAAACACTGACTGAGTCCCCCGTGTTGCACCCGTTCAGCAGGGGGGAGAGAACTTAAGCCTGGAAAGAGATCAAAGCAGGTGTCAGTCGCATCCCATTTTTCGTGGTCCAGACCAGCCCAGCAGTGCTTCCACAGACCATCCCAGCCACTCTGTTTCTGGCTTGCCGACGGAGGCAAGTAGCTGGAAAAGATAGCGCAGTGTAAGTGATGACACCAATTAACTGGGTACAATTAATCCCATCCATCAGTTGAATTCTGAATTATGGATGTCATACTTGAGAGTCATATCTTTATCTTTGGCAATTTCTTTCATGCCTAAAATACTGAGGACAATCTTTTTCCTTGCTGCCCTGCTGGCTTTACATTAATAAAAGGATGGCATTAGATTGAAGGAGAAAGTTTATCTTTCTTTTATCTTTTCTTGATGAAAATGTGTCTGACTCTTCTAAAGTGTTTTAAAATATTTAACATAATATTTAGAATGGTATGTAGGATACTTTAAAATGTATTTTATCTATTGATCTCTCTATCTGCACAAGAGCAGACCTCTTTTCATTGATCCTTGATGGTAGTAAAAGCTTAATTTCCAAAAGCATTATTAAGTGAAAAGTCTAAGTAATTTTGATATAACTTGGCCCGTAGTCAGAATCTGTCCAAAATCGAAGGGCATTTAAAAATCAATAGGAGAAACAATTCTTGCTAAGTTATTTTTATCACATTTCTTCAAGCAGTGGTAGAAAATAAAATCATAATCAACAGCAGTACAGTAGACCTCCTGAAATCTGTTTGTCCCTAATGTAAAATGATTGACTGGAAATTTAGTCCTGTAGTTAATAGACAAGAGATTTGGAGTTACTCTCTGCTCTCTGTCAGTCTTCCCCATTTACTAAGGGGCATGGAATTTGGGGCAGCGTCATACTTTTATTCTATCCACAGGTGACCATGTCTAAGAAACAGACTAAAGTAAACACTTCCACCAAGATTAGACAAAAGGCTTTACATCGTCTTAAGGTCCTATGACCATCCCTCCAGCAAGAAACACAAGAGAAGACTCTACACATGGACATCACCAGATGGTCAAAATTGAAATCAGATTGATTATATTATTTGCAGCCAAGGATGGAGAAACTCTATACAGTCAGCAAAAACAAGGCCAAGAGCTGACTGTGGCTCAGATCATGAACTCCTTATTGCCAAATTCAGACTTAAATTGAAGAAAGAAGGGAACAACACTAGACCATTCAGGTATGACCTAAATCAAATCCCTTACAATTATACAGTGGAAGTGACAAATAAATTCAAGGGATTAGATCTGATAGACAGAGTGCCTGAAGGACTATGGACAGAGGTTTGTGACATTGTATAGGAGGCAAGGATCAAGACCATCCCCAAGAAAATAAATGCTAAAAGGTACAATGGTTGTCTCAGGAGACCTTACAAATAGCTGTGAATAGAAAAGAAGCAAAAACCAAAGGAGAAAAGGAAAGATATACCCATTTGAATGCAGAGTTCCAAAGAATAGCAAGAAGAGATAAGAAAGCCTTCCCCAGCAATCAGTGTAAAGAAATAGAGGAAAACAATAGAATGGGAAGGTCTACAGATTTCTTCAAGAAAATTAGAGATACCAAGGGAACATTTCATGCAAAGATGAGCACAATAAAGGACAGAAATGGTATGGACCTAACAGAAGCAGAAGATATTAAAAAGAGGTGGCAAGAATACACAGAAGAACTATCCAAAAAAGATCTGCATGACCCAGATAATCCTAATGGTGTGATCACTCATCTAAAGCCAGACATCCTGGAATGTGAAGTCAAGTGGGCCTTAGGAAGCATCAATACAAACAAAGCTAGTGGAGGTGATGGAATTCCAGTTGAGCTATTTCAAATCCTAAAAGATGATGCTGTGAAAGTGCTGTACTCAATATGCCAGCAAATCTGGAAAACTCAGCAGTGGCCACAGGACTGGAAAAGGTCAGTTTTCATTCCAATCTCAAAAAAAGGCAATGCCAAAGAATGTTCAAGCTACCACACAGTTGCACTCATCTCACACAGTAGTAAAGTAATGCTCAAAATTCTCCAAGCCAGGCTTCAACAGTACCTGAACCGTGAACTTCCAGATGTTCAAGCTGGACTTAGAAAAGGGAGAGGAACCAGAGATCAAATTGCCAACATCCATTGGATCATCAAAAAAGGAAGAGAGTTCCAGAAAAACATCTAATTCTGCTTTATTAACTATGCCAAAGCCTTTGACTGTGTGGATTTAAACAAACTGTGGAAAATTCTTCAAGTTATAGGAATACCAGACCACCTGACATGCCTCCTGAGAAATCTGCTTGCAGGTAAAGAAGCAACAGTTAGAACCTAACATGGAACAACAGTCTGGTTCCAAATTGGGAAAGGGATACGTCAAGGCTGTATATTGTCACCCTGCTTATTTAACTTATATGCAGATTTCATCATGAGAAACACCAGGCTGGATGAAGTACAAGCTCAAATCAGGATTCCTGGAAGAAATATCAATAATCTCAGACACGCAGATGACTACACCGTCATGGCAGAAAGTGAAGAGGAACTAAAGAGCCTCTTGATGAAAGTGAAAGAGGAAAGTGAAAAAGTTGACTTAAAACTCAACATTCAGAAAATTAAGATCATGGCATGTGATCCCATCACTTCATGGCAAATAGATGGGGAAACAGTGGAAACAGTGTCAGACTTTATTTTTCTGGGCTCCAAAATCACTGCAGATGGTGACTGCAGCCATGAAATTAAAAGATGCTTGCTCCTTGGAAGAAAAGTTATAACCATCCTATACAGCATATTAAAAAGCAGAGACATTACTGACAAAGTTCCATCTGTCAAAGCTATGGTTTTTCCAGTAGTCATGTATGGATGTGAGAGTTGGACTATAAGGAAAGCTGATCACCAAAGAAATGATGCTTTTGAACTGTGGTGTTGGAGAAGACTCTTGAGAGTCCCTTGGACTGCAAGGAGATCCAACCAGTCCATTCTAAAGGAGATCAGTCCTGGGTGTTCATTGGAAGGACTGATGCTGAAGCTGAAACTCCAATACTTTGGCCACCTGATGCAAAGAACTGACTCATTTGAAAAGACCCTGATTCTGGGAAAGATTGAAGGCAGGAGGAGAAGGGGATGGCAGAGGATGAGATGGTTGGATGGCATCACTGACTCAATGGGCATGAGTTTGAATAAACTCTGGGAGTTTATTGGTAATGGACAGGGAAGGCTGGAGTGCTGCAGTCCATGGGGTCTCAAACAGTCAGACACACCTGAGCAACTGAACTGAACTGATCTTCCACCTGATGTCTCAGCTTCAGCATTCAAATGCTAGTGCTTTGCCTACAACAGGCCATCATCACTAAGTGGTGTGTTATCTAGATAACCAGTGTCCTTATTGTGCTGTAACGGGGAATCCCTTGTCCCAAAGGCAGTGACGTACAGGACCTGACACTCAGTGGACCAAACATTCTGTATGTCCTCAGCCTAGTTGGCTGAGACTCTAGAGGAAGGAAATATAAGTTCTTGTATTGATCTGGTGTCATATCCAAGTCAGAGTGAATCATTGTCCCTTTGCAGGATGAAAGGGGCCTGGCATTATCAACTTGCCACCAGAGAGTGGTTTGGTTTCCTGATGGGATAGTGTCAAGTAAGGGCTTAGCCTTGGGTTAAATGGCTGGAAGCATGGGCATTCCTTAGCAGCAGTGGCTAAGTCAGCCTATGTGAGTGGGGGCCATGCATTGTTGGGCCTACATGTTGGTCCTGTTGCTGGCCGTGTGATTTCTACACCCAGGAGACCCTTTTGAAAATCCCGGAGTGGATGATGTAGACTGCCGAGCATCACTGGGGCGTTACTTCTGTTAACCTCTCTCATGGGCGTGCTCCAGCAGGCTTTGTCATGTGATATGAAGATGCTTATGCTTTGTCCCCGTGATCACATGTCCATCCATATGCCTCTTTCAAGACAGAGTTTGTCTCTTCAAGCCACACGTTGCTGAAAAACTGAACTTCTTTATGTATAAATACAAACATTAACCTTTATACCATACATGCAGAAATTAAAGAGGATCATAATCCTAAATGTATAACTTAAGATAACAAGCATTTAAAAAGAAGACATAGGACTTTGGGCTAGGCAAATACATTTAAGGTAAAAATATCAAATAGAAAAGATATTGTAAATTGGACATCATCAAAACTAAAAATCTGTGCTCTTCAAAAGATACTACTAAGAGAATGAAAAGACCTGTCAGAGTCTGGAGGAAATATTTGGAAATCATATATAGGATAAAAGATTTGTATCCATAATGTGAAAAGTTTAATAAGAAGATGAACATTGGGGTACAGGTGTCTCTTTCAATTCTGGTTTCCTCTGTGTGTATGCCCAGCAGTGGGATTGCTGGGTCATAATGCAGTTCTATTTCCAGTTTTTTAAGGAATTTCCACACTGTGCTCCATAGTGGCTGTACTAATTTGCATTCCCACCAACAGTGTAAGAGGGTGCCCTTTTCTCCACACCCTCTCCAGCATTTATTTCTTATAGACTTTTGTATCACAGCCATTCTGACTGGCATGAAATGATACCTCATTGTGGTTTTGATTTGCATTTCTCTGATAATGAGTGATGTTGAGCATCTTTTCATGTGTTTTTTAGCCATCTGTATGTCTTCTTTGGAGAAATGTCTATTGAGTTCTTTGGCCCATTTTTTGATTGGGTCATTTATTTTTCTGGATTTGAGCTGCAGGAGTTGCTTGTATATTTTTGAGATTAGTTCTTTGTCAGTTGCTTCATTTGTTATTATTTTCTCCCATTCTGAAGGCTGTCTTTTCACCTTGCTTAGAGTTTCCTTTGTTGTGCAGAAGCTTTTTAAGTTTAATTAGGTCCCATTTGTTTATTTTTGCTTTTATTTCCAATATTCTGGGAGGTGGGTCATAGAGGATCCTGCTGTGATTTATGTTGGAGAGTGTGGAAGCAACCTAGATGTCCATCAGCAGATGAATGGATAAGAAAGCTGTGGTACATATACACAATGGAGTATTACTCAGTCATTAAAAAGAATACATTTGAATCAGTTCTAATGAGGTGGATGAAACTGGAACCTATTATACAGAGTGAAGTAAGCCAGAAAGAAAAACACCAATACAGTATACTAAAGCATATATATGGAATTTAGAAAGATGGTAACAATAACCCTGTATGCGAGACAGCAAAAGAGACACAGATGTATAGAACAGTTTTTGGACTCTGTGGGAGAGAGCAAGGGTGGGATGATTTGGGAGAATAGCATTGAAACATGTATAATATCATATATGAAACGAATCGCCAGTCCAGGTTTTATGCAGGATACAGGATGCTTGGGGCTGGTGCACTGGGATGACCCAGAGGGATGGGACAGGGAGGGAGGTGGGAGGGGGGTTCAGGATGGGGAACACGTGTATATCCGTGGTGGATTCATGTTGATGTATGGCAAAACCAATAGAATATTATTGTAAAGTAATTAGCCTCCAATTAAAATAAAGAAATTTATAATAAAAAAGTTTAATAAGAAGAGAGCAAACAACCCAATTAAAAAACAGTTAAGACATTTGAATAGCCCTTTTATCAGATACATAATCCAACCAGTCCATCTTAAAGGAGATCGTTCCTGGATGTTCGTTGGAAAGACTGATGCTGAAGCTGAAACTCCAATACTTTAGCCACCTCGTGAGAAGAGCTGACTCATTGGAAAAGACCCTGATGCTGGGAGGGATTAGGGGCAGGAGGAGAAGGGGATGACAGAGGATTAGATGGCTGGATGGCATCACCAACTCAATGGACATGAGTTTGGGTGGACTCCAGAAATTGGTGATGGACAGGGAGGCCTGGCGTGCTGCGATTCATGGGGTCGTAAAGAGTCAGACATAACTGAGCGACTGAACTGAACTAAACTGAAGGATGGCAAATAAGCACATGAAAATACATGTCAAGATCATTAATCAGGAAGGAAATAAAAGTTAAAACAACAATGAGATGCCAGTGAACCTGCATTAGAATAGCTAAAATTGAAAAGACAAACCATGTCAACCTTGGTGAGGATGTGGAAAAACTGAAATTCGGACACAGCTAGTGAAATGTAAAGTGGGAGGACCTCTTTGGAAAACAGTTTAGCAATTTCTTAAAAGGAAAACACACATAATCCAAACACTTTTTTCCTGTGGGCCTGAAAATAATGAAATCACAGACCACACAATAACCTGTGCTTGCGTGTCCGCTGTGACTCTACTTGTAACAACCAGACCTGGAAGCAACATAAATACCTCCCAACAAGTCAGTGAACACAGGGGTCACACTTTACCTGTGTAACAGAACCTACGTATAATTGAAAATAAATGAATCCTCACCACACACAACATAAGTAAATTTCAAAAAAATTAGGCTCCATGAAAGAAACATGAGAAAATTAGGCCAGAAAAAACAAGAGTTCTAGGATTTCATTTAAATCAAACCTTTCAGATGTAAAATATTCTTTATTTTATATATTTATTTTTTGAGATGGGAGGGGGAAAGAGGAGAGGGAGATATTACCTAGAGGGGCTGGCATGAGAAAACACTTATGAATGATTAATATCACCATTTGCTTGATTATGCTCATTTTCATTGGTGTACACATAGGTATGTATGTTAAAATGTATTAAATCATACACCTTAAATATATATATATAGATAGATAGATAGATAGATATATGGGCTTCCCTGGTAGCTCAGCTGCTAAAGAATCTACCTGCAATGCAGGGGACCCTGGATCTATCCCTGGGTTGCAAAGATCCCCTGGAGAAAGGAACAGCTACCCACTCCAGTATTGTGGCCTGGAGAATTCCATGGACTGTATGGTTCTTTGGGTCACAAAGAGTCAGACGTGACTGAGCAACTTTCACTCACTCTAAATATTTGTTTATCAATGATACAAAATTCTTCAAAAATTATAGAAGACAACTTGATAATGCTCACATTAAGGCATTGTAATAACAAAGTGCTCTGGTGTCTTCAAAATGGTTCTTTTTCTCCTCCTCCTTCAGGAAGCCCAAGGGGATTTTTCTCTGATATTTATATGGGAAAGTGGTCAAGGTCTAGCTTTAAACCTCAAGACACTGTGGGGCCCTCCCTATACCTGGGTCGCCAGGAGTGTTTAACTCTCAAAATTTTCCATACTGAGCCTATAGTAATTCATCCATTAAAGTTCAGGTTTTCTCACCCCAGCACTGGTTCCTGGGTAGTTTCTGTTATATCATTTTACATCCTTACCAGTTATTTTACCAACACTGTGCCTTCAAAATCTATTTTGAGAACTGCCTTTTTGAGAGTTTTACATTAACTGATTCTTTTCCAACAGATTCTACTTAATTTTCATGGAAAATAGTGAATTCTTATTGAATGTGTAGTTCATAATATTATAAAATATTTAATTCAGTTAATATTAGAAATAATGAACTCAGCTGACACAGGCAGGTTTTGAACAAACACAAATGAATCTTAGGCATGCAATTCAAGTGTTAGATTCAGGAGTATATACACTCGCTCTAGAGAGTCATCTACCTGCTGTAAGAAGTTTATTTTCCTAGGGCATCGGCAAGCATATTTTACATACAGACCGAAGATAAAATCAGCAAGCAAGTTAAACTGACTATAATTAAGAAATGTTCTATTATGCTCTGGCTTGCAGTCTCATTACACAGAGACTTAATACCTGCATTAAAACTTCGGCTTGGGTTTTATGGTGCAACGCTTGCTTGTACTCTTCATTAATCATTTCGCCTTTTTCTTTTTAACACAAGAAGTAATTTCTTGCAGTGATCCAAATTTCAAAGAAAAGACTGGATCCTCCCTGACACGTATGGCTTTCATAGTGATTATTTACAGCACACATCCAGTCAATGAAAAATAAATCTGCACTATCACACTTGGAATGGGAAGTGCGGAACCTCATGACCTCCCACCATTTTTATCATGACAGCTGCAACCCTAAAAAAGAACCATGCACACCAGGTAAATTTATGGAAGCCAAAGCACTTCCTGCCTCTCTTAATTCCTTAAAAATATAGCTATGCTTTGCCGAAATTAATGGGTAGATTCATGGTCAATCTTCCTAAATTATTACACCACAGTTAAAAGGAGCAAAAAATAAGAGAAAGAGAGAAAAAAAATCAACAACGCTATTAAAATAAAAATGCATATTTCAGTGCTTTCTTTTTCCCGGTTTTTTTTTTTTTTTTCATTGCAAGTTTCCAGTTTTCCAATAAAACAGTTGCCAAGGGAACCTCGTGCTAAACCAAAACTGCTGTCAAATGTCATCATTAAAGTGAGCAAACAGCCCCCACGGGAGTCTCCTCTGGGAGACTTTATTCATTATTTTCTAAATCTGTAAAGCTATCATGTCCAGGCTTCCTTTTGAGTACTAACACAGAAAGAAACAATCATAATTCGTAAGAGTGTCAGTGAAAAATATGCTCACCCTTCCCCCAGAGCGCTGTTCTCAAACAAAGAGAAGATTACAGTGCGCACCTCCTATCATCCCCTTGCTGCTGCTGCTACTGCTGCTAAGTCACTTCAGTCGTGTCCGACTCTGTGCAACTCCATAGACAGCAGCCCAGCAGGCTCTGCTGTCCCTAGGATTCTCCAGGCAAGAATACTGGAGTGGGTTGCCACTGCCTTTTCCATTGTGTGAAAGTGAAAAGTGAAAGTGAAGTCGCTCAATCGCGTCCAACTCATAGCGACCCCATGGACTGCAGCCTACCAGGCTCCTCCATCCATGGGATTTTCTAGGCAAGAGTACTGGAGTGTCTTGCCATTGCCTTCTCCGATCATCCCCTTAAGAGCTGGAAAATATTAGTAGTCACTTTTAGACGGAAAGAAAACATTTTGAAACTAAGTTGAAGGAAACACTTTTGTAACTATGGGAAAGGATTGCCTATTGATATGTAGGAAAGGAAAAGAGTCAAGATAGGAAATATTTTTTGTTCTACTTATATTACTTGCTCCTGTGGCCTGATTTGTTTGAGGGAAATGCTGAGTCCCTGGGGCAATGTGAACTGCCCCACTAGTAAAGACTAGTGAGAGCGTCCACTAAATCTCCCCAGCAAGGAGAGGGACATGCACGGGGTGAGATGACCCTAGGACAGAGAGATTACGAACACGAGCTTTGAGTTCACACCACCCAGGTTCTAATTTCAGCTCCAGCGTTCCCTGGCTAGGTGACCCTGGACAAATGACAACTCAGTGCCTCAGTTTCCTCAGCCATACTGTTCTCCCATGGACTGAATGGTTTGAGAGAAATGCTGAGTCCTTAGGGAAGTGTGAACCACCCTGCTAGTAAAGACTTAGCGTGGTAAGTCTTCCAACAAGCCCAAGAAAGATTGAGATGAAGGAACAATAGGGAGTTGAGTAAAAGCATGTCACTGTCTCTGATGCATTGTTCCATAGCATCCAGGCATTCTTGGACCAATATTGGAGGATGTGGCAAAGTTAGTTGAGGTGTTTAGAGAGTCACGAGGTAGGAGGCAGATTCAAAGTTCAGGATCTCAGGTTCATGCTTCCTGTAACACTTCATCGAAATGTTTCCAAGTGTCACTTTTTTTAGTTTCATCTTCTTTTCTTTACTCTTAAAAACAGGGATAATCATTTTGCTGAACGATAATCTTACTTAGGCGTAATATAATGACTCTAAGCTTAAAATGAGTAAATATTTAATAACTGGGAGATGCTACTAATGTTTTTAACATCATTGCTAAGATTTCTATTTTGTAGAGGGCAGGTTATTTGAAATATCCTCTTTAATTTTTTAAATTGAATAATTTAAAAAATGCTAAAACTGTTTAAGTGATAAAATTCCCATACTTACTTATGTGATTTAGCAAAGGACTTGAAATTATAATCAATGTATACGAAGCTGAGTGCTTTTTTATAATGAAATGATGTCTCTATGGAAATGTGGCTATAATGACCCAGAGTCACTGCATTAAGATATTCTTTGGATCATCTCTCTTTATTATTCATAATAAAAGAGTTTAGTACAGAAAAGCTTCAGATCATGGAAAAAATCACAGTGGCACTAAAATTATTTTTCTGCTCTCAGTATGCCTCCTGATCACCATTATTGCCTGGTCCGTTGCTTAGGTCACTATTGTGCAAATTTTGAAGACTAGAGGTTAGCAATCTGCCCTAGGAGGGAATTTCTAGGTTTTCTGTATAATACATGAAAATGGAGGATTTTTTTAAACCTTTCTGGTTGGATAGGATTAAAGTGAGAACACTGCCAAAATTGAGGAATGAGAGAACTGGAAATCATAGAATCATTCTTCAGGAAGCAATCTTAAGGTACAATGGCATGAAATAGACCACTAGACACATCACATAAGAGAACCGGGAGAAATAGTAGTAAGAGGGTAGGTTAGCTCTCCCCCACCACTCCTGTAGATATAAATTCAAATAGCAGGGTACAAATAGAAATCAATTATTTCTTCTGAGATGTATGAGAATAGACATAAATATTTTAAAGAGAAACATATTTTGATATTCCCCTATAATTTAAATTTAGGTTAACGTGTATAAATGTAAACAAAATGTTTTCATGTAGTAATTTTTTGTTGTTCAGTGGCTAAGTGAATTCCAAATCTTTTGTGACCCCGTGGACTGTAGCCCACTGCTCTCTGTTCATGGGATTTCCCAGGCAAGAATAGAATACTGGAGTGGGTTGCCATTTCCTTCTCCAGGGGATCTTCCCAACCCAGGGTCTGAACTCAAGTCTCCTGCATTGACAGGCAAATTCTTAACCACTGAGCCACCAGGGAAGCCACCCATCTAGTAATTAGAGAACACTTTATCATATAATGCTGCTGCTGCTGCTAAGTCGCTTCAGTCATGTCCGACTCTGTGCGACCCCATAGACAGCAGCCCACCAGGCTCCTCCGTCCCTGGGATTCTCCAGGCAAGAACACTGGAGTGGGTTGCCATTGCCTTCTCCAATGCATGAAAGTGAAAGGTGAAAGTGAAGTCGCTCAGTCACGTCCTACTCTTAGCGACCCCATGGACTGCAGCCTACCAGGCTCCTCTGTCCATGGGACTTTCCAGGCAAGAGTACTGGAGTGGGGTGCCATCGCCTTCTCCATATCATATAATAAATCATGCTTATTTACTTTCAAATAAGTCCTGCCATAAATTAAAAATATGGAAAACTGAGTCAAGCAAAAGGATTGATGTATTAGTGTACATTGTTCTGGTTTTAATTTAATTAATAGACAAAATTTTTTAACAGCGTGTTGTTGTTGCTGTTCAGTTGCTCAGTCTTGTCCGACTCTTTGAGATCTCGTGGACTGCAGCACGCCAGGCTTCCCTGTCCTTCACCATCACCTGGAGTTTGCTCAAACTCATGTCTATTGAGTCGGAAATGCCATCCAACCATCTCATCCTCTGTCATCCCCTTCTCCTCTTGCCTTCAGTCTTTCCCAGCATCAGGATCTTTTCCAGTGAGTCTGCTCTTGGTATCAGGTGGCCAAAGTATTGGAGCTTCAGCTTCAGCATCAGTCCTTCTAATGAATGTTCAGGATTGATATCTTTTGGGATTAACTGGTTTGATCTCCTTGTGGTCTAAGGAACTCTTAAGAGTATTCTCCAGCACCACAGTTTGAAGGCATGAATTCTTCTTAATATTAACAAATATTAAGGCCAGTTTTTTTTTAATATTAAGTGTATTATTTACATTAAAAAAAAAAACACCTTATGATGTGATCCTGTTAGCTGAGTCAATGATTTACAGTGCCCTCATTCATCTCCTCTCTGAATTGATTGCTTGAAGGAAAAATTTTTTTCTGGAATTAGTTATTCCATATTGCTAACTAGCCAGTGGGTCAAAATTCCTTAAAGTTCTCATTAGAATTAAGATCTGATCTGAACAAACACTTGTTTAAAATATTCTGCATGAATTCATAAATTTTTATGTAGTTTAAATCTTGAATTTACTTACATATTTAGGATATATTCCCAGGTAAAAAAATGATCATATTATTCAGTCTAAATCAAAGCTCTCTGTGTGTAAGTGTTTGTTGCTCAGTTGTATCTGACTCTTTGCCACCCCATGGACTATAGTCATCCAGGTTTCTCTGTCCATGGGATTCTCCAGGTTTTGTAAATAACTCCAGTTGTATGTTGAAATGACTTTTATTCTTCACAGTATGTTAAATGAGAATTCTATTTTACAAAACCAAGAGAAATTACCAGTTTAGTTCAATTAAATATTTTAAAAATAAATCAGTGAACATTATAGGCAAAATTAAGAAAGATTTTAGACCTTTGATAACTTCTATTTATAACAATCATTACCAGGTTTACCAGCCTATCAGATCAGATCAGTCGCTCAGTCGTGTCCAACTCTTTGCGACCCCATGAATCACAGCACGCCAGGCCTCCCTGTCCATCACCAACTCCCGGAGTTCACCCAGACTCACGTCCATCTAGTCAGTGATGCCATCCAGCCATCTCATCGTCTAGCGTCCCCTTCTCCTCCTGCCCTCAATCCCTCCCAGCATCAGAGTCTTCTCCAATGAGTCAACTCTTCGCATGAGGTGGCCAAAATACTGGAGTTTCAGCTTTAGCATCATTCCTTCTAAAGAAATTCCAGGATTGATCTCCTTCAGAATGGACTGGTTGGATCTTCTTGCAGTCCAAGGGACTCTCAAGAGTCTTCTCCAACACCACAGTTCAAAAGCATCAATTCTTCGGTGCTCAGCCTTCTTCACAGTCCAGCTCTCACATCCATACATGACCACAGGAAAGACCATAGCCTTGACTAGGCGAACCTTTGTTGGCAAAGTAATGTCTCTGCTTTTGAATATGCTATCTAGGTTGGTTATAACTTTCCTTCCAAGGAATAAGCATCTTTTAATTTCATGGCTGCAGTCACCATCTGCAGTGATTTTGGAGCCCAGAAAAATAAATTCTGACACTGTTTCCACTGTTTCTCCATCTATTTCCCATGAAGTGATGGGACAAGATGCCATGATCTTTGTTTTCTGAATGTTGAGCTTTAAGCCAACCTTTTCACTCTCCACTTTCACTTTCATCAAGAGGCTTTTTAGCCCCTCTTCACTTTCTGCCATAAGAGTGGTATCATCTGCATATCTGAGGTTATTGATATTTCTCCCAGCAATCTTGATTCCAGCTTGTGTTTCTTCCAGTCCAGCATTTCTCATGATGTACTCTGCATATAAGTTGAATAAACATGGTGACAATATGCAGCCTTGACGTACTCCTTTTCCTATTTGGAACCAGACTGTTATTCCATGACCAGTTCTAACTGTTGCTTCCTGACCTGCATACAGATTTATCAAGAAGCAGATCAGGTGGTCTGGTATTCCCATCTCTTTCAGAATTTTCCATAGTTTATTGTGATCTACACAGTCAAAGGCTTTGGCATAGTCAATAAAGCAGAAATAGATGTTTTTCTGGAACTCTCTTGCTTTTTCCATGATCCAGCGGATGTTGGCAATTTGATCTCTGGTTCCTCTGCCTTTTTTAAAACCAGCTTGAACATCAGGAAGTTCACGATTCACATATTGCTGAAGCCTGGCTTGGAGAATTTTGAGCATTACTTTACTAGCGTGTGAGATATATATACATTACTATACCAGCCTATAGAGGGCTGTTAGTTATAATTCCAAATTAAACTTATAACTTATGAATATTTTTAAAATATTAGAATATAATCTACAACCTTGGAAAAAAATCAATTAATTTATTTTTTCTTTTATAAAAAAAGCTTGTATCCCAATGAAGCCATCTGTACTTTAAAGAGTAAAGCAAAAATAGATATAAAAAATAATAAGAACAATTAATCTCATATACAATACATAATTTTAGTTAAATTTAAATAAATATAAGTGAATTTAGTAAATATGAGTTGAAAATATTTATTTAAATATTACTTAATTTATACATATTCATATGTAAAACCGCTTCAATAGTTACATAGAATTCCTATGATCAAACCAATGTTTGATTAGGTACCATTGCTGTTGTTATCTAGTCACTAAGTCATGTCCCATAATTTCTGCTACCCCATGGACTGTAGTCCACAAAGCTCCTTTTCCTATGGGATTTCTCAGGCAAGAATACTGGATAGGTTACCAAGATTTTATCCATTTTTTTGTCTTTGAGATCTACCATTATCCAGTTCATAGAACAAGCTCTAATTCAAATTTGTAGAATTCAAATTTGTAGAATTTGAATCCCCATTCTTCTGATTATTTAGCTGTAGGTTTGGGGATAATAACTTCTTTATGCCTTAGCTTCATTTTAATAAAATAATAATAACAATAAAACCTATACCTTAGTTTTGTCCTGGGGATTAAATTAGTTAATAATGTAAAGTTCTCAAAACTGTGATTGTGAAGTATTAATAGTAAACATTTACTCTAATATGTTGTAATGAAATTGTGTGAAAGAGTCACTCAGTCATGTCCAACTCTTTGTGTTCTCATTTACCTAAATCTTAGGGAAGTCAGAGACTTTATTTACTGAAAAGAAATGACTAGAAAACATGCATCAGTAGAAATCATAGAAAGAAAACCATTCAGAATTCACAGGTCAGTTTGCACTCTGTCCGTGCCCCAAAGTGACTGTTTCTCAACATTCCAATGGAATTATTATTTATTTGCTAATGTCAGAAAGAACATGGTTCTACTTGCATTTACTAACAAGATTAAGGATGTCAAACAACTTTTGTACAAGCTCCTTAGAATATGCATTCCTTTTCCTCATCATTTGTACCTTTATTCTATTTACATCTGCATTTTGTGTGTGTGTGACTTAGGCTACCACTAAATCTACATCTTTCTACCCAACTATCTGATTTTTCAAAGTTGTGAACACCTTTTCTGTGCCGTTTTTTTTTTTTTTTTTTTATGTTTGGCTGCTTCGGGTCTTGGCTGCACCCTGTGGGGTCTTTCCCTGTGGCTCGTGGGCTGTCTGGCTGTGCCTCGGGGGCTCCGTAGTTGCAGTGCAGAGGCTTAGCTGTTCTGTGGCAGGTGGGATCTTAGTTCTCCGACCAGGGGTCCAACCTGTGTTCCCTGCACGCAAGGCAGACTCTTGAGCACTGGACCCCCGGCAAAAGTCCCCCCCTCACTACAATGTTGGAACTACTCTTTCTCCATTTTTTAAACTTCTTTTTCAGTTTGTATGACATGTTTTGTCGTATAAAAGCGCTTGTAGAGAATTGTTACTGCTCTTTTGTTGTTCTGCCTTTGTCATTGTGCTTATTTAATATACTTCAACCAAATATTTTATATACATATCCATTTGTATCCCTTTCTGATAAGTGTTGACTTCTCTTTATTAAAAATTTCTAAGAGATTTGTTATGTTGAATATTTGTTATACAAATATTTTGTATATTTTCTTGTACCATTTTTAATAAGCCAGTCATCTAGTCACTTTGTGTAAAATAAACCATGGAGATCTACATTAAACGAATAAAATAGCAAGGCCAAACAGTTATTCTGTATCTATACTTAATTATTAGAAAATAGATTGATATAACATAATCATATATTAACTACTTTGAATCGGAGAAGGCAATGGCACCCCACTCCAGTGCTCTTGCCTGGAAAATCCCATGGATGGAGGAGCCTGGTGGGCTGCAGTCCATGGGGTCGCTAAGAGTCGGACATGACTGAGCGACTTCACTTTCTCTTTTCACTTTCATGCATTGGAGAAGGAAATGGCAACCCACTCCAGTTTTCTTGCCTGGAGAATCCCAGGGACGGGAGAGCCTGGTGGGCTGACGTCTATGGGGTCACGCAGAGTCGGACACGACTGAAGTGACTTAGCAGCGCGCAGCTTATTTTAGAAAATAGATTGATTAACATTATATATTAACTACTTTGAAATACATGTTTTTATACTATTTTCAAATATGCCATCTCATGGACAGAAAGTCAAATATTTATTGTCATCATCCAGGCAAAATATGATACAGGCATAACAATATCAGGGGGAAATGTGAAATAAGAAAAAGTGGTCGAAGTCGTGGGGTCATGATGTGAAAGACTGCACTTCTTGTGACAGCAATTTGGAGGAAATTTTCTACCAAACAGATCAGTAACTCTGATGCTCAGGACAAACCATGCTAGATTCCGTACCCTCTGAACAGCTTTACAGTTCATTATGTGGCTCACAGGTCAGTGTAATCAATAACACTCACCATCTGTCCTTCTATTTAACTAGATTTTTCTTGCTAACTAGATGCCAAAATCGTTTGTTTTAGTACTGCTGAAGGAATGCATTTATCCAGCAGCTATCTGTTTATCATCTGTAGCTCTAAGTCACTGCTTCAGGTCTGAGAAACAGTAGTTCACAAAATAAACAAAAACCCCAGCCTTTTTATTATTATGGTTGGAGGGAAGCACATAATAATCTTTAGAAAGTAAATACGTGGGCTATATTGCACGTTAGATGGGGAAAATGACCTGTCCACGAGAAAAGTGGGCTAAGAGAGGGCTGATGCGAAGGAGCGGCGGATCAGGCCTTGTGATGACCTTGGGACTTCAAATAAGCAAATGAGGTAAGACAGGTTGGTTGGAAAGTGACGGTGAAAGTCTTTATGTCGTGTCCGACTCTTTGCGACCTCACGGACAATAGAGTCCATGGAAGTCTCCAGGCCGGAAGGAGGGGGTCTAAGCAGAGACCGGAAGCCCTGGAGGTGAGGCAGGGGTGGCCTCCGGATGATGGGGACATGGAGAAACCCCCCAGGAGGAGGCCCCGTACTGTGGTGGGGAGGCCGGGTCCCAGAAAGCTGAGGCAGCCTGCAACGGCCATGACAGGGAGGGGCTTAGTAGGAATCAGCTCAGAGAGGTTAGGGGAAGGGAGCATGTCGGTGCATCCAGCGTAGCAACCGACACGTAAGAGCTCACAGACAGAAGCCCCATCGCTCTGTTCTAGCCCCAGCCTCGACCCTCAGAGCCCTAGTTAGATGGTGTTGATGGGTGAGAGGCCTGAGGAACACGGAAGAACTAACTTTATTCCCAAATTTGGTGAACAAGCGGGAACCCGACCAATCGCCTCTGTGAGGAAGAGGAATGATTCCCGTGGTTGGACAATGTGGCACCGGATCAAATCCTTGAGCTCATGGGTCAGTGGGGCTCTCCCAGGAAGATAAAGATCTCAGATCGTGGAGCTGCGCTGGGCGTTTCAGCACTCAGTGTGCTGGGAAATAACAGGGATACAGGCAGCCAACTCAGGGAGCAAAAGGGAGTCATGAAGATGTGGTTTGAAATCATTTCAGTTAGTAAAAGTATACCAAGACTGTATTTGAATACAAAGATTTCAAAAGTAGATGTCTGTTTTGAAAGATTAGAAAAAATAGCTGTATCTTTAGATAAATGAAGACCTTAGCTTGATAATATAAGCTAAAATTCTAAACATGCTTACATATGCATATTACTGATAGTGATGATGACTGTAGTCCCCATAGTTTGAAATTTCACTTGAGCAAAAGCACTGAAAAAGTGTTCTTTTCAATAACACCTGTAGCTTTGTGGGTTTGCTTCCCATCCATATTGCAAAAAGTTTTAATTTTAATTTTTCTATCATTTAAAAATGCAGTTTTTAATAAAAGTAGATAAAACTAAAGCAATATACTTCTTTGCTTCTTATTATAAAACAGTTTATAAGATAGATGAAAGAGAAAGAACAGCCCATGTAACTATGGTTTTAAATAGTGAAAGATATTAGAGACGATCACATTTATACACAATTTCCATACTAGTCATAGTATTCAAGCCTTATTCCACAAAAGGATATATGACTGTAAAATGACTAAATACACTTCTGAAGTTTAATAAACCTTGAATGGAGCATACAAAAATATGTCCTATAGAACATAATATTTTTAACACATGATTTAAGTTTTATTAGTAATAAAATAAATGAAAGATACCAAGAAATACCTCACTTAACAAGTCAGTTTATGATTTTGAGTCTAGCTAAGGCTTAATATAAATTCCAAACACATACTCTTAAACCAGATGAAATACAGTTAACACATTTATTCTTTATTGTATTTATTTCAGAGAGTAGACATGAATTTTTTCCAAATGTTTAGAGTTGTCTGTAGAAAACATACTCTTTAAAAAAGGTTTATTTTCCAAGCTATTGTTATTTCCAGTGAGTTAAATGCCAATTTGGAGAAGGCAATGGCACCCCACTCCAGTACTTTTGCCTGGAAAATCCAATGGGAATCCGGAGGAGCCTGGTAGACTGCAGTCCATGGGGTCGCTAAGAGTCAGACATGACTGAGCGACTTCACTTTCACTTTCCACTTTCATGCATTGGAGAAGGAAATGGCAACCCACTCCAGTGTTCTTGCCTGGAGAATCCCAGGGACAGGGAAGCCTGGTGGGCTGCCATCTATAGGATCACAAAGAGTCGGACACGACTGAAGTGACTTAGCAGCAGCAGTAGCAGTAAATGCCAATTTGGGGGGAGAGAATATAACTATAAATATGGAAAGGCATACAAAGTAGTACTCAAAAGCAAGACAAACAGTATTAGGTCCAAAATATTATCAATTTTATTCTTTTGAATATATTTCCAAATATAATTTGTTCTAAGATTATTTTCTTATTGAAACTCAATTTCTATTTAGACAGAGAAAAAGCTCTTAAGGGGAATACAATACAGCACAATTGCTTCAAATTATACCAACCCACATATTGGTATTTTGCTAGGAAAAATCAATGGTGGCAGCCAACTCTTTACAATAGTTTCATTAAAAATCACATCTGTGGTCTGATATTCTCTTTCCTAAGTCAAAAAAAGAATACTCTTATTTTGTTTATGTTGTTTGACCAACTACCAGCTTCAATTAAAATTCTTAGCTGGATATATTCTCTGAAGGAGAGGAAATCAAAATATATTACTTATCTGGATCTAAACCAGTAGTTGGGATATTGGTGGCTTAATAGTTGACACCTTTATATCCTGATATTAATTATCTTTTATGACATATTAAAATATTTGAAAAATTATGTAAAACATTTTATTTGGTGGTTGAAATAAATATTAAGAAGATATTTGCTCTTAGGAGGCTTTTTTTTTTTTAAGGAAATGTCAAATATCTTATCTCAGTTTTACTCTCTAAAGTGAGAATTTAAGTTATTTATTAATTCAAAGACACGTATTCAATTTTACTGTTTCACTGTGCTGGGCAGTGTTGAAACCACATTGAGTTCAATAGAGGAGTTAAAACAGGTGTATTTGGCCTTTCTTATGAAAGATCTATCAGAGAAGCAACCAGTCAGAGAATATTACAAATAAATATAAAGCTTAAACTTTGAAAATTGTATCTCAGAAAGTTGCTGTATTTTCTAAGACCATATGATGATACATTTTAGACTAAAAGTAAGAAAAATTGGGGGAGAAATTTTGCAGAGAAAGTGATGAGTAGAAAGAAGGGCAGGAGGTGACTAGGCAAACAGGAAGTGATCTAATTCAAGGAAACTTCTAAACCATGGCCAGTGGGGCACAAAAAGGGCGGATTCCAGGTGGTGTCAAGAAGCACTGAATAGCAGGTGGTCCCTGTCAGCCAGTGCAGACCACTTAACTTTTTGATCTTCAGTTGAAAAGCAGTGGGAATTAATTACAGCAGGCTTTTTGTCATAATCAGATTTCCATTTGCAAAGAGCACTGCGGTGGCAATGTGGAAAGTAACTGTCAGTCGCCTGTTCCATAGTGAAAGTGAAAGAAAGTGTTAGTCACTCAGTTGTGTTTGACTCTTTGTGACCCTATGGATTGTAGCCTGCCAGGCTCCTCTGTTCATGGAATTCTGTAGTCAAGAATACTGGAGTCTGTAGCCATTCCCTTCTCCAAGAGATCCTCTTGATCCAGGGACTGAACCTGGTTCTCCTGCATTGCAGGCAGATGCTTTATCGTCTGAAATACAGGGAATGCTGGCCCCATTTCAATGACTGTCATTTAGGCCAGTAGCTAACACACCCTCAGTCTCTGCCACTTCCCAGCCTGGACTAAAAGCCATGAGATCTGGCAGCCTTGAAGGGAACCTTTAATGTATTTTGAAATCCTAGGAGAACTTAAATCCACATCGGGGAATAGTTGACCAAGGAAAGTGAGGAACAGAGCAGCTGGGGTTCCCATCTGCCTGTTTCTAGTTTGTTTCCTCTAGTATCATCTAGTATCTAGTTTCCTCTAGCACCACCTCTAGTTTCCTCTAGTATCCTCCCCCCACACGCCAGATGCCTGAATATAACGAAAAGGCTGGGGAAGGAGGCATTTGCCCCCTTCTGTTTCCAGCTTGCCTGTCTCAACGGGTTCATGGCTCTTCTGCTGTTTAATTGCAGTTTTTACTTTCAGCTCCCTTGATTCTCAGGCCTTCAAACTCAGATGGAATCACTCCACCAACTCTCTTGGGGCTTTGTCTTGCAGGGGGACTTCTCAGCCTCCATAATCTTGTGGGCAACTCCTCACGATAAATCTCTATTTATATATAGGAATCATAATACATTAAATTTATCAATATAATATGAATATATGAATCATATATGTATATATATGAAGCATAATGTATGTGCATAATATGAATATATATGAATCATAATATATGATTTTATCTATAATCATATATACATGTTCATATATATAATATACTTCATATATATATATATATTCTGTTTCCCTGGAGAACCCTGATTACGATGACTATTGGCTTTTGTAGGTAAATTCCCAGCTTAGTGGAAGCAGTTTTGACAGAGAAATGGTTGGCAACTTGAGTACGAGGAGGAATATGTGAAAAGCAGGGAGAAAAGATAGATCACAGCAAACTCTTTAGAAAAGTTTGGTTATAGTGCCTAAAAAGATGCCTTGAGAAAAACTAGGTTACCCAAATTATTCAGTGTTAACAGAAATGCCCTTAGACATCATAGAAAAGATCTGTTAAAACTGTAGTCTAATATATAAATTTTAAAAACCTGTGAAGGATTCTTTTGTATGATAGTCAATAGATGTAATCTTGTTAGAAAAAAATATAGAAGTAGAAGAAGAAAGGAAAGCTACGTAATTCATATTAATTATATAGGACCACTTTGCAATGACATATAACTCAAAGTCCTCAAAACATTGTGATCTACTTGGACATATAAAGTTACTAGAATAAAAAAAATCAATTATAAAGACTTATTTCATAAGTACAGATCATTGCTAGAGTATTCTGAGGGACAATTATTTTCCTGGGGAAAAAATGTGGTTTAAAAAAGCCCTACATTTTATTCTAGCTGAGGCTATCCAAAGGCAGATCTATTCAAATAAAGACACCAGTCTCAATTAGTGTCTGACCTAGGTCAAATCATATTTTTTTGGTATCTGCTTAATGAGGAAAATAATACAAAATGTCTTACAAGATTTTGGAAGCTTAGTTGCATACCAACGAAATGGCATTTGGAAAACTTGTTAAAATGAATATAAAAGAGTATTGCATTAAGTTCTAGTTACTATTTTGCTGAAGAAAAATCATCTCATCCTTATAATTAAGCTCATTTTTACCATGATCATTCAAGCAAATTATTTTGAGTAATGTAACATCACATACTTAATAAAATAAACTATGACAACGGTTGCAATGGACAGTGTCCAAGGATTTTCTAGCAACCTGACAAAGAAACCAAGTAACATAATTGAGGTGATAACTTTGCATATCAAGGACACTGCATATTTAATAAAATACACAAGTACTCCCCAGGGATTTATGACCTGAGAACATGTCTCATAGAATTATTTTCACCTAGTTACGCAGTGTTTACTGAGTGTGAATCAAAAATGGTTTAAAATTTTATACATTTGCAATTAGCAATAATCTTATATACCATTTTCACCAAAATGAGCATTAGTGTTAAGAGAAGCATTATCATGTCCAATATTGTCTGTATGGGATTCCCAGGAGGCACCAGTGGTAAACAATCCCCCTACCAATGCAGGAGACACAGGAGACTTGGGTTCGACCCCTGGGTTGGGAAGATCCCCTGGAGAGGGAAATGGCAAGCCACTTCAGTATTCTTGCCTGGAGAATCTCATGGACAGAGGAGCCTAGCGGGCTACAGTCCACGGGGTCACAGGAGTCAAACATGACTCAGTGACAGAGCGCACACACATTGTCTGTATGAACAACTTTCACTAAGTGACTGAGGACCATGACTATAGAGTAATATCTATGTTGCATTTATTTAGTTTCTGTAGGCATTCATTAGTACATTTAGGTTGTAATTTTGCTAAAAAGTACTATTTTTACTAAAAGAAATTATAGCAGTTATAAACATGTGCCTCTAGGATGTGCCTACCATGAGTACAGTTAAGGGCTCCGGTTACAGAGCTCTGAAATCTAGCAAGCACTGCTTTCAGATCAAGTCTCCCAGCCAATAAAACAGCACATCAGCAGAGAGGAGATCCATCTGATGGGGAACTTGGACTCAATGGCTCTCCATGGGACTTGCCAAGACTTTCCTGGACTGCACTGCAATCTACCTCCCTTCTCTTGCCCACGAGTCAGAGCAGCATCTGATAGCTCTCCTGGTCTCTTCCAGTATCTCCTTAAATTCACCTTAGAGATGGGTACCAAGCTCACGCCACATATATTGCAAATTTAATTACATCTTGGTGCATGCTTGTTGGGGTACATTTATCATTCAGGATTACTTCATGAAAAGTTATATAACTTAGAATTTTTAGATCTATGAGGCATCTTAAGAGATCATTCCATTTCACACAGACAATGGGAAAAAATAAAGCTTGCTCCAATACTTTGGCCACATGATGCGAAGAGCTGACACACTGGATAAGACTCTGATGCTGGGAAAGATTGAAGTCAAAAGGAGAAGCAGGCCGCAGAGGATGAGATAGTCCTCAATGCACATCAGTCTGAACAAACTCCGGGAGAGAGTGAAGGACAGGGAGGCCTGGCAAGCTGCAGTCCATGGGGTCGCAGAGAGTCGGACATGACTCAGAGACTAAATAGCAACAGAGGTTGAATGAATTTTCCAAGTGTGTATGGTTATTGAGAAAATCTGGGACCAATTAAGTCAGTCAATCCTTCCTGTATTTTAAATCCAGTACTAACAAAATGCAACTATAGGCAGAAGGTAAATTGTGTCCCACCTCTGAGATGAAAATGTACCATTATTACAGTAGCATTAATTATTTCTAGCAGTCCTAATAACCCAATTATTAAAGTGTCATCCCCCCAAAGAAAATAATGCACGTGAACTCATGCAGCCTGTTATGGGACTCCATTACATCTCATAAAGATCCTAAATAATAGGACTTCTTTGATTTTAACACTTTGATGTACTATCATGTGGCCTCTCTTTGATTTATTTCAGTGCACTGTCATCATTAAATATTTTCTCATTGATGAAGTTTATCTAATGGATATTTTTATAATTTCCTACAAATTAACATTATTAAAGAAAAAAATTAAGCATTGGACTTCCAATAACCATTGCAACAAACTACAAGATGCACTAAATATACACTCGGTCCAGCTTGCCTCACCCAGGGGTGAGACACTGACTCCACCCTGATGCTTTTTCCCGCTAGTGTTTGTTCAGTGTCCGTTGCAAAATTGGATTTAAAGACAAGCTGCCACAGGACAAATGACAGGAAATAGTTTTCTGGAAACTGGTTGTTTTTTTTCTCTTTGAATATCATGTCCTATTTTCAGTATTTTTTGACAAATACACACAAAACAGTGAAACGCTACTTCTGTTTTATTAAGTTCATTTAGTTTATTCAAGAGTTTCAAAGAACATTTTAATAAAAATACTCATACTTTCTAAATTATAAGTATATAGTGGGTAAAATTAAATTAGAAAAAATATAAAACGTATATTTGACATTTAATAGTATCACTAGGAGGGCTTTCCTGGTGGCTCAGTATTAAAGAATTCACCTGCAATGCAGGCGTTGCAGGTTCAATCCCTGAGTCAGGAAGACTCCCCTGCACAAGGAAATGGCACCCCACTCCAGCAGTCTTGCCTGGATAATCCCATGAACAGAGGAGCCTGGTGGGCTACAGTGTGTGGGGTCGCCAGAATCAGACAAGACTTACTGACTAAACCACTGCCACCACTAAACCACCACACCAATATCACTATTCCCCCAGGAAGGAAGAAGTAAGCTTGCTTAGAATTTAAGGACCAAAATTTATTCTAATTTCTGCTTTTGAGGGTACAATTCAATGCTCCATTATTTCTTAAATGTTTCTTAAATAAAAAGGAAACACCAAGAAAAGCCTTGTGTTAGATGAACCATAGTCCCACATTTTAAATTGTCTCAAGCTATAATAATTTATTAAAATAGGTATTTAACTTAGATGGAAATGATAATTCAGTTCTAATTTGCATATTAATAAGTATATTTGGATCTAGAAATGCTTAGCTAGTTAATATAATTAAAGGCTATGCAGTTTAATATAATTCACACCAAGTCCGATGAGATAGGTAATACTATATTTATCAACAGACAAGGATAACAATACTCAAAGAATTTAAGTAATTTCTCAAGGTTATGCAGCTATTTAGTTGTGGAGTTATATATTTATAGAGATGCATTTCAGATTATATGTGTGTTCTTCCTAATATAATACTAATTCTAAAATTGGGTTCCAAGGATGTATTCTAGCTCATTTTTCTTTCTGAGTAGTTTCTTTTTGAATTATATGCTTTCATTTTGATTATAATATAAAACTGATTAATAAGCCTATTGTGGATGGTGAGAATGACCACCAAATGTCTTATTGCTGATATGAGTCTAGTGCTTTTCTTTTGCACCTGTGTTTATGATCACTGTGCAGCCAAATGATTCTGTTTTATTTCTTAGCAAATCAAGAAACAAGGCACTGCAATTAGTATCCAAGTGATAACCTCATAGCACATGAAGATCAAGTGAACAATGCCATAAGTGTGGAAGCAGAGGAAAACTGAATTACCACCCATATAACATGGTACTGAAAGAACAAAGATGGCAATATTTTTATAGTTGACTGAGAAAATTATTATCATTTGAGATTCATTCATGTTGTGCTAATTGTTGTTTACTTCCTTTTTATTGCTGAGTAGTATTTCATTGTTTGAATACACCATGCTTTTTTTTTTTTTTTTAATCCATTCACTTACTAACAAATATTTGGACTACTTCCCACTGGGATTATTAAACATAAGGCTTCTATGATCATTGACATACAAATCATGGTTTGGAAATTATTCTTTGGTGAGGTTTAAAAGCCCTATTGCTTCTGAGGTGCAACTATGAGAAAGTCTTTTTTTCCACCCCCAAGGATGTGATCCTCTTTGCTTTCTGCATCATAGAAAAAGCTATTCCACTTTTGGGGTCAATCTCTCTCGGAGTGCTTCCAGGATGAGGAATAGGAGTCTCCAGGCTCCAAAGACAAGCCTTCTGCCCATTCTCCTTTCCACCTCCCATACTAAGAAAACGCTTTCTAGCTTTAAAAGAAGAAGAAGAAAAAAAAAGTAAACTGCTTTGTTTCTGTGCAAAACTTATCTTCCTCGATAGGTTGACACACCAAGGGTCTCGCCAGCAAGGACACTGCTCTCTGCAATGCCCTGTGGGTGGGGTCTGCAGGGCAGGCTGCAGGTCTGAGGGAGACCGGGAGAGGAATACGGGGTGCGGGGACTATGAGAGGAATACGAGGTGGGGGGACTACGAGATTACCATTTAGGAACATCTGAGTACCAGTTTTAGGAATAAGTGTTTGTACCTAGTTTTACATTTCTACATGTTTTAATAGTATTTTTCAGGGATGTAATAATAGGAATCAGAAATTTTTTGCTTCAGAAGCAGTTCACAGACTCCATAAATTTGAGTCTTTTCACAGTACTATAAGGATTCCTTGGGGCTGCTCTGGTGGTTCAGACAGTGAAGAATCGCCTGCAGTGTGGGAGACCTGGGCTCAATCCCTGGACTGGGAAGATTTCCTGGAGGAAAAGAATGCAACCCACGCCAGTATTCTTGCCTGGAGCATCCCATGGACAGAAGAGCCTGGCCAACTACAGTTCATGAGGCTGCAAAGAGTCAGACACGACTGAGCAACTAGCACACACGCTAGGATTCCTCAGTGATTAAGTAAAGCTTTTGCTGATTGAGGACTTTATAATCTCAAGTAGACGGGGTGGTAATGGACATACCATTAAGCCAAGGTAATACTTAAAATGTTTAAAAACCAGAGCAATGTGGGGCTCAACAATTAAGAACAGACAGTTCAGGGGTGGAGGAGGGATGGATTGAGAGTTTGGGATTAGCAGATGCAAACTTGTATACAAGAAAGGAAAAATAATGTTCTACTGTAGAGCACAGGGAACTATAGTCAATATCTGGTGATAAGCCATGATGGAGAAGAATATGAAGAAGAATATATATGTATAACTGAGTCACTTTGCTGTACAGCAGAAATTAACACAACATTGTGAATCAACCATACTTCAATAATATATAAAAGAATAGACAGTGGATATCAACAATTGGTAAGACCACAGAGTGAACCCCAGCTGAACGTCAGCCTTGCCTAAGGATAGTTGCACAGTTTATAACATATTTTTCCTGTATGTTTTCATTGATATAGCTTAGCATAGCCAGGGTCAGTATTTTTAAACATCATGTTAGGTAATGAGCCCTCAGGAATACAATTGTATTGGAAACTCATCTTTTGTGTCCCAAGTTTTTATGATGCTGAGATTCTTGTATTTTCAATATCATCTTCTAGACTTGTTCCAGAATATGAAATCATTTTTGAAAGCAGAATAACTTATTTTTGACTCTTCTCAAACTTTTACAAGATATTTTCACAGGTTTAATATTTGGCTTAAAAATTGTGCCTCCTGCCTCAATCTGCTAATAAACCAAGGGCAGAGGGGATAATTTTGAACTTTTATAAAAATTAGAAGGTAATTCGGAACTAGGGATTAGCCCTTATAAAAGCAGAGTGTTTTAACTCGGAGAACATCTTCCATGCTTCTTATCCAGGTTTCAATTTGCAGAGAGTTTTCAGCTTTCAGCTCTCCTCCTCGCCTCTGTGTTCTTTTATTCCAATTTCTCAGGGCAGTGCTGGGCTGCATAGCAGGTGGCTGATGTAGGCTCCAGGACTTTCAAAAGAGCAGTTATCACATTTTTCAACAGCTCAGGTAGTAGAAATTTGCTTTTCTCACAGTACTCTTTTTTTTTTTTTTTTTTTTGAAAGGTAGATTTTTGCCAACTGTAAATGGAACTCAAACCCCTGGGAGTTTAAACTCATTTCTAGGTTTGAAATCTACATTACTCAGATGGGCTTGAAACATGCAAAAATCATTTCCTTTACAGCTCAGGGATGTTCGAGAGGCTCAAATCTGAGCCAAAACAAGAAGATTGCCAGGAATAGAGAAACACGTTAATATTTTATTACTGTTATTCTTTCTATTGTATTAGTCATGAGGGACCCCACAGCCTTAAATAATTTTCAATAGCTCAGAATATATGGTATGTTTTTTAATGATTATTTTTGTAAAATACATTTCCAAACTCCACTGAGGAAAAAGTGATATTTTTTAAATCTCAATTTTATATATTAACCCTTCAGAATGTGTTAACAGTGTCTTTTCCTATTTTATGTAAAATCTAATATTTTTAAAGCGGGCATATTCAAATATGTTTCATTAGGCCATCTGAAGGAGAGTACAATTTGATGGCCCAATATACACCTCTGCTGCAGAAGGATTATTTCAGGCTCATTATTTTTAAGAAACAGTAAACACAGAGAATCTCTGAAAGTTGAGTAGAAGTTATCTGTTTGTAAGGGAAATTGACATTTATCAAGAGAATTCCATCTGTAAGGGTGTCTTCCTCTCTGCACGAAGAGGAAGAGGAGGAGGACCATATCTCTAGAAACTCGAATCCATGCAGCAAGCAAGGATTTAAATCTGCATTACAACCTTACCTGTGTTCATTAGGCTTTTCCTGGTCCCCTCCCTCCCCTGGCTGCCCCTACTCCAACATCTTCTTATATCCAGTGACAATGGAGGTGAACATGGGATTACACTTCTGTTTGTTTTTTTTCTCTCCTGTTAATTTCTCTTTTATTACAAAGGAGTATTAGCTGAGAACTTAGAAGGAAAGAGTGAAGTTTATTTTTTCCTCCCTACATATCATAAATAACAGACTTTACCATCAGCAGTAGCATCCGCAGGAACAGAGACATGATATCTCCAAGGCAACTTGGGGAAAAAAAAAAAAAAACAAGCACAATGTAAAGAGCTCTGAAGTTAGCCTTTTCATTATATTATTGAGGACTGTAGCCCAGGAGAACACCTCACAGACAGTTCTGAGGAGCTCTACCCTGGAGAAGAGGGTTGGAGGTCAGTATATATATGATTTTGGCAAAAAGGTGAGTGCAATCAAGCACACATCTAAGTAGCAGGTTGCTAAAATGGATATCTCAGTTATGATTTTAGTGTTTTTCTAAGTACGGAAGATTCAAGACATTTTTGAATCTATATATATACCTATGGGACATCTCAGGGAAATAACTCCCCCAAAGTTGACACTTCCTTAAATAATTGTCTTGATAGTGACTAACTTTACAATTTCTAAGCTTCAAGCATAATTTCTCCCCATTGTAATTAAGACATCTTTGCTGTATTTTTTTCTTTTTTTAATTTTATTTAACTTTACAATATTGTATTGGTTTTGCCATACATCAAAATGAATATGCCACAGGTATACATGTGTTCCCCATCCTGAACCCTCCTTCCTCCTCCCTCCCCATACCATTCTCTGGGTTGTCCCAGTGCACCAGCCCCAGGCATCCAGTATCAGGCATCGAACCTGGATTGGCGACTCGTTTCAAATATGATATTATACATATTTCAATGCCATTCTCCCAAATCATCCCACCCTCTCCCTCTCCCAGAGTCCAAAAGACTGTTCTATACATCAGTGTCTCTTTTGCTGTCTCATATACAGGGTTATTGTTACCATCTTTCTAAATTCCATATATATGCGTTAGTATACTGTATTGGTGTTTTTCTTCATGACTTACTTCACTCTGTATAATAGGCTCCAGTTTCATCCACCTCATTAGAACTGATTCAAATGTGTTCTTTTTAATGGCCGAGTAATACTCCGTTGTGTATATGTACCACAGCTTTCTTATCCATTCATCTGCTGATGGACATCTAGGTTGCTTCCATGTCCTGGCTATTATAAACAGTGCTGCGATGAACATTGGGGTACATGTGTCTCTTTCAATTCTGGTTTTCTCAGTGTGTATGCCCAGCAGTGGGATTGCTGGATCATAAGGCAGTTCTATTCCCTGTTTTTTGAGGAATCTCCATACTTTTCTCCATAGTGGCTTTACTAGTTTGCATTCCCACCAACAGTGTAAGAGGGTTCCCTTTTCTCCACACCCTCTCCAGCATTTATTGCTTGTAGACTTTTGGATCGCAGACATTCTGACTGGCATGAAATGGTACCTCATAGTGGTTTTGATTTGCATTTCTCTGATAATGAGTGATGTTGAGCATCTTTTCATGTGTTTGTTAGCCATCTGTATGTCTTCTTTGGAGAAATGTCTATTTAATTCTTTGGCCCATTTTTTGATTGGGTCATTTACTTTTCTGGAATTGAGCTGTAGGAGTTGCTTGTATATTTTTGAGATTAGTTGTTTGTCTGTTGCTTCATCTGCTATTATTTTCTACCATTCTGAAGGCTGTCTTTTCACCTTGCTTATAGTTTCCTTTGTTGTGCAGAAGCTTTTAAGTTTAATTAGGTCCCATTTGTTTATTTTTGCTTTTATTTCCAGTATTCTGGGAGGTGGGTCATAGAGGATCCTGCTGTGATGTGTGTCAGAGAGTGTTTTGCCTATGTTTTACTCTAGGAGTTTTATGGTTTCTGATCTTACATTTAGATCTTTAATCCATTTTGAGTTTACTATTCAACATAGTTTTGGAAGTTTTAGCCACAGCAATTGAAGCAGAAAAAGAAATAAAAGGAATCCAAATTGGAAAAAAAGAAGTAAAACTCTCACTGTTTGCAGATGACATGATCCTCTACATAGAAAACCCTAAAGACTCCACCAGAAAATTACTAGAACTAATCAATGAATATAGTAAAGTTGCAGGATATAAAATCAACACACAGAAATCCCTTGCATTCCTGTACACTAATAATGAGAAAATAGAAAGAGAAATTAAGGAAACAATTCCATTCACCATTGCAATGAAAAGAATAAAATACTTAGGGATATATCTACCTAAAGAAACTAAAGACCTATATATAGAAAACTATAAAACACTGGTGAAAGAAATCAAAGAGGACACTAATAGGTGGAGATATACCATGTTCATGGATTGGAAGAATCAATATAGTGAAAATGAGTATACTACCCAAAGCAATTTATAGATTCAATGCAATCCCCATCAAGCTACCAACGGTATTCTTCACAGAGCTAGAACAAATAATTTCTCAATTTGTATGGAAATACAAAAAACCTCGAATAGCCAAAGCTATCTTGAGAAAGAAGAATGGAACTGGAGGAATCAACCTGCCTGACTTTAGGCTCTATTACAAAGCCACAGTCATCAAGACAGTATGGTACTAGCACAAAGACAGAAATATAGATCAATGGAACAAAATAGAAAGCCCAGAGATAAATCCACGCACCTATGGACACCTTATCTTTGACAAAGGAGGCAAGAATATACAATGGATTAAAGACAATCTCTTTAACAAGTGGTGCTGGGAAAACTGGTCAAACACTTGGAAAAGAATGCTGTATTTTTTTTCATGTTGTGGTTTTCTAATGTGTATTACTCATCGATTTATCAACTTCAGTTTTATCTGTTTTTATTTTCAGTTTTCCTGAAACCACAATCCTACCTTCATAGACAGAGTTGTCATAATTTAACAACAAGAGAAAAGTGAAACCACAAAACCACATCTCCAGGTCAGAAATCTACAAACGTTTTCTGTTAAAGATCAGATAATAAATACGTTAGATTTTGTGACCACACACCCTGGTGGTGGTGCTGCTTCTACTTATGCTTGTTCTTCTTCTTCTTTATTATCCCTTAAAAATGTTAAGACTGCTTGTATCTACCCCAATACCTGTTACCTCTCACTCTACAGGAAGACACCTGGCCACCACCTTCTGCCGGCCGCTGAGCTCATGGTTTACTTTCAGGATTCATGTATAGAAGTATACACAGCTTTAGCCTGAACCACCCCCTCCAACCTGGGAAATAACTATATCCTACAACCTAGTGCTTGACTAAAGGTTCTTTTGCATTTAGCCTGACAGATCCCACAGTGGTAGTTAGGTAACAGCTCTTTCCCCCACCCCATTTAGTGAGGAGGTTGTTTCAGACATTTTTAATCCAGTAAAATTATTCTGACACATTCTGCATTCTATCAGGAGATCATCCAACTTCCTACAGGTTTTTTTTAAAAATATCTATTATTACCTGTATACATCAAGATTCATTCTTTATAATTTCCAGAGATGCATGATGTCATGTATAGACCATTACAGTAGACCGTTGCTTTAGTTGTGTCCGACTCTTTGCGACCCTATGGACTGCAGCCCACTAGACCCCTCTGTCCATGTGATTCTCTAGGCAGGAATACTGGAGTGGGTTGCCATTCCCTTTTCCAGAGGATCTTCCTGATCCAGGCATTGAACCCATATCTCTTATGTCTCTTGCATTGGCAGGCAAGTTCTTTACCACTAGCACCACCTGGGAAGCCCTACAGTAGACTACAAAATAGTTTCATTGGCCTTGAAAAAATTCTGTGTTTTATCTAGTCTGCAGAATCCTCTTAAACTCAGAATATCTTGTACTCAGGCCTGTTTACCATCTCTATGTTTTTGCCTTTTCCAGAATGTCATATAAATAAATTCATGCAGTCTTTTCAGGCTGGCTTCTTTTCCTTAGCATCATGCATTTAAGATAAATCCATGTCTATAAAGGCATGGCTTCATAGCCCACACCTTTTTATTGTTGAGTGGTGTTGTATTTTAGGGATATCTTAAAGTTTATTTCTCCATTCGTCTATTGCAGAACATCTGGGTTGCTTCCCGTTTTTTGCCAATTGTGAATAAAACTACTGTACACATTTGCAAATAGGTTTCGGTGTGGATCTAGATTTTCATATTAGTAGGGTAAATACGCAGAAGCATGACTGTTGGATAGTGCTCCATGACTGAATTCAGCTTCATGTGAAACTGCCAGCTGCTTTCCAAGTTCCTATACTGTTTGCATACCCACTGGTAATACATGACGTTCCTTTGACTCTGCACCTCACCAGCGATCGGTACTGTCAGTTTTTGGATGGGGGCCACGCTAGGAGGTATATAGTAGTAATTCATCATTGTTATTTGCTTTCCCTGATGCCAGAAGCTATCAAACATCTTTTCATGTGTTCTCTGTATTCTCTATGTCTTCTCTGGTGAAATGTCTGTTTAGATTTTGGCCCATTTTTAATTGGGCTGCTTGTTTTTTATTACTGAGTTTTAAATGCGCTTTGTGTATTTCTGGGACAAATGCCTTGCCAGATATTTTTTGATAGTGTTGTCAACTAGTCTGTGCCTTGAGTTTTCATTCTCTTAACAGGGTGTTTCAGAAAGCTGAGCTTTTTAACTTTAATAACTTCCAAATAATCATCTTTTTTACTTTATGTAGCATGATTGTTTTTGTATTTTATCTAAAGATACGTTATTAATCTCGGGGTCACATAGATTTTCTCCTGGAAATTTCACAATGCTGCATTTAGAGACAGATTTGCTTTGAGTGACTTTTGTGGAAAGTGTGGAATGTGGGTCTAGGTTTATTTTTTGCATATGGACATCCAGTTGTTCAGCATTATTTGTTAAAAAGACTGTCCTTTCTGTACCCAATGTCCTTTGTCAAAAATCAGTTGAATATATTTGTGTGGGTGCATTTCTGGGCTCTCTGTTCTGTCTCACTGATCTATGTGCTATTCTTTGGCCAATATCATGCTGTGTGATTACTGTAGCTTTATAATAATTCTGGAAATCAGATAGCATGAATCCTTCAACTTTGTTCACCTTTCATATAAGGTTGGCTATTCTAGGCTTTTGCCTTTCCAAGTACATTTCAAAATCAGATTGCCAATATCTACAAAGTAGTTTACAGGGATTTTAATAGGGTTGTGCCATACTTTCATTTTTATAAGGATGTATGTAATAAATCCTTTTTGAAATTTATTGCCAAAAGTAAAGTTTGCTTCTTTTCCCTGAAATCCATCGAAACCAGGGTCATTCTTCTTTTTTAATACTAGCACCAAGGAAGCAAAGAAATAAATCATATTTAGAAATTACTATAGTCATTTAATTATTTTTTGTATTGCTATCAATAAGCTTTTTAACATCCTAACCTGCATATAGATATGTATGCATACATTCATACATATTCCAACCCTATTAATGGTTGGTATTATATAATTTATATAGAATAAACATAAATATACAAGTAGAAGAAAGCAGAAATTTAAATAAAAATATCAATAAAATTTATTACTTTATGTTTCTTTGAAAGTTTTATAAGTAACATCAGTTTGTACTCTATGTTAAGTATAATAGCTATTTTTTACACATGTTGTTTTACTTGTTTTCAAATGATTCCTTAATAGAATCAGAGAAAATTCTTCACATAAATGCAAAGGCCCTATATCTACCAAAGAGGAGAATATGAGCAGAAAAAATATAAAAATGTATTGGGTTAGTAAAAATTCAAAATCTTTAGTAGAGCCAGAATTGAAATTTGTAATCTTGGCAAAATATATTTAGAAATGTAATGAAGCATTATCAGAGGAAAATACAATGGAGCCTAATTTTACTTAAATTGTATTCATAGATGTACATTTGCAGAACATAGAATCTGAAAATAAATTAAGACTATACAGTAATATTATTTCTTCATATACTACACAGAATCCATGCAGCTGCTTTTGTCTACAACTTAGTAACAGAAAAAAGAAACACTCTATTTGTAAGTGGCTAAACTACTTACTCTGGTTTACCTTTTGTAGTTCATGAAGAATATATTTCATATGATGCTGCTTTTCCTTTGTACATAAATGGCACTTTTCATCAATACCCTTGAGCAAGAACAAACAGCTACTTTTGAACAAGAAGTGTGTTGAGTAGGTGTCAGGCATATAAAAGAACAACAGAACTGAGAATAGGACCTAAAAATATTGTAAAGTTTTGTGTTCATAAAGTAGCCTACATTTTTTTTTTTCTTATGCAAAATATATTTAAGTCCTGATGGGCAAAACTAAAATAGTATTTCCAAAATGAATTGTTTTCAGAAGCCATTTGTAAATTCAAAATGTCAGCCACACAGTGTCTCTAGAGACCTCACCACACCTCATATTTACTTAGTGAACTCACAGTTGTCCTTTAAAGCCCATACCAACCTTTCGAGAAGAGTTCCTGGCTAATCCCAAGTACATTTGGGATTCTCGTATGCTCCACTACTAATTTACTTACTTACACATTGGTGTCTACAACTAGACCCTTTGAGTTTGACAGAAGTGTAAATATGTCCATCATCTTTTTCTTAATCAAATTATGCATACTCCTTGAAACTGCTTAATAGGGAATCTTTGCAGTATATATGTTTACTGTGATTTTGCAAGATTCTTTCTTTTGGTAGCAGAGCCGTGTCTTCAGTGAGGGGTGCCATATTTGAAATCTGGCTCAAATTCCTGCACTGAGCAAGAGATCCAGACTTCGTATTAAGGTGACACCCTGGGTCTCCATCATTCTTCGTTTAGTTTGATCATAGATGCCAAGTACCATCTCTGTTGGCGGCCTTTCTATTTTGCCTCTAGTGATGTTGTGTTCTATCAGCCACTCCACAACTTTTGTTGGACCACGCCCCCTGGCTGCTCTTTTGACCTTGAGCAATGTGGCAGTAACTGTGACCATTGGCTTCTGACAGTTAAACCCACAACCTGGCCTCTACTGCTTTGGAATCCTGTAACCCTCATTACTGTGGAAAATTCTGAAAGAGATGGGAATACCAGACCACCTGATCTGCCTCTTGAGAAATTTGTATGCAGGTCAGGAAGCAACAGTTAGAACTGGACATGGAACAACAGACTGGTTCCAAATAGGAAAAGGAGTACGGCAAGGCTGTATATTGTCACCCTGTTTATTTAACTTATATGCAGAGTACATCATGAGAAATGCGGGGCTGGAAGAAACACAAGCTGGAATCAAGATTGCCGGGAGAAATATCAATAACCTCAGATATGCAGATGACACCACCCTTATGGCAGAAAGTGAAGAGGAACTAAAAAGCCTCTTGATGAAAGTGAAAGTGGAGAGTGAAAAAGTTAGCTTAAAGCTCAACATCCAGAAAACGAAGATCATGGCATCCGGTCCCATCACTTCATGGGAAATAGATGGGGAAACAGTGGAAACAATGTCAGACTTTCTTTTTCTGGGCTCCAAAATCATGGCAGATGGTGACTGCAGCCATGAGATTAAAAGACGCTTACTCCTTGGAAGGAAAGTTATGACCAATCTAGATAGTATATTCAAAAGCAGAGACATTACTTTGCCAACAAAGGTCCATCTAGTCAAGGCTATGGTTTTTTTCTGTAGTCATATATGGATGTGAGAGTTGGACTGTGAAGAAGGCTGAGTGCCGAAGAATTGATGCTTTTGAAGTGTGGTGTTGGAGAAGACTCTTGAGAGTCCCTTGGACTGCAAGGAGATCCAACCAGTCCATTCTGAAGGAGATCAGCCCTGGGATTTCTTTGGAAGGACTGATGCTAAACCTGAAACTCCAGTACTTTGGCCACCTCATGTGAAGAGTTGACTCACTGGAAAAAAACTCTGATGCTGGGAGGGATTGGGGGCAGGAGGAGAAGGGGACAACAGAGGATGAGATGGCTGGATGGCATCACTGACTCAATGGACGTGAGTCTGCGTGAACTCCGGGAGTTGGTGATGGACAGGGAGGCCTGGCGTGCTGTGATTCATGGGGTTGCAAAGAGTCAGACACGACTGAGCGACTGATCTGATCTGATCTGATCTGAACCCTCATTACTATCAACACACTGACTCTGAGACCATCCATCCTTCTGGCAGAGGAAAGCTGACACCACTGAAACTGTATTTCTGGGGAACATAACCCTTCTGGCAGAGCTTCTGGTCTCAGATGGCATAGCCATCCCATCACCCCCACCAAACCAGACTTAAGCATCATCTTTCTCTAGGATTTGCTTTGCCCAGTATGAGCCGCTACTTATTTTCCATGGTCCAAGACACCAACTATTCTAGTTCGTGGCGTCTGGAAAGCAAATGCCAAGGAAGAAGGAGAAAGGCAAGGCATTTATGGTGAGGATCGTCTGTGAGCTGTAAGGAGAGGGAGTAGGACAAGCCATCAGACTGTGATGGTCTGACACTCCTGAAGGAGGAGGAGGAAAATGTTGCCTCCAGAGAGGACTGAAGACTGGAGAGTAGCCCTGAGGAAGTCTCCATGGACGGACCAACGGGGAGGCCGAGATCAAAGATCGCCCACTGGAGCGGTCCTTTATTGCCGGAAGTGACTCAGGTCTGACGTCCCCCTTGGGGTCCGTTCTCAGCTGGGCTCAGCACAGGAAGTATATGTCCTTGGTGGGAATGTGACTGCAGGTTGTGAATGTCGAGCAGCTGGAGGCTGGACTCCATATCTAATTGCAAATACACATATTTTTTTCATTTTTCCTCACAGAATTTCATTTTAATATTTTTTAGTATATTTCACACAGTTTAGCTAAAATCTCCTTGACTAGTTTTATTGACCAAGAAAAACCGCTCAAGAGGGCCAACAGGTAATAAAATATTTTCTAAAAATCTATTTTAAACACTTGAATATAAGGACATACTTATGTACTTAAACAACATCACTTACACTTTCTTTCCAGATGACTTCATAAGCTCTTTTTTCTTTGAACTTAATATTGCTAAAGATGAAGGGTTGTTTGTTCATATGACAGAATTTAATTCGGGAATATTAAGAAGTCAAATAAAACTCAATAATTTACAGAAAACTGGTAGCACAGCTGGAAATGCCACTATTATTGTCCTCTGCAAAACAGTAGTTTCATGTTTCATCATTTGTTGTTGTTGCTCAGACGCCAAGTGGTGTCCGACTCTTTGTGACCCCATGGACTGCAGCACGCCTGGCCTCCCTGTCGCTCACCATCTCCCTTAGTTCATTCAAGTTCATGTCCATTGAATCAGTGATGCCATCCAACCGTCTCATCTGCTTTTGCTCTCCTCTCTTTTTTTCCTTTAATCTTGCCCATCATCAGAGTCTTTTCCAATGAGTCAGCTGTTCACACCAGGTGACCAAAGTATTGGCGCTTCAGCATCAGTCCTTCTGGAATGTGATCATTGTTGCCTCTGAAATGCTCGCCCACTGTTTAATAGCTCATCGTGGTAGAGGGTAAGCTTCATGACTGGACCAAAATCAGCTACTGTTCATTCCTGTGTGAAACAGTGTGCTTGACAATAGACTCCAAGCCTAGACAGCACCAAAAATATCAGGGTGTAGGGACGTCCCTGGTGGTCTGGGGTTAAGACTCCACCGTTCCAGTGTAGGGGGTGTGAGTTTAATCCCTAGTCAGGAAACTAAGATCCCACATGTTATGTGGCCAGAAAAAAAAAGAAAGAAAAGAAAAGAAAAAAAAAATTAGGGCATAAATTAAAAGGGGAAAAATAGAAACAACAAGATCTAACTTTCCTTCTCCCAACTGCCAAAAGGAGATATTATTCTTGGTGAAACATAAGAGACCATATTATTTGTTAATGGTGTTAAAAAAATTAACAGCATATTAAAAATAAAACCCTATGCATCTAGAAATAAAATATCTATCTCTATCTATTGTCTATTTACTTGTCTATCTGTGTCTTTTGTTAGTGATGTTCTTAGATTAGCATTTAAAAAAATGTTATTTTTTACGTTACTACAAAGGGCCATGCTGTCTAACAGACTCGCATGAAATTACAGGTCTTACTCAACAACATTTACTAATGATGGCATAGAAAAGTGAGGCAGCGTACCCTGGATGTCTCAGCTGCAGATTCCAAGTCCGTTCTTCAGAGTGATGAGAGGTGATGTATATAGTAGAGAATGGTACGAGGAAACCACTGAGGTTTAGAGTATTTCTGTTTTTACCACTTGTTCGTTATTGACCTACAAGTTCTACATGATTAATGGCCATTCTCCTAACAGTTGCGCCCCATAAATGCATAGACTTCAAAGTTATTTCTAATAACTTTTCTAGGCCAGACAGAATTATCTTCCTAAAAGCATTTATGAGGACTAAGAATAGAGCTGTGAGGACTGAGTACAGAGCTGTGCCTAAGTCTTCACAGGGATAAGCCTCTCAAGTTCAGAAACATGTTTGCAGAACATCTGGTCTGGGAGCAAAAGGGCCCAGACACACTGGAGGGGTCAGTGGCCATTGGACAGACCCATTGTGGCTCTTCCTGTCGGAAGTTCCAAGGTAAACGACCAACATGTAATTGTTGACATAAACACAGTGAAATGGTAAGAAAAAGAGTGATTGGAAACGACAGTGATGGCATCTATTTATAGAGTCATAAATCATGAAGTGATTGAACAGCTCTAGACTCTTAACACCAATTCCTAGATCCAGCTCCTCTTATATATTAGAGGAGGTAATTCATTAAAAGTTTATACCGATACTGTGTATGCCACATTCTATTTAATACCAGAAAGAATATTAAAAACTAACCAGGCCTGTTTTGCCACAATTACACATATTCTAAATATACTGGAAAACAGTATGTTGCCATAGCCTTATTATGACAGTAATGATTCGTATTGTAAATCTCAAGCAGATTTACAACATGCCATGATTGTTATTTACTTGAGAGAGAGAGGGTTTGAACCTGGTAATCACAAGAGTCATCAAAGTTCAAATGTGGATCTTAAGTTTTTTCATACAGTTTTTGATTTTCTGAGTCACTTGACTTTTTCTTTTTTTAATTAAGAAAAATAAAATGACGAAAAATAGTTAAAACTCTCTTTTTGGTCTGAAAACTGCATGGTTGATTCATAAGCATGGCTATTTGAGACATTAAATATGTTTCTGTTAATTGAAGAAAATACAGAAAGTGAACTGTCTTCATAGAATAAAAATAACTTGCAATCCCATTAAAATATGAAATAGAATGATCATATCTAGAACTGAAAAAAAATGAACTTTTGAAAGGTATCTTTACCTTTAGAAAGGAAAATGCTTCTTTTCTCTTTATATTGACTCCAGCTGCTGGACAACTTAGTGCAAACCTCACAAAAATATGAAGTGATTACCCTGAGGGCACCAATTGCAGTTAGGACAGGAAATGGAGTTGAGAACAATTGAAATACCAGTTTAAGCTATATATAATGCAATGCTAGTATATTGTTAGCCATTCTATATTGGTATGTCAAAATGATGCTCTTTTATATGCCATATGCTTTTAAACATTTTAATAATGTAAAGCAATCTATTTCTTTAGTATCTCAGTAATTTTCCATATAAAGACAAACATTTATGTAGCGTGATATTTACTTGCACACATCAAAATATTCAACACATATGAGTGTGTAATAACATCAAGTCACGTGGCTCTTTGCTCTTTAGTCACATTTTAAATTTAGAATTCAATGACGTAATGAAATAAATGAAACAAATCTGTGTCCACTTGAAATGTATTTCTTTCTGTGAGCAGAGAGAAAAGTATAATTTCCAGTCTGATTATTTTGATATGAACACATTCAATTCTATACAAATGTTTGTTTCTCAACTTTTCTCTTAGCTCCGCAGTTCTTAAACTGCTCAGCACAGTCTTCCTTTAATATATGCTAATTAAATCAATACTGTTACTATTTTTGTTTGTTTGCTGGGAGTCGATTCTGTCTCAGTTGAGTTTGCATGGATCAGCTTTGGAATATTTTCAGTTTATAATCCACTTTAATTCTCAGGGAATGATGGTATTTCCCTTTCTTTTTCCATTTACTAAAAATAATTTTAGGTGGTGTCTCTATGTGTGAGACATTGTGAAAGATCATTTTGATAAAGATTGTGAGATCTCATGAAAAATGAACAAAATATTTTCTATATTTTTATGGAGCAGAGCATCACAGTATACAGTAAATTAGCAAATTCTAATATAAACAAACCCTGTTGCAAAACTGATTTTTAAAAAAATCTGCATGCTGCTAAAAATATCAATCAGTGGTTCTAATGCAAGGGTGATTTGGCTGGCAAAGACAGGGCGGTTTCCAGCGACGTTTTGACGGTCACAGCAGAGATGGGGTGTGGGAGTGCTACTGCCCTCTAGTGGTCAGAGGACAGGTGTGCTGTTAAATAGAGCACAGGAAGGTCCCATCTGGAGAAAGAGCTCTCCAGCACACACTGCAATAAGGTTGAGGCTGAGGAGCGCTAGTATAAATTAAGGGAAAGTGGGGCTCTTTAGCTATATCAAGGGAGACCTTTCTGAGAAGTTAAGTGAAAATGTCAACTATGGTTAGCAGGCAAAGAAGAGTTGCCTAACGCTAACTTGGAAATCTAAGAGTTAAAGTTCATTGAGGATGTCAGCTACTCTAAAGATTCTGAATTAAATCTAAACAGGAGTTGGAAATCCTTTGATGACTTTCAAAGAGAGAGGTAATATGATTAATTATGCATTTGTAAAGGATCACATTATGGAGTATGGTTGTAACGTTAACAGGAGATACAACAAAGACATAGTTTATCTTAATAAGCTAAGTGGTAAACACAGGTATTTTGACCCTCAGTGGTGGTAATGGAGAGGAAGCAAAGTGGAAAATTGGCATACATATTTGTAAAGTCAACTTGGAGAGTTTTAGCCATGGATTTGTTTGTGTTCAGAGAGATGGAATCCAGGAGGACTTCCGAGGTTTTTACATAAACAGAGTACTAAAAAGTGAAAAAATAAAAATTACAAGAAGCAAAGCATTGTATCGAGTTGGAGCATACCGGAGATGGAGGAAAACCATCAGGAAGTGAAGGTGGGGTGTGTTATATTTGTGTGTGGATGCGTGCTACATGTCTGACTATTTGTGACCCCGTGGACTGTAGCCCGCCAGGCTCCTCTGCCCATGGGATTCTCCAGGCCAGAACACTGGAGTGGGTTGCCATGCCCTCCTCCCGGGGATATCCCTGACCCAGGGATTGAACCTCTGTTGAGTCTTCTGGGCTGGCGGGTGGGTTCTTTGCCACTAGTGCCGCCTGGGGAGCCCTGCAGTGCTTTTCAGACTTACAAGGTGAATGCTGAGGAGTCAGTGGCAAACCTTGGTCTGAAACTCAGAAGAGTTGTCGACTAGAGAGTGTGTTACCAAATCTAAGTTCCTACTGCTCACAGAGTTGCTGCTGTTGCTGTTGTTCAGTTGTGTCTGACTCCTTTGTGACCCCAGGGACTGTAGCCTGCCAGGCAAGAATATTGCAACAGGTTGCCTTCCCTCCCCCAGGGGACCTTCCCCACTCAGGGATCGAATCTACATCCCCTGTATTGGCAGGTGTATTTTTTGACCATCCAAGCCACTAGGGAAGCCCCTGCTCTCAGGATTGTAGGCCAATAAATCAAGAGACAAGGTGTTGGGGCAAGGAATAGCCACATTACTAGGAAAGTCAGCAGACTGAGAAGACAGCCGCTGAGTTAGTGTCCCAAAGAACCATCTTACCCGAGTCAGAATTCAGTCTTCTATTATACTAAAGGGAGATAGGATGTGACTGCTTGTTGCAAGCTACTTGGAGTCCTCCAAATCCTGGTAGAGATGTGATAATCTCTGTTCTGGCAGTTGAACATATTGGTCTGGTTACAATGCTCCTGTAAACCTCCAACAAGACACATGTTATTTTCCATTATGCAACTTTTTATCTCTATATAAAGGAAAAGTGTTACACCTTTAAAGGTCACACCTAGGAGGCAGAGCCATGAGAAAGGACCACTCAGTATATTGCTGTTGTTGTCTCTTAGGTTGTGTCCCACTCTTGTGACCCCAGGGACCATATCATGCAAGCTCAAATTCGTGTCCATTGAGTTGGTGGTGCTATCTAATCATCTCATCCTGTACCACTCCCTTCTCCATTTGCCTTCCATCTTTCCCAGCATCAGGATCTTTTTCCAGTGAGTCAGCTCTTCACCTAAGGGGGCAAAAGTGTTGGGGCTTCAGCTTCAGCATCAGTCCTTCCAATGAATTTTCAGGGTTTATTTGTTTAGGCTTGATCTCCTTACAGTCCAAGAGACTTTCAAGAGTCTTCTGTAGCACCACAATTCAAAAGCATCAATTCTTTGGTGCTCAGCCTTTTGTATGGTCCAATTCTGACATCCATACATTTCAGGATATAGGCAGTATTCTTTCACAAAAACGCAGAACCAGTATGACTAAGCACAGCAACAGAGCACAAAAATTGGAGCAAAGGGAATAGATCCAATGTGGAATTAAGTTGTGAAGTGTGTTCTTCTCTTTCAGAATATAAACGGCATGTTTTAAGCATAAGAATGCATGTGATCACATAGAATGAGGTGAAAAGAGAAGGAAGAAGTATCTGTGAGGGAACCTATCTGATACAACCTTTAGTAATCACAGTCTGCAGAAGGTAGCATATGGAGACAATGTAGAACAGAAAAAGTATCTGGGAGATGGCTGTATCCAAGAAAATCCAATGAAAGTGAGATTTCGAGAAAGAACAGAGCCTTGTGAACTGTAGTTAAATAGGTAGGAAGTGGAAGACTTGCTCCTAAGGATGAAAATGTAGGCATTGCATTTGGAATTAGATTTATCAAGAAAAGGGCTTCCTTGGTGGCTCAGATGTTAAAGAATCTGCCTGTAATGCTGGAGACCTAGGTTTTAGTCCCTGGGTCTGGAAGATCCCCTGGAGGAGGGCATGGCAACCCACTGCAGTATTCTTGCCTGGAGAATCTCATGGACAGAGGAGCCTGAACGGCTACAGTCCATGGGGTCACAAAGAGCTGTAAGAACACTTTCACTTTTACGTTTTTGTTGTTGAGAATAACTGTGGCATGCAAATTTTGGTCAGCGAGATCAAGAGTTAGACATGCTTGAGTGAACAATAAGAAAAACTAGAAAGAATAGGTATCAAGCAATTTTAACAGGTTAGCTTTAGGGTGAGCAGAATAGAACAATGAGAGGGAAACAATGTGGTATTGAAAAGATTTTGTTGCTGAGACTGATTTTCTGTTTTGTTTTTATTTTTTATGTGTTTTATTGACTTACCATTGACATATGACATCATATTAATTTCAGGGGTGCAATATAATGATTCGATGTTTGATATCTTGTAAAATGATCAGCACACTAAGGTGCATAACATCTGTTACCACTCAGTTATAATTTTTTTTTCCTGTTATGAGAAAATTTAAAATCTACTCACTTAGCAATTTTCAAATATTCAGTAGGATATTATTGACTATAGTCACTACACGGTATATTGCTGTCCTGTGACTTATTCATTTTATAACTGGAAGTCTGTATCCTTTGACTTCCCTCATGCATTTTGCCCATTTCCCGCTCCCCTGTCTGGCAACCACCATCTGTTCTATGTATCTGTGAATTTGTCTGTTTGTAGTTTAGATTCCACATATAAGTGAGATTATATAATGTTCACGTTTCTCTGTTTGTTTCCCTTAGCTTAATGCCTGCAAGGGGCTTCCACGTTGTTGCAAATGGCAAAGACTTCCTTCATTTTATGGCTGAATAATATTCCATCAATGTATACTTATCACATTTTCTGTATCCATTAATGCAAATATGGTGAGGGCAGCGTCACTCAAAGGGTATCAAGTTTCTATTATGAAAGATGATTAAGTTCTAGAGGTTTGCTGTGCATCATCAAGCCTATAGTTACAAATACCATATTATACACTTACAATTTTGTTAAGGAAGTAGATCTAATGCTGAGTGTTACCACCAAAATAAAAATAAATAAATAAAATGGAAAACATTAGCAAAAGACAAATTCACACCTAGAAACTGACCTCTCAGGGTGCTGGGGCAGGATCACTTTAATCTTTATCACACAGTCAGAAAATTAAGGCTTAGAGGAACTGAATGATTTTCGCAAGTTATAAAATGCATTTTATTCCACATGATCTGACAGAGTATTTTCATGGCCCTAAAAATTCTCTGTGCTTTGCATAGGGATCCTCTTCCTCAAGCCTCTGGCAACCACTGACATATTCTTACTGACTTAATATTTTTTATTTGTGTAGAATGCCATTGCTGTTCAGTCGCTCCGTCGTGTCGCTCTCTTCTTGACACAGTGCTGCCAAGTTTTGTCAATTATCAATAAAGTGGCTTTGCTTCTTTCACTTAGTAATTGGCACTTAAGGTTCTTGGCTGGGAAACTCCATGGACACAGTAGCCTGGTGGGCTACTGTGTCCATGGGGTCGCAAAAGATTCGGACAGGACTTAGCAACTAAACCATAGCAGCAGCATTCCTTCTAGACCAATGCATGATTACGTATTTGTGAACCCTAGACACTGAGTCACTAAGATATAACATTTTATGTTAGTTCAAGTACATTTGGATCCTTTGAATGAACTCAACTAAGTTCTGATTTTATATGATAAATCATTCAATTTCCAAGAATCACTCCTTTTTTGCTTGTACAGAGCACCTATATAGCTGTTAGTCAGGGTTTTCCAGAGAGAAAGAACCAATAGGAAAAACATACACACACACACACAGTTTTATTTTAAGCAATTGACTCATACAATTATGGAGTTTGAATCCAAAGGCAGTCTTTTGGTGGAACTGCTTCTTGCTCCAGGGAGGCCTGGCTTGTGTTCCATTCAGGACATCAACTGGTTGAATGAGGTTTACCCACATTAGGGAAGATCATCTACTTTACTCAAAGTCCATCAATTTAAATGTTAAGATCATTGAAAAACACCCTCACAGAAACATCCCTGGAATATCATTTAACCACATTTCTGGGCATCTTGGCTCAGCCACATGGAGATGTAACATTAGCCATCACAATAATATAATGTCAGCATTTCACTTTATTTTACAGTTTGCATTATTACTGAGTGCTGTATCCAGAGGTGTTAAAATAAAAAGCAGTCAATGAGAGCTAACTTTCAATCATTAAACAATAAAAAGCATTTTTGCATCAAATATAAGATAATGGTGTTGCAAACAATTTTAGCCTTTAGAACTGCTTGGAAAAGCAAAATGCTTCTTTGTCTTTCCTTTTTTTGCGTGTAGAAAACTGTAATAAACACTGTAATGTTTGATTCTATTATCTTATACTGACCAATTGAAACCAAAAACTAACTTATGAAAAGTAGTTTCAGGAAGTCTGTTTCTTTGGAAAAATTTTGAACATGAAATGCATTTTGATCTGCTTGTTTTTTTTTTTCTTTTTTTCCATTTCCATTTCAAAAGTTTCAGAAGGCTTTTCATGTTTCAGCCCCATACCAGGCAGCCTCAGATGTGTTTCATTTCAGAATTGTGAAGATCTTTGAATCCCATTATTCAAAGTAAAATGGAATGAATTGGAGAGTTATCAACCAACATAAGAGTGAGAAAAAGTATTTCAGAGGAAAAGCTATGATGATTTTATTTTTTTTTTCAAAATTTATTCAGAAAAGACCTAAATGTCACAATCCCACCTACATGCAGGGCCAAGGCCTGTGAATTTGAGCATTTGGCTGTGGCAGACTCTCCAGCAGAGTAGCCTGAGCTGGCTTGCATCATATAGGTGGGCGAGAAAACTTTATATCAGCGCTGCTTCTTCTCTTCCACCAAAATTCACCTGCTATTGCAAACATGGTGACCAAAAAACCCCAATAAACTCTACACTGAGGTGTTCATTAACAGTAATGTATCATATTGATATAATCGTCTTGAACAGGGAAAACACCCTGATATACACAATACATCTCAAATAATGGTATAATATATGTGCCTAATCAAGCAGGGATTTGTCCCCCAAGAGATAATAGGGCTCCTTAGATGTATGCAAGTGAGCCACAGTTGAGTGGATTCTAAACTGACTACCAGAGGGTCTAGATGTGCCTAGCGGTATATTGAAGACAGGTATAGATATAAGGGGCTTTCCTGGTGGCTCAGTGGGTAAAGACTCCACCTGCAATGCAGGAACCACAGGGGATGTGGATTTGAACCCTGGGTCAAGAAGATCCCCTGGAGGAGGGCTTGGCAACCTACTCCAGTATTCAGGCTTGGAGAAACTCAAGGACAGATGTGCCTGTCACAAATGTGACAGTCGCCTGACCCCTGCAACTGTCCGCGGGGTCGCAAAGAGTCAGACACAGTTGAAGCAACTGAGCAGGAATGCATGCATGCATGGATATAAGGAAATTTCCACAGGATAGAGACTTGTTGAAAGATATATATTTTGTGTGGCATTTACAGAGTAAGATTGGAGAGACAAAGTAGGAGACAGTATTTTGCAGCAGACTTAGCTCTAGATATGGAACAGCTACAGAAAATGGAAGAAAAGTGAGTTTCTGTGGAACTCAAAAAGGCAAGCTATTGAGCATGTTTTCATAGAGCTGTTGGCCATTGGGTATTTTTTGGAGAAGTGTCTATTCAATTCTTGGCCAACAGGTCTATGGAAAGATGATCAGTGTCACTAATCATCAGGGAAATGCAAATCAAAACCACAATGAGCTATCATCTTACACAAGGTAGGATGGCTCTTATCCAAAAGACGCGTGTGCATGCTAGTCATTGGGTGAACCCATGGACTATAGCCCACCAGGCTCCACTGTCTTTGGGGATTCTCCAGGCAAGAATACCAGAGGGGGTTATCTAAAAGACAAAAGACAGCAATTGTTGACAAGAATGTAGAGAAAAGGCAACCCTTGTGCTCTGTTGAAAAGTAAATTGATACAGCTGCTCTGGAAACAATATAGAGGTTCCTCAAAAAATTAAAAACATCTTTGATCCAGCAATTCCGCTTCTGGTTATACATCAAAAAGAATTGCAATCAGTATCTTAAGGAAGCATCTGTACCTCTATAGTTATTATGGCTTTATTTGCAATAGCAAAGACATGGAAACAACCTTAGTATCCATCTATAGATGCAAAAGAAAAAGGAAATGTAGATGGAATATTTTTGGATATGTGCTCATTTCTCAGTCGTGTCCAACCCTGTGTGGCCCTGTGGACTGTAGCCCACCAAGCTCCTCTGCCCATTGGATTTTCCAGGCAAGAACAGTGGAGTGGGTTGGTATTTCCTACTCCAAGGGATCTTCCCAAACCAGGGATCAAACCTGCATCTCCTGTGTCTCCCAGTTTGGCAGGTGGATTCTTTACCATTAGCGCCACTTGGAAACCCCATGACGGGGTATAGAATGGAATATTATTCAGTGTAAGAAAACCTTGCCATTTGTGACCACATGGATAAACAAACAAAAATAAAATCTATTGCCCTGATTTAATGTAGTCTAGACCAGAGGATGCCAAGTTGGGAGACGGCACAATGTTATCTCGTGGTCTCTGATTGTGACACAAACGGTCTGCAAGCTGAAGTGATGGGAGAGTTGTCTTGTCTGCCTGCCATGCAGCTGATCAGACCATGGCCGGCTGGCTCTACTGAGCGGATCCCCAGTGGCAGTGAGATTTACACACACTATCACTTTATATCTATATTATAAGAATGCTGGGAAGCACTGGTCTACAGGAGAGACATCTTCAGAGATAATGTAACGGAAGGACTTGAGTTCTTCCTGATACCCTGGGTGCTGGCTTCATCCTTGGACTGACAGAAAGATGGCGCCACCTTGACTGATAACTCCAGACGAGACTGGGCCTGTCTCCTGGGACCACAAGAAGTTTCTCAGAAACAGTTTACTCACCTAATTTTTTTAAAATACTATAAATTTTTATTTATAATTATAATATGAACATACAACATATTATATAATACATTGTATAATTATAAATATATAAATATTTATAATAAATATTATAAATTGTAATCGTTTTAAAAAGCCAAAATGTTGATCTCTTAGACATTCACGATCATGAACAAAATTATCATTTAAAGATTCATTTTTTTCCCTTAGAACTCTATACCCCATTTGATTTAAATTTCTCTATATATTTACATTTTAGCCTATGTTCCTATGAAAATGTCTCAATCCTACACAAGCTTCTGATCTAGTAACTCTTTGCCTTTCTTACTCCACAAAGAGTATTTTCAATCAAGACATTTCGAATCTTCAAATTTGATTAGTTAAAAACTGAATACCAAGTAAAATTCTTACTGGTTTCGCTGTTTTGTCTTTTCTTCTTTTGAGTGTCTGCAGAACCATCTTCTTTTATCTAATTATATCTATTATGATCTGAGATTGCATCACATTTTAGATGTGGCATTTAAGGCAAACCACTGATCCGAACTTTGGATTCTTCACATGTAACATGAGTCACCATGGGTCTTCCCTGATGGTTCGGTGGCTAAGACTTCCCACCCCCTAACTGCAGAGGACACGGATTTGATACCTGGTCAGGGAACTAGCGGAGAAGACAATGGCAACCCACTCCAGTACTCTTGCCTGGAAAATCCCATGGGTGGAGGAGCCTGGTAGGCTGCCGTGCATGGGGTTGCTGAGAGTAGGCTGCAGTCCATGGGGTCGGACATGACTGAGCGACTTCACTTTCACTTTTCACTTTCATGCACTGGAGAAGGAAACGGCAACCCACTCCAGTGTTCTTGCCTGGAGAATCCTAGGGACAGAGGAGCCTGGTGGGCTGCTGTCTATGGGGTCGCACAGAGTCAGACACGACTGAAGTGACTTAGCAGCAGCAGCAGCAGCAGCAGGGAACTAGATCCCACTAAGAGTTCAGATGCCATGACTAAAGATCCCACGTGCTGCAGTCAAATTAATATATAAATAAATAAAAATCTTTAAAAATGATGGTAAAAACTGAGATGCTATGACAAACAAATGAAGTAAAGCATATAAAGTTTTAGAATAGGATCTATCCAACTAAATTTTAGCTATTTTTGTGTAGGCTAAAAATTCCTTCAGCTGAAGAAAAAATGCCTATAAGTTTGCTTTGTTCGCTGTTCAACACATTGCTATCATTTATTAATATGATATTATAATAACCTCTTGTATTATTATAATATTTTTCAGTGTCAGCCACAGTATTATTGTTGTATAACGTAAAGCAATGAAGTTACATAACTGGGGCTTCAAATATCTTTAATAATAACACATTTCCTCTTCATTGAAGTTAAAATGCCCTGAGTTCCTTGGCCATCAATGCTAAAATTAGAGTCTGCTTTATTTGTCCATTATTTTACAAATATTGTCTAACTAGAACATACTTTCTTTTCTCATAGCATACGTTCTTTTGTAGATAGTCAATGAATTTCAATGAGAATTTTAATAAGTCCGAAGCACTGTATTAGATTTGCTTTGCTGAGTGTTTATTGTGCCCCATGAGAGGTCTGGGAAGAAAATATATGGATAGATTTGTATTTACTATACTTCAGAGTTTGAGGCATATTGTGAATTTGATTCATTAGTGCCGTTTATATGGGCAGTGCTTTTTTTATCTATCATATAATAGTTTCTATTTTGTAGGAAGTCTGTTTTTGTAGACAATTTTCAAATTTGCCCTAATCAGCTGCAGATCCAATAGATGTTAATGACTTCTTGAATTATCAATTTTTTTAAAAACTGTGATTGGAATAATCGTACAATACCACATCATAAAAATATGTTCACATGGCTTTATCAATGTGTGCTATTTTGAATTTAGTATTAACACTATTTGTCTATAGTGTGGAATCTTATACTAAATATAATTTAACATATAACATTACTGAAGGGATAGCCACAATATGCTGCCATAGAAATTGCTAGATAAATGTGTAAAGACTATAGTTTGTGAGAAATATGATCCTGTTGACATGGCAAAATGAGAAGGAACAAAATTCTTGAATGCTCATATATAAATGCAAACTAATTGTTATTTGCATAAAATTTTAAGTGCATATTATTAAACTTAGACTTAACCATTTATAAGGGCTTCCTTGGTGGCTTAGACACTAAAGAGTCCACCTGCAATGCATGAGACCCAGATTCAATCCTTGGGTTGGGAAGATTCCCCTGGAGTAGGGAATGACTACCCACTCCAGTATTCTTGTCTGCAAAATTCCATGGATAGAAGAGCCTGGTGGGCTGCAAGTCCATGAGGTCACAAAAAGTCAGACACCACTGTGGGATTAACACATTACTTAACCACACTTAACTTAAATGAAAATAAGCAAGTTAATAATCAACCAGCTTACTTCTATGTTGTAAAAGAAATATAGAAAAAGCCAACTATAAAAACAGTGAATTTTAAAAGTTGGGTGAAGGAAATAGGAAAATCAAGAAAGAAAATAATATAGAAGAAAACAGAGTAAAGAAAACTAAATTAGACCTTGTTTCCCTTTTAAAGGGTTGCATGAACCAAGTGTAGCTTTGTTACTTGATTGAAATGAAAAGGTGAAAGTGCTAGCTGCTCAGTTGTGTCCGACTCCTTGGGACCCCATGGACTGCAGCCCACCAGGCTCCTCTGTCCATGCAATTTTCCCGGCAAGATTGCTGGAGTGGGTATTTCCATTCTCTTCTCCAGTTGTCTTGTGATTAGGGCCAGAAATTTATTTCTACCTGCAGTAGATCATAATTCTAAGCGTATGGAGTTAGCCGAAGATGAATCTGACTGTCTAAGCTCTCTACTTTAGCAGTTCTTTTGCTGACATTACTACAAAGTTGAAAAAGACTAGTGCCTTGGCCAAGGGTATAAGAAGTATTGCCAACATTACTAGATCATGATTTGATTCAAGAACTCTGCAACACCTTTGTTTCCACACTTAATGAAGACATTTATACTGAGGTTAATGTTGAGACTTACAAAAACAAACAAAAAAAAATAGGCTGTTCCTTTTACAAAGTTAGTAACTGGAAGAGGGAAAGGAGATAATGCAAAGTATGATGAGTTTGATAAATGATGCTTTTAGCTCAGTTTGCTGTTTAGAATGAGGTTATCCGTCATAGGTGTTGAACCATATGCAAATGCAAGACTTTGGCTTACTGCATTGTTGTAGTATGTGACAAATAACTCCTCAGGTATGGGCAAATAAGTGCTTCAGCGAAATCACACCCTTAGTTATTATTGGGGGATGGGGCTGTCTGTCCTTGAGACTGTAAGCCCTTTTCTCTTTCTATTAATACTAAAATAAAATAAAAAGTAATGCTAGGCATTATAAATATACCCACAGTTAGGAACCATAGACAGACATTGCTGAAGAAGCCTAGCATATTGACACAAGTAAGTTATTGCATCAGAGATGATTGGTCTTTATTCCCTTTAGTCCCTTAAAAATAAATAAGATCTTCAACCATGCCTTTGAGTGGAAAAATGCAGTATTTCTGGTTTATACATATTGCATGAGAAATTGCATAGTATTTATATCCCAAACCAGCCACTCTGTGTGCAGAATGCAAATGCCAATGAGAAGCTCATATAGGCATAATCATATCATGTCATGAGTTTTATATCTACTAATTACAGGGATAAAACCTCAAAAGTCACCTTTACTTTAGACTTACAAGAAAACAGAAGATGCTCTGTCATTCCATTCCCTTTAATGTTTTCTGTGGCTCCTCAGATCCAGTAAGGATTAGTTGGATTCTTTAGCATGGTTTTTTATAATCCATTTCAAATTTGCATCAGTCTTGCTTTTCAGCCTCACCTCTGGCCACTCTTCCAAAACCTGCAGCCGATTATGCAGGAACTGCTGTGTTTCCCAAAGTTGCATACTGTGGAGTTCCTGCTTCGACTTCTCTTCATCTTCCAGTTTTCTTCATCTTAGATGGTCTAATTCACCTTCAAGGGCTTGGTTAATTTTATCCCAGATTTGCTGTCCAAAAGAAATACACCTCTTTTCTCCTTTATCTGTGCATCTGTTCTTTGTTTTTTTGTTTGCACACAATTTTGAATAGAAAAAGAAAATTTCCTTAAGTTAAGGCAAAAAAGGGACATGAGCTAGAAGGATCCTGGGTAGCTCGCAGATTTATTTTCAGACCTCAAGTGGGACCAGAACCAGGAATGGCGGCTAACTTTAGCTCTCATGCATACGTTCTCTCCATTTCTCCCTCTCTCTTTCTCAGGATCCATAGGATATTTTGTCTGTAAACCTTTCTGCCTCTTTTTCCATGTTCCTTCTTTTTGAAGACCAGTTTTCTCTAGGTCTCAAAGCAAATGACCAAACACAGCCTTCACAAGCATATAATAGATACACAAAAGTCCCTGAGTTTGAATAAAAATTTCACAAATGTGAGAATCCAATCAATTTGACCTGGGGTCAGGTGTCTACATTGAGTGTAAAAGCTTTGACCAGTTGGTTTGAATTTCAGCACAATTTTAAGGTAGATCTTTTGAATTGGACTTTGAAAAACCATGTTTGGAAAAAAATGCATTGAAAATTCTCAATACACTTTCTAGCTATTACTATCATAGCTTTAATACATTATAAATAAAAAATATAAAAAGTAAAAGAATATAAAAACAAAATTTTTTCCACTGACAAGTTGTGAGCTATAGAAAAGTTTAGAACATAATATCTGGATTTTATTTTTGCCCAGAGCAAGCTTAAAATAAGTCATCTGCTGCTGCTACTGCTGCTCCTAAGTCGCTTCGGTCGTGTCCGACTCTGCGCGACCCCATAGACGGCAGCCCACCAGGCTCCCCCGTCCCTGGGGTTCTCCAGGCAAGAACACTGGAGTGGGTAAAGTCAGTCATCAAGAAATGTTAAATGAATTGGAATGAATGCAATGCGTTGCCCTGAATTTTATGTCAACAAATGTAATGTCATGAGAACTCACTAGCCTTGTTTTTCAAAGGTGATTTGTGACTTTTACTTGTATATCAAGGACACACATAAATATATTTTAACAATAACGCATAAAGACTTGGATAAACTATAGAAGGCTGTGAGCGAAGCAGAAACTAGATTCCAAGATGTGAAATTTCACCTCTCAGAGAGTCATTCCAATTTTGTTTATGCTTAACAAAGTCATGTGTGTGCATGCTAAGCTGCTTCAGTTGTGTCTGACTCTATGTCACCATAGGGACTGTAGCCCACCAGGCTCCTCTGTCCATGGGATTCTCCAGGCAAGAACACTGGAGTGGGTTGCCATTCCCTTCTCTGGGGGATCTTCCTGACCTAGGGGTTGAGCCCACATCTCTTAAGTTTCCTGCACTGGCAAAAGGATTCTTCACCACTAGCGCTGCCTGGGAAGCCCAAAGAAAACAAAAGGCTTTTTAAAGCAACTGATCACTTGGGTTTTTTGTTCTCTGTTCTTGCCTTAATGATCCCCTAAACTTAGCGACTTGAAAGAACAGCCATTTTATTTTCTCACAGTTTTGGAGGTGAGGAATTTGGATGGGATATAGCACGGACAGCCCTCTCGACTTCATTAGACCTCGGGCCTCAGGCAGATGGTTCAGATGGCTGGGAGCCCGCTAGGATGTTCCCGCTGAGGTCATATTTCTGAGGACTTGATGTGGATTGTCAATTGGCTTTCGTGATTTTTCTCCACGTGGTTACCCTTCCTCACAGTTTGGTGGTTTCTTATTCCATTAAAACTTTACCAATACAGGTGGCCAGCTGAATTTGGTCCTGGGATCATAATTTTTCGGCTCTAGTTCTACCTGACTTTTAGTATAAACTGTGCCTTCATTAAGATTGAGTTCTGATGTGAATGATAGAAGGCTAAAATTTTCTCACCTGAAGCAAGCCATCATGGGTTACCTACTTTGTAGGACATGCCAGTCCAAGATTTAACAGTCCTGTTATTCAACTACTATTAACAGAGAATATCCCATGCAGTGATGTTGACTCTTTTCTTTCTTTTTAAATTTTTTACTTGGAGAATACTGTTTAACAATGTTGTGGTGGTCTCTGCCATCAGATCAGATCAGTCGCTCAGTCATGTCCGACTCTTTGCAACCCCATGAATCGCAGCATGCCAGGCCTCCCTGTCAATCACCAACTCCTGGAGTTCACTGAGACTCACGTCCATCTAGTCAGTGATGCCATCCAGCCATCTCATCCTCTGTCGTCCCCTTCTCCTCTTGCCCCCAATCCCTCCCAGCATCAGAGTCTTCTCCAATGAGTCAACTTTTCACATGAGGTGGCCAAAGTACTGGAGTTGCAGCTTTAGCATCATTCCTTCCAAAGAAATCCCAGGGCTGATCTCCTTCAGAATGGACTGGTTGGATCTCCTTGCAGTCCAAGGGATTCTCAAGAGTCTTCTCCAACACCACAGTTCAAAAGCATCAATTCTTCGGCTCTCAGCCCTCTTCACAGTCCAACTCTCACATCCATACATGACCACAGGAAAGACCATAGCCTTGACTAGACAGACCTTTGTTGGCAAAGTAATGTCTCTGCTTTTGAATATGCTATCTAGGTTGGTCATAACTTTCCTTCCAAGGAGTAAGCGTCTTTTAATTTCATGGCTGCAGTCACCATCTGCAGTGATTTTGGAGCCCAGAAAAATAAAGTCTGACACTGCTTCCACTGTTTCTCCATCTATTTCCCATGAAGTGATGGGACCAGATGCCATGATCTTCGTTTTCTGAATGTTGAGCTTTAAGCCAACCTTTTCACTCTCCACTTTCACTTTCATCAAGAGGCTTTTGAGTTCCTCTTCACTTTCTGCCATAAGGGTGGTGTCATCTGCATATCTGAGGTTATTGATATTTCTCCTGGCAATCTTGATTCCAGCTTGTGTTTCTTCCAGTCCAGCATTTCTCATGATGTACTCTGCATATAAGTTAAATAAACATGGTGACAATATACAGCCTTGACGTACTCCTTTTCCTATTTGGAACCAGTCTGTTGTTCCATGTCCAGTTCTAACTGTTGCTTCCTGACCTGCATACAAATTTCTCAAGAGGCAGATCAGGTGGTCTGGTATTCCCATCTCTTCCAGAATTTTCCACAGTTTATTGTGATCCACACAGTCAAAGGCTTTGGCATAGTCAATAAAGCAGAAATAGATGTGTTTCTGAAAATCTCTTGCTTTTTCCATGATCCAGCGGATGTTGGCAATTTGATCTCTGGTTCCTCTGCCTTTTCTAAATCCAGCTTGAACATCAGGAAGTTCACGGTTCACATATTGCTGAAGCCTGGCTTGGAGAATTTTGGGCATTATTTTACTAGTGTGTGAGATGAGTGCAATTGTGCGGTAGTTTGAGCATTCTTTGGCATTGCCTTTCTTTGGGATTGGAATGAAAACTGACCTTTTCCAGTCTTGTGGACACTGCTGAGTTGTCCAAATTTGCTGGCATATTCAGTGCAGCACTTTCACAGGATCATCTTTCAAGATCTGAAATAGTTCAACTGGAATTCCACCACCTCCACTAGCTTTGTTCATAGTGATGCTTTCTAAGGCCCACTTGACTTCACATTCCAGGGTGTCTGGCTCTAGATCAGTGATCACAACATCGTGATTATATGGGTGGTGAAGATCTTTTTTGTACAGTTCTTCTGTGTATTCTTGCCACCTCTTCTTAACATCTTCTGCTTCTGTTAGGTCCATACCATTTCTGTCCTTTATCGAGCCATACATCAACACAAATCAGTCATAAGAAAAAAAAATATATGTATATCCCCTTCTTCTTATTGTGTGTGAAATAGATAACTAGCAGGTAAATGTCGAATCTTAATTTGCGTGCTCATACACTGAACTCAGAAGTGGGACCACAGAGGTTTAAATTGTCCCTCAGCCATGGAGAACTTGGATGACTAGAGACATACATTAAAGACACACACTACAGCATTTAATCTCCTATCCATGGAGCAGAGAGGTTATCCAAAGAAATGAAAAGGAGAAGGAGTAGCACTTTACCGGAAAATGGAACTTTCCCAGTTAATACCACATGTGATGCAAGTGAAAGAGGAGAGTGAAAAAGTTGGCTTAAAGCTCAACATTCAGAAAACTATGATCATGGCATCTGGTCCCATCACTTCATTAGAAATAGATAGGAAAACAGTGGAAACAGTGTTAGACTTTATTTTGGGGGCTCCAAAATCATTGCATGGTGACTGCAGCCATGAAATTAAAAGACACTTACTCCTTGGAAAGAAAGTTATGACCAACCTAGAAAGCATATTCAAAAGCAGAGACATTACTTTGCCAACAAAGGTCTGTCTAGTCAAGGCTATGGTTTTTCCAGTAGTCATGTATAGATGTAAGAGTTGGACTGTGAAGAAAGCTAGGGCTGAAGAATTGATGCTTTTGAACTGTGGTGTTGGAGAAGACTCTTGAGAGTCCCTTGGACTGCAAGGAGATCCAACCAGTCCATTCTAAAAAAGATCAGTCCTGGGATTTCTTTGGAAGGAATGATGCTAAAGCTGAAACTCCAATACTTTGGCTACCTCATGCAAAGAGCTAACTCATTGGAGAAGACTCTGATGCTGGGAGGGATTGAGGGCAGGAGGAGAAGGGGACAACAGAAGATGGGATGCCTGGATGGCATCACTGACTCAACATGAGTCAGGGTGAGTTTGAGTGAACTCTGGGAGTTGGTGATGGACAGGGAGGCCTGGCATGCTGCAATTAATGGGATTGCAAAGAGTCGGACACCATTGAGTGACTGAACTGAACTAAACTGAATGATTAAAAATTGAGGAAACATACAGATGTCAGCTTATCTCTCATCGATCAAGACTCTGCAACAGGACCAAACTAACTACAAAGTTGTCTGGGAAATTAAGTGTTATTTCACTAGGAGTATCATGACTCTAATTGATGATTTAAGAAAGAAAGAAAAGGAAAAATGGATTTGAGTTTTGAGCTATCAATATCTATCACAATACCTCATATTTGGGTATGCATGAATATGGGAAACAGTGGACACAATGGCAGACTTTATTTTTCTGGGCTCCAAAATCACTGCAGATGGTGACTGCAGCCATGAAATTAAAAGACACTTACTCCTTGGAAGGAAAGTTATGACCAACCTAGATAGCATATTCAAAAGCAGAGACATTACTTTGCCAACAAAGGTCCATCTAGCCAAGGCTATGGTTTTTCCTGTGGTCATGTATGGATGTGAGAGTTGGACTGTGAAGAAAGCTGAGTGCCAAAGAATTGATGCTTTTGAACTGTGGTGTTGGAGAAGGCTCTTGAGAGTCCCTTGGACTGCAAGGAGATCCAACCAGTCCATTTTAAAGGAGATCAGCCCTGGGATTTCTTTGGAAGGAATGATGCTAAAGCTGAAACTCCAGTACTTTGGCCACCTCATGGGAAGAGTTGACTCATTGGAAAAGACTGTGATGCTGGGAGGGATTGGGGGCAGGAGGAGAAGGGGACGACAGAGGATGAGATGACTAGATGGCATCACCGACTTGATGGACATGGGTTTGAATGAAATCCTGGAGTTGGTGATGGACAGGGAGGCCTGGTGTGCTGTGATTCATGGGGTTGCAAAGAGTCGGACATGACTGAGCAACTGAACTGAACTGAACTGAATATGCTGGGGGTGCTGCTGATTCCTTAACCATTCTTCATCCATGTTTATGGATGCCTACCACAAGAACTGTTCTGGATGCAGTTACAACTGTAGTGATCAAGAGACACAAATTATTGCCATGGTAGTATCTACATGATAATAAGAAGGGAGAGGGGCTTCCCAGGTGGCATTAATGGTAAAGAACCTGCCTTCCAATGCTGGAGACACAGGTTCGATCTCTGGGTTGGGAAGATCCCCTGGAGGAGGGCATGGCAACCAACTCCAATATTGTTGCCTGGAGAATCCCCTGGACAGAAAAGCCTGGCATACTACAGTCCATAGGGTCACACAGAGTCAGACATGACTGCAGCAACTTAGCACACACACGAGGAGGGAGAGAGAGAGTGAATGCATGAGCAAAAGCAAACAAACAAAAAATGTAAGTCAGATAATACTTACTGCTGCAGAAAATAAACCTAGATAATTGGCTAGAGAACTTCTCTCTTGGTGGAATTGATTCATCAAAATGAGCTTGGTTGGGAGGTCTTTTGAGGGGGTATATTTGAGCTGAAACTTAATATGCAAGAAGAACCAGCCACACCCCAGATCAGGAAAGATCTATGTCAGCATTGAGAAGAGTAAGTGACAAAGCCCTTAAAAAGTAGTTGATTGTGTGGAGCGCGTCAGTGGACTTGGTGAAAGGGGTTGTTAAGGATTGTCTGAGATTCAAACTATACACTGACCCTGGCATCATGGCGCTTATCGGCCATGAAAGTGACTTCAGATCTTATAATAAAGTAATAGGCATCAGTGGGGAATTTAAAAGAGAGAAATGATATGATGTGATTTTTATTGGTAGAAACTAAATCTTTCATGGGAATCAGTCAAATCGTATCTTTCATGTTTTACTTTGGCTTACTATTCAAACAGGAATTATGATTTTTGGTGACTTTTTCAAATGTTATAATAAGGACGAATCTAAAACACATTACACCACGCTGAGCCTGTTTGCCACCAGCTTTGAAAGTCCTATTAAAACTGATTGATTTGATTACTGTTTTGTAACCTTGAGTTTCACTGAAAGTGTCAACAAAACGAAGTGTCAAAGGCAGGATGATTAAGTGGCTGTGATCAGCATTCCGTGTGTACTAAGCAGAAAGGAAGTGGCCCGTGATTGCCCACTGACATTCAGTCCCACGTTTTCCCTTCTATTTTCTTCCCCAGTCTAGCAGTTCCCCAATTACATTTCCAGTTTTCTTGGATAGTGGAGTGCCAGTCAAGTTCTGCCATTGAAGATTTGTGAGATCTTCACATGACACATGCGGGGAGAAGGCAGGAGCCACTCTGGTTCACTGATGACCCTGGCATCCTCACTGACAGCGGGAAAACTCATGTCTGCAGGGAGGCGGTGCTGCTAAGTCCAGGGCTCCTGCGGCACCACCATGAGCTGGGCCTTTGGTTCTTCCCTGCAGTGAGGGTGGGGGCACATAGCAGCAGAGGTGGCAGCCCACAAAGGCACTCTGAGAGCTGAAAGCACATTTCCTTTTTACCTGAAGGGCTTAAGTCAGGTTCGGTTCAGTTCAGTTCAGTCGCTCAGTCGTGTCTGACACTTTGTGATCCCATGAATCCCAGCACGCCAGGCCTCCCTGTCCATCACCAACTCCCGGAGTAAACCCAAACCCACGTCCATCAAGTCAGTGATGCCATCCAGCTATCTCATCGTCCCCTTCTTCTCTTGCCCCCAATCCCTCCCAGCATCAGAGTCTTTTCCAATGAGTCAACTCTTTGCATGAGGTGGCCAAAGTATTGGAGTTTCAGCTTCAGCATCATTCCTTCCAATGAACACCCAGCACTGATCTCCTTTAGAATGGACTAGTTGGATCTCCTTGCAGTTCATGGGACTCAAGAGTCTTCTCCAATACCACAATTCAAAAGCATCAATTCTTTGGCCCTCAGCTTTCTTCACAGTCCAGCTCTCACATCCATACATGACCACTGGAAAAACCGTAGCCTTGACTAGACGGACCTTTGTTGGCATTGTCTCTGTTTTTGAATATGCTCTCTAGGTTGGTCATAACTTTCCTTCCAAGGAGTAAGCGTCTTTTAATTTCATGGCAGCAATCACCATCTGCAGTGATTTTGGAGCTCCCAAAAATAAAGTCTGACACTTTTCCCACTGTTTCCCCATCTATTTCCCATGAAGTGATGGGACCAGATGCCATGATCTTTGTTTTCTGAATATTGAGCTTAAGCCAACTTTTTCACTCTCCACTTTCACTTTCATCAAGAGGCTTTTAGTTCCTCCTCACTTTCTGCCATAAAGGTAGTGTCATCTGCATATTTGAGGTTATTGATATTTCTCCCGGCAATCTTGATTTCAGTTTGTGCTTCCTCCAGCCCAGCGTTTCTCATGATGTACTCTGCATATAAGTTAAATAAGCAGGGGGACAATATGCAACCTTGATGTACTCTTTTTCCTATTTGGAACCAGTCTGTTGTTCCATGTCCAGTTCTAACTGTTGCTTCCTGACCTGCATATAGGTTTTTTCAAGAGGCCAGTCAGGTGCTCTGGTAATTCCATCTCTTTCAGAATTTTCCATAGTTTATTGTGGTACACACAGTCAAAGGCTTTGGCATAGTCAATAAAGCAGAAATAGATGTTTTTCTGGAACTCTCTTGCTTTTTTGATGATCCAGCGGATGTTGGCAATTTGGTCTCTGGTTCCTCTGCCTTTTCTAAAACCAGGTTGAACATCAGGAAGTTCACGGTTCACATATTGCTGAAGCCTGGCTTGGAGAATTGTGAGCATTACTTTACTAGCATGTGAGATGAGTGCAATTATGCAGTAGTTTGAGCATTCTTTGGCATTACCTTTCTTTGGGATTGAAATGAAACTGACCTTTTCCAGTGCTGTGGCCACTGCTGAGTTTTCCAAATTTGCTGGTATATTGAGTGCAGCACTTTCACAGCATCATCTTCCAGGATTTGAAATAGCTCCACTGGAATTCCATCACCTCCACTAGCTTTGTTCGTAGTGATGCTTTCTAAGGCCCACTTGACTTCACATTCCAGGGTGTCTGGCTCTAGATCAGTGATCACACCATCGTGATTATCTGGGTGGTGAAGATCTTTTTTGTACAGTTCTTCTGTGTATTCTTGCCACCTCTTCTTAATATCTTCTGCTTCTGTTAGACCATACCATTTCTGTCCTTTATTGAGCCCATCTTTGCATGAAATGTTCCCTTGGTATCTCTAATCTTCTTGAAGAGATCTCTAGTCTTTCCCATTTTGTTGTTTTCCTCTATTTCTTTGCATTGATCGCTGAAGAAGGGTTTCTTATCTCTTGCTATTCTTTGGAACTCTGCATTCAGATGCTTATATCTTTCCTTTTCTCCTTTGCTTTTCACTTCTCTTCTTTTCACAGCCTTGTGTAAGGCCTCCCCAGACAGCCATTTTGCTTTTTTGCATTTCTTTTCCATGAGGATGTTCTTGATCCCTGTTTCCTATACAGTGTCACAAACCTCTATCAATAGTTCATCAGGCACTCTATCTATCAGATCTAGGCCCTTAAATCTGTTTCTCACTTTCACTGTATAATCATAAGGGATTTGATTTGGGTCATACCTGAATGGTCTAGTGGTTTTCCCATCTTTCTTCAATTGAAGTCTGAATTTGGCAATAAGGAGTTCATGATTTGAGCCACAGTCAGCTCCTGGTCTTGTTTTTACTGACTGTATAGAGCTTCTCCATCTTTGGCTGCAAAGAATATAATCAATCTGATTTCAGTGTTGACCATGTGGTGATGTCCATGTGTAAAGTCTTCTCTTGTGTTGTTGGAAGAGGGTGTTGGCTATGACCATTGTGTTCTCTTGGCAAAACTCTATTAGTCTTTGCCCTGCTTCATTCCGTATTCCAAGGCCAAATTTGGAATACAGAATGAATTAAGTGAGGTTGTATTCCCAGAAATCATAGAACTTTGCCCTTCTGCTGGTTGGATTGTCCAGTCTCTATAAGTATGTTCGAACAGCATCAAAAATTCTCTGTTATTAGATGTCATTGACTTCATTGTCATTGTGGTTCAGTTGCTCAGTCATGTCTGACTCTTTGCAACCTCAAGGACTGCAGCATGCAAGGCTTCCCTGTTCATCAACAACTCCCGGAGCTTGCTCAAACTCATGTCCATTGAGTCAGTGATACCATCCAACCATCTCATCCTCTGTCGTCCCCTTCTCCTACTGCCCTCAATCTATAACAGCATCAGAGTCTTTGCCAATGAGTCTGTTCTTCACATCGGGGGCCCAAAATATTGAAGCTTCAGTTTCAGCATCAGTCCTTCCAATGAATATTCAGGGTTGATTTCCTTTAGGATTTGATTTCCTTGCAGTCTACTGCTGCTGCTGCTGCTGCTAAGTCACTTCAGTCGTGTCCGACTCTGTGTGACCCTATAGACGGCAGCCCACCAGGCTCTGCCATCCCTGGGATTCTCCAGGCAAGAACACTGGAGTGGGTTGCCATTGCCTTCTCCATTGTGTGAAAGTGAAAAGTGAAAGTGAAGTCGCTCAGTCACGTCCGACTGGTAGCAACCCCATGGACTGCAGCCCACCAGGCTCCTCCAGGCAAGAGTACTGGAGTGGCTTGCCATTGCCTTCTCTGTCCTTGCAGTCTAAGGGACTCTTAAGAGTCTTCTCCAGCACCACATTTCTTAACTTCATTATATTAGTATTTTGTGACACTTACTTTCGTTCAGAGTGCATTAGTACTTTAGTGTGAGTGCTTAGTAACTCAGTTGTATCCGACTCTTTGTGACACCACTGACTGTAACCCAACCAGCTCCTCTGTCCATGGGATTCTCCAGGCAAGAATACTGGAGTAGGTTGCCATTTCCCCCTCCAGAGGATCTTCCAGACCTAGGGATAGAACCCACATTTCCTGCATTGCAGGAGGATTCTTTACCACTTAGCAACCTGGGAAGCCCTACTACTCTAGTGAAAGTGAAGTCGCTCAGTCGTGCCCAACTCTCAGCGACCCCATGGACTGGAGCCTACCAGGTTCCTCCATCCATGGGATTTTCCAGGCAAGAGTACTGGAGTGGGTTGCCATTTCTTTCTCCAGGGATCTTCCCAACCCAGGGATTGAACCTGGGTCTCCTGTATTGCATGCAGACGCTTTACCATCTGAGCCACCAGGGAAGCCCATACTACTTTAGAGATCATATCAAATTAATTTATTGAAATTTGTAAAAAAAAAAAAAAAAAAGTAATAATGAATAAGATGCTTGTTAGACAACAGGACTGTATATTGCAATCCTCTGAAAGACATAGGTGAGCACATTTTTGTGTTTTATGTTATGTTTGGTGTCTTACAAGCACATATACAAAAGTGAATGGTCATTAAAAGCAGAAAGAAAACAATCTAATCATCATCCAAACAAAAGTAAATGGCTTACAATATTCTTCATAAATAAAGACAAAAATTATGTATAAATCATAGTGGGATAAATGAGATGAAATGAGCTACAGTAAAATAGAATATTACCTATTCAATTAGGCTCAGTTTTTCCCAAATTTATATATGAATTGACAAATTACAATAGCTCCTATTAAAAGGAACATGCTGAGAAAAAGACAAATTTCATAAGCAAAACACTCTGATGTTATAGATTTAGCTGCAGGTAAAATGTAAGGGATCAACATATGTATAAACCAAAAGATAGAAACCATATGTTTCTATGATATATTTGAATATATAATATTGTTCCCAGGTGTATCTCACCTGGGGAGTGTGGCATTTTGTAAACTATGTTTTTTCTCCCCCCATGGCTAAAAATTAGTTTTCTACCAGGCAACAGAGCTACTCTAGTTTTAACTAGGATCTATTATAAATCATACAAATTAGATTTTAATCTTTCACAATATTAAAACAATCTAGTATAGAATATTCACTGAAACAAATTATGATTGCTTTCTTTTAGTCAAAGCAAGACAGAATGTAGAACGTATAGTCTTTTCTAAGATAGCTTTTGTAATAATGATTTTGCATGATAAGTTATTCTAAATTTTATCATTTTTTATTATTTTTCCAGCTTTATTGAGTTATAACTGACAAAAGTTACATACATTTAGAGGTATACAACATGATGATTTCATAGAAATAAACACTGTGAAATGATCACCACGTTTTAATCACCAAAGATTAGAATCTGCCTGCCAAGCCAGAGTCAGAGGTTTGATCCCTGGATTGAGAAGATCCCCTGGAGAAAGGAATGGCAATCCTCTCCAGTATTCTTGCCTGGACAATGCCAGGCAAGGGATTCTCCCAGGACAGAGGAGCCTGGTGGGCTACAGTCCATGGGGTTGCAAAGAGTCGGACATGACTGAGTGACTGAGTATGCACATACAGCACACATTACCTCTTTAAAAAAAAATTATTTATTTGACTGCACCAGGTTTTGCAGCACATGGGATTTTACTGTGGCATTGTTGTTCAGTCACTAAATCGTGTCCAACTCTTTGCAACTCCATGGACTGCAGCATGCCAGGCTTCCCTGTCCTCCACTATTGCCTGGAGTTTGCTCAAACTCATGTCCATTGAATTGCTGATGCCATCCAACCATCTCATCCTCCACTGGCTCCTTCTCCTCCTGCCCTCAATCTTTCCCAACATCAGAGTCTTTTCCAGTGAGTTAACTCTTCTCATCAGGTGTCCAAAGTATTGGAGCTTCAGCTTCAGCATCAGTCCTTTCAATATATTTTCAGGGTTAATCTCCTTTAGGATTAACTGGCTTGATCACCTTGTTGTCAAAGGGACTCTCAAGCATCTTCTGCAGCACTGCAGTTCCAAAGCATCAATTCTTCAGCATTCAGCTTTCTTTCGGTCTGACTTTTACATGCAGGGCAACAATTAGTTTGCTATTTGCATCTGATAATATTGCTACTAAAAATAATAATGAAATGAATGCGGGGATAGATGTATCTTCTTAAGCTAGTGTTTTTATTTTATTCAGAAAAATACCCAGGAGTGAAGTTGCTGGATGTAATGGATTTTAAAAGGTCCTACTGTGCTGTCACTGTATTAACTTTTTTTTTTTTTTAATCACATCCTGTCTCCTCCAGCTGTGAGCAACCTGAAATTGGGAATTCTCATTCCCATTCTAGCACATAGTATATAAACTTGTGAAATCAGTGATTGAATTGGCTAGAGTGGGCAGGGGATGATTTCTGGGGGAGGTAAGACTTACATGAAAGTGTTAGTCACTCAGCCATGCTTGATTCTTTGGGACCCCGTGGACTGTAGCCTCCAGGCTCCTCTGTTGATAGAATTCTCCAGGCAAGCATACTGGAGTGGGTTGCCATGTCCTTCTCCACTGCATTAACTTATTATTACTGCACAACAAAATGATCATCAACTGAGAAGTTTAAAACAACTAAAACAACAAATTATACCAGCAAACATGACTAATATATCGGTAGATAGCTAGATGATAGGGAGCGGGGTAGCTAGAAACTAGACAAAAAAGTCAGCAATGAAGATAATGTAGAATCATGAACAAAAATAATAAACTGATGAAACAAAATGGGCAAAATAAACAACAATTGAGACATAGGAAAAAACATGCTCAAATGGTAGATTTAATTCCCAAAGTATAAAACATCATATTAAATGTGAATATGATAAAAACTATCCCAAGTAGAAATGCAAAGACTGCCAAATTGAATAAAAATATAAGACTCCACTACATACTGTTGCTGCTGCTAAGTCACTTCAGTCATTTCTGACTCTGTGCGACCCCATAGACAGCAGCCCACCAGGCTCCTCTGTCCCTGCCATTTCTTTCTCCAGTGCGTGCATGCATGCTAATTTGCCTCAGTCCTGTCCAACTCTGTGTGACCCTATGGACAGCAGCCCACCAAGCCCCTCTGTCCACAGGCTTCTCCAGGCAAGAATACTGCAGTGGGTTGCCATTTCCTTCTCCAACATACTACTTCTGCTGCTAAGTCGCTTCAGTGGTGTCCAACTCTGTGCGACCCCAGAGATGGCAGCCTACCAGGCTTCCCTGTCCCTGGAATTCTCAAGGCAAGAACATTGGAGTGGGTTGCCATTTCCTTCTCCACCAACATACTACTTACAAGAATTTAAATACAGTTATACAAATATGAACAAAGAATGAGAAAAGATACACCATGCTAGCTCTAAAGAAGGCAAGAGTGGCCAGAGTAACATTAGACAAAATGTATTTCAGAGCAAAGAGCATCACGGGAGATAAAGAAAACCATTCCAAGAGGTGGACTATAAAGCTGAGCACCAAAGAATTGATGCTTTTGAACTGTGGTGTTGGAGAAGACTCTTAGGAGTCCCTTGGACTGCAAGGAGATCCAACCAGTCCATTCTAAAGGAGATCAGTCCTGGGTGTTCATTGGAAGGACTGATGCTGAGGCTGAAACTCCAATACTTTGGCCACCTCATGTGAAGAGTTGACACATTGGAAAAGACCCTGATGCTGGGAGGGATTGGGGGCAGGAGGAGAAGGGGATGACAGAGGAGATGGCTGGATGGCATCACCGACTCAGTGAACATGAGTTTGGGTGAATTCCGGGAGGTGATGATGGACAGGGAGGCCTGGCATGCTGTGATTCATGGGGTCGCAAAGAGTCGGACACGACTGAGCAACTGAACTGAATGATATAGCTGCCATTTCATCTGTAGGACATGACAAGCCTGACTATTTTGGCATCTAATTAAAAAAGCTTTAATATACATGAAGCAGACACTCATAGAAGTACAAAAAATAGGCAAGTCTTCGATTATTATTTATGCTTTCAATACCATTCTCTTTAAAAAAATTGTATTGGGGTACAGCCGACTAAGAATGTTGTGATAGTTTCAGGTGGACAGTGAGGGGAGTCAGCCATCCACATACACGTATCCATTCTCCCCCGAGCTCCCCTCCCATCCAGGCTGCCACATAACATTGAGCAAAGTTGCCTGTGCTCTACAACAGGTCCTTGTTGGTGATCCATTTTCAATATAGCAGTGTGTACATGTCCCTCCCAACTCCCTAACTCTCCCTTCCCCACAACCTTCCCCCAGGTAACCTTATGTTCATTCTCTAAATGGTTGAGTCTCTTTCTATTTTATAAATAAGTTCATCTGTACCAACATTATTCTCTAAATGCTTCATAGAAGTAGAAGGCAGAAAAGCAGTTAAGGATTACAAGGCTGGTACAACATTACCAACTAACTGGATTTAACCGACATCATGGAACCCTCCGGGGAAGGCAATGGCACCCCACCCCAGTACTCTTGCCTGGAAAATCCCATGGACGGAGGAGCCTGATGGGGTGCAGTCCATGGGGTCGCTAAGAGTCGGACATGACTGAGCGACTTCACTTTCACTTTTCACTTTCATGCATTGGAGAAGGAAAAGGCAACCCACTCCAGTATTCTTGCCTGGAGAATCCCAGGGACGGGGGGAGCCTGGGGGGGCTGCCTTCTATGGGGTCGCACAGAGTCGGACACAACTGAAGCGACTTAGCAGCAGCAGCAGCAGCATGGAACCCTCCAACCAACAGCAGAGACTATGTCTTCTACCCACTCTGTCCCGCTAGGTGCCGCTGGACTAAATTGTTCAGAAAGGAAGAGAAGTGAATGGCAGTAAGGGATATTTAAGTCACAGGAGAGGAGTGGATTCAGAACTGTAGTCACACCAGGTAGTCTTGAATTTAAAGCACTTGGTGGTTGATAACTGAGCAAAAACTCTTTGCTACACAAAGTTTTGACCTCTTGGTTTGATTTTTGCTTTACTGTTACAGTGGTTATCCACATCTCTAAAATTGACTCCTGCAGATTTATTTTTCCATTCTGCTACCAGGGTGACAATTCTATAGCAAAAAAAGACCACTGTATCATTCTCGTTCTTAAAACTCATTCAAAGGCCTTTGTTGTATTCAATACAAACTTCTTAGCATGATTTTAAGGATCTTCTCACACTGTTTGTATCTCATGTTTGAGTTTCACTAATCATAATTGTCTCAGGTAGCAGTACTTGCTTTTCTTTCTTCCTGTTGTACTCTCCCTTCTTCTTGCTGTATTAGTATTACCTTATCTTTCCAACATTACCATCTCTTTTAAATTGTTCTTTATACTAAAATGCAGTTTACGTGTCTCCCAGTGTGCCCCTTGCAGACCGCCTATATACTGCACTGCGGATTCATGGCTCCCTTTTGGAATTGTCTATTCACTCGCTTGTCTTCTTCACCAGTTGATAGTGTCTAAAGATTACATGGGCTTCTCTGGTGGCTCAGCGGTAAAGAACTTGCTTACCAATTTAGAAGACTCAGGTTCAATCCCTGGGTCAGGAAGATCCCCTGGAGAAGGCAATGGCAAGCCATTCCAGTATTTTTGCCTGGGAAATCCCATGGACAGAGGAGCCTTGACAGGCTACAGTCCGTGGGGTCACAGAAGAATCAGATACGACTCAGCGACTAAACAACGACAGAAGATTACACGGAGTCTTCTTCTTCAGGGCATCCCGACGCTCTAGTCTGGGGAGCTGGACTGTGAAGAAGGCTGAGAGCCGAAGAATTGATGCTTTTGAACTGTGGTGTTGGAGAAGACTCTTGAGAGTCCCTTGGACTGCAAGAAGATCCAACCAGTCCATTCTGAAGGAGATCAGCCCTGGGATTTCTTTGGAAGGAATGATGCTAAAGCCGAAACTCCAGTACTTTGGCCACCTCATGCGAAGAGTTGACTCATTGGAAAAGACTCTGATGCTGGGAGAGATTGGGGGCAGGAGGAGAAGGGGACGACAAAGGATGAGATGGCTGGATGGCATCATGACTCGATGGATGTGAGTCTGAGTGACCTCCGGGAGTTGGTGATGGACAGGGAGGCCTGGTGTGCTGCAGTTCATGGGGTCGAAAAGAGTCAGACACAACTGAACGACTAATCTGATCTGATCTGATCTGATACTATTTTTTCAAAACTATGTTTTCGATTCCAACTTGTGTTTCTTCCAGTCCAGCATTTCTCATGATGTACTCTGCATATAAGTTAAATAAACATGGTGACAATATACAGCCTTGACGTACTCCTTTTCCTATTTGGAACCAGTCTGTTGTTCCATGACCAGTTCTAACTGTTGCTTCCTGACCTGCATACAGATTTCTTAAGAGGCAGATCAGGTGGTCTGGTATTCCCATTTCTTTCAGAATTTTCCATAGTTTATTGTGATCTACACAGTCAAAGGCTTTGGCATAGTCAATAAAGCAGAAATAGATGTTTTTCTGGAACTCTCTTGCTTTTTCGATGATCCAGCGGATGTTGGCAATTTGATCTCTGGTTCCTCTGCCTTTTCTAAAACCAGCTTGAACATCAGGAAGTTCATGGTTCACATATTGCTGAAGCCTGGCTTGGAGAATTTTGAGCATTACTTTACTAGCGTGTGAGATGAGTGCAATTGTTCGGTAGTTTGAGCATTCTTTGGCATTGCCTCTTTTTGGGATTGGGATGAAAACTGACCTTTTCCAATCTTGTGGCCACTGCTGAGTTTTCCAAATTTGCTGGCATATTGAGTGCAGCACTTTCACAGCATCATCTTTCAGGATTTGGAATAGATCCACTGGAATTCCATCACCTCCACTAGCTTTGTTCGTAGTGTTCTAGAGTAGAGCCTTTGTTCTCACTCTTATGGCAGAAAAGCCTCTTGATGAAAGTGAAAGTGGAGAGTGAAAAGGTTGGCTTAAAGCTCAACATTCAGAAAACGAAAATCATGGCATCTGGTCCCATCACTACATGGGAAATAGATGGAGAAACAGTGGAAACAGTGTCAGACTTTATTTTTCTGGGCTCCAAAATCACTGCAGATGGTGACTGCAGCCATGAAATTAAAAGACGCTTATTCCTTGGAAGGAAAGTTATGACCAACCTAGATAGCATATTCAAAAGCAGAGACATCACTTTGCCAACAAAGGTTCACCTAGTCAAGGCTATGGTCTTTCCTGTGGTCATGTATGGATGTGAGAGCTGGACTGTGAAGAAGGCTGAGCACCGAAGAATTGATGCTTTTGAACTGTGGTGTTGGAGAAGACTCTTGAGAGTCCCTTAGACTGCAAGGAGATCCAACCAGTCCATTCTGAAGGAGATCAGCCCTGGGATTTCTTTGGAAGGAATGATGCTAGAGCTGAAACTCCAGTATTTTGGCCACCCTGATGCGAAGAGTTGACTCATTGGAGAAGACTCTGATGCTGGGAGGGATTGAGGGCAGGAGGAGAAGGGGACGACAGAGGATGAGATGGCTGGATGGCATCACTGACTTGATGGGTGTGAGTCTGAGTGACCTCCGGGAGTTGGTGATGGACAGGGAGGCCTGGCGTGCTGCGGTTCATGGGGTCGCAAAGAGTCGGACATGACTGAGCGACTGATCTGATCTAATCTGATGTTTTCGATGATTTTTCCCTGTGATGAAAGAAGCTCCATGATCCTCTTTCTGACAGAGATGGGACAGTCATTCATCTGGATAACCGTGCATGGATAATTTTGATATGTAAGGTGCTGTCCAATGGGAACAGCAAATTCCCCAAATATTTCTAGAGCACATCTGGAAAGTTTGGGGTAGACACGCTTACCCTTAGACTTGTAAAGGAAGACAGTCGAAACAGGTTTCTTTTCACCAATAAGTGCTTAACACTCCCCTCGGCTAGACTAAACCTCAGACAGGCTTCTTGCTGCCTCTGTAGCTCATCTCTCTCCTTCACTGGTCCTTAAGGGCCCAGGAGTCCTACCAAAGAGATGCAGCTTCTTCCTCACTTCAAACACTTGCTTTAGAAAAGTTGTTTTGTGCATCATTTCTCGGATCTTTTGAAATGCTCTTCTTAAAAGCCTCTTGACAGTTTCACAGCCCAGGTCTCTCTCAAGGATCTGGGAGCCATCCCTTTAAAAGGAAACCATTAAGGAAGAAAGTACCCCCTATCTCCAAGGCTTTTTGGGGAAGGTACCTTCAGGGAAGGCACCTTGCTTCACGCTGTAAATTTACCTGCTGCTATGAAGACAGGAGAAGTTTCACTTGCTAAAATCACATGCCGCAGTGCAAGCGTGGCCCTTGACATATATAAAGCACACTTCCACGTGGACATAAAACCAGGGGAATGTCACAGGCCTATGTGTCATGTTGGATAAATGCTGTTATCCACAGAGAAGAGAAATTTTATCTCCTGGGGAAATTTGTGTTTCCCAGCTAAATAATTCTTGTATAAGCAAGAAGACAATGGGGCAAAAGGCATAGTATTAATCATAAACACATATGTGTGTTGTTGTATTGCTCTAAATAACAGATCCATTGTGTGGTGGTCTAACCAGGGCTGGAACTGAGAAATCAGAGCAGCAAGTGTGCGTGGAGGTAGGGGCTGGAGGCTTTCAATCTACCTGAGCTCAAGGATGTGGTTTAAGTGCATTCAACTTTTGAACCAACTTGATGTAAATATTTCCATCCCTTTCTTTGACTCTAAGTTTGGACAGACCTGAAAAACGTTATGAATAATGAAAAACGGGAGAAAGCTGAGAAAGACTTTTTGGTGCCTCATCGTCTTCTTTTCCTGGAGAATTGACCCATATCCAGGCTTAACAGTATTCAACTAAAAATTCTATACCCAGAAATGATGCTTATCCATGACACAGATAGAACTTTAACTTCTCAAGAGAGTGCCTCATAAAACCAGGGAACCCCTGTATTCTTTTGCAGGTAGGAATAAAACCAGGTGGACTATTGAATTCATTCCCAATATAAGCTACCAAAATAAGTCCAATTCCACAGCATTGTCTCAGACAGGATATATTAATACCAATGAAAGTGAATGTGAGTTGCTCAGTTGTGTCCGACTCTTTGGGACCCCCTGGACCATATCCCACCAGGCTCCTCTGTCCATGGGATTCTCCAGGCAAGAACACTGGGGTGGGTAGCTTATCCCTTCTCCAGGGGATCTAACCAAATCAGGAATTAAATCAAGGTCTCCAGCATTGCAGGCAAATTCTTTACCATCTGAGCTATGAAGGAAGCCCTGAAAATTAGTTGTAAATAGTAGAGGTTTCATGTCATGAGGATTATGACAGATGTGTTCCTTCCTGCTGCTGCTACTGCTAAGTTGCTTCAGTCGTGTCTGACTCTGTGCGACCCCACAGACGGCAGCCCACCAGGCACCCCCGTCCCTGGGATTCTCCAGGCAAGAACACTAGAGTCGGTTGCCATTTCCTTCTCCAATGCATGAAAGTGAAAGTGAAGTCAATCAGTCGTTTCTGACCCTCAGCGACCCTATGGACTGCAGCCCATCAGGCTCCTCCATCCATAGGATTTTCCAGGCAAGAGTACTGGAGTGGGGTGCCATTGCCTTCTCCTACTTCTTACATAAAAGACATTTCTTTTACCCTGGACTTTGGTGCCTGGACAGTACCAGTGTTGCTGCTTTAACTAGCCTTCTAGATATTTCTATAGATCACTGGGCACCAGTGGCGATGGGTACATTCATAGTTTAGATATATTAATTGTCATCTGTAAGGTAATTCTCACATCATCCTGGAAAGATAAGAAAGGCCTATTATTTTTGCCCTTGCTGTTGTTTTTCCCTTTAAGATGATGCTATATATCTGGTTGATTTCACCTTTCATCTAGATTCACACTTGATATCTCAAAGGGCAATACTGCAGCCCTCTTTTAGGTAGTGAATCTTTCTACAGATCTGTAACTGCTGACATTTTATTCCTCCATATCAGTATCCTTGATGTTTAAAAGAAAACTATTGATTCTTTTTTTTTTTTTTAAGAAATAGAACATGTTCATCCTTTGAGGAGACTTAGGATAAAATGTCAAATATCCATCCTTTTTAAGAAATGTGATTTCAGGAAATAACAAGTGACTGAACACATGCTTTTCAAACCTTGACACCATTGAAAGTTAGGCAACATTCTGCTCACAGAAACACATTTTTGTAGCATTATTAACTGCTGGGATTACCTTCTTATCACAATTTAGATGTTTTAAAATGTTCTATCATGGTTTCAAACAAGAGGTATAGAAAGTGTATATTTTAAATATCCAGCTTTCTACAAATTAGTGAGAGTAAAGCATGAGGAAAAAAAGTTGAATAGATGTTTTAAGTTGTCATACTCACTCCAGAGATGTACAGTTGCCATGGTGATGGGAGCTAGGTAAATACACAGAAAGACTGAATGACAAATGGATGAAGTAATGTCTTATTTCTAAAGACACATCTAATTTGCTATTTTCTAATGAGCATTAGTAATTATCCCTATGAAGAGACATAGGGTTTCCCTAGTGGCTTAGTGGTAAAGAACTGGTTGCCAATGCAGGAGACATAGGTTTGATCCCTAGGTCAGGCAGATCCCCTGGAGAAGGAAATGGTAACTCACTCCAGTATTTTTGCCTGGAAGGTCGCACGGACAGAGGAGCCTGGCAGGCTGCAGTCCATGGGGTGGGCCAAAAGTCAGACATGACTTAGCAACTAAGCACCAGCAAGGAAGAGACATACTACATTTGAGCGATTTATACTGCATTGTGAAAGTGTTCATTGTATTTCAACAACCAGTAAGGTAGCTGAAACTCCTTTAAGCAAGAAAATAAACCAATGTCATCTTTGATCTATCCGAGCACCCAAAGCATGTCAGCATCCATTTATATTATCAGTAAATATATATGTAAAAAATGCTGAAATGAATTATTGAGATGATTGATAATAAAACATTGTTTTTTGCTTTTGTTTATTATACTTTTTAATGACCTAGGTAAAAAAATGTATTTATTTTATTTACTTTGTATTTTAAAAATTCTGGTGAGGAAAAAACAGGAAAATAAATTTACTTTTAATTTCTGTTTTTTTTTTTTTTATCCTTTTCTTTTTTAGCTATTGTCTATGCTTTTAGGCATGCATTTTTGTTGCTTGGTAAAAAAAATTATACAGGTTTATATTTTACAACAAAATTTTGAAAGCTGTCTATACATGTGATTTACAGTCTCAAAGAAAATGATCACAAAAGATAAACAGTCACAATAAGCTTTATTTTTAGTATCTGAGAGGCCACACAATCAGCCAGAGTCTACTGCTTGTATTATAGAGGCATTTGTTGTAATATTTGTTCTATTTTTTTTTTTTTTCTGTTTTAATGATAAGACTATTTGATGTTGGGAAAGAGAATAAGAGGAAAAATATTTCTTAGAGCCAATTTAAAAATTGCAATTTTTCAATGATAAGGAGTACTTTCTTTTCTTTATAACTGAATCACCAGGGCATCTATAGAGCAGATGGCAGTAGGCAACACCATCATTATTTTCTGTACTAGAACTACGCAGGGGGTAAATTATTCTTGGATAATTTGAAGTATTTTCTCTCCAAAAGATGAAATGCTATGTCTTTGGAAGATGTTTTTTAATAGGGATTTTTTGACTAAAATTCATTTAAGTATGAATATATTCATATGTGCATGTATATATGAAAGCACTGAACTGGTCTTGGTTATGACAGAGGAAAGACTATCTACTGAAGAGATTTGGCTTCACAATGTGAAACTAAGGCTGATCATTTAGGTCTCCCAAATTTGCCACCATCTTTCATAAGGTGATCCAAGGATTTAAGAAGAAAATTGTTCCTTTCTTTATTATTCACACCAACTATCAACTTAAAAAAAAAGGGAGGGGGAGTTGATAAAAAGGTGCCAAATAACCAAAAATGACAAACTTTTAATGGATTTCAGAAATACACCAGAAATCATCCTGGAGTATCAGTTCAGTTCAGTTCAGTTCCTCAGTCGTGTCTAACTTTTTGCGACCCCATGAATCACAGCACGCCAGGCCTCCCTGTCCATCACCAACTCCCGGAGGTCACTCAGACTCACGTCCATCAAGTCAGCGATGCCATCCAGCCGTCTCATCCTCTGTCGTCCCCTTCTCCTCCTGATCCCAGTCCCTCCCAGGATCAGAGTCTTTTCCAATGAGTCAACTCTTCACATGAGGTGGCCAAAGTACTGGAGTTTCAGCTTTAGCATCATTCCTTCCAAAGAAATCCCAGGGCTGATCTCCTTCAGAATGGACTGGTTGGATCTCCTTGCAGTCCAAGGGACTCTCAAGAGTCTTCTCCAACACCACACTTAAAAAGCATCAATTCTTCGGCACTCAGCCTTCTTCACAGTCCAGCTCTCACATCCATACATGACCACTGGAAAAACCATAGCCTTGACTAGATGGATCTTTGTTGGCAAAGTGATGTCTCTGCTTTTGAATATGCTATCTAGGTTGGTCATAACTTTCCTTCCAAGGAGTAAACGTCTTTTAATTTCATGGCCGCACTCACCATCTGCAGTGATTTTGGAGCCCCCAAAAATAAAGTCTGACACTGTTTCCACTAAATCATAAACCTAAAATAATCATTGTCACAGATCAGATCAGATCAGTCGCTCAGTCGTGTCCGACTCTTTGCGACCCCATGAACCGCAGCACGCCAGGCCTCCCTGTCCATCACCAGCTCCCAGAGGTCACCCAGACTCACACCCATCAAGTCAGTGATGCCATCCAGCCATCTCATCCTCTGTCGTCCCCTTCTCCTCCTGCCCTCAATCCCTCCCAGCATCAGAGTCTTCTCCAATGAGTCAACTCTTCGCATCAGGTGGCCAAAATACTGGAGTTTCAGCTTTAGCATCATTCCTTCCAAAGAAATTCCAGGATTGATCTCCTTCAGAATGGACTGTTTGGATCTTCTTGCAGTCCAAGGGACTCTCAAGAGTCTTCTCCAACACCACAGTTCAAAAGCATCAATTCTTCGGTGCTCAGCCTTCTTCACAGTCCAGCTCTCACATCCATACATGACCACAGGAAAGACCATAGCCTTGACTAGGCGAACCTTTATTGGTAAAGTAATGTCTCTGCTCTTGAATATGCCATCTAGGTTGGTCATAACTTTCCTTCCAAGGAGTAAGCATCTTTTAATTTCATGGCTGCAGTCACCATCTGCAGTGATTTTGGAGCCCAGAAAAACAAAGTCTGACACTGTTTCCACTGTTTCCCCATCTATTTCCCATGCAGTGATGGGACCAGATGCCATGATCTTCGTTTTCTGAATGTTGAGCTTTAAGCCAACCTTTTCACTCTCCACTTTCACTTTCATCAAGAGGCTTTTTAGGCCCTCTTCACTTTCTGCCATAAGAGTGGTGTCATCTGCATATCTGAGGTTATTGATATTTCTCCCGGCAATCTTGATTCCAACTTGTGTTTACCCTAAATATGTTAAAATAGTCTTGAAATGTCTAACTTCAAAACATTAAAAATATGAGTAAAAATCACTCAAATTTAATCTTAGTTAATTATTTATTATAGCAAATAATGTCATATAATAATAACTTTTTATTTTAAGACATTAAATTTACATATTTTAGATTAAGAAATTAATATTTCAAAAGTGTTTTCTAAAAGCATTATTTTCAAGGTATTTTTTCTTGGAATAAAACAGTTACAAGATCAAGAATTTTGGGGAAAACTAAATAACATATACCATTCTTGGAGAATAACAGCACATATTGGCAAATGAAAAGTTATGAAAAGTCCAACTCAGCATTTCTTAAAATTATTTTAATAAACCAGTTTTCATATTTAAAAAGATGCAGCTAATGTAAATCAAAATGGATCTTGCAACTGGGGAATCAATAATAGCTCAGTTGGTAAAGAATCCTCCTGCAATGCAGGAGACCCCAGTTCAATTCCTGGGTCCAGAAGATTCCCTGAAGAAGGGATAAGCTACCCACTCCAGCATTCCCAGCTTCCCTTGTGGCTTAGCTGGTACAGAATCTGCCTGCAATGCAGGAGACCTGTGTTCCATCCCTGGGTTGGGAAGATCCCCTGGAGAAAGGAAAGGTTACCCACTCCAGTATTCTGTCCTGGAGAATTCCATGGACTGTATAGTTCATGGGGTTGCAAAGAGTCAGACACGACTGAGCGACTTTCACTTTAAATCAAAATCTGAAATCTTAAGTCAAATGATGAAACTGTTTCTTAGTAAAAAAATGTACATGGATTGACTTCCCGTGTAGTTAAGTAGCAATGAATTTTGTACTTTATTCAAAATATGTTCTTCATAATAATTAAGAATACTAACAAAAACATGATTGCAAACAAATATCCACCCTCCCTCAAAAAAATAACTGAAGAGATGGGGCTGTAAAGCATTATGGGAAGTTGGCAGCTGCAGCTTAGATTTTAAATCTTTGTTAACCACTTCATATAAGCAGCACAATTAAATAGAGAACTAAAAACCTATTTTTTGTCTTTAGACAAAACTGACTGTCCAGGTATCTTAGGCTATGCTATGCTAAGTCACTTCAGTCGTGTCTGACTCTGTGTGACCCCATAGACGGTAGCCTACCAGGCTCCCCATCCCTGGGATTCTCCAGGCAAGAACACTGAAGTGGGTTGCCATTTCCTTCTCCAATGCATGAAAGGGAAAAGTAAAGTGAAGTCACTCAGTCGTGTCCAACTCTTAGCAACCCCATGGACTGCAGCCTACCAGGCCCCTCTGTCCATGGGATTTTCCAGGCAAGAGTACTGGAGTGGGGTGCCATTGCCTTCTCCCCAGGTATCTTAGATATGCTTCAATATGCTATCTAGGTTGGTCATAACTTTCCTTGTATAAAGTTTAGTTGGAGCCAATCACAGTATAAAATATCTATAGCATTCATATTGAAGATATATTATTGTAAACCATAAATTGTTATCTATAAGAAAAACATATCTTTTATTAGTGATTTTCCCAATAACGTTCTGGAGTTAGGCAGACTTAGAATTGTGATGTGATTTTTACTGATTGAAAGCTGAGGATAAAATATTTTAATTATTTCAATGAGGGTCACAGAGCTAGACTTCTCTGATAGCTCAGTTGGTAAAGAATCTGCCTGCAATGCAGCCAACTCTGGTTCAATTCCTGGGTCAGAAAGATCTGCTGGAAAGGGGATAGGCTACCCACTCCAGTATTCTGGCCTAGAGAATTCCATGGGATGTACAGTCTATGGGATTGCAAAGACTCGGACATGACTGAGCAAATTTCACTTTCATTTTATTAGGGGCTTCTTTCAAAGCTCAGTTGGTAAAGAATCTGCCTGCAATACAGGAGACTCCAGTTGGATTCCTGGGTCAGGAAAATCTGCTGGAGGAGGGGTAGGGTACCCACTCCAGTATTCTTAACCTTCCCTTGTGGCTCAGCTGGTAAAGAATCTGCCTGCAATGCAGGAGACCTGGGTTCTATCCCTGGGTTGGGAAGATCCCCTGGAGAAGGCAAAGGCTACCCACTCCAGTATTCTGGCCTGGAGAATTCCATGGACTGTATAGTCCATGGGGTAGCAGGGTCAGACACGACTGAGTGACTTTCACTTTCACTTCACTAAGGTTCACTTCACTTGCTTCCTAAGGTTCACTTGACTTCATGATCTAGGATGTTTGGCTCTAGGTGAGTGATCACACCATGGTGGTGATCCAGGTCAAGACCTTTTTGGACTTCCCTGTAGCTCAAATGGTAAAGAATTTGCCTGCGATGCAGGAGACCAGGGTTCGATCACTGGGTCAGGAAGATTTTCTGGAGAAGGGAATGGCACCCCACTCCAGTATTCTTGCCTGGAGAATTCCACGGACAGAGAAGTCTGGTGGGCTACACCATGGGGTCACAAAGAGTTGGACACAACTGAGAAACTAACACACACAGAGCAAGGAGTTGAAACTCAAATCCTCGTCTCTTTTCAACCACAAATTTTTGCTTTCTTCTTCATGACCACCTTTGCATCAGATGGTATCTGCCAAGCGGGTTCTGCAGGGACAACCTTAATATGAGAAGCCTGTAGACCACTATGGCAGCACAGAAATATGGTCTCCTTGGCATTATCAATAATTTTGCTAGAATTTAGAGCTACACACTGTGCGGTTCATCTTGAAGTCATTACTTATTCGTGTGATCTTAAAAAATATATTTTATGTTGCTTAGTTTTAGATTTCTCAAAAGTAAAATGGAAAGAGATTTAGGAATTAGGCTAGATAACATGTGATTAATCTGATGTTGAAGCTGAAGCTCCAATACTTTGGCCACTTGATGCCAAGAGCTGACTCACTGGAAAAGACCCTGATGCTGGGAAAGATTGAGGGCAGGAGGAGAAGGGTAGACAGATAATGAGATAGTTAGATAGTACCACCAACTTGGGCATGATTTTGAGCAAATTCCAGGGAGACAATGGAGGACAGGAAAGACTGGCGTGCTATAATCCATGGGGTCACAAAGAGCTGGACATGACTTAGCGACTGAACAACAACAACCACACATCTCTAAACTTTCACAATTGCATGTTAAACTTTTTTTTTTAAGTGGGGATCATTGCAGAGAATTAAGTGAATCTCATAGGTATGATGCAATTGTATTTTTTTCTGTTCCTAGGCAGACATGCAAACATGGGCAAATAAGTAGCCAGAAAAATTAAGATTGGAAATACTAGTGAAAATCAAGCAGAAATATTAGTAATTCTAGAATACTGCCAATCCTGCTAATATAGAATCCTGCTAATCAAAGCAATATAATGATGAATAGTTTAATTTGAAGATATCTTAGAATAAATGTTAGAGACCATAAGCTATTAGAGTAATAAATTATACAAATAAATCAGAAATAAAATTCTGTTCCTGTTTTTTGCTTTTTTTTTTTTGGTCAGGAGTGTGTTTCTGACTCTTACCACTCCATTTAGTTCTTTAATGCACATTATGTTGATGAAAAAATGAAACAACTGGTTTTTCTTTTGACCTCTTATGGAATTTCTGGACTAAAATTCTCTCTCACAAACGCATATATTATTCATCATGGAGGCATTAAAGAAAAAATCTTAAAAGCTAGAGCATTGTAAAGATTGAGTCTTTCTCCTTTAGTATTAAGACTTTGGAAATACAAGGGAGTAAAATACGCATATATACATTCACACTTTACAAAATCTGATCAAAATTTAATTGGAGGTAATGGAAAACAAAATTCACATTGACTGATTTCTAACAATAATCATTAAATGCAAGATTACATCCATTTGCAGCATGAATTTAATAATTTCTGGTCATCAGCTAAATTATAAACACAATTAAAACTGATTGTTTTTATGACAATAAATTGCAACAATTTAATGATTTATAAAGTTAAATGGAAATTACTTATGGACATTAAAGTTGCAATTTTCTCATAAGTCTAAAGTTATTCTAAAATAAAAAAGCTTATTTACTAAGTTACTAAAAAAGGACTCTGGGAGAGGGAGAGGGTGGGATGATTTGGGAGAATAGCATTGAAATATGTATAATATTATTTCTGAAACGAGTCGCCAGTCCAGGTATGATGCCTGATAACGGATGCTTGTGGCTGGCACACTGGGACGACCCAGAGGGATGGTATGGGAAGGGAGGAAGGAGGAGGGTTCAGGATGGGGAACACATGTATACTTGTGGCGGATTCATTTTGATGAATGGCAAAAGCAATACAATATTGTGAAGTTAAGCAAAATAAAATTTAAAAAAAAAATATGGGCTTTCTGCCCTTCCAGAAAACACTTACTTCAAACTAATCATTGACTTTCCACTTTCAAATGTTGACTCCATGTGGATAAGGCATATTTTTAGATACAAATTTTATAGCCGTGTTTCATTTGCTGGAATGCCAGAAGCAAGTAGTTTCATTACTAGAATTTTTTTTGAACTTTTTTTCTCCCAGAGCGATTATCCTAATGTGGATATTGATGGTGCTACCCATGCAGTAGAAGCATTATAGCTACATAACTTTCAGATATTTTATATAAATCTTTGGTATAATGTCACTCCTGGCAACCAGCTGTGCTGTGATATGTCACAATGATGAATCATCAGACATGGTAGAAATCTAAAGGACAGTTATATAAGAACCTGTATTAATAAACATAATTTTCACAAGTGCAAAATGAACATTTGCATATATTCTGAAATCTTCTATAGCATTTACTCCAAAGTTTCTAGTACATGGCCATTTTTAGAATCATAATGATTTGCATGTGATATTTCACTGGGAAACAAATTCTTTCTGCTGACATATTTCAGACTGAAACTTAATTGTAAAACACATGATTTTGTTATAGCAGGACCTCATGTAAGTACCTTATGAAATTACACTAGATTTCCAGTCTGGGTGGAATAGTGTTGACTCTCTTCTCCCTGCTGCTTCCCTGCCAGCTCAGTGGTAAAGAATCCACCTGCCAGTGCAGGAAACGTGAGTTCAATTCCTGGACCAGGAAGATCCCTTGGAGAAGGAAATGGCAACCCAATCCAGTATTCTTGCCCAGAGAATTCCATGGACAGAGGAGCCTGGCACGATATTGGCCATGGGGTTAAAAGAATCAAACAGGACGAAATAACTAAACAAAAACAATAACAACAACAACTCCCTGTTAAGTGCCAATAAAAACCCAGAAAGCTGTTCAGAGGCAACCAGAACACAACTCTAAAATGAAGAAAGAGGAAAGTAAACCAGTTAGGGACATTAGGTAGGGCTGGATGGACAGCAGGAAGACAGGATATCTTGCAAACATCTCTACCCCAAAACATGGCAAAGAGCCAGAATTTCTTGATGGAAAAAAACAAGGCAAGATGGATTGAGTAGGTTCATTCTCCCCACAGATCAAGTATGAGGCTTGCCAGCAGTTCCAAGTGAGCCTGGCTGGGTTGGAGAGAAGAACTAATCAGAAGCACCTTGACTGTAGGACTCCAGGAAAAGTGCCTTCCACGCTGGACCACTGGGTCTGGGATGCTCACCTCGTCCAGAGATGACAATCCATCGACCAGGGGGATCCCACCACAACTGCCTCCTTCCCAAGAAGCACTCTTAGTCTCTTGTGCAAGAAATTCTCTTTCCTCATCTGGAGACAATGAACAGCCCGGCCTGAGGACATTCCTTCTATCCCTCCGTTGGGAGACTCAGCAACACAAAGCGTGCTAGTAACCAAGTGAACCAAAATTGCCCTGCCAAGTTTCTGGGTCGGTAGGAAACTTTCTCACACATCGTTATTCATCCAGTTAAACTCAGATGCTGCTGTTATCCTGAGAAGTTGAGTCAGTCTCCGTCATGGACACTTCCCTGGTGCATGGATGTCCTGACAGGCAACTGCTTCCCCTACTTCACTTTTTTCTATAAGGAAATGAGTATTTCCTAGGAAATCTATTCCTTGAGTCCTTGAGACATCCATAACAATTGTAACATAATTTTAATGTGCGTGCATGCTAAACTGCTTCAGTCGGGTCTGACGCTTCGGGACCCTATGGTCTATAGCCCTCCAGTTCCTCTGTCCATGGGATTCCTCAGATAAAAATATTGGAGTGGGTTGCCATTTCCTCCTCCAGGGTTTCTTCCTTTCCCAGGGATGGAACCTGCATTTTTAAGTCCAACACGGGACCCGCCTGCGTTGGTAGGTGGGTCCTTTACCACTAATGCCACCTGAAAAGCCCCTATTTTTTTAAATGTAATTTTTCAACTGAAATACACCTCAGTTTTCTCAACAAAACAATCACTGTGAAATTATTTAGGCATTGTTTCTTAAGTATGATAAGGCACAATATGATGTCATGGTAAACAATATATCATGTAGCAATTTCACTATGTAAAATTCATATGCTATATGGAGTAAAAAAAAAGTTGTCTTAAAATAAATATTACATTAGTTTTGTTGGAAAATCACGTGAATGAAAATGTCAGGATATTGAATCATGGCGAGTCTTAACAACAGAGAACTTCAGGGGTTAATGATGAGGAACTATAAGTGGAAAAGCCATATGTCTCAACCACAAAATTCAGAGAAGAGCCAGAGGACACAAATCCTCATCCAAAAACATCAAGTGTATCACTGTCAGTGTCTGGCTCTTCTTAGCACTGAGAACTAATTGACCCATGGATAAAGAGAACGAACAAAAATGCAAAGTGGCGAAGATGGTTAAATATGTGAAGTGATGTAGAATCAAATAGAACTAAACACAAAAACAATAAGAGAACAATTACTCTTCATATAGGAAGCTCGTGGGATTCCTCTTGCTTCCTTCCTTCCCCCTTCCTTCGTTTCTTGCACACTGTGTGGAATTATTTCATTATCTTTCAACTGCTAACTCTTAAATGCAGGATTCTTGCTACAAACTAAATTCTGTTCTCACCCTCTGCCAAATTCACATGTTGAAGCCCCAAACCCCAGCATGACTATATTTGGAGATGGAAGCTTTTGGAAGGTAGTTAAATGACATCATACAGTTGGGCCTCTGATTTGATAGGATTAACATCCTTATTGGAGAAGGCAATGGCACCCCACTCCAGTACCCTTGCCTGGAAAATCCCATGGATGGAGGAGCCTGGTAGGCTACAGTCCATGGGGTCGCTAAGAGTCTGACACGACTGAGCGACTTTACTTTCACTTTTCACTTTCATGCGTTGGAGAAGGAAATGGCAACCCACTCCAGTGTTCTTGCCTGGAGAATCCCAGGGACGGGGAAGCCTGGTGGGCTGCCGTCTATGGGGTCACACAGAGTCGGACACGACTGAAGCGACGCAGCAGTAACAGCAACATCCTTATAAGAAGACCCGGGTGCACTAGTGGTAAATAAACCTGCCTGCCAATGCAAGAGACAGCACGGGTTCTATCCCTGGGTCAGGAAGATCCCCTGGAGGAGGGTATGGCAACCCATTCCAGTGTTCTTGCTTGGAGAATCCCATGGACAGAGAAGCCTAGCAGGCTACAGTCCACTGGGTCATAAAGAGTTGGACATGACTAAAGTGGGTTAGCACCCACAAGAAAACACAAGAGAAAGGGCATGAAAGCTCACGGTGAATAAGTAAGCTCTTCAATCCAGGAAGAGGACTGTCACCTGAACCCAGCCCTCCAGCCTCCAAAACGGCAAGAAAATGCACTCTTTTTTTTTCAGCCACAAAGCCTGTTGTGTTTCTTATTTCAGCCTGAACCAAGACAATACTTGTCACCTATCTGAGTTATGAAAGATGAGGGGAGTAATTTTGTATGAAAGACGTCATATACAAGAACATCAGATTTGAAATGCTTTTATGGCATGTATGATATTTGTATTCATATTTACAGTGTAATATATACACAATTTACCAAAAGGTGGATACATAGTACTTTATGAAAAATGCATCTGGAATTTAGGAGAGTATTAGGGGTTGGAGAGAATTATGGTTGAGGTTGAAAGTTCTCAACCTCAGGGTAAGTGAGCATGAAGGTGAGTTCTGACGAGGGTGTAGGTATGTAAGAGGGTTTCTCACACTTATGTCCCTTTCCAGGAATGTCTCAAGGTCTAGCCCTGATCCAGAGCCTGGATAAACAATACAAAGGGCTAGTTTGCTGTGGTGGTTTAGTCATTAAGCCTTGTGTGACTCAAGAACACTGGAGTGGATTGCCATCTCCTCCTCCAGGGGATTTTTCTGACCCAGGGATCAAACCTGGGTCTCCTGATTGGCAGGCGGATTCTTTACCACTGAGCCACCAGGGAAGCCCCACTGTCACACTAGAATATATTTAGTACATTTTCGTTTATAGAGATTGTATACTTTGTTTAGAAAATGCTATGAAGAATGAAATACACTCTCTACAAATTTCTGTGTTTATTTTCTATTGCTGTGTAAATGATCTAGTAGTTTAAACAAGTTCTTTTTAAAAGAGTTTTTCTTTATTTTTTTAACTTTTATAGTTGACAGTTGATTTACAGTGCTGTGTTACTTTCAGGTGTACAAAAAAGTTATTCAATTATATATATGTAATATATTCTTTTTCACATCCCTTTTCCATATAGGTTGTTGCTGCTGTTGTTCAGTTGCTAAGTTGTGTCCTACTCTTTGAAACCCCATGGAGTGAAGCTCTCCAGGCTTCCCTGTCCATCAGTATCTCCTGGAATTTGTTCAAACTAATGTCCATTGAATCAATGATGCTACCCAACCATCGCATCCTTTGCCACCCCCTTCTCCTCCTGCCTTCAATCTTCCCCAGCATCAGGATCTTTTCCAATGAGTTGGCTCTTTGCATGAGGTGGCCAGAGAATTGGAGCTTCAGCTTTAACATCAGATCAGTTGCTCAGTCATGTCCGACTCTTTGTGACCCCATGAATCGCAGCACGCCAGGCCTCCCTGTCCATCACCAACTCCCAGAGGTCACTCAGACGCACATCTATCGAGTGAGTGATGCCATCCAGCCATCTCATCCTCTGTCGTCCCCTTCTCCTCTTGCCCCCAATCCCTCCCAGCATCAGAGTCTTTTCCAATGAGTCAACTCTTCGAATGAAGTGGCCAAAATACTGGAGTTTCAGCTTCAGCATCATTCCTTCCAAAGAAATCCCAGGGCTGATCTCCTTCAGAAAGGACTGGTTGGATCTCCTTGCAGTCCAAGGGACTCTCAAGAGTCTTCTCCAACACCACAGTTCAAAAGCATCAATTCTTCAGCGCTCAGCCTTCTTCACAGTCCAGCTCTCACATCCATACATGACCACAGGAAAGACCATAGCCTTGACTAGGCGAACCTTTGTTGGCAAAGTGATGTCTCTGCTTTTGAATATGCTATCTAGGTTGGTCATAACTTTCCTTCCAAGGAGTAAGCATCTTTTAATTTCATGGCTGCAGTCACCATCTGCAGTGATTTTGGCAAACCATTCAATGTCACAGTAATCCAAGTCTATTCCCCAACCAGTAACGCTGAAGAAGCTGAAGTTGAATGGTTCTATGAAGACCTACAAGACCTTTTACAACTAACACTCAAAAAAGATGTCCTTTTCATTATAGGGAACTGGAATGCAAAAGTAGGAAGTCAAGAAACACCTGGAGTAACAGGCAAATTTGGCCTTGGAATACGGAATGAAGCAGGGCAAAGACTAATAGAGTTTTGCCAAGAAAATGCACTGGTCATAGCAAATACCCTCTTCCAACAACACAAGAGAAGACTCTATACATGGACATCACCAGATGGTCAACACCGAAATCAGATCGATTATATTCTTTGCAGCCAACGATGGAGAAGCTCTATACAATCAGCAAGAACAAGACCAGGAGCTGACTGTGGCTCAGACCATGAACTCCTTATTGCCAAATTCAGACTGAAATTGAAGAAAGTAGGGAAAACCACTAGACCATTCAGGTATGACCTAAATCAAATCCCGTATGATTATACAGTGGAAGTGAGAAACAGATTTAAGGGCCTAGATCTGACAGATAGAGTGCCTAATGAGCTATGGAATGAGGTTTGTGACATTGTACAGGAGACAGGGATCAAGACCATCCCCATGGAAAAGAAATGCAAAAAAGCAAAATGGCTGTCTGGGGAGGCCTTACAAATAGCTGTGAAAAGAAGAGAAGGGAAAAGCAAAGAAGAAAAGGAAAGATAAAATCATCTGAATGCAGAGTTCCAAAGAATAGCAAGGAGAGATAAGAAAGCCTTCCTCAGTGATCAATGCAAAGAAATAGAGGAAAACAACAGAATGGGAAAGACTAGGGATCTCTTCAAGAAAATCAGAGATACCAAAGGAACATTTCATGCAAAGATGGGCTCAATAAAGGACAGAAATGGTATGGACCTAACAGAAGCAGACGATATTAAGAAGAGGTGGCAAGAATACACAGAAGAACTGTACAAAAAAGATCTTCACGACCCAGATAATCATGATGGTGTGATCACTCACCTAGAGCCAGACATCCTGGAATGTGAAGTCAAGTGGGCCTTAGAAAGCATCGCTACGAACAAAGCTAGTGGAGGTGATGGAATTCCAGTGGAGCTATTCCAAATCCTGAAAGATGATGCTATGAAAGTGCTGCACTCAATATACCAGCAAACTTGAAAAATCAGCAGTGGCCACAGCACTGGAAAAGATCAGCTTTCATCCCAATCCCAAAGAAAGGCAATGCCAAAGAATGCTCAAACTACTGCACAATTGCACTCATCTCACATGCTAGTAAAGTAATGCTCAAAATTCTCCAAGACAGGCTTCAGCAATACATGAACCGTGAACTTCCAGTTGTTCAAGCTGGTTTTAGAAAAGGCAGAGGAACCACAGATCAAATTGCCAACGTCCCCTGGATCATGGAAAAAGCAAGAGAGTTCCAGAAAAACATCTATTTCTGCTTTATTGACTATGCCAAAGCCTTTGACTGTGTAGATCACAATAAACTGTGGAAAATTCTGAAAGAGATGGGAATACCAGACCACCTGATCTGCCTCTTGAGAAATGTGTATGCACGTCAGGAAGCAACAGTTAGAACTGGACATTAAACAACAGACTGGTTCCAAATAGGAAAAGGAGTACGTCAAGGCTGTATATTGTCACCCTGTTTATTTAACTTATATGCAGAGTACATTATGAGAAATGCTAGACTGGAAGAAACACAAGTTGGAATCAAAATTGCTGGGAGAAATATCAATAACCTCAGATATGCAGATGGCACCACCCTTATGGCAGAAAGTGAAGAGAAACTAAAAAGCCTCTTGATGAAAGTGAAAGTGGAGAGTGAAACGTGAACGTGAACGTGAAGTCGCTCAGTCATGTCCGACTCTTGCGACCCCATGAACTGTAGCCTACCAGGCTCCTCTGTCCATGGGATTTTCCAGGCAATAGTACTGGAGTGGATTGCCATTTCCTTCTCCAAGGGATCTTCCCAACCCAGGGATTGAACCCGGGTCTCCCGCATCGTAGACAGACGCTTTACCGTCTGAGCCACCAGGGAAGTCAAAGATTGGCTTAAAGCTCAACATTCAGAAAATGAAGATCATGGCATCTGGTCCCATCACTACATGGGAAATAGATGGGCAAACAGTGGAAACAGTGTCAGACTTTATTTTTCTGGGCTTTAGCATCAGTCCTTCCAATCAGTATTCAGAGTTGGTTTCCTTAGGATTGACTGGTTTGATCGTTTCCTTGCTGTCCAAGAACCACAGTTCAAAAGCCTCAATTCTTCAGCACTAACTCTTCCCTGGAGAAGGGAATGGCTACTTACTCCAGGATTCTTGCCAGGAAAATTCCATGGACAGAGATGTCTGGTGGGCTACAGTCCATGGACTCACAAAGAGTTGGAGACAGTCTAAGCAACCTTCACTTTGCATATAGGTTATTACAGAATTCTGAGCAGTTTTCCCTATACTATACAGCAGGTCCTTATTGACTGTGTATTTATGAACCCTAACCCTAACCCTGGTAGGCTCCAGTCCATGGGGTCGCCAAGAGTCGGACACGACTGGGCGACTTCACTTTCAGTTTTCACTTTCACGCAATGGAGAAGGCAATGGCAACCCACTCCAGTGTTCTTGCCTGGAGAATCCCAGGGACAGGGGAGCCTGGTGAGCTTCCGTCTATGGGGTCACACAGAGTCGGACACGACTGAAGTGACTTAGCAGCAGCAGCAGCAGCAGGGTGTATATGTCAATCCCAAACTTGTTTATCCCGTGGTTTCCTTGAGGATGGAATCCAGCACATTAGGTGGCTGGCCTTCTGATTGCTAAGGCTGAACTCAGTGTGCCAGCAAATGGTGTAAGCAAACCTCAGCTCTGTCTCTCTGGAAGTCATGTCTCCACATTTCAGGCTGATGATAGACCCAGCAAGTTGGTTCTCTAATGGATACAAACAAGTCCTTGGTTTTCAGTTTCTCCTTATTTTTTCCATTGTAAGAAAAGACCCACACTTTCACGCCCTTTACCTGCAGAAGCTAAAGCTGGAAGTCCCATCAGCTATGTACATATATGGAATTTTTGTTTTAAAATGTTCTGCCTCCTAAACTATTTTTCTCATGATATCATCTGACCTTAGATAATGTTCAAAAATTATGTTAGATTTATTTCAATCTGTTTTTCAAGAGGCTTAAATACTCCTGATTATTTTCCGCTCAGTGAAGCATTCGCTTCCTACTGTTAAGAACATAGTAACATAATATGAACTATTGTTCAATGAAATGCCATGGAAAAATGCAGGCCATTAAGGGGAATCAAAGGTTTTAAAAGTTTTCTAAATCTAATGAAAACTAAGAAACAAAATATGTCACACAGAAGCAAGGAATGAACAATTGGAGCTTTGATTGTATTGCATATTCTGGCAAAAACTAATATCCGGAATATTTACTGTAGTGAATGAGTATGGGTATTAGAAACAAATGATGTAAAAGAAAGTGGATAATAAAGGACTTTGAATGGAGGACTTTGAATAGTTTTACTTTCATACTAAACAGGAAAAAGGGAGTAAGAGCGCCGTGATTGATGAGTAGTTCTGGAGACAATCACCCATCAGCTGCTTTATTTGTGGTGGAGAAGAAAGACTAAACTTATGAAAAAATGAACAAATTGTCATCGCTGTTGAGAGAAAATTAAATATAAAGCAAATTGATGAAAGGAAATGACAATAGGGAAAAATAAGAACACGTGTATTATTTGAGTTTTAGTAAAATTATAAGCATTGTAGCCATAAGTTCTTTTGTAGCCATAAGCCTTAAGAAAAAGACTTTTAAAAGCATTAGACAATATGTTACTGGAACATTTTTTACATAGAAACACTAGTCTGTGTATAATTATATAACTTAAAAAAATAGTTTTATTTTAAGTCCTTTATTTTTATTTTCCCTAATACATCTGTCTTTTGTTTTAAGGTAATTATGGTATGTCATTCAGAGTTGAATGAAACCACTTATTTAAAACAAATCATAATACAAACCAATGTAGAAGAAAATAATGCTTACTTGTATAAATCTTGAATAAATCTTAGGCAAATACCAATTGTTATTGAAAAGTAGAAATTATCCTTTAAGACCATTGTTGTGTCAAGGGTGGGAGAGGAGTCTGTATGGACAGGAAGAATCATTTTCATCACTAATATAATTAAAAATTGGTGCCTGAGACCTGAATTTGTGGCATCCTTTGCTCCAACTTCAAGGCCAGAAATGGAGTCAAGTCTTTCTCATATCGCCTGTTTCTTTCTTTTCTGCCACCTTCTACTTCTGGTAACTCACATAATTAGGTTGACCCAGGCAAATAATCCAGTGTAATCTCCCTACTTTAATGTTAGCTTATAATTGCTCATAATCATTATAACCAGCTTATAACAAACATAATTGTCTCTGTAGCACTGAGTGCATGCTTGTAAGTCACTTCGGTTGTGTCTGACTCTTTGCGACCCCATGGACTATAGCCCACCAGGCTCCTCTGTCCATGGGATTCTCCATGCAAGAATTCTGGAATGGGTTTCCAATTCCTTCTCCAGAGGATCTTCTTGACTCAGGGATCAAACCTGTGTCTCTTATATCTCCTGCATTGGCAGGCAGGTTTGTTTTTGTTTTTGTTTTTGTTTTACCACTAGCACCACATTTTACCCCCTCTAGAAGTACCAGTATTGAATATTAAGACACAGCAGAGAATAGTTTTAAAACCACTATTATAGTGCAAAACAGTGGGCTTTGGGAACTAGTAACAACATCTTTGTTCATAGTGATGCTTTCTAAGGCCCACTTGACTTCACATTCCATGATGTCTGGCTCTAGGTGAGTGATCACACCATTGTGATTATCTGGGTTGTGAAGCTCTTTTGTGTACAGTTCTTCTGTGTATTCTTGACACCTCTTCTTAATATCTTCTGCTTCTGTTAGGTCCATACCATTTCTGTCCTTTATCAAGCCCATCTTTGCATGAAATGTTCCCTTGGTATCTCTAATTTTCTAAAAGAGATATCTAGTCATTCCCATTCTGTTGTTTTCCTCTATTTCTTTGCATTGATCACTGAGGAAGGCTTTCTTATCTCTCCTTGCTATTCTTTGGAACTCTGCATTCAGATGTTTATATCTTTCTTTTTCTCCTTTGCTTTTCGCTTCTCTTTTTTTCACAGCTATTTGTAAGGACTCCCCAGACAACCATTTTTCTTTTTTGCATTTCTTTTCCATGCAGATGGTGTTGATCCCTGTCTCCTGTACAATGTCAGGAGCCTCCATCCATAGTTCATCAGGCACTCTGCTATCAGATCTAGTCCGTTAAATCTATTTCTCATTTCCACTGTATAATCATAAGGGATTTGATTTAGGTCATACCTGAATGGTCTAGTGGTTTTCCCCACTTTCTTTAAGTCTGAATTTGGCAATAAGGAGTTCATGATCTGAGCCACAATCAGCTTCTGGTCTTGTTTTTGCTGACTGTATAGAGCTTCTCCATCTTTGGCTGCAAAGAATATAATCAATGAATTCCAGTTGAGCTATTTCAAATCCTGAAAGATGATGCTGTGAGGGTACTGCACTCAATATGCCAGCAAATTTGGAAAACTCAGCAGTGGCCATAGGACTGGAGAAGGTCAGTTTTGATTCCAATCCCTAAGAAGGGCAATGCCAAAGAGTGCTCAAATTACTGCACAATTGCGCTCATCTCACACGCTAGTAAAGTAATGCTCAAATTCTCCAAGCCAGGCTTCAACAATACGTGAACTGTGAACTTGTAGATGTTCAAGCTGGTTTTAGAAAAGGCAGAGGAACCAGAGATCAAATTGCCAACATCCACTGGATGATCAAAAAGCAAGAGAGTTCCAGAAAAACATCTATTTCTGCTTTATTGACTATGCCAAAGCCTTTGACTGTGTGGATCACAATAAACTGTGGAAAATTCTGAAAGAGATGGGAATACCAGACCACCTGATCTGCCTCTTGAGAAACCTATATGCAGGTCAAGAAGCAACAGTTAGAACTGGACATGGAACAACAGACTGGTTCCAAATAGGAAAAGGAGTACGTCAAGGCTGTATATTGTCACCCTGCTTATTTAACTTATATGCAGAGTACATCATGATAAACGCTGGGCTGGAAGAAGCACAAGCTGAAATCAAGATTGCCAGGAGAAATATCAATAACCTCAGATATGCAGATGACACCACCCTTATGGCAGAAAGTGAAGAGGAACTAAAAGCCTCTTGATGAAAGTGAAAGTGAAGAGTGAAAAAGTTGGCTTAAAACTCAACATTCAGAAAACTAAAATCCTTGGACTGCAAGGAGATCCAACCAGTCCATCCTAAAGGAGATCAGTCCAGGGTGTTCATTGGAAGGACTGATGCTGAAGCTGAAACTCCAATACTTTAGCCACCTCACGTGAAGAGTTGACTCATTGGAAAAGACCCTGATGCTCAGAGGGATTGGGGACAGGAGGAGAAGGGGATGACAGAGGATGAGATGGCTGGATGGCATCACTGACTCAATGGACATGAGTTTGAATGAACTTCGGGAGTTGGTGATGGATAGGGAGGCCTGACGTGCTGTGTTTCATGGGGTTGGAAAAAGTCAGACACAACTGAGCAATTGAACTGAACTGAACTGAATAACATCTTAATGTGTGATAACTGGACTCCACTTTGTTGTCAAGCAGCCTAGAGCAGGTTAACTCCTCTCCTACATCTATGAGCAGAAGTAAAACAGCTACTATTTTTTCCAACTGTTTCCATTCAGTTATGACCTTCTCATTGGGATTCAGAAACATTTTCTTCTACAAAACTAAGAATAATAGACAAAGAGCCCAAATTCAATATGACCGTCACTAAACATATCACTCAGATCAGATCAGATCAGATCAGATCAGTTGCTCAGTCGTGTCCGACTCTTTGTGACCCCATGAACTGCAGCACGCCAGGCCTCCCTGTCCATCACCAACTCCCGGAGGTCACTTCAAACCTTACTTTACATTCCAACTAATGTCCTTCTAGAATCATTATTTTCTTAAATGTCTGTAAGTGTTACTTCCATCCAACCAGGCAGAAAAATATAAGACTATTCACTCAAAAATATATTTAGTGACCCAAATATTTAAATTAGATATACTGTATGGAATTTAATCCCTGGCTTAACTGATAAGGAATCTGCCTGTAATACAGGAAACCTGGGTTCAATCCGTGGGTCAGGAAGATTGCCTGGAGAAGGAAATGAAAACCCACTCCAGTATTCTTGCCTGGAGAATTCCATGGACAGAAGAGTCTGGCAGGTTACAGTCCATGGAGTCACAAAGAGTCAGACAAGACTGACCAACTAATACTTTCACTTTTTTAACTTTTTCTTACTATGTAGGTGATGAATGAAAGTTACTCAGCTGTGTCTTACTCTTTGTAACCCCAAGGACTATAAAGTCCATGGAATTCTCCAGGCCAGAATACTGAAGTGGGTAGCCTTTCCCTTCTCCAGGTGATTTTCCCAACCTACAGGTCAAACCCAGGTCTCCCACAATGCAGGCGGATTCTTTACCAACTGATCCACAATATCCTATACTTAATTATAAAATTGTGTCACAAAATAGTCTATTCATATTTCACCCTCTAGTGACCACATAGTTCAGTTCAGTTCAGTTGCTTAGTCGTGTTCGACTCTTTGCGACCCCAGCACTGAATCTACAACTGGACCGAAGCACACCAGGCCTCCCTGTCTGTTACGAACTTCCAGAGTTTACTCAAATTCATGTCCATTGATTTGATGATGCCATCTAACCATCTCATCCTCTGTTGTCCCCTTCTCTCCTGTCTTCGATCTTTCCAAGCATCAGCGTCTTTTCAAATGAATTTGTTCTTTGCATTAGGTGGCCAAAATATTGGAGTTTCAGCTTCAGCATCAGTTCTTCCAATGACTATTTAGGACTGATTTCCTTTAGGATCGACTGGTTGACTCTCCTTGCAGTCCAAGGGACTCTCAAGAGTCTTCTCCAACATCACAGTTCAAAAGCATCAATTCTTTGGTGCTCAGCTTTCTTTAGGCCACTGCTGCTGCTGCTGCTGCTGCTACTAAGTCACTTCAGTCATGTCCGACTCTGTGTAACAGCATAGATGGCAGCCCACCAGGCTCCGCCGTCCGTGGGATTCTCCAGGCAAGAACACTGGAGTGGGTTGCCATTTCCTTCTCCAACGAGTGAAAGAAAAAAGTGAAAGTGAAGTCGCTTAGTTATGTCCGACTCTTAGCGACCCCATGGACTGCAGCCTACCAGGCTCCTCTGTCCATGAGATTTTCAAGGCAAGAGTACTGGAGTGGGGTGCCATTGCCTTCTCTGTTAGGCCACTATTAAAAATAAGAAAAAAATGTGTAATTTAAGGGTATATTCTCTTTCCATTACTTAAAACATACTTCCTAGAGGATCTACTCTTAAGCAAGTATAATTATTCATCAACCATGATGCCTACGATCTTATTTTTAAACTTTCCACTTGTCATGTTTTATTTCTCACTCCTTTTCTCCTGTTCTTAATTTTGTCATTATAAATTCCAAATGGCCTTCTAACTGCAATCAAATGTGTGAATTCTATTACTTTAGTATAAAAATTATTTTGGTAAAAATAATATTGTTCATCCATCTATCATTGGTCCCAAGACTATGTGCCAGGCACTGTACTAGTTCCTAGGGCTAGTAGAGAAGTAGAGAAATTATGATCAGTGTCTAATAAAAGTGCTAACAAAAATTAACTGTGATGTGGATAAAATGGTACAGGAGATGCAACAAAGGAAGTGGTGTCATCCTTTGAAAGGGCTTCACGTTCTCCTGTGTCTGGAAGGATGAATTAGCCAACAGACAAGCAGAATAATTCCATTTCACAAAATGAGAAGAATGTGCAAGACAAGAGAACATGAAAAAAAAAAGTACAGGGCAAAGCAAGTAATTTGGGATGATTAAATTGTAAAGGGCAGAGAAATAGAGCAGCAGCTAATAGTGTAGAGAACAAAACAGAAGCAAGAAATGCCAGGGTATAGTCAGCCCTGGTAATTAATATGAATATTCTAATATAGTATGAGTTCATTATCACTTTAGAACCATGTGTCCCAATTGTGCATATCTAATTTCTGCTCAAGCACTTGACATGACAATGTGTTAACATTCATATTCTGCAACAGGAAATAGGCAAATAGTGAAAATAAGCATGATACTCATCCATTTTTCAGACTCAGTGAATTGTAACATCATGATCAAGTCTGAATTTCTGAATTAAACATTAGTTTTTCTGTAGTAAAGAATAACTGAATTACTAAAATTTTTCTTTCAAATAAAATTGTTAATTGGATTCATTTCAGAATTGCATGTAAAAATCTATGTTCAACCAAACTGGAAACCTCATACACAGTATAAGTGATGTTACTCTTAACAGAATATGTATGACCTCATAATGTTGGTCATTATTCAGAGAACAGAAATGAAGGTGACTCTTCTAGAGCATAGTTATTATTTTGTTACAAAAACTTCTTGAGCCTGATTGTATTTACTCTGCTTCACCAGCACTTTTGTAATCATTTCAACATCCACAGTAATAGGGCCAAAATCTAGGGTAAAAATTTAAAAGCATCAATACCTGAGTCCACAGATGGATGTATTTTCTACACATGTTTTTGATTTGTTTAGTAATTATAGAGAGTTGCAGGAGGTTTTCACTAAGACTGGTTAATGTCTTTCTTCTTGAAATGACAACTTTAGTTGCAATGAGGAAAGTGGGTGTGAGTTAGAGATTTATAAGGGATTTAAAAAATAATTGCCTCTTTGTGTTCCAGATAAGGGATTATGATGGTCTCAACTAAAAGCATTTATAATAGAAGAGTATTGATTAAAGAACAATTTTGAAAACTTGTTAATATAACTTGAAATGAGTTTAGTTGTGGATGACAGAAAGCAATGAATGTCACAGAAGGCCAACTAAATATATCCAGAAATTCTATTGTTTAATTTAAAATTTTGAATATCAGAAAAACATCAAAAAGAACTTAGATAATCCAATCAGTCATTGCAATGATACTTTTCATAATACTAGACCATATGTATTCAAGGTCAGTCAAGGTAGAGAGGTTTTTATCATCTTCAAAAATCTCATTCTTTCATATGTATTCAGATTCTGTTCTTGAAAGTTTGAGAGCTTATTACTCTGATCTTCTTGTTTTGTTTTGAGTTTGTATACTGGTATGAATGATGAGGAAAGACCTCAACATTTATCTTTTTGGATAATATTATAGAAGCTAATCCTTGAAAACTTATTTTCCACATTTGTGCCTCTCTCATAAATGCGGTAATTTAGCATTTTTTCAATCATACATCTCTGCATTCTGATGTTTGCTTCTCATTTCATTAGCCATCCAGACAGCTGGAAGCTATTCCTCCTTCTCCTCCAATTTGGTGCGTGTAGCACAAGAATGTGAGCCTGGAATATTAATCCTGAATGCAATACAGTCATTTAAAAAAATTCCAAGAGCTACTGAAGGAAACAACCTAAGCACTTAATCTCATTATCCTTGACCCATGAGCATGGTACACCCAAGTTCACAGGAACACTATCAGGGTTGCAGTCAGATATTTTAAGAATGGAATAGAAATTGCATTTATAAAAAAGATGTTTATTGTTACATTGTAAAACATGCATAAAATAAAATTTACTTTTTAAACCATTCTTATGTGTGACAATACATACATTCACATGGTTTTGCAACAATCACCACCATCTACCTCTGAAATTTTTTCCTCTTCTCTAGCTGAAACCCCACATGCATTAAGCAACAGCTCCCCGCTCCCCTCTCCTATCTCCTGGCAACCACCATCCTACTTTCTCTCTCTGTGAATATGACTACAATTAGAACCTCATATAAGTGGAATCACACAGCATTTGTCTTTTTTGTGATCGGCCTATTGCCCTAAGCATGATGTCTTCAAGATGTTTCCATGTTACAGCCTATGTCAGAATTTTCTTCCTGATTAAAGCTAAATAATACTCCATTGTATGAATAGACTGGGTTTCCCGGGAACATAGTGATAAAGAATCCACCTGTCAATGCAGGAGATGCAGGAGACACTGGTTTGAGCCTTGGTTTAGGAAGAGCCCCTGGAGTAGGAAATGTCTACCCACTCCAGTATTCTTGCCTGGGAAATTCCATGGACAGAGGAGCCTGGTGGGCTACCGTCCATGGGTTCACAAAGAGTCAAACATGACTAAGCAATAGAACACGCACACGCATACATGTACAGACCACATTTTTAAAATCAATTCATCTATAAATGGGAAAACTGGGTTGATTCCACTGCTACTATTTTGAATAATCCTCTTATGAAAACAAACATATAGGTATCTGTTTAACTCCCTATTTTCAGTTCTTTTGAACATAAATACTTAGAAGTAGAATTGCTGGATTTTATGGTAATTCTGTTTAAATTTTCTGAAGGATTGCCACACTATTTTCCATAGTGGCTGCACCATTTTATGTTCCCACTAGCAATATACAAGAATTCCACTTTCTCTGCAACCTCTCCAATATTTGTTTTTATTATTTTTTAATAATAATCATCCTAATGGGTACGCAAATACCTCTTACAGTTTTGTCTAAACAGTCCTAGTGCTGTGCATGTGCTGTGCCCATGTGCTCAGTCATGTCCAGCTCTTTGTGACCCCATGGACTGTAGCCCACCAGGCTCCTCTGTCTGTGGGATTTCCCATGCAAGAATACTGAAGTGCGTTGCCATTTCCTTCTCCAGGGGATCATTCTTCACCACTGGTGCCACCTGGGAAGCCCAAATAGTCCTAACAATAAGGTAAATGCAATTCTAGTAAAGATAAATAAATGCTCTTATAACTTCACTTACCAGTTCCCAGCTTAAGAGTTTTCATAGAGACAACAATATGGTACTAAAATTATGCAATATATTTGAGGTGCTATGTAAGGCTATAGTGCCAATCATAATAAATATGTAAGTATCAAATCAGAAATGTGTACAAATTAAATTTATGTAATTTGATATGTCAAATGAATTTAATAATTAACAAAAGAGAATTCTCAAAAACCATAGCAAATTTCCATAATAGGGTATTGTGTGTACCTCAGGGGCCCATGACCATAGTTTGGCAATCACCTGGAAGGACTCTTATGACTTAACAATAGGTTAAACTCGTGGATGAGATTTATTTGAGCAAAGGATATGGGGCAGCAACAGTACGAAAATACATACATTGGATTGTCTAAAAATTTCATTTGTGTTTTTCCACTAGGCCAAGCCAGTACACTGAGGCTGATAGAATTCTTCAGCCTAGGCTTCTAAGGCTTCCTTCTCTCTGCAAAGATTTGCTTTTCTTTCTATCCGCAAACAACAAAGATACACATAAGATACTTGTACCTAAGGAAGCCCACTCAAGTCATGGGATCCATAATTTGTAAATGGGCCTACTCCAAACTCAGCAGTTTAAAACAACAAATAGTTATTCTCTCATAGCTAATGAGAGACCTGAATCTGGGTGGCTTAGCTAGGCGCCTCTGGAGGAAGGACCCTCCTGAGACTGCAGACAAGCTATCAGCTGTGGCTGAGTTATAAGAAATTTGAACTGTGGAAGAGGATCCACTTCTAAGCTCATTCTCCTGGTGGTTGGCTGGCCTAGTCTCTCACAGCACAGGCCCATTCACAGAGCTGCCTTGTACCACGGCAGATAAATCCCTGGAGGAGAGATATGAAAGTGGGAGAGAAAGAAGGGTGTGAAAATGCAACGTGGAGGCCACAGTGTTCTTACACCCATCTGCTTGGCACAACCCATTCTCGCAAGTCACATCCCGTCACTTCTTCTTTACTCTATTAGCAAGAAGTGAGTAACTAAACCCATCTCATATTCAACAGGAAGGGACTACTCCGGGGTTATCAGCTCCAGGATCTGGTTTCATTGAGTTCACCTTCGAGTCCGCTTCCACACAATGTAGAATGTCCACACCAAATTCTTGGCTTTTTAATATCTTATGTTACTTATGTTTCTTAAGTTACTCCAATACTTTGGCCACCTGATGTGAAGAGCCAACTCATTGAAAAAGACCCTGATCCTGGGAAAGTTTGAAGGCAGGAGGAGAAGGGGACGACAGAGGATGAGATTGTTGGATGGTATCACCTACTTGATGGATAAGAGTTTGAGCAAGCTCCAGGAGACGGTGAAGGACAGGGAAGCCTGGCGTGCTGCAGTCCATGGGGTCACAAGAGTGGGACATGACTGAATAACAGCAACAAGAATGATACTTACACAGTGGGGTGGGTGGGCATTTTTATATTTCCAAAGGCCACTCTAAATTTAATAAATAGCCTGATCAGATAAATATGAGATTTTAAAAATAATCATTCTTATTGATCACTGCCAAGTAACTAAATTGTGTTTCAGACGGGAGTAAGAGTACCTAGACCTTCACCCACTCTGTATTTAGGCTTCTTCACCCAACACTGAAACCTCAAGTGACCTCTTCACTTTCTGCCATTAGAGTAGTATCATCTGCATATCTGAGGTTGTTGATATTTCTCCTGGCAATCTTGATTTCAGCTTATGATTCATCCAGCCCAGCATGATACTACTGTAATGGCAGAAAGTGAAAAAGAAATAAAAAGCCTCTTGATGAAGGTGAAATAAAAGAGTGAAAAAGGTGGCTTAAAACTCAACATTCAAAAAACTAAGACCATGGGCTTGGATCCCATCACTTCAGGGCAAATAGATGGGGAAAAAGTGGAAATAGTGGCAGATTTTATTTTGGGGAGTCTCCAAAATCTCTGTGGATGGTGACTGCAGCCATGAAATTAAAAAGCACTTGCCCCTTGAAAGAAAAGCTATGACAAACCTAGTGTATTAAAAAGCAGAGATATCACTTTGCCAACAAAAGTCCATCTATTCAGAGTTATGCTTTTTCCAGTAGTCAAGTATGGATATGAGAGCTGGATCATAAAGAAGGATGAGGACCAAAGAATCAATGCTTTCTAATTGTGGTGCTAGAGAAGACTCCTGAGAGTCCCTTAGACAGCAAGGAGATCAAAGCAGTCAATTCTAAAGGAAATCATCCCTGAATATTCATTGGAAGGACTGATGCTGAAGCTGAAGCGCCAATATTTTGCCACCTGGTGTGAAGAGCCAACTCATTCGAAAAGACCCTGATGCTGGGAAAGATTGAGGGCAGAAAGAGAAGGGAGTAGCAGAGAATGAGATGGTTAGACGTCATCATCAACACAGTGGACAGGATTCTGAGCAAACTCTAGGAGATAGTGAAGGACAGGGAAGCCTGGCGTGCTGCAGTCCATGGGGTCTCAAAAAGTCAGATGCAACTTAACTACTGAACAACGACAGTAAGTGACCTCAGATATTGGACTTTGACTTTATTTCTGTAGGGAAAAATTGGAAAAACACAGCTAATGAAAATGCCTGGCAGCTCGTTTTCATATAATTATAATGAGATTATGTAAAGGAGAGCGTCACCATCCAATATCCTACACAGGTAATGATGCAAGTTAAATGGGGATGTGAGCTAATTATATCCAATGATATAATTAAAAAGAACATCATTTAAGTTAATAACTCCCAACATAGATATGAACATAATAATCACTTGGAGTGCAAAATTTTAAAATCCCAAATATCTAATCCTGCACAAATTCTCTAAGTCAGAATTTCTGGGGTCTCCTTGTATGACTGAAGAAGGCCACAGGTGATTAAATTGTGTGAAGTCTTTTGGATAGCCCGTGAGCTAAAGAATGACTGTTTATGGCTTTTGTTGAAATCTATTTTTTTCTTTATTTTGTCCTTTTGATTTTATATTTGATATATACTTTTTAATGGAAGTATAGTTGATTTACAGTATGTTTTAGTTTCAGTTGTACAGCAAAGGGATTCAGATATATTTGTTGTTGTTTGGTCATAAGTCATGCCTAACACTTTTGTGACCCCATGGGCTGTAGCCCGCCAGGCTCCTCTGTCCTTGGGATTTCCCAGGCAAGAATATTGAAGTGGGTTGCCATTTTCTTCTCCATCAGATATATTGGTTTGGCCAAAAAATTCACTTGGATTTTTCTGTAACATCTTATGGAAAAACCTGAACTTTTTGACTAACCCAAAAGATAGATAGATTCTTTGAAATGTTCTTTTCCCATATTGTTGTTGTTCAGTCACTCAGTCACATCTGACTCTTTGCAACCCCATGGACTGCATGCAGCACTCCAGGCTTCCCTGTCTTTCACTATCTCCCAGAGATTGCTCAAACTCATGTCCATTGAGTCAGGTGATGCTATCCAACCATCTCATCCTCTGTTCCCCCCTTATCCTCCTGCCCTCAATCTTTCCCAGCAGGGTATTTTCCAACAAGTTGGCTCTTCACACCAGGTGGCCAAAGTATTAGAGCTTCAGCTTTAGCATCAGTCCTTCCAATGAATATTTGGGGTTAATTTCCTTTAGGATGGACTGGTTACTGAGGACAGTTCCCTAGGCTTTATAGTAGGTCCTTGTTACTTATTTTATATATGGCAGCGTTTGTATCTTACTTATCCCACCAAGAGTGAAGGAGAGAAGAGCAGGCAGGTGCCCGGCCCAAGCTGACCTTCTCTCACTTCTTTCTCTGAGTGTGATTGCACATGTAGGATCACACAGCTCACTGTTGAAGATGTGACCCTTTTCTCTCCCTCCAACCAGCTACTCTCAGGCCCTGTAGGGTTGTCTTATACCACATTTGGGAAATTCTCCACCACTCAACCAAGGATCTATAGCTCAGTCAGTAAAGAATCTGCCTGCAATGCAGGAGACCCAGGTTATTGTCCTGGGCTGGGCAGATCCCCTGGAGAAGAAAATGGCAACCCACTCCAGTATTCTTGCCTGGAGACTCTCATGGACAGAGGAGCCTGGTGGGCCATGGTCCATGGGGTTGTAAGAGTTGGACACGACTTAGTGACTAAACTACCACCACCACTTTATATAAGTAGCTGCAAAGTTATGACCTGTTCAAGAGATTTGCCAGTCTCTTCCATGAAATCTATATGAGCAAGAGAAATAGTAAATGACATTGTAAAATCTAATCATAGACCCCACTGTGGAAAGAAAAGGTGAGAGGGGATGATGATAGCAGGGATTCCAGGTAAAAAGTCATAGAGCTGTCACAAGATCAGGGAGGCTTGGACTTGTTGGAGATAAGGAGGCAATTATAACTTTACTAACAAGAATCAGAGTGCCTTGGACTATAGAGCATTATTAAAGGAAAGAGCCAAGATTAATAAATTTGAAATATGTTTTCATCATAGATTTTACACAACTTACTAATGGATTAAAGTGTTTGAGAGAAAGAAATCATGAATAATACCTCAGATTAAATGCAAGTATTTTAGTGATGTATTTTGAACAGGAGACTCTTGGGCAGGATAAATTTTTTGAAAAAGTCTGTTCTTTAAAAATTTCAGGTATCTATTTGAAATTAATTTCCTATTGTCAGTTAAGCAGTTAGATGCTCAATATCTGGAATTTTATGGCAAGTTCAAGGATTATATATGTATAGATTCAGATAAAGACATGTTATGGACTCAAAATCAACACAGATGTATGCATGATATGATACAGAATACAGATGCAGACGGAAGCAAGCATCCTGTTAGAGACGAGGAGGCTCTATATTCATTGGCTGATTCTAAGTTGCAATATTTTCATTTTTTTTTTTTTTGCAATTTATCAACACCCGGGAAACGAATACACACACACACATACACACACACACATTAGCTTTGACCACATTACCCTTCTCTTTTATCACCCCATGCCTGGCCTATGCTACCTTTCCTGATGCATGGACACCAGTCATTTGTTTATCTTCCTGTTTTTTCATCACAGCAAACTCATCTCTGCCTGAAGATCTTTACATTAGTTTGTTCTTCTGACCTAGAGTATTCTTCTCCCTCATTTTCTCAAACTACAATGTCCCTCCAACAATCTACACTGAATTTCACTTCATTACTGCTGAATTTTATACTAGAAATGTCATAATATTTTCAATTCCAATTGTCTACTATAGATTGATGGTGGTCATCTCTCTTTCTATTCTTCTCCCAGCCTCTGTCATTTCCAGACAATGAAATGGCTTTGTCATTCATCTTTCATTGTTATTTAAATGTCATCACTGTCAGTATGTAAGGATTTTCCTGTACACTTTGTTTTAAATTTAGTTACACAATCCAGTAAGAGCGATTCAAAATTATAAATGAAAACTGTCTTCATTCAATTCACATTTCATTAAATCAACAGAAGCTGTATTGGCAGATAGAGGCTCTGGGAAAATTACTGCAACATCCAGAGATGCCTTAATTATTGAAACCTCAAGCTGGAGTCTTTACAGAGATTCACACTCACAGTACAAAGAGTAGAAAACTTGAATAATTGATAAATTTACACATTGCACTGTTATTCACTGGTAAAAACAGAACGTTCGATTTTAAGATATGGTTTTTATCCATTTCTTTCGAAAAAAAAAAAAAATATCTGTGCCTTCAGAAGGCACTAATGAATTCTTAAGATTTCATATTAGGGACTTGCATAGCCATTCAGTGGTCAGGTCTCTGTGCTTCCAATGTAGGAGTGAAGGTTCAATCCCTGGCCCAAAAATAAGATCCCACATGCTGCGTGCTGCAGCACTCCCTGCAAAAGATATTTCACATTAATTGTCATTAAAACATCAATGACTTTGCAGCAATATGACTTCAGAAACTGTGATGTAAATGCCTTCTGATAACTATTGGAAAAACTCAAATGAATCATACTTTAGATCAGTTTTGTCCAGTAAAATATTCCATGATGATGCAATATTCTCTAAATGAACTGTGTATTATATAACTATTAGCTGCTTACAACTATTGAGCACTTGAAATGTAGCCAGTGAGGCAGAGAAATTGATTTTATTTAAGTTTTTAAAACTACTTAGTATTTAAATGGCCACATGGAGTTTCTGGCAACTGTATTAGTACAACTTAAAAAAAAATGATTCCATATTTTCATTATTACTATTATTTTTTTTTTTTTGGTTGTGCTATGAGACATATGGAACTTAGTTCCCAGACAAGGGATCAAACCTGTGCCCCCTGTGGTAGAAGCGCAGAGTCTTAACCACTGGAGATCCAGAAAAGTCCAAAGTACAACTTCAGATCTTTTGACTATCAAGACAATTTTTTTTTTTCCAGAAAATTGCACTTCTACTAATTGTTATGATTGATTTTAACATCAAAGCATTTGGAGCTATGATTTTTTTTCAGTTTCTACCTCAGTCATCAAATTGCCAACATCCAATATATCAGAGATCAAATTGTCAAATCCATTGGATCATCGAAAAAGCAAGAGAGTTCCAGAAAAACATCTACTTCTGCTTTATTGAATACACCAAAGCCTTTAACTGTGTGGATCACAACAAATTGTGGAAAATTTTTAAAGAGACGGGAATAGCAGACCACCTTACCTGCCTCCTAAGAAATCTGTGTGCAGGTCAAAAGCAACAGTTAGAACCAGACATGGAACAACAGACTGGTTCCAAATCAGGAAAGGAGTACATCAAGGCTGTATATTGTCACCCTGCTTATTTAACTTATATGCAGAGTACATCATGAGAAATGCCTAGCTGGATGAAACACAAGCTGGAATCAAATTGCTGGGAGAAATATCAATAACCTCAGATATGCAGATGATGCCACTCTTATGGCAGAAAGCAAAGAAGAACTAAAGAGCCTCTTGATTAAAGTGAAAGAGGAAAGTGAAAAAGTTGGCTTAAAGCTCAACATTCAGAAAACTAAGATCATGGCATCTGGTCCCACCACTTCATGGGAAATAGATGGAGAAACAATGGAAACAGTGAGAGACTTTACTTTGGGGGCTCCAAAACCACTGCAGATGGTAACTGCAACCATGAAATTAAAAGACGTTTGCTCCTTGGAAGAAAAGTTATGACCAACCTAGATAGCATATTCAAAAGCAGAGACATTACTTTGACAACAAAGGTCCATCTAGTCAAGGATATGGTTTTTCCAGTAGTCATGTATGGATGTGAGAGTTGGACTATAAAGAAAGCTGAGCACTGAAGAATTGATGCTTTTGAACTGTGGTGTTGGACCCTTGGACTGCAAGTCCATCCTAAAGGGAATCATTCTTGAATATTCATTGGAAGGACTGATGCTGAAGCTGAAGCTCCAATACTTTGATCACCTGATATGAATAACTGACTCATTGGAAAAGACCCTGATGCTGGGGAAGATTGAAGGCAGGAGGGGAAGGGGTTGACAGAGGATGAGATGGTTAGATGACATCACCGACTTGATGGACGTGAGTTTGAGCAAGCTCCAGGAGTTGGTGAAGGATAGGGAAGTCTGGAGTGCTGCGGTCCATGGGGCTGCAGAGAGTCGGACACAACTGAGTGACTGAACTGAACTGAACTGAACCTCATTCATGCAAGATATTGGGGGAAAGTTTTATTAGATTTTAAAGAAATCTATTTTTAAGACTTCTTTTGAAATCTTTTTTTTTTTTTTCACTTTTAGACTTTCTTTTGAATGACAATTTATACTTTCAAATTATATATGAATAAGCTTAAATTAGGCTTTCCTAATGGCTCAGTGGGTAAAGAATCCATGTACAATGCAGGAGACTCAGGAGACATGGGTTCGACCCCTAGGTTGGAAAGATTCCTGGTTTGGAAAGATCCCCTGGAGAAGGGCATGGGAACCCACTCCAGTATTCTTGCCTGGAGAATCCCATGGACTGAGGAGCCAGGCTGCTACAGTCCAAAAGGATCAAAAAGAGTTTCACATGACTGAGTAACTAAGCACGCAGGCAAGCTTTAAACTGGAAAGGGTGTGCTAAGAAGTCAGCTTTTTCTAACAGAAAGTTCTGAGGAAAGGAAATCCTTAGAAAAATAGGGAAACAAACACATTTTCTTTTATAATAAAGTTAAATTTTTTAAAAAGCTAATACTTGAAGTTCACAATACTCAAGTAAATCCAAAAGTAAACAAAATACGCTCCTTTATAGGACTTTGTAAATTAAAAAAAATCGTTCTCAGAGCAGAAACAAATAAAATTAAGATAAATAATCAAACATGTCTTCCCATTTGTAAGGGAAAGTTTTAGTTATTAAATAGCTTTTGTCAGGACAGTCAGAAATCCCATTTCTTAAAATGAAACCCAGTAGACTACAAATTGTATCTATACCTGTTATATTTTTTTAAAAAAATTTCAAAGTCAAATGATGAATGAAATTTAAGAATGGGACACAGGAATTGATTATTAGTTTTAAAAGAGTAGAATTAAGAAAAAAATCCCTTGGTTAAGTTGAAAACTTGGATATATTTTACTGAAAATACCACATTGATCTCCAGATGGTTAGTTTGGCAAAAATTCTTGAGTCATAAGTGATAATAAAAATATCTGTTATTTGCCGAGCACATTGATGTCATTAACTTGTTCTGAACCACCGAAAATTTAAAAAAAAAGAAAGAAATTTTTAGAGGTTCAAACTCAGATTTTTGGAGTTCAAACAGTAAAAAATCTGCCTACAATGTGGGATACCTGGGTTCTATCCCTTGTTCAGGAAGATCCCCTGAAGAAAGGCATGGAAACCCAATACATTATTCTTGCCTGGAGAATTCCATGGACAGAGGAGCCTGGTGGGCTACAGTCCATGGGGTCACAAAGAGTCGGACTTGACTGAGCAAGTAACACACACACAATCCATTTCTTAAACCTAGAATTTGGGATACTTATATAAGCATAATAGAACTCAGTCGACATAATAATTATTAATCCAGGGAGTCAATCATCCAATAATAGTTACTTAAAACCCTTGTAAATCAAAGCTCTCATCATCATTCAAGCAGTATGGATTAATATAAAAATGCATGGGCCTTACTTCTGGTGGACCCACCCGGGACCCACCCTCAGCCGATGACTAAAGACAGAGTGTGCTGCCAACCTTATCAAACTAGCGATCAGCCACAGTGTGTTCTCTAAGAACTCACAGTTCTGCGACTATGTGCTCGTAAAGGAGGTGGAAAAGGAAAGTCTTAGATAGGATGTGAAGTTTTAACTGCACACAAAAAAATTCATTCTAGTTTTCCAGTGCTCCAGGGTCTTTGGATTCTTTTCATTATGACAAGAATTTTGAATGTTATGGAAATAATTAGAACTCTCTCAATGACTTAATTTAGACATAGAATCTAGAATCTCTAGTAAATGTACTTGCACTAATATATCCAGTCCCTGCTATAATTACATTATCCTCTCACTGATTTTTTGTTGTTCAGTCACTCAGTCGTATCTGACTCTGCAACTTCATGAACTGCAGTACGCCAGGCCTCCTCGTCCTTTGCTCAAACTCATGTCCATTGAATCCGTGGTATCATCCAACCATCTCATCCTCTGTTGTCCACTTCTCCTCCTGCCTTCAGTCTTTCCCAGCTTCAGTCTTTAAAATGTCTCTGAGTCTTGGGCTGGCTTGGGAAGCCTAGTATTGTGCTGAGTTTCATTTCTCAATCTTTTCATCTTATATTTCACCATTTTCCATCTTCAGGCTCTGACTTGTTCATCATCAATGCACTAAATTTTTACGAGACCTTGTGAGACTATGAATTGAACTGACATTTTATCTCGGCCACTCACAATATCAATAGCTGAATTTGTTTTTTAAGTATCTTTGTTGTAGGCTGGAAGAGATAAGAGGTTGTTGCAATGGTTCCAGAATGAGCTAGGGATAGAAACTTTGGAGGATGTCATTCTCTTTCTTCTCTAAGCTGTCTGTACTGCTGTGCATGCTTAGTCCCTCAGTTGTGTCTAATTCTTTGCAACCCCATGGACTGTATAGCCCACCAGGTTCCTTTGTCCACAGAGATTCTCCAGGCAAGAATACTGGAGTGGTTGCCATGCCCTCCTCCAGGGGATCTTCCCAACCCAGGGACTGAACCCAGATCTCCCACATTGCACCTGAATTGTTTACCCGTCTGAGCCACCACGGAAACCCAAGAATACTGGAGTAGGTAGCCTATCCCTTCCCCAGGGGAACTTCCAGATCCAGGAATTAAACTGGGATCTCCAGCATTGCAGGTGGATTCTTTGCCAGCTGAGCTACCTGGGAAGCCCCTAAGCGGTCTGCTGCTGCTGCTGCTAAGTCGCTTCAGTTGTGTCCGACTCTGTGTGACCCAATAGACAGCAGCCCACCAGGCTCCCCTGTCCCTGGGATTCTCCAGGCAAGAACACTGGAGTGGGTTGCCATTTCCTTCTCCAATGAGTGAAAGTGAAAAGTGAAATTGAAGTCACTCAGTCACATCTGACTCTTAGCAACCCCATGGATTGTAGCCCACCAGGCTCCTCCATCCATGGGATTTTCCAGGCAAGAGTACTGGAGTGGGGTGCCATTGCCTTCTCCCCTAAGCTGTCTAGTTCTTGCTAAATATGGCATCACCCTCTCTCAGAACAGACTCTTTGCCCTTGGTTCTTGAATTCACCAAGCCCTCACGCTGGGTCTCCGTATCAGTCAGGGTCCCAAGAGGTAAAAGAACTTTCAAAAGGAGCCGGAAAGGAAAGGTTAATTAAGGCTGCTTTAAAAGTTACAAGCAGAATTAATTGATCCATCCCAGAACTAGTGAGAGAAGAAAAACTGTTAACAACCTGAACTCAGTTAGAGAGTACCACCGCAAACCCCACCTCACCGCGTTGCCAAATCCAAGCCCCACCCAGAATCTCAAGGAATGACCTTATCAAGAGCTGAGAATGCAATTAATGAAGTTAAGATGAAGTCACACCAGAGTTTGTGGCTTCTTAGTTCATATGGCTAGTGTCCTTATGAGGAGAGAAATGACACAGGAAAGAAACCCACAAGGAGAATGTGTGATGACAGAGGCAGAATTTGCAGTGGTGAATCCACAGAAAAAGGAGCAGCAAGGACTGCTGGCCATACTAGGACCTGAGACTACAGTGCATTCTCCCAAATCTTTGTCTTTTTTTTTTTACTTTTTATTTTGCATTGGAGTATAGCAGTTTGGGGCTTCCCTGATAGCTCAGTTGGTAAAGAATCTACCTTCAAGGCGGGAGACCTGGGTTTGGTCCCTAGGTTGGGAAGATCCCCTGGAGAAGGGAAAGGCCAGCCACTCCAGTATTCTGGTCTGGAGAATTCCATGGACCGTATGGGGTCACAAAGAGTCGGACACAACTGAACAACTTTCACACTTCACATAGAAGATTAACAGTGTTGTGATAGTTTCAGGTGAACAGCTGAGGGGACCCTGCCATGTATATGCATGTATCCATTTTCCCCCAAGTCCCTCTCCCATCCAGGCTATCATATAACACTGAGCAGAGTTCCCTGTGCTATGCAGTAGGGCTTTGTTGGTTATCCATTTTAAATATAGCAGTGTATGCATGTCCATCCCAAACTCCCTGTTTCTTCTCCCTAGCAACCACACTTTCATTCTCTAAGTCTGTGAGTCTCTTTCTGCTCTGTCAATAAATTCACTTATATCATTTCTTTTTATATTCTGCATATAAGGAATGTCATATGATATTTCTCCCTCTCTGATTCACTTCACTCGGTATGACACTCTCTAGGTCCATTCATGTTGCTGCAAATGGAGCTATTTCATTCTTTTTAAATAGACTAATATTCCACTGTATAAATGTACCACATCTTTATCCATTTCTCTGTCGATGGACAATTTAGGTTTCTTCCATGCAAACGCTGTCTTTTAATGATTTTAAGCCAAGTAATAACTCCATTAGCTATTTTTTCCATTTGGTGCTATTGTAGGATATTGAATAACTCTTGAATTAAGGGTGAGGAGGGAGAATCTGCCTTTAAACATGGACAAGCATGAGTGTGGTGAAGTGATCACAACCACTGCAAACCTCACACCATGTGAAAAATCTGCTACCCACGTGATGCCTACACACCCCCTCCCACCCACCCTCCACCCCTCTCTATGAAGCCAGGCTGGACATCAGTCCTGGCACAACTGGTTGAACACTGGCTTCCACCTTTCCTACAGTTGATTGCTGCTTGATACTGAAATTGAAATATCTTGAGACCTGTACCCAAATGCAGATTAAAAACAATCTCTCCCCACCTACTCTCCCTCCTTTGCTCTCCCCCCACCCATTTTTTTGCATTATTATTTTTTCCACATTCCATTTCCAGGGAAGGATACTTGTCTGATCAAATATAGATCCCACTGCTTTGTTCCAGTTGCAAGTAGTAGGGGATACAGTTGAGGCATAGTTTCCTGCCTTAAAAAAGAGATTTGGTGACTAGGCATACAAAAGATTACACTCCTACCATTTCTGTTAAGGAGCTATTATACAAGCCTCCACATTTATTATTCATATCCCTCTTTTACAATAGATTGTTCTCAATTCATGTAGGAAATTTCATCCCAAACAAGTTGAGTTAATTATTACATAATGAATTTTTAAACAAGAAATATTAAGTAAAGTATTTCTGATTTTCAAAAATGTGCTCTGCACACCAACTCCTAGTATCCTTGGAATTATATGAAGAGTTCAAGATTCTGTGAAATTAATTAATTGTTTGTTTTAACAACTTACACACTAAATTGGATAAAAAGTGAGAAAATTTGAAAACAATAATTAAAACTTGAATAAAATAGTTCCTTAAAATATTATTAAGCCTGACCTAAAAAATGTACAAAACCAAGAGATACAATCTCAGTTACACAAAAGCTGGGATGATTTTTATATTTTACTATCTTTGTTCTCTGAAATTTGAAACTGGGAGTCTCTTGTGGAATCACCTCATATTCACATGACCTCAGAGAGCAGCCCTGAAACACTTATCCTCAGCATCTCAGAGGGCTCAGGCACACAGTAGAACCCACCTTCCTGAATTTTCACAAGCTTCAGTTTGAAGAACATTTATGCACAAGGAGAATGTTCCTTCCTCAGAAGACTGGGCACAGCAGTAAGACTAAGACCTTGCCTTCTGCCTCCTAGTAACCATCCACCTCCACCGTCAAGAAAGCCCAGACACTCGCCAACCCTTGACCCTGACACTGTCAGCCTTATCATTGACCACGGTCTATCTAGAATTCATTAAGACTTTAGGATGGTTCCATACAGTCCATGGGGTCGCTAAGAGTCAGACATGACTGAGCGACTTCACTTTTCACTTTCATGCACTGGAGAAGGAAATGGCAACCCACTCCAGTGTTCTTGCCTGGAGAATCCCAGGGACGGGGGAGCCTGGTGGACTGCCGTCTATGGGGTCGCACAGAGTCGGACATGACTGAAGCGACTTAGCAGCAGCAGCAGCATACAGTCATCAAGGAAACTCAGACTTCTTGGTCTCCACCAATCACCAAGGAATAACCCCCTTGAGGCTCTATATACTTCTGTTCTGTACCTTTCTTCATCTCTTTACCATCTCTGGAAGCACATCCCTTCTGGAATTCAAGGGTATTGTCAGTGAAAGCTCTGTATCCTGATCCTGTTCCCTGAATGCCCCCTTCTCCTTTCGCTCTTATGATAACCTGGTTTTGCGCAGCAGACACTGTTTCCTTTGGGGTCTCCTCGCCCTGGCTGCTTTTCTTCCCAAAATCTTCTGTCTCCCTGAACCAGGAGGTGAGGTAGAGTCTTCGTAGATTCTCATGACAGCATTTCTATAACTCATCCTCTGAAATATCACTGTGATCATTATTATTATAATCATTATTTCACCAACTACTTGCATTATTGCTATCATGTCTTTGACTCTTGGGTCATGGTTATCATTTCTAGATGATTCTAACACCAGACTTACTGTCCATTTCTAGAAATTTACTTCTCAACGCCTTACTCAGTCACTAAGTCACGTCCAATTCTTTGTGATCCCATATGCTGTAGCCCACCAGGCTTCTTTGTCCATGGGATTTTTCAGGCAAGAATACTGGAGTGGGTTGCCATTTCTTCTTACATCTTGGTTATTTCAGTCTCTATGTAGATGGTCTTTTCTGCATCAGACCCCTCGGTTCTTTGCACTCCTCTCCACTATCATCCTTGCCTTCCTCTCTCAATTCCAAGTCAATGTTTGAGAATTAGCTGTTATCTGTGACTTGCAAAGCATGCCTAATTGCCTCCCAACAACCTACTTTCCAGCCAACTTCCACTTGTATCTCACCCCTAACAAACATTCTACCCCAACAAAACATCTAGGGAGGGTGACATCTAGTTAGGATTAATCATATCATCTTCCCATCATTCTTCGTCCTCCATAACAGTCAAGAATCTAGGTTAAATTTCAAGTCAAGCACTGGGCAAAAATCTTCAGACCTCACCTATACCATTGAAACTGAAGATGTAGAGAGAAACATGCAATCCATCTAACTGGTATCACTTCATCTCCCATGATTTTCCTGGTCCTCCTCATCTGATTCTACCTGACTGTTATTCCACACACATGACATGAAGTAACACACTATATAACCCATGCATTTCTTAGGCATATTTTTAATTGGTTTAATATTTCTCTGCTAGAATATTATGAAAAGGTGGGAATATTTGCCCATTTTATTCACTGATGTAATAACCCAAGACCTGAGAAATGCCTTTGTGTTATAGTGCTCAGTAAATATTTTGAATTCATATATTACATATGAATTGTGCTCAATCGTGTCCAACTCTTTGTGGCCCCATGGACTGTAGCCTGCTAGGCTCCTCTGCTTAAGGAATTTTCCAGGCAAGAATACTGGTAAAAGTGAAAGTAATTCAGTTGTATCCAATTCTTTGTGACCCCATGGACTATACAGTTCATGGAATTCTCCAGGCCAGAATACAGGAGTGGGTAGCCTTTCCCTTCTCCAGGGGATCTTTCCAACCCAGGGATCGAACCCAGGTCTCCCACATTGCAGGCGGATTCTTCACCAGCTGAGCCACAAGGGAAGCTCTAAATGGGGTGCTCTTTCCTACTCTCGGGATCTTCCTGAACCAAGGATCGAACCCGTGTCTCTTGTGTCACCTGCACTAACAGGCAGATTCTTTACCATCAGTGCCACCTGGGAAGCTCTTAGCACACATCATAGGTTGAGACAAAATTTAGCATTTTGAACCACAAGGAAGAGCAAAATGCCAACCTTAGTGTGATTCCTTTCAGCAATTGTAAGTATCCTTTGAGGACTAGAAAAGGGTTCTATTTCTCATCACAAAAATGATAGCATAATAATTCACACTGATAGTAGAGTCATTGCTGGAAAGCACCATATAATTTACATGTCCGGAAGACACTCTTTTTCAATTAAACTAATAAAAATTAATTTTATGCCAGTAAAAAAGAAAGAGTACTCAACTATTATGACACTGCATTGTCGTATAACCTCATCCTCACTGTCATGAATTGTTCAAAATTCTCCTCAGCTTGAGCAAACTGATGCATAATAATTTCCTGTGTATTGCTTTATCTAAGATCTTCAACTCCAGTCCCATCTCATGACGTGTTAAGGCATATAATAGACTATGTGTCAGAACTTTGCATTTTTGTTATCCATGTTTAAAACACCAAGCTAATAAACCTATAATCAGATCAGAAAGCCCTTTCCAAAGCTATTGCTTTATTTTGGAAGGAAAAATCTCCAGAAGACTTATTAAATCTGGAGGCCTAATTCATATACAAATGCTATTTATTATTTCCAGGAAGTGATTTGCATCTCCCTAGCTTGTAAATCCTCAGAGGTTGGGGCCACACAGGGAGAGTTCCTTTCTCCCTGCCAAGGGTTCTTTACTGCAGTGGTGGGTGCCCGGTGGGCACAGGGAAAGTGTTGATGATGGCAACGTCAAATTACATTGTCTTCGAGGCATTATCTACAGTAACTGCACATCCTATTCTTATTAGTGCATTATATCTTGATAAAAGATTTGTCTCAATAAGCCTGTAGCACTAACTTACTTGAATTGATTATATATATCACAGTTTAAATGGCTTTCATCTGATCTATTTTAAATTCATTGCTTTATAATTTCTTTATGAGACAGGATAAGTAGGAGTAGGCAAGAGGATTCTCTTCTATTACATTGTGATTTTTATGCATCGGAGCATATTTTCCCTGTGTCAAAGTCAGTGAGCTCAATTTTTCACCTCTAAGGAATTATACGGGGGGGGGGGGGGCGGAGGGGAGGGGGAAGAAGTTAAATGTGATAAATTAAATTCATTTACTGATTTCTATAAGTAATTTACACTTTTTTTCCACAAAAGTAGCAATTACTCATTAACCACCCAATTTGCTCATGCCCCTGTGCACACGCAGGCATGCAAACACATACATACACACCAAGTTAATGATTCTTTTAATAGCATTGCCTTTTATAATCATCTTCATAGGACTTTACTAATATCTGCTTCACCATGTCTGCTGGATGTCTTCTTTTTATCTAAAGTAAATAGTATAAATCTTTCTAATTTCATTTATAAATCTACCCCATATCTCTTCATTCTTTGTTAATCTGTCCTGAGGTTGTCTTTTAAGACATATGTAGGTTAATCTGAATCATTATCCACTCAGTAGGTACTTCCCCCACTGAGTCCCCAAGAGTTCACCCCAACTCTTTTCTTTACTGTAGGGACTGAATAAACTGTTTAAGAATAATAAAACTTCCTGACCCAGGTCTTTTTTGTTTTTTCTATGTGTACTCAGAAAAACATACTTTTCAGTATATTTATCATAGAGTTTTATTTAAGAGCATGCAAAGGAGGGTTAATAACTAAAGCAGAGAAAATCAGCATGTTTTAAGCATGGTGAATTGTGTTTTTATTTCTAATTAAATGGAACTAAAGTATATTTTTAGCAAATGTTCCTTGTTTTGTTGCCTGTTCTCAATTTTTTATTTTGTTGTTTATTTCTTGACATAATTCCATATATATATATATACACACATATACATGTCTGTGTGTATGTGTGTTTCTAAATTCAACTTATTTTCAAGAATCTGAGTGTTAGCTCATTGAAATGTCTGTTAAAACATATGTCCCCCCTCTGGCTCTCATGCAATTAATGACTGTAAGATTCATGTCGCACGGCTCAACAAATTCAAACACTGGCAACTTGCTTATTTCTTTCTTTATATTTTTTAATTTTTAAGTTAGGATATGTCAAAACCTACCACTTAATTTTTTGAAAAAAATATATCCACTCAATTTTCCCTAAACAATTTTTCCTGTGATTTTTTTCTCCGTTTGATTGTTTTTCTTCACACAATTATTTGGAAATCCTTTCAGGAAAAAAAAAAAAAACAAAACTCTGGAACTTTAAGTAGTAATGTATCTATTAGAATGAAGGAAACAGTGTAAAAAAAGTATTTAAACATTTTTAGTTTATTTTCCTTTTTCAATTAAAATTTCAGATTAAATATTATTTTTTAGGATTTAGTCATTTTATGGTTATAGTCATGTAGTGTGCTTTCTTTCTGATAAATTTGAAACAAGAGAGGACTCACATTTTTAACATATTTATATAATTGCTATATTTGATTTTTCCACAGATATTTCTATATTTCAACCCAAACAAATTAATCAGCCTGTCACAAAATAAAATCATTGATTGAGATTATTGTCCTTGATTTAAATATCACTAATGTTTTTGTCAGGCTTCTCAGGTGGCTCAGTGGTAAAGAATCTGCCTGCAATGCAAGCATTGCATTAATAAAATGTTAATAACATTTAAATTATGTCAATTAACATAATTAAATTGCATTAATAATATGTTTGATTAATTATGTTAATAGCATAACATTAATAAAATGTTATTTTATTAAATAACAAGATTTCTATTGTGACATTGAGACACAAAAGCAAAAGAAGTCTTCTCCATTCATTTGCAGAAGAACCCTCTTTGTCCTCTTTTAATGAGATACTAATCTTTTCACCTGTTAAGTCCTCTTCCTGTATCTGCTCTGCACCTCTTACTGTCTTTCTCTTCAGGCTTCCACTAACGTTTCACTGCCAAAGGAAACACTTTAAACAGCACAGCTGATCTTTGCATTGAGAGAGTAGGGATGTCTAATCATACCCCAAAATGACGTATTAAGTCCTCCCTCTATTCCGACATTTGTTATCCTTTTTCAGTATACATCATCTCCACACTAACTTCAGAATGACTCTTTAACCAACTGATAGAATTCTGTGTGGTTTAAACATGACTCCTTCCACAACCAGTGGCATTGGAAGCAAGATTATAACCATCTATGTAGACACAGTGTATATTGGAGAATCAAGACTCCCCTCTAGCTGCCAAGCAGGACTTATGTAAGAATCCTTCCCAGGATTTTGTAAACCCAGGTGGTTGTTGTGTCCATCATTTCTGAGTAGTTTTACTTCTGAGCTCACTTAAGTCTATGAGTTCTAAGATTTTCCACCACAAATCCATTCCAGTCCCATGAGATAGGGAAATATTACACAGGACACTTATATTAGTTAAATGGATATTTACAAATGAAGGGCTGCCTGCGCTTTTCCTTTCAGGCTGTTGAAAGAAAGGATGGAATGCCCAGAAGTACCACAGAGACTGTATGTATGTGCCCAGTAACTCAGTCGTGTCTGACTCTGTGTGACTGCATAAACTGAAGCCTGCCAGGCTCCTCTGTCCATGGAATTCTCCAGGCAAGAACACTGGAGTGAGTTGCCATTTCCTCTTCCAGGGGATCTTCCTGATCCAGGGATCAAACCCTCGTCCTGCATTGCATTCCCTCTGAGCCACCAGGGAAGTATGCAGCCAGCCAAAGTCCAAACAGGAGTGAGAAGAAAGGCAAATGAATCAGGAAATCACCAATTTAAAGGCATCAGTGGGCCATGGAAGCATAGACAATGAGAGAAACTAATCTGCAGAAATGTGATGCTCATTTAAAGAATCCTTGGAGAGATCTGTCCATTACCACCTTAGCCAAGGCATGAAACAACATCTTTAATAGTGAGAAATCTGACAGAAGAGCTCCCAATGGGCTGCAATAGGTCAAACACAAAACCATCCATAAAATCCCCAATATTGTTGTGGAAATAGACAATATTGCAATGGAAATATGCAGATTTCTTTCCAGTTTGTAGGAAATGCGGGGATTTGTTGTTCAGTTGCTCAGCTGTGTCCATCTCTGCAACCCCATGGACGGCAGCATGCCAGGATTCCCCGTCCTTCACTGTCTCCCAGAGTTTGTGCAAACTCATGTCCATTGAGTCGATGATGACGACATCCAACCATCTCATCCTCTGTCATCAACTCAATCTTTCTATCCTGCCCTCAATCTTTCCCAGCATCAGGGTCTTTTCCAATGTGTCTGTAAGGATAGAAAATGGAATTCAGCACTTGGAGGACTCAAATTAGGAGTCAGAAATAGGCCACAAGAAAACAAACTGTCCCTAGGTCTTTAAATAAAGTCAATGTCACAGACAAGTCATGGGATTCTTCTAGACTAAGAGGTTAAACAGACATAATCAACTGGAAAGGTTGAAACTATATTAGAGCCTGATTTGGATTTTCAAAAGCAAAAAAATATTTCTTACAGCCATCAGATAAATTTAAATGTGAACTCCATACAAGATGAAATTAAAATTATTTTAATTATCTTGAAAGAGGGCATCAGAGGGCAAATACACTAAAACCATTCTCACAGAAAACTAGTCAATCTAATCACACAAGGACCACACCCTTGTCTAACTCAATGAGATTAAGCCATGCCCGAGGGGCAACCTGGGATGGGCGGGTCATGGTGGAGAGATATGACAGGGTGTGGTCTGCTGGAGAAGGGAATGGCAAACTACTTCAGTATTCTTGCCTTGAGAACCCCATGAACAGTATTAAAAGACAAAATGATAGGATACTGAAAGAGAAGCTCGCCAGGTCAGTAGGGGCCCAATATGCTACTAGAGATCAGCGGAGAAATAACTCCAGAAAGAATGAAAGGATGGAGCCAAAACAAAAAGAATACCCAGCTGTGGATGTGTCTGGTGATAGAAGCAAAGTCCGATGCTGTAAAGAGCAATACTGCATAGGAACCTGGAATGTCAGGTCCATGAATCAAGGCAAATTGGAAGTGGTCAAACAAGAGATGGCAAGAGTGAATGTTGACATTCTAGGAATTAGCGAACTAAAATGGACTGGAATGGGTGAGTTTAACTCGGATGACCATTATATCTACTACTGTGGGCAGGAATCCCTCAGAAGAAATGGAGTGGCCATCATGGTCAACAAAAGAGTCCGAAATGCAGTACTTGGATGCAATCTCAAAAATGACAGAATGATCTCTGTTCGTTTCCAAGGCAAACCATTCAATGTCACAGTAATCCAAATCTATGCCCCAACCAGTAACGCCGAAGAAGCTGAAGTTGAAAGGTTCTATGAAGACCTACAAGACCTTTTAGAACTAACACCCAAAAAAGATGTCCTTTTCATTATAGGGGACTGGAATGCAAAAGTAGGAAGTCAAGAAACACCTGGAGTAACAGGCAAATTTGGCCTTGGAATACGGAATGAAGCAGGGCAAAGACTAATAGAGTTTTGCCAAGAAAATGCACTGGTCATAGCAAATACCCTCTTCCAACAACACAAGAGAAGACTCTATACATGGACATCACCAGATAGTCAACACCGAAATCAGATCGATTATATTCTTTGCAGCCAAAGATGGAGAAGCTCTATACAATCAGCAAAAACAAGACCAGGAGCTGACTGTGGCTCGGACCATGAATTCCTTATTGCCAAATTCAGACTGAAATTGAAGAAAGTAGGGAAAACCACTAGACCATTCAGGTATGACCTAAATCAAATCCCTTATGATTATACAGTGGAAGTGAGAAATAGATTTAACGGCCTAGATCTGATAGATAGAGTGCCTGATGAACTATGGAATGAGGTTCGTGACATTGTACAGGAGACAGGGATCAAGACCATCCCCATGGAAAAGAAATGCAAAAAAGCAAAATGGCTGTCTGGGGAGGCCTTACAAATAGCTGTGAAAAGAAGAGAAGCGAAAAGCAAAGGAGAAAAGGAAAGATATAAACATCTGAATGCAGAGTTCCAAAGAAGAGCAAGGAGAGATAAGAAAGCCTTCCTCAGTGATCAATGCAAAGAAATAGAGGAAAACAACAGAATGGGAAAGACTAGGGATCTCTTCAAGAAAATCAGAGATACCAAAGGAACATTTCATGCAAAAATGGGCACGATAAAGGACAGAGATGGTGTGGACCTAACAGAAGCAGAAGATATTAAGAAGAGGTGGCAAGAATACACAGAAGAACTGTATAAAAAAGAGCTTCAAGACCTAGATAATCATGATGATGTGATCACTGACCTAGAGCCAGACATCTTGGAATGTGAAGTCAAATGGGCCTTAGAAAGCATCACTACGAACAAAGCTAGTGGAGGTGATGGAATTCCAGTGGAGCTATTCCAAGTCCTGAATGATGATGCTGTGAAAGTGCTACACTCAATATGCCAGCAAATTTGGAAAACTCAGCAGTGGCCACAAGATTGGAAAAGGTCAGTTTTCATCCCAATCCCAAAGAAAGGCAATGCCAAGGAATGCTCAAACTACCGAACAATTGCACTCATCTCACACGCTAGTAAAGTAATGCTCAAAATTCTCCAAGCCAGGCTTCAGCAATATGTGAACCGTGAACTTCCTGATGTTCAAGCTGGTTTTAGAAAAGGCAGAGGAACCAGAGATCAAATTGCCAACATCCGCTGGATCATGGAAAAAGCAAGAGAGTTCCAGAAAAACATCTATTTCTGCTTTATTGACTATGCCAAAGCCTTTGACTGTGTGGATCACAATAAACTATGGAAAATTCTGAAAGAGATGGGAATACCAGACCACCTGATCTGCCTCTTAAGAAATCTGTATGCAGGTCAGGAAGCAACAGTTAGAACTGGTCATGGAACAACAGACTGGTTCCAAATAGGAAAAGGAGTACGTCAAGGCTGCATATTGTCACCATGTTTATTTAACTTATATGCAGAGTACATCATGAGAAATGCTGGACTGGAAGAAATACAAGTTGGAATCAAGATTGCCGGGAGAAATATCAATAACCTCAGATATGCAGATGACACCACTCTTATGGCAGAAAGTGAAGAGGAACTAAAAAGCCTCTTGATGAAAGTGAAAGTGGAGAGTGAAAAGGTTGGCTTAAAGCTCAACATTCAGAAAACAAAGATCATGGCATCTGGTCCCATCACTGCATGGGAAATAGATGGGGAAACAGTGGAAACAGTGTCAGACTTTGTTTTTCTGGGCTCCAAAATCACTGCAGATGGTGACTGCAGCCATGAAATTAAAAGACGCTTGCTCCTTGGAAGGAAAGTTATGACCAACCTAGATAGCATATTCAAAAGCAGAGACATTACTTTGCCAACAAAGGTTCGCCTAGTCAAGGCTATGGTGTTTCCTGTGGTCATGTATGGATGTGAGAGCTGGACTGTGAAGAAGGCTGAGCGCCGAAGAATTGATGCTTTTGAACTGTGGTGTTGGAGAAGACTCTTGAGAGTCCCTTGGACTGCAAGAAGATCCAACCAGTCCATTCTGAAGGAGATCAATCCTGGAATTTCTTTGGAAGGTATGATGCTAAAGCTGAAACTCCAGTATTTTGGTCACCTCATGTGAAGAGTTGACTCGTTGGAGAAGACTCTGATGCTGGGAGGGATTGAGGGCAGGAGGAGAAGGGGACGACAGAGGATGAGATGGCTGGATGGCATCACTGACTCGATGGATGTGAGTCTGAGTGACCTCCGGGAGCTGGTGATGGACAGGGAGGCCTGGCGTGCTGCGGTTCATGGGCTCGCAAAGAGTCGGACACGACTGAGCGACTGATCTGAAGTTTGATAAATGCACTGCTATTGATGACTATTTTAAGTAACTAAAAATTTGAGAATCCATAGTGTTACATGAAAAAAAGGGGTAAAATGGGAGAAAAAAGTGAAGATCTTCTTTTAAGAAAACTGCTAATTAATATAAAATGGTGAAAACCCTGAGTTTCACAATGGTGTGTTTCAAATAATTCCTTCAGGAAATATTAATGTCTCAGGGAACCATTGTTAAGGATGGTAATTGGCCCCTTTCTTCCTAAGATGAATGCCAATATATTTAGATGTGAAGCTATATGTTTCAGAATTGTGTTTTCAAATGTACATCATGTGGGTGTTGTGTGTATGTGTGTGTGTGGTGTGTGTGTGGGTGTGTGTGTGTGGGTGTGTGTGTGTGCGCGCACGCGTGCATGAAGGAGAGAGGACAAATATGGCCAGTTCTCAGAAGTTTTCTTTTATCTGCTTGGTAGTATTTTTTCAGCATTTATTTATGTTTGAAAATGTTCTCTATATAGGAGAAAGTTAGACTCAGGGATCTTATGTCACTTGAAAAAAAAAAAAAAAGGAAAAACCTCTTTATATTGAAAAGACACTATAAAACCAAGCTGATTAAAATGTAGAGATAATGCAGTATATTAACATATATATTCCTGACCAGAGTCCTGGTCAGGAAGATGATAGACTGATTAGATAAACAGATGATAGATGCAATGATAGAAAGATGAATGATAGGTGGAAATAGATAGATGATAGACATAATTGATAGATATAGATGATAGATAGATATAGATGACACATGCATACATACATACATGATAGAAAGATAGATCAGATCAGATCAGTCGCTCAGTCGTGTCCAACTCTTTGCGATCCCATGAACTGCAACACGCCAGGCCTCCCTGTCCATCACCAGCTCTCGGAGGTCACTCAGACTCACATCCATCGAGTCAGTGATGCTATCCAGCCATCTCATCCTCTGTCGTCCCCTTCTCCTCCTGCCCCCAATCCCTCCCAGCATCAGAGTCTTCTCCAATGAGTCAACTCTTCGCATGAGGTGGCCAAAATACTGGAGTTTCAGCTTTAGCATCATTCCTTCCAAAGAAATCCCAGGGCTGATCTCCTTCAGAATGGACTGGTTGGATCTTCTTGCAGTCCAAGGGACTCTCAAGAGTCTTCTCCAACACCACAGTTCAAAAGCATCAATTCTTTGGTGCTCAGCCTTCTTCACAGTTCAGTTCTCACATCCATACATGACCACAGGAAAGACCATAGCCTAGGCGGGTGAATACATTTTTAGACAGATAATTTAAAAATGTAGACCCACATCACATGGAAATAATTAAGAAGGAATTTTCTTGTTTATTTAAGCATGTTGTCATCAATAATAAGTAGTTCGGCGACCATCCCCAAACTGTATTATACTGTGAACCTAGGCTATTTATAAAATATTGTGGGTTGATTTAATATTTTTAAGTTATTTAAATATTTAATATTTAAAATATTAAAATAAAAATATCTCACAATAGTTTAACCCCCATGCAAAAAGCATTTCTCGAAGAGTAGCTTTCAACAACAAATATTCATTTCTACTCTAAACTAGAAATTCATAGGTTGTGTAAGTGACAAAGCAACAGCTGTTTTCTGTTGTGGAGCTAATAAATGACATAGTATTTTTTTTCCCTCAGAAGTGTTTTAGTTTAGGTAGCTTATTTTTACAACTTCAAGGGAGTGTAAACGTCACTGAATGTCTTGGGGAACATTAATAAAATGTGATGACAACAGCTTTTCATACTAGAAACACTTATCACAGCGGGCCTGACTTCTGAGTAATCAGGAGATGCCAAAAAAGATGATGCTGAACAGAGCTGAAAGCTGTGCAGATTCCCATCATTCTGCACTCTTAGAAGCCTCTGAGCTGAGCCCTCTGGAGCAGTCTCCAAAATGCAGCAGGTAATACATCAAATGTAAATGCTATTTTAGGCAAAGCCTAAATAAGTCTTTGCTATAAGCCTATGAGTAAGTCTACACATTCCAATCCTGTCCCCAGGACAAGTCTGCAGACACAGAAATAATTATGCATTTTCCCAAATTCCCTGCCTTCACGTCCTCTTTCTTCCACTTTCCACATAAAATAGTTTTTTAAAAGAAGTAACTTTTGTGGGTACTTAATGTTTATCTTGTTTTGATAATTAATGCAATCAAACTAGTTGAGTGGGGTATGTACATCTCTTGAAATTTTTAATGAAATCTATTTTGAATGAATCAGAAGTGTATTTTGTCATTTCTGTTACTTTTTATCAGATAATTCTAGGAGCCATTCAGGAATATGTTTATTTAAATTCATAGCAGATTTTTTAAAGAAGTTATCTAATTATTGCAACTCATTAAAAAATCCTCATCTGAAATTATATTTAATAATAAATTCATCTAATGCCTGAAGAACAAGAAATAATTTCCTACTATTTTTTAAGAATGTGATCTGATTGTAGCCCCTGCATTGGGTTTTTGAGTGACCTGGCCACAATTTTAAGTTAATTTGTCACTGTTAGCTTATCTATCTGTGATACAGATATATTTGTTAAGCATCTCTGATCCAACAAAAGTGTCGATAAACCTGGATTAATTTCTAACAGCATGAATTGCTATAGGAAGAATCTTACACATTTCATGGAGTCCTTGCATCTCTGACTCCACATTTTGAAATCCTATGGAGTTTTTTCTCCTGGACAAAATCCCAAGCTTGTAGCTGTGTTTTCCCTTTATTTTTCCAATAATCCAAACACACTGAGTATTTCATGCAGTGACAGCTTTTCTGGAGGCTTGAGGGCTGCCTGGATAAGAGTACATCACACCTCTCCTCTCCACCCATCTGACCCTCAACTCGTTGCCTCAGTGTGTTCCTCCAACACTTGTTCTGCTCGTGTGTGATGCTCCAGGGATACAGAGGTCCCTGAGAAAGCTGGTCCAGCCTCAGACCCTGACAGCCTCTCTGAGGGGAAACAATGATGACAGGTCTGCCCACCTTTCTTAACCCTGCTGGAATTCTCTTTGTGCACTTGTTTCATGCTGCTGCTACTGCTAAGTCACTTCAGTCGTGTCTGACTCTGTGTGACCCCATAGATGGCAGCCCACCAGGCTCCCCCGTCCCTGGGATTCTCCAGGCAAGAGTACTGGAGTGGGTTGCCATTGCCTTCTCCAATGCATGCAAGTGAAAAGTGAAAAGTGAAAATGAAGTCACTTAGTCATGTCTGACTCTTAGTGACCCCCATGGAGCAGCCTACCAGGCTCCTCCGCCCATGGGATTTTCCAGGCAAGAGTATTGGAGTGGGATGCCATTGCCTTCTCCACTTGTCTCATAATTTTACATAAAAATAAAAATGGTTTTGATACCTCCAAAGGGATTTGCCCTAAAAAATTCACTAAAAAAGCTAAGAAAAAAATTCATAAAGTTACTTTTTTTTCCCTTTTCTTATTCCACATAGGTACAGGTGAAGGTATTTGTGAGTTCAGAATCATTATTTTGTAGGGTCTGTAGTACAGTTTCTAATACCAGGCCTAGATGGTTATGCTGGGTCTCCATTCCAGCCTTGGCACTTAATAGGTCCATGTGTTTGGGGAAAGTCCTTTCTGAGGCTTTGATTTTTCTTCTATAAAATCTGAATAAGAGAATACCATCTCACAGGGCCGCTGTAAGGATTAGGTTAATTACAGAGTCATAAACACTTGCAGATGTATCCAGAAAACACCAAGCTTTACAGACATGCTAACTCAAGTTTGAGGGGGTCATAAACTAGCCCTCAGATTCATTAAACTCAGTGGCTGATGAAAAAATTATTGAATTTGGTGTCTTCCTTAAAGTGTTGTTGCTTTGCTTAATCTCTTGGAAGTATACATGGTCTCACCCACTGATTTTGTTTTACTTTTTTCTTTCCAATAGAAATTAGGGCATAAATACCCCTCATTTATTTTTTAACTTTTTATTCTGTATTGGTGTATAGCAGATTAATGCTATTGGGATAGTTTCAAATGCACAGCAAAGGGACTTAAACATATGCATGGGTTTTGTTTTTCTTTCCAGTAGAAATTAGAGAATAAATATCTCCCATTTACTTTTTAACTTTTTATTTTGTATTGGAGTACAGTAGATTAACTATTTATGATAGTTTCCCGTGAACAGCAAAGGGACTCAGCTATGCATACACATGTATCCACTCTCTCCTAAACTCCCCTCCCATCCAGACTGCCCCATGACATTGAGCAGAGTTCTCTGTGCTGTAGAGTAGGTCCTTGTTGGTTCTCCATTTTAAATATAGCAGTGTGTACCTGTCCTTCCCTTATTCCCCAGAATCTTAAGAAATCACTGAAGATGTTGAGTGAGTGAGACTATGTCTGAATCTGCTGTTTTCATAATTTTATTTATGTTTTATATGGAGTCCATATCCCAGCTGTAAAATCCAGGTGTTTCTTTCCGGCTATCTCTGGACAATCCCCATGAGCTATCTCAAAGACAGCTTGCTTTCAGCATTTACCGTGTGGAGCTAATGGTCTTTCCTGCACATAGCTGCTCTATCTCCAGCCTTCTATATTTTGGTGAACGTACTGTCAATTTCCTTGCTCAAAGGAAAAAATGAAGAAGTCATCTGAAATAATGCTCCTTTCCTTTCCCCCAAATCTAGATGTTTCACTATTGTAATTTTGCCAGTCATCTTACTGGGAAAATGTTCATGAAACTGGCCAGTAGGATTGCAAAATAGGAATGATTTGGAATTTGAATGGTTAAATAGAACATCTCTATCTGTGCTGTTTAGGTGTATGTAATGACGCCAGACGCGCACACAGCAGTTCATCATCAACACAATCAGGAGAGTGAATTCAAGTGGATCCTGCAAGTACAAGCCAGGTCTATGAGCCAGTGATTCTGACTTTCAGGACACTGCTCTCTATTTATTGTCTGGTAACTCCCAACCCATTTACAGGAGCTCACTATAGATAGTTGCCAAAAAAAAAAATGGTTTACAGATGGTTCTCCAAGACAAATTTGAATCACCAGAAAGTGTTTTGTTTTGGCCTGGTATCCCCGTAAGTCTTGCCCTGGAGACAGAGGGGAAGAAGACGTCTCTTTAATTTGGCAGAGTTTTAAGTACTGCATCTCTTTTCAAGTTTACTATGGAAAGTCCTAATCTCCTCATTCATCCCACATCTCTGCCCTGGAAACAGGTTCACCTGTACCATTTTTCTAGACTCCATGTATATGTGTTAATATACATTTGTTTTTCTCTTTCTGAATTACTTCACTCTGTCTGACTCTAGGTCCATCCACGTCTCCACAAATGACCCAATTTTGTTCCTTTTTATGACTGAGTAATATTCCATTAGCTATATGTACCACATCTTCTTGATCCATTCATCTGTCAATGGACATTTAGGTTGCTTCCATATCCTGGCTATTGTAAATAGTGCTGCGGTGAGGAGTCCAGGATGTGTCCTTTTGAATTATGATTTTCTCAAGGTATATATGCCCAGCAGTGGGATTATTGGGATTGTTGGATCATATGGCGATTCTATTTTTAGACTTTTAGGAACCTCCTTACTATTTTCCATGTAGCTGTATCAATTCACATTGATACCAACACTGCAAGGTGGTTCTCTTTTCTCCACACCCATGCTCTGGGATGACCTAGATGGTCAGGATGGATTGGAGAAGAGAGAAACGTCCAAGAGGGAGGGAATATATGTGTACATATTTAATGATTCACTTCGTTGTACAGCAGAAACCAACACAACGTTGCAAAGCAATTATATGCCAATAAAAAATTAGTATTAAAAAACAGAGATCACCATCCATATTTCTGAGGCTTGAATTGGAATATTAACAATACATTTTAGAGAGGCACTGATTTTTGTGTTCTCCAAATAATTGTTTATCTGCCAACTATCTGAATGGCATCACAAGGCCTTTCCTAAGATTAAGCAACTTCAGAGCACTTTTTCAGTAAGATACATTTCATTTCCTCCCTCAGTTAATAGCTGCCTGTGGAACTAAACATGATCATTGTAGCATAAAATCCTAGAATTTCAGTATTTGAATGGAACTTTTAAGTCACTAACTCCAAATATTATCTGATGCTTGAATTTCCTATTATTTCTAGCTTTTTATTCCCTTGAGTACTAAATATAAGTTTTCTACTGAATGATAAATAAATAAATTATGAATAAAGCATTTCTTCATTAATCATGCTAAAAATAGTGGCAAACATTGCAGATATTGTTGAGTTGGAGCTTAGTCACAAACACTGACACTTAATATTTAGCTTCTTAAATATTTCCTTATGATGTCAAGCAAAACTTTTAGAAATCAAATTTATACGCATCTAATCTTCAGCTATTTTGATGGAAATGATGAGCAGATGACACCACCTTTATGGCTGAAAGCGAAGAACTAAAGAGCCTCTTGATGAAATTGAAAGAAGAGAGTGAAAAAGTTGGCTTAAAACTCAACATTCAGAAAACGAAAATCATGGCATCTGGTCCCATCACTTCATGGGAAATAGATAGAGAAACAATGGAAACAGTGACAGCCTTTATCTTTTGGGGCTCCAAAATTACTGCAGATGGTGGTTGCACTCATGAAATTAAAAGACGCTTACTCCTTGGAAGAAAAATTATGACCAACCTAGACAGCATATTAAAAAGCAGAGACATTACTTTGCCAACAAAGGCCCATCTAGTCAAGGCTATGATTTTTCCAGTAGTCATGTATGGATATGAGAGTTGGACTATAAAGAAAGCTGAGCACCAAAGAATTGATGCTTTTGAACTGTGGTGTTGGAGAAGACTCTTGAGAGTCCCTTGGACTGCAAGGAGATCCAACCAGTCCATCCTAAAGGAAATGAGTCCTGAATATTCATTGGAAGGACTGATGTTGAAGCTGAAACTCCATTATTTTGGCCACCTGATGCGAAGAACTGACTCATTGGAAAAGACCTAGATGCTGGGAAAAATTGAAGGCAGGAGGAGAAGGGGACAACAGAGGATGAGATGGTTGAATGGCATCACCAACTCAATGGACATGAGTTTGAGCAAACTCTGGGAGTTTGCAATGCACAGGGAAGCCTGGGCTCGCTACAGTCCATGGGGTCATAAATAGTCGAACACGACTGAGCAACTGAATTGAACTGAGCTGATGTTAAAAAAAAAAAAAAAAACACCACTCGTTTTATTTTTTTACTTTTTAAAATCAAGAGATTCAGCATCTTTTAAAAAAGTATTCATTGAATTTGTTCCAGCATTGCCTCTGTTTTATGTTTTTGGCTGTGAGGCATGTTGCTCCCAGAGCAGGGATCGAACCTACACCCCTTGCATTGGAAGGCAAAGTCTTAACCACCGGACTGCCAGGGAAGTTTCTAAAGCACTCTTATTTTAAGATTTGATAATTTAGCAGTGAATCAATAAACTATTTGGCAAATCTGTTATAAAAATCACATAAATATACCAATATACAACATATCTAAATATATGTCTCCAAGAAGGAAAAAAAGGTGAGAAATTTACCCTGAAATCTGACTAAAGAAAGGCATGTAGTAATGAATCTGTTTAAAAGTCAAAATTTTTCCATATTTTTTTAAGTTACCTGATTTTAAATCTCTGTATAGACTCTTAAGGAGCTTCCCTGGTGACTCAGAGAGGAACGAATCTGTCTGCAATGCAGGAGACCTGGGTTCGACCCCTGGGTCGGGATGATCCCCTGGGGAAGGGAATGGCAGCCCAGTTCAGTATTGTTTCCTGGAGAATTCCATGCAGAGAGGAGCCTAGACTCTTTAATTTGTTTGAACAAAGCAACCAATTCTTTTTCCTTATGCATATTAAAGAAACATGGTATATTAAAGAAAGGGAAAGTCTTCTTGAAGTCAAGTCTACCATGGATTCTTTATTGATTGTCTTTTTGTAATTTTAACATCAAAGACCATTTCTAGGCTCAAGTTTAGAAAGGTCAGGCTCTCTGTTCCTGAATTCCTCTTATATCTCAACAGCTATTGGCGCAAGTGATAATGTCTGAGGCAAACTGAAGGAAGTCACTACAGTTAGATACATGGAAGAAAGTAAATTAAGATGATAGTATTATTATCTGCATCAGAAGAATAGGGAATTTGTCCAGCCATCTTTCTGTTGCTCACTGGGAAGAAGAAATAATCTCAATAGGGAAAAATACTAGACAGACCAAGAAAGGCAGGCATGGCAGGATCTGCTCCCTCTTTGCCCAGCAATCAATGCAACCTCCTTTGTTAATAGTGTCCCCGCATCAAACAACGTAGTGACATGACACAATAGCTACTTTATCCCCTTCCAGAGATGAGATTACTGGGTGATGTGTGTTTCTCTTAGTTCCAAAACGGGCCTCTTGTGATCTGAAACTCTGTGGCTAAAGAATGAGCATAACTATTTCAAAAATACCTACTATCACGTAATGGATAGTAAACAAAATAACTGCCATGAAAACTGCCAGTTGGGAAAGGCACATGGAGGAGGAAATAACACATTGTGTAGCTGGAACTTGCTGGAAAATGATAGCAAAGATTTGATGTCATCTTTTGCAATCAAGTGGTCTCTTTTGTAACCAATTTGTCTGTCCCAGATTCTGTGGCTTGCATGACTATCTCCCTTGCTGATTATCTTCCATGTCCACAACTGAGAGGTAAACTGGGCTGCTTTTCTCCTTCGTGGAACACACTATATAAGAAACTCGACTCCTGTCCAGGCAGGTTTGGAGGATTCGAGGATTTATCTGGGAGGATGAGCAATCACAGACTTTTGTTTTACATTGCTGAGGTTTCTGGGATCCTGCTGCTGCTGCTGCTGCTAAGTCGCTTCAGTCGTGTCCGACTCTGTGCGACCCCACAGACAGAAGCCCACCAGGCTCCCCTGTCCCTGGGATTCTCCAGGCAAGAATGGCTCCTCAAAGTCATTGTCTAGAGCAGAGATTGGCAAACCACAGCCTTTGGGCCAAATCTATGCCACTGCCTGCTTTTATATGGCCTGCTATCAGGGAATGCTTTTTCAGTGTTAAACTTTTTTAGATCAAAAGAAAAATAATAATTCCTCACATGTAAAAATCATAGAAAAGTCAAATTCCAGTTCCCATAAATAACATTTTATTGGAACACAGTCAACTTCTCTAGAAAAAAGCTCTTAAAAATTATTTGGAACTGAGATTTCACTACAATGCCTGGTTATAAATTTAATATTTATAAAATCAATAACCTCTATGAGAAACAGAAACTTGGAAGATATTAGAGCATGAAGCTCCAATTTATAGAAACATTCAGAAAGATGTAATACCTAGGAATAAAATGAAATGAAACCTATAGATCTATACAGGGAAAACCACAAAATGCTTTTTAGGAACCAGAAGAAAAGTTAAAAAATGTGAAAAATATTCACAACATATGATAAAATAATTAATATAAAAGAGTTCTTATAATTCTCCATGTGAAAGACTCCAAGTATTGTTATAAAAATGACATTCACCCCCAAGATAATAAATATGTAAAAATATGTGCAGATCAGATCAGATCAGTCGCTCAGTCATGTCCGACTCTTTGCAGCATGCCAGGCCTCCCTGTCCATCACCAACTCCCACAGTTCACTCAGACTCACGTCCATTGAGTCAGTGATGCCATCCAGCCATCTCATCCTCTGTCGTCCCCTTCTCCTCTTGCCCCCAATCCCTTCCAGGATCAGAGTCTTCTCCAATGAGTCAACTCTTCGCATGAGGTGGCCAAAATTATGCGCAATTATACTAATAAAAATCTTCACATACTGAATTTTCATAGATCAACATTTTTATTATAACCCTCAAAAGAGTACAAAACTGTGTTCCAATGCACTGCTGGTTCTTGGATATGACCTGAAATAAATACAACTTCACTGAAGGAAATGTAGCATCTACCATAATTCCAAGACACATTCCAGAAAAAAAAAAAAAGGTGTTTATTTCTAGAAATCTGCTCTAAATATATACGCATGCAACAGCACAAATATAAAGTGGGTTTTTTTTTTTTTTTTTTGCCAAATTGTTTGTGATAAAAACAACCAGAAGCCATTGAAACATCTATCCACATACCACTGGATAAATAAAGCATGTCATGAGCACAACAGTATTTAAAAGAAGTCAGACCACTGGTGCATGAGGTCATGAGGCAGTGTGTAGGTTGGGGTGTGTGTGTCTGTGCAAGGCAGAATAATTCTGAAGAGTGCCTCAGAATGGTGTCATTGGTGAGGTACTGGAATAGCTTAGCCTGTGTCCTTGGGTAGCCATTTGCAGTGCTAGAAAAATTTGATTTTAAAATCCTCAACCAAAAGCATTGTAGTTCCCATATTCAGATTATCCTCCATATTGAATTGTAAAATTTTAGGGTTCCAGTTATTCATTATCTGTAAATTAGAGTGTCCAAAATTATTTCTAAAGAGAAATCTGGTTATAGATTGATTCCTATATGTTAACTTTAATAAGAGTGTATTACTCTTGGAACCAGGTTCATTGTTATGTAGGAAAAATCATATTGGCTGCTCATTAAAAGCAGAACATGGGTGCGTGCTGAGTTGCTTCAGTCCTGTCCAACTCCTTGCAACCTATGGACTGTAGCCTGCCCCACTCTTCTATCTGTAGAATTTCTCAGGCAGAAATACTGAACTGGGTTGCCATGCCCTCCTCAGGGGATCTTCCCAACCCAGATATCAAACCCATGCGTCCTGCGGCTCCTGCATTGAAGGTGATTCTTTACCGCTGACCCACCGGGGGAACCCTAATAAAAGCAGACATTTGGAGTCAAACAGACTCGATTCTAATTCTGCCTCTGCGTCTTCTAGATATGAAACCAATGTCATTGTCATACCTATTAGAATCAGTCTTTTCACATATAACTTGAAAACATAGAACTTAGCCTCACAGACCTGCTGCAAAGGAGTCAGTAATACAGTACATGTACATTACTCATCATGGTATCCAACACTTATGAATATCCAACCAATCATGTCATTACTATTACTCATTGCATTTTTTTCACCTAGTTTTGAACTCAGACAACTAGACGTCAAGAACTTGAAAAACAATAAGCATCTTGTGCTCATCTCTGCCAATCAGCTTTCAGTAACTCAGCTCAAAAAGGCATCATTGGAAGATTGCTTCCAATATCTGTATCTTATTTATTCCTTGAAATATGCAACAGAGGTGAGGAAGGACCTGGACCAGAAAAGCAAGGAAACTGGCTAGGACGTCCTGCTACATCTACTTTAACCGATATAGTGTATTTTGATTTGCTTATATATTGAAATTAATTTTATTTGAAAAAAATGTTCTTTTAGTAAAAGTGCAAAAGTTCAAAAAAAACCTCCCCATTCTTCTCTCTTGATTAAATCAGAGAAAGAAAAGGATGGCTGCATAAGCATTTGTATCTCTTGAACTTATTTCATAGACCTACATCAAGACAGTCTCTAAAAACAGATGTTCAACTTCACTAAATGTTGTATAATTTATGAGGGTCTTTAAAAGAAATGCTATCTTGTCTCACGATGGAAATAGGCTTATATTAAAGGATGCTATAAAATCAGATGTTTCCAAATGAGGAGTAACTACGGAACTCCTGGGTTATAGACACAGTGACCAGTGTAATGGACACCACTTCCTTCTCCACCTTGGCTTCTAGAATGCTGGAGGCCAGCTTTGCGGCCCTGTCATAGCAGATGGGAAAGGTTCTTAAGCATTGATTTTTGTATTAGTTTCATTTTGGGATCCATTTTATGAGTCCCTGACTTTGTAGTCCTCTTCTCTTTCCCACCTACTTCTATTCTAAGACACCCTAATGCATTTTATGTATCTATTGTTTCAACAAATATTTATTGATCTTCTACTAATGGGCCAAGAACTAGGATGAACAGGAGAAGCAGAGTGGATTACAGTACATGACCTTGCCAACTGGAAAGTTATATTCAGTGCAGGCTTCCTTTAAAAGGCAATACACTAATTAATTACCTAATCAAAAACGATCCTGGTGGACAGACCAGGTAAACCCACGTCCAGAATAAGTGTCCACTCCAGTGAGGAAGAACCATAATGTCTCCATGATGGAAAAGGTCCAAAATAATCAACCTGCCAACCAGAAGACACATCCAGGAAGTGGAGCCTGGCAGGCTTTAAGCCTAGTGTATTCGCTGGCAGACAGGCACTTAGGGCTGGCAGTGGTCGCATTAACTTTGCGGATGGCAAACCCACGTGATTCAGTGAACGCTTCACCTTCATTTCAAGCACCTGGCCAACCTTGTTTGTAAACCTGTCACAAAAGCTTGCCTGTGGAAGGATGGTGACTCATAGCCACAGGACAGACCTGCCCACCAGATGTATATGAACCTGAGCCCACTCTCTTCCTGGCTGCTAGGAAATTCACTTATAGACTTAGAGGGGTTCCATTGTAAGTGATGATTTTTCTTTTTTTAATCTCTTGCTGCTTTAAGTATTTTCTCTTTGCTTTTGATTTCAGAGTTTTATCATAATATGTTTTGCAAAAGATCTTTCTAGGTTTAACTTCTTTGGAGACCTGTCGAGTTTCATAAATTTGGATGTCCCAGTCTCTCCCCAATTTGGAAAGTTCTCAGTCATTATTTCTTTCAACAGCTTTTTGCTACTTTCTCGCTCTCTTCTCTTTCTAGGACTCCAGTGATAGCCAGATGGTCTCTTTAAACAGTATCCCACAGTTCATAGAGGCTTTCCTCAGTATTTTTTCTTTTTTTTTTGCTTTGTTCTCTTCTGACTTAGTAACTTCAAATGACCTGTCTTCTGCCTCACAGATTACTTATTCTAAGTTGATGTTCCCTAGTGCATTTTCATTTCATTCATGATATTATTTCAGCCTTAGAATTTCTATGTTTTTTAATGATTTCTCTACGGTAAACTTCTTTTGTTCATGTGTTGTTTTTTCCTGAATGCACTTGAATTGCCTTTCTGGGGTTTTGGTAGCTCCCTGTGTTTCCCTAAAGCAATTGCAGTTAGCCCTTGAACAAGAGGGTTTGGCGTAAGTGGTCCCACTCACATAGGAGTTTGTTTTTGTTTTGTTTTTTTTAAATAAACACATGCATCAGTTCTACGTGATCTGTGGTTGGACAGCTCTGTGGATGCAGATTTGTGGAGTTAATGGTATATGTGGATTTTCTCCTGCCCTGCATCGTTCAAAGGTCAGCTGTATTTTGAGTTCTTCATCAAGGAATTTGGAGATCTCCATTTTTTTAAAGAGCTGGTGCTGGAAAATTCTTATGTTCCTTCAGTGATGTCACATTTCCTTGATTTTTCATGTTCCTTGAAATCTCGTGTTGCTATCTTTGCCTATGAAGAAGTCTTGCAGTCCTCCAGTCTTTACTGGCTGCTTCTAGGGTGGAAACTTCTATCAGCCCTCTAGGGAGCATTGAGCTTTCTCAGAACATAGATGGATACACCTGCCTCACACTTCTTTTTCCCCTTTTGGTGGAAATTCTTAAAATCATGTGCCATCTCTCCATCCTGAAAAGTTAGGCCAGGTATGGGCAGTCTGCTCTATGTTCTCCCCAGGGTGGTGTTGTTGATTTCACTTGTGTGTCTGCATGCTCAGTAGCTCAGTCACATCCAACTCTTTGTGACCCCATGAACTGTAGCTCATCAGGCTCCTCTGTCCATGGGATTTCCCAAGCAAGAATACTGGAGTGAGTTGCCAATTCCTTCTCCAGGGGACCTTCCAGATCCAAGGATTAAGTCCATGTCTCCTGTGTCATCTGTATGCAGGTGAATTCTCTACCACGGAGCCATCTGGAAAACCCCCTCAAGTTCATGTGTTTTTTCCTGGTCCTGAAGAACTGGACCAGCTTTCTGCATGTGCTCACTGGCCACCTGCAAAGTCTCACTCTTGCTACGGTCACTAGTGTTTGTGGGGCCACGGCCACATGGTTGGGGTCAGTGGAGGTGAGGTGCCCAGAGCACTGGCCATGCCCATGGGCCAGTTAGGGGACCCGCAGGCAGGATGATCCAGCAGTTCATTGACAGGCTTCCTGATGGGGTCTGCAGAGCCTTTAGCAGGATCTGTGTTCCTGTGATGCCCTAAAAGGGAGACACTGGTGAAGGAACAGGTGAAGCTGTTCCTCTCACCCTCTTCAAAGCCTCATCCTGGATCTTTTCTGCTCCAGCGCTGTGCTAGGACTTCTCCATTGGACTCTCATTTTCCACAAAGCTTCTCAGGTATGAGGATGATTGAATCACTACTCTTTGCCAGAGAAGATGTTTGAAGACTAATATTCCACCATGTTGATGATGTCACTTTTATCTGTATTTTCTAATAAAGCAAACTGAAGGGTATTATCTGTGATACAAACCACACATGGTTTATATTTTCATAATTGGTTCTTTGATTTGGTTCTTATTAATTATATATGATGGGCTTCTCAGGAGGTGCTAGTGTAAAGAAACTGCCTGCCAATGCAGGAGAGGTAAGAAACACTTTTGATCCTTGGGTCAGGAAGATCCCTTGCAGGAGAGCATGGGAAACCACTCCAGTATTCTTGTCTGGAGAATCCCACGAACAGAGGAGCCTGGCGGGCTACAGTCCACAGGTCTGCAAAGAGTCGGATATGACCAAAGCCACTTCGGATGCATGAACACAATTATATAGGACACTGACTGTTTAAATCTGTTAAAGGCAAGATTTTAAGATATAACTTCATTTTATATAATCTTGAAAAAGAAGCTTTAAAACTTCCTGTACATGTCACACAAAAATAGCAGTAGCCTTGAGCTCTTATTTTAATACTCCACAAAGCTTTTCCACACATCCTATATGGCAGGATCCTATTTTGCAATTAATTAACTGGAATTTTCTATCAGTGTTCTCATATAAACCTCATTCTAGACTCTGTTAACCTTAGTTTGCAAACCAATAAAGATTATAAATGGGCTCAAAAACTTACTGGGCAGACTGTATGAAATATATAAACCTGTACTAGCCTACATTTAACCCCACTCTCTAACTTTGTCAAAAACAATCATTACAAAATCAAAGATTTATACCTCACTTTTAACACATTTTGTCAACTGTTGAGGAAATTTCATCTGTCTCTCCATTTTCCACTGATTTCAATTCCAATAAAAATGCTATTAGATGTTTCCTAATAGCAAGAGATAGTTTGATAAAAATTAGCTAATAGGTGAGATCCATGCATTAAAAGTATTATAAAAGTCATCATTTATCCTCCACAAATTCCATCTTGGACTATTGTTTTAGCTTTAAAAAAATAATATGGAACTAAAACTTCAACTGACTTTTTGAAAATGTCGTGGAAGAAATTAATGCAGATACATTGGGAATAGGTCTCATTTTCCATCCATCCCAATAGGCCAGATCTAACTGGGAATTTCCTATTCATTTCAAAGAGAAATAGCAACCATGATCACTTCTATGTGGCTTTAAATAAGACATGCACATTATTATTAAGAGTCTGAAATCAAAAGGACAGGATCTGAAGTCATGTTTGGGAGCAGGGCTGTGAATAATGGAGCACATAAGCATGCTGAATATTTTTAATTTGATTTCAGGAAAAGGGAAGTCAAGTCAAACTTTGCCAATTAAAAGTAGTCATTTTATTTTTTATGGTGAAGGAAAGAATCTCCAGAATATTCCTACACAACCAGCGTCTTGCCTGACTCATTGAGGCACCAATTACATGTCTTACTGACATGAGGAGCTTTGAATCATTGAAGTCCTGATGTATTTTTAGAAACAAAAAAAATTCCTCAAGGTTTCACAATATTTGTATGTCCTTGGGAAAAAAATGTTCTAGACAGAATTATTAAAAGCACTAAAAATAAATCAAGCCATTGAAAGGACAAAATTTATGGAGAATCAGCAAAATGTTTTTGCTGCGTGGGCTTGGTGTAATGTATATTTGTCCTTGACAACACTGGCAAAACCATTACATAAAAAGTAATTAGGAACTTCAACGGGGAAAATATCTACTAAAAATATTTACTAGAAAAGAAGGATAGGGATTCCACCACAATTAAAACATAGACAGATCATCCTCAACTTATGACGGGGTTACATCTCGATAAACCCATCATGCTTAGTGGCTCAGTTGTGTCCAACTCTTTGTGACTCCAGGGACTGTAGCCCACCAGGCTCCTCTGTCTGTGGAATTCTATAGGTAAGAATACAAGAGTGAGTTGCCATTTTCTTCCTCCAGGGCATCTTCCCGACTCAGGGATTGAACTCCTGTTTCCTATATCTCCTGCATTGGTAGGTGGGTTCTTTATCACTAACACCACCTGGGAAGCCGCAATAAACCCATAGTAGGTTGAAAAAACTGTAAGTCAAAAAATTCATTTACTACACCTAACCTACCAAACATCAAAGCTTAGCCTGCTGCTGCTAAGTCACTCCAGTCGTGTCCGACTCTATGCAACCCCATAGACAGCAGCCTACCAGGCTCCTCCATCCATGGGATTTTCCAGGCAAGAGCACTGGAGTGGGGTGCCATTGCCTTCTCCAAAGCTTAGCCTGGCCACCTTAAAAGCACTCAGAATAGTTGCATTAGGCTATAGTTGGGCAAAATCATCTAACACAAAGATGTCAATCATAAAAGAAATCAACGCTGCATATTCATTGGAAGGGCTGATGCTGAAGCTGAAGCTCTCATACTTTTGGCCACTGGTGCTAAGGAAAGATTGAGGGCAGGAGGAGAAAGTGACGACAGAGGATAAGATGGTTGGATGGCACCACTGACTCAATGGATATGAGTTTGAGCAAACTCTGGGAGATTGTGAAAGACAGGGAGGTGTGGTGTACTGCAGTCCATGGGGTCACAGATGGTTGGATCTGACTTGGAGACTGAATGACATTTTATAATGAAATGTTAAAGATATCCTGTAACTTATTGAGTACTTCGCTGAAAATGAACAGCATAATGGCTGTTACTTGGGTACAGGATGGTTGTAAATGTATCAGTTGTCTACCCTGGTGACCCACCCCGTGGCTGACTGTGGGCTGCAGCTGGATGTCCCCCTAGCATCACGGGAGAAGCTCAGACAGAATATTGTCAGCCTAGGAAAAAAATCAAAATTAAAAAAAAAAAAATTTAGCCACTTGACCAGAACTTCTATTACATAGTTGAACAAAAGCAGTGCTTTATTCTGAGCTTAAATAATAATAAATTTATAATATTATAAACATTGTAGCTCCAGTATTTGTAGGTTTCCCCTATGGTTCAGCTGGTAAGGAATCCACCTGCAATGCAGGAGACCTGGGTTCAATCCCTGGGTTGGGAAGATCCCCATGGAGGAGGGAAAAAGCTACCCACTCCAGTATTCTAGCCTAGAGAATTCCATGGACTGTATAGTCCATGGGGTTGCAAAGAGTCAGACACAACTGAGTGACTCTCACTTTCAAACATTATATGATTTCTTAGTTTGCAAAGACTTACTTTTAAAATCATAAATAGGGGTTTGACTTTTTTTTTTGTATTGAGCTGTCCCGGTGGCTCAGCAGTAAAGAATTTGCCTGTAATGCAGACAGAGGAGACACCGGAGATGCAGGTTCATACCCCAGGTTGGGAAGATGCCCTGGAGAAGGAAGTGACAACCTACTCCTGTAGTCTTGCCTGGAGAACCCCATGGGCAGAGGAGCCTGGCAGGCTACAGTCCATGGGGTTGCAAATAGTCAGACACCACTGAGCAACTAACACACATCATGTGACATGCCTTTCAGTGGCAAGATTTAATTTATTTCCATTGCAAATGTGAGATCGTTTCTTAACATTTTATAAACCCATGAGAACTGCTTAGCCAGAGATGGTTAGCAGGAGCTACAGAGGAAGGTCTTTTATTAAACCAAATCACTTAATTACCTCTCCTAACCTGGGGTCATTATAAGCTAGACAGGCTGCAAATTTAATGAGAAAAAGGGCAAACTTGCTTAGACTATGCATTCAGGTCAGTTTGACAGGTTAAGTTATTCATTTTCATAAAGACTGAAGATTAATAGAATAGGAAGAAAGTGTGATGGGGAAGACAATTCTTCAGCTTTTTCTGCATAGAGTGTTAGAAATGCAATATTATTATGAAAATGTGACTGTTATTATATTCAGAATAACTTATTTGGAATAAGGTGCATTCTCAGAATATTTGACTCACCCATGTACACATGTATATGTTAAAATGTTGTTGTTCAGTCGCTAAGTCTTGTTGGACTCTTTCTGACTCCGTGGGCTCAGGCTCCTCTGTCCATGGAATTTTCCAGGCAAGAATACTGGAGTGGGTTGCCATGCCCTCCTCTTGGGGATCTTCCCGACCCAAGAAATGAACTGGGTTCTCTTCCACTGCAGACAGATTCTTTACCAGCTGAACTATTTTGTGGTCATAGGTATATCTGGCATACATATTTATATGCCAGAAAATGGCCTCGAATCATGATACAGCTCCTACATTTAAGCACTTACTTTGTTTTAAACAAGTCTGGGAAACTATCACAATCTAGAAAAGTCTAAGGAGACATGATGACTAACTGCGTAATGTGATATTCTGGTTGTGAGTCTGGAACAGGTAAAGGAAATTAGGTAAAAACTAAGACAAGTATGGATTTTAGTTAATAATTCTGGATAAATTATGGCTTCAGAATGATGCATTTTTCTGATAAATGTACCATACTCATATAGGTTATTCAGTTCAGTTCAGTCGCTCAGTTGTGTCCGACTCTTTGCAACCCCATGAATCGCAGCACACCAGGCCTCCCTGTCCATCACCAACTCCCGGAGTTCACTGAGACTCACATCCATCGAGTCAGTGATGCCATCCAGCCACCTCATCCTCTGTCGTCCCCTTCTCCTCTTGCCCCCAATACCTCCCAGCATCAGAATCTTTTCCAGTGAGTCAACTCTTCGCATGAGGTGGCCAAAATACTGGAGTTTCAGCTTTAGCATCATTCCTTCCAAAGAAATACCAGGGCTGATCTTCTTCACAATGGATTGGTTGGATGTCCTTGCAGTCCAAGGAACATTCAAGAGTCTTCTCCAACACCACAGTTCAAAAGCATCAATTCTTCAGCTCTCAGTCTTCTTCACAGTCTAACTCTCACATCCATACATGACCACTGGAAAAACCATAGCCTTTGACTAGACAGATCTTTGCTGGCAAGTAATGTCTCTGCTTTTCAATATGCTATCTAGGTTGGTCATAACTTTTCTTCCAAGGAGTAAGCGTCTTTTAATTTCATGGCTGCAGTCACCATCTGCAGTGATTTTGGAGCCCAAAAAAATAAAGTCTGACACTGTTTCCACTGTTTCCCCATCTATTTCCCATCAGGCCTGGCGTGCTCCAATTCATGGGGTCGCAAAGAGTCGGACACGACTGAGCAATTGATCTGATCTGATCTGATGGGACCTGTGTATATGGGAATGCTCTGTACAATCTCTGCAATATTTATGCAAATCTGAAACTACTTTAAAATATATCTATATGCCAATAGCTATTTAAAAGCATTAAATGAATCGGCCAATTTCTTTAAAAATTAGCATAATAAATGCTGCAACACATCAGTGATAAATAATTAAATTATTAGAAAGATTTTGTCATTTTTAAGAAATGAATGATTATTATTCACAATTTGACATCTGAAGAATTTTTGCTGAATATTTTCATCCTAATTTTACTTTCAGGTTGATTAATACATTTTAATGATAAATTCAAAATGATAGATATAAATATTTAGTGACAGAAAAATTATAATTTTTGTAAAATACTTAGCAAAAGTAGATAGATGTTAAATGAATAGAAATACAGATATCCAAGTACTTTAAGTGAAATTTTAGTGATTTTAATCATTTACTTTTAAGCAGTTGCTTTATGTAAGATTATTAAACTGGGATCAGAGTTGCTCCAGAGATTATCCCCAGCATCAGATAAAGTAGGACTGACTCATTTATTGGTTAATTTTCAAGTTAAGTCAATCTATATCTTTTTTTCTTTCAAAAAGATTATGCTTTTGCATCAAAACTGCCAATTTAAACTTTATGAATGTGAGTCTGAGTGACCTCTGAGAGCTGGTGATGGATAGGGAGGCCTGGCGTGCTGCAATTCATGGGGTCGCAAAGAGTCGGACACGACTGAGTGACTGATTTGATCTGATCTGAATGGAGAAACAATAGATTCTAGATTTGTGTGCGTGCTAGGTCACTTCAGTCATGTCCGACTCTTTGCAACACTATGGACTGTACCCCACCAGGCTCCTCTGTTCATGGGATTTCCCAGGCAAGAATACTGGACTAGCTAGCCATTCCCTTCTCCAGGGGATTTTCCTGACCCAAAGATCAAACCCAGATATCCTGCATTTTAAACAGATTCTTTACCGTCTGAATCACCAGGGAAGCCTATAAGAGAATTAATGGACCAAAGTTAATACAGGAAAGCTCATTATTATCTTCAGGCAGCTAATCTGGACCAGAAGTTAAGCAATCAAATGTTTTGTCAGATGCTGCTACTAACTTCAGATAAAATTGAGTGGCCGGCAACTAAGTCAAAGTGAAAGTCGCTCACTTGTGTCCGATTCTTTGTGACCCCATGGATGATATAGCCCATGGAATTCTCCAGGCCAGAATACTGGAGTGGGTAGCCTTTCCCTTCTCCAGGGGATCTTCCCAACCCAGGGATCGCACCCAGGTCTCCCACATTGCAGGTGGATTCTTTACCAACTGAGCTATCAGGGAAGCCCTCATTAACAACTAAAAGGTCATTTATTCACTATTAAAATGTTTATCCAAATGTGAGGCCCAAATTGCAAATTAGCACAGCTTTTGAGATATATAATTTATATTGTCCAATATTCTGGGGAAATACTATAAATTTAAATAGGAGATCAGACTCTTCCTGCAAAATCCCAAAGTTAGCAAATAAGATTTAAAATCCAGTGAGCTAGTGTCTCCCTGAGCTTGTTCCTGTTGTTTTTAAGTCACTAAGTCATTCATGTCTGACTCTTTGAGACCACATGGACTGCAGCACACCAGGCTTCTCTGTCCTTCACTATCTCCTGGAATTTGCTCAAACTCATGTCCATTGAGTCAATGATGCCATCCAACCATCGCATCCTTTGCCACCCCCTTCTCCTCCTGCCTTCAATCTTCCCCAGAATCAGGGTCTTTCCCAATGAGTCAGTTCTTTGCATCAGGTGGCCAAAGTTTGGAGCTTCAGCTTCAGCATCAGTCCTTCCAACGAATATTCAGGACTGATTTCCTTTAAGATTGACTCCTTTGATCTTCTTGCAGTCCAAGGGACTCTCAAGAGAGTCTTTTCCAACACTACAGTTCAAAAGTATCAATTCTTAGGTGCTGAGTCTTCTTAATGGTCCAACTCTCACATCTGTACATGACTACTAGAAAATCCATAGCTTTGACTATATGGACCTTTGTTGGCAAGGTGATGTCTCTGCTTTTTGCTACACTGTCTAGGTTTGCCATAGCTTTTATTCCAAGGAGCGAGCATCTTTTAATTTATTGACTGCAGTCACCATCCTTAGTGATTTTGGAGCCCAGAGCTTGAGTTTAGGACAAATGGAAGCCTCAGTTTAATCTTTGACACCACTAAGAACCAAGTCACTGTGTGGACATCATTTATCCTCTCTCTGCTATAGTTTCTTCAAATCAAGCAGAGGCACAATAATGTCTATTTCAAAAATTTGCTGTAAAGAAGAAAAGTTATGAGCACACAGCATAATGCTACAGTACTGAAAACATTTTTACAAACTATGCTCTTGAAAAAGAATGTCCCAAAATTTGAGAAATGTTTTATATCTAGACTTAAATGTGGATTTCTCTGGGAGTGAATACATTTCTGGTGGTGTCAGAGAGCTCTTGGCAGGTCGACACACCAGTCCACTGTTTTATCACAATGTGAAAAACACTAGATGCACAAAATTAAAGTTCAGGTTAATCAAAATATTGCTTGACAAAGCAAATAATTGAATTGCACTTGCCGCATACTGTGGTAGATGGTTAATTAACATGCAACATCCCCAACATTTGAGCACAACTTCCAATTTTCATTTTAACATCATAGAATGCTGTCTACACATTTTTTAATGGTGCCCATGATAATAATATATTCTCTTTTTAATCATATTCCACGTTGCAAGAAATGAAGCTTGCAATTTTCCCAGGTGCTTACCAAATGACTACAGCAAGCTAATTCTATCCCCCAAGTTAAGAGTTTCAATAGCACACACATTAACAGCCTGCTTCTGTTCTTCCTGTACAACAGAAGGTAAGTTAATATGTGCCTCAATTATATCCAGTTTGTGCATTTATAGCACCCTGCGGGCAGCAGTAAGAAAGCTCTAAATGTACTTATCCTGCTTTTTTAATGCTCTACTCCATTACAGTAGAGTAACACTGAGGAAGTGAAAAGGCAGCAGGGCGAAAGAAATATAAGAAAGACACTAAAGAAATAAATAGGAGAAAAGCATTATTTATGGGGAATCAATAAGAAATGCAAATTGAAAATCATTAGTTTAAAACTTTTTAAAGTTTTATCTGTGTTGATGTACATATAGGTGAAGGAAATTCATATACACATGCCCTATTCTATATGCGTTTTATTTTTGCAAAACTTTGTTTAGTTTGAATAACAAAATGATCAAGAATATCTTATTTGTCAAGAATAGTCTACAAATCAAATCATGCAAGAAAGATTTATAGTCTCTACAGGGAGATAGACATTGTTATACCTATAATTTGTGCAGGCCAATCCATCAGTCCCTTTAAATTCAAGACAAACCTGCTTTCCTCCACTTCTTAATAACCTTAAGTAGTTAGCTTGATTTGCAATATGTAATTTGAATTTATAATGTACAGCTCCAGGATATTTAAAACACTGTCCCACACATGTGTATGAGTTACCAATTTATAGGCATATAAGATAGTGATTTAAAACTCAGACATCACAAATTACGCACAACATTTACTCTATTTTTCTTTTGGCATTCAGTGGCGTGTGGTCTCATTGCCAAGGTGAAATCTCAAAACTGTAGAGAGAAGGGTAAAGTAAGTAATGCATATTTTGATTTTTTCTGCTTTCAGTATGTAGCATGATAGAAGATAAAATTTAAATGTGACTCTTTAAACACACTCTTAATGTAAACCTTTAGACATCTACATAAAAAATCATGGATAGTTGACAAAAAATTTTCTAGGTTACAAATATATATTCCATATATCAAACTTTGATTAGTCTATTTCCATTATTATCTTTCTAAGATATTAAAAATAAGATCATTTACCAAAGATAACAGTTTACACATTAATTTTTAATTTTTATTATGACCATGGGAAAAATGAGAACCGAAGAAATATTAATCCAAGCAACTAGCATTTAAATCATTCTACTGCTCACAACATTCGCCTGGGTTTCCTCTTTTCTTTCACGTTCATTTGATTTAAACTGACATCATCTGATAACTCTCTTTTCTGTTACCTTAAGGACATCGTCCAATTTTGATGTTGAGCAGCAGTGGGGAAAAGCTATCCCTCCTCATTTTGTTGATGCACTAAGCACTTGTTACTTATTACCTTTGAAATTCTATTGACCTGAGCAGCTCTCCAGGTTGCAATGGCCAACACACTGAAAATATGTCCAATACACTTGAGAGGAGAAATCACTTCCCGGTTCCCAGTAGATACTGAGCCAAATTGTAAAGCATATAAGGAAGAGAACTGCCAGGTTGCTGGAGAACTTAAAGTCAACTTTTGTCTCTTCAATCAATTTTTTATGCGTGCTAAAAAACTGTCATTTGTAAATTATAGTGTGTAGTGTTAGTTGCTCAGTTGTGTCCAACTCTTTGCGATCCCCATGGACAGTATCCCACTTCGCTCCTCTGTGCGTGTGATTTCTCCTGCAAGAATATTGGAGTGGGTTGCCATTCCTTTCTCCGGGGATCTTCAACTTGGTTAATTGCACCCTTATTAAAACTTTTTCATGACTAGTCATAATATTAAAGCAAAGACCAAACATGGGCTTCTGAGGCAGCTGAGATGCTAAAGAATCCGCCTGCAATGCAGGACACCTCAGTTCAATCCCTGAGTCCAGAAGATCCATTGGAGAAAGGAATGGCAAATCCACTCCAGTATTATTGCCTGGATAATCCCATGGAAGAGGAACCTAGCAGGTGTCAGTCCACGGGGTTGCGGAATGTCAGACATGACTTAGTGACTGAACAACCGCAAACAACTTTCACTGGAGAAAAGCCTTTCATATTGCTGTTGAATATAAAGGGGGAGTTGATTACCAATGAAGAAACTGAACTTTCCTTCACTAAGTCTTAGTCCTGACCACAAATGCAATATATTAATAAGAAATCTTTAGTGATTTAAAAATAATTTCATGGCACTGAAGTATGAATTCCTAGAAGCATAAATCTAAGGAAAATTATACACATACATACACAAGTGTGCACAAACACTCAATGCCAAGAAATTTGTGAGTATACAAAAATTAAGCAAATCAAGTGTTTTTTTCCCCCATACAATTAGTTTTGTTTCTATCTGTGTGTAAGAACTATAATTTCACTGGGTTAAAGGAGGATGAAGAGAGGAAGAAAATAAAGCACTATATAACACATTAGCAAAAGAGCTATGCTTTCTGAGGGGGAAAATGTCTTCTATCATATTTCAGTCCTCTTTTTCCAGTTGCCAGCTAGTTATACAATGAAGGGGAAAAAAGGAAGCAAAACTACTAAACTTCCCACACAGTCATCAGTCATAGTCAGTCTTGGCCATGCTGTTAATCTTACTTCTGCTGTGAAGTTTGAGTCTTTCCTTTTGACATCACAATAATTTCTAATTTTACAGTAAGATGTAATGATGACAATGTGAAGAATGAATAAAAATAGAGCATAAGGAAGTTCCAAATGGAATGATTTTTCCGAGTTTCCCAGGAGACACCAGAACCAGGTCTTTAAAACAGCACTTTGTAATGTCTAAAATATTTTTTTTTTCACACAAGTTTTGCTATGGAGTGGCATTAAAAAACAAATTAAAAATGTATGCCATTTTTAAGCATACATTTCAAGCTAAAAAATCCTTTTGAATAGTAACTATGTCACTTAAGTGTGCCAGCGCCTCAATCTACTTGTCAGCAGAAAGCAAAACCAAACCAAACAAAATATGTCCTAAGTCTTGTCTCTTGATGTCTGCTTCAGGGACTTAGGAAATAATGGCTAACTTTTGATGCTGTGTGCCATCTTCAGACAATGAATTTTTTAACTGGACAAATGCAAATGCATTCTTTAAAAATTAGTAATGATGATTTTGACACAACTAGATTTCTGCTACTGTTATACTCTGTTATACTGAATATATTGCTACTGTTATATATGAACGTGAAGTCGCTCAGTTGTGTCCAACTCTGCGACCCCATGGACTGTAGCCTAGCAGGCTCCTCTGTCCATGGGATTTTCCAGGCAATAGTACTGGAGTGGATTGCCATTTCCTTCTCCAAGAGATCTTCCCAACCCAGGGATCAAACCCGGGTCTCCCGCATTGTAGACAGACGCTTTACCGTCTGAGCCACCAGGGAAGTCTGTTTTATATATATATATATATATTTTCTACTAGTGTAGATTTAATGTGAACCTACATTTCTATTCAGCTGAGCTACTGTTATTTAGCTACTGTCCATATTATTAGAATTATCAGAATAAACAACTAGAAATCTAAGTCATCATCTCCACTCCAAATGATTCAATGGGATGACACGCTTCTGGAAAATGTCTTAATATTAGAACCCCAGCAGAGGAGACATCAAATTCATCAGTAGAACTGCAGCTATGATTCTATCAATAATCCATGGCACTTTTGTATTCCCCGTCTGAGGCTGTTATACAGCTTTGGATGACAGCCCCGCTTCAACTTCATCATATGATCTGCTGGGACAGAAACTCATAACTGACTTTCAGCATAGAGCTTTTGTATAAAAGGCAATAACCACAGTCTGACAGTGTTGGGAGGGGTCAGGAGAGTGCCCTGGTGAACACAAAAGTTTGGGGGAAAGCAGTTTGACACAAAGCGACAAAAACAAGCCCAGAAGGATGGCTCCTTAAATGTTAAAGGCAGGAAAGACATGGGCATCTTTGAAAGAGACACTGATGTATAGAACAGACTTTTGGACTCTGGGAACGGGAGAGGGCGGGATGATTTGGGAGTATAGCATTGAAATGTGTATAATATCATATCTGAAACGAGTCACCAGACCAGGTACGATGCCTGATAATGGATGCCTGGGGCTGGTGCACTGGGACAACCAAGAGGGATGGTATGGGGAGGGAGGAGGGAGGAGGGTTCAGGATGGGGAGCACGTGTATTCTTGTGGCAGATCCAGCTCTATGTATGGCAAAAGCAATACAATAATGTAAAGTTAAGCAAAATAAAATTTAATATAAAAAAAAAAAAGAAAGACAGGCCTTTGGATAGTTTTCTCTATTGTGTTCTTTTAGGAGCTGTGGCTGTTGGTTTTAAACTGATCTGTACAATTTCCACACGTACACAGTCTCCAAAGAAGGATGAGATCAAAAATTCTCCTGTGAATGTACCTCCCGCCAGATCAGTGGGTCTATTGTTTATAAACACTCCATATCCTGAATCAACTTCTCAAAATTATGCTTCATTGTTTTCAAAATCTCTCCAGAGAAGCTCCGTGGGCGTGGTTAAGAACCTATTTGCTGGGTGGCTTGTAGGAGTCTTAAGGGCTGATTATTAAAATTTCAGTAATTTTGTGATCCAGTTATTAAACACAGACATTATTGAAAATTACATTACATAAATTTACAATTAAATAAATTATACTAAAACATAGGTCATATGCAAAAACATCACCCAAAAATTTTTAAGCACACTTTACTATTAACTATACTCCTGAAGGTATTTATGTCTCTGTGTCTGTGACATAGAAATGCTATAAAATTATTTGCTACCAGGCATCTTTTCAGGCTTCCCTGGTGGCTCAGACTGAAAGAATCTATCTGCCTGCAATGTGGGAGACCTGGGTTCGACCCCTAGGCTGGGAAGATCCCCTGGAGAAAGGCGTGGCAACCCACTCCAGTAGTCTCGCCTGGAGAATCCCCCTGGACAGAGGAGTCTGGTGGCTACAGTCCATGGGGTCGCACAGAGTCAGACACGACTGAGTGACTAAGCACAGCACAGGCATCTTTTTACAGCTCTGTGCCTAGCAAAATCTAATTGATCTGTCAGTAGCTTCAAATCGGAAGCATGTGTATAACTAAGACCGTGTGGGACCTTCCTGGGACAGGCCTTCCCGCATGTTCTCTGCTTTAGCTCCTCTCTGAAGTACCTAGATAATACTATTTGATGCACATTTCCTGAGCTGGATGTTAAAAACCGCCCACCAAGTAGAAGATGTTAACTACTTGATGACCGTGACCATACAGCCATAGGACAGAATGTTAACCCCCAACCGACCCTGAACACCGCCCTGCTACCTCACCATCAGCCAATCAGAGCTACCTCACCCTCTCCAAAACCCCACCCTTCCCTCACATCAGCCAATCAGAGACTTCTGCACCAGCGGATCGCAGACCTGGAAGCCCACTTCCCTCTGTTGGCTTTAATAAGTGTTTTGCCTAAACACTGTGGGAAGCCCAGGGCTTTTTGGTGCACGAGCCAACTGTCTCCTTACATGGCCCTACAATAAACCTTTTTCTGCTCAACATTTCTGTTTCTTAGGCCTCACTGTGCATGCCTGCATGCTTAGTTGTATACTACTCTTTGCGACCCTTTGAACTGCAGCCAACCAGGTTCCTCTGTCCATGAGAATTTCCAGTGAGATCACTGGAGTGGGTTGCCATTTCCTTCTCTAATGGATCTTCCTGATCCAGTGATCGAAACTGCATTGTGCATAGGGCACCGGGACTTGTGTTAACATCTGCATCATGGTAATCAGCAGATACTACAATTTGGAACTCAGTTTCTCACTATGAGAGGTGGTTGGTTTACCAGCTTATCACTGTGTTACAGTGTTCTATGTTATCAATACCAGGCTTCACATTTGCAAAGAGAAACTTGGTTTTAGAAAAGGGAGAGGAATCAGAGATCAAATTGCCAACATCTGCTGGATCATGGAAAAACCAAGAGTTCCAGAAAAACATCTATTTCTGCTTTATTGACTATGCCAAAGCCTTTGACTGTGTGGATCACAATAAACTGCAAAATTCTGAAAGAGATGGGAATACCAGACCACCTGACTTGCCTCTTGAGAAACCTGTATGCAGGTCAGGAAACAACAGTTAGAACTGGACATGGAACAACAGACTGGTTCCAAATAGGAAAAGGAGTACGTCAAGGCTGTATATTGTCACCCTGCTTATTTAACTTATATGCAGAGTAGATCATGAGACATGCTGGGCTGGAAGAAGTACAAGGTGGAATTAAGATTGCCAGGAGAAATATTAATAACCTCAGATATGCAGATGACACCACCCTTATGGCAGAAAGTGAGGAGAAACGAAAAAGCCTCTTGTTTCCACTGTTTCCCCATCTATCTGCCATGAAGTGATGGGACCAGATGCCATGATCTTCATTTTCTGAATGTTGAGCTTTAAGCCAACTTTTTCACTCTCCTCCTTCACTTTCATCGAGAGGCTCTTTTGCTCTTCTTCACTTTCTGCCATAAGGGTGGTGTCATCTGCATATCTGAGGTTATTGATATTTCTCCCTGCAATCTTGATTCCAGCTTGTGCTTCTTCCAGCCCAGAGTGTCTTATGATGTACTCTGCATATATTAAATAAGCAGGGTGACAATATACAGCCTTGACATACTCCTTTTCCTATTTGGAACCAGTCTGTTATTCCATGTCCACTTCTAACTGTTGCTTCCTGACCTGCATACAGGTTTCTCAAGAAGCAGGTCAGGTATTCCCATCTCTTTCAGAATTTTTCACAGTTTATTGTGATCCACACACTCAAAGACTTTGGCATAGTCAATAAAGTAGAAATAAATGTATTTCTGGAACTCTCTTGCTTTTTCCATGATCCAGCAGATGTTGGCAATTTGATCTCTGGTTCCTCTGCCTTTTCTAAAACCAGCTTGAACATCTGGAAGTTCACAGTTCACATTGCTGAAGCCTGGCTTGGACAATTTCAAGCATTACTAGTGTGTGACTGAGGGCAATTGTGTAGTAGTTTGAACATTCTTTGGCATTGCCTTTCTTTGGGATTGGAATGAAAACTGACCTTTTCCAGTCCTGTGGCCACTGCTGAGTTTTCCAAATTTGCTGGCATATTGAGTGCAGCACTTTCATAGCATCATCTTTCAGGATTTGAAACAGCTCAACTGGAATTCCATCACTTCCACTAGCTTTGTTCGTAGAGATGCTTCCTAAGGCCCACTTGACTTCACTTTCCAGGATATCCAGGATATTTTTGGTATATTTAATCAAACAGATTAACATCTTATAGGAAAAACAAATTAGACTGAAGGTTAAGGGATTTGAAATTTCTTACAAGTGTGTTAGCTTTATTATTATTTTTTCTTTGAAGAGGTTTTAGTTCTATTAGTATTCTTAATTTCAGGTAGTTTTTCTGGAAAATGCGAGCTTGAACAGTTACATGTGTTAATTATGGAAAGAACATTTTTAATAGGAAGCCGATATGACTTTTTACCATGTAACTTATTTTAAAAATATAATTTATTTTTTTATTTCTAAAGAACTATCTTTTCTTTTTATAGCTACACTATAGACACAACATTTGTAAAAATATATATATGATTGCTACGACGGCTGTAATGAAAAGCTCTTAAGTAAACGGAAGTAAAGGATAATTCCTTTCTCTTGACACTTTCACCCAGGGTCAAGAGACAGAAAACATTTTGAGGGTATAAAGTAATATCTGGGTTTCCTGTGGTGCTAGTAGTAAAAAATCCACCTGCCAATTCAAGAAACATAAGAGGTGTGAGTTCTATCCTTGGTGGGTTCTGAGATCCCTGGTTGGGGAAGATCCCCTGGAAGAGGGCATGACAACCACTCCAGTAGTCTTACCTGGAGAATCTCGTAGACAGAGGAGCCTAGTGGGCTACAATCCATAGGGTTGCAAAGAGGTGGACGTGATGGAAGCAACTTAACATACACACTCACACACATGCAATATGCACTAAACTCAATTTGATAGATTTACTTAAATTTATAGAAATTCCTGGTGGCCTAGTGGTTAGGACTCTGCATGTTTACTGTTGGTTACCCAGATTCAGTCCCTGGTTGGGGAACCAAGAGCCCTCAGGTCATGCAGTGTGCCCTCCCTCCAAAAAAGAAACTGGTTAGTTAATTAATTTCGATTAAATACTTTTCCAGCAGAGTGAATAAAGAAACAGGTATTTCAGTAAAGAAACAGGTATTTCAGTAAAGAATTCCTAGTAGCTATTTCTACCTAAGCAATTAGTTCTACCTAATTATATCTGTTAAATTCCCAAATATTTATGTAGTAACTTAAAATGTGAATGAGAAACATCCTATTATAACTAGAAACACTCGCCAACAAACAACAAATATACATTCCTCATAGAACTCAGAAAGAATTAGCTGTATCTTTTTAGTCTAATGTCCACAAAGGATTTTCAGAACCAGAAACTTGCATTTTGTAAAAAAATGCTTTTAAAATTCAGTGTGTTTATACATATAAAATGAGACAGGCAGCTGGTTTGTTTTTCAAATAATGGAAGAGTATAGCTTATTTAGACAAAAGAAAAATATATGAATATTCAAGCCATAATTGTCACTACTTACCTTTATAGCCATTCTTTATTTTTTTAGTGATCACTTATACAAAGCATTTGGCCTAACAAAACATATTTTAAATTACTGTCATTTTTCAGTTTGAATGTAATAACTTTTCAACAAATAATATAGATGCAATATTTTATTTAACTATCATAGGAACAGAGCTATGATGTATACATTAAAAAATAAATATAAAAAATAAATAAATAAAATATAAGCAGTATGTAAATTATACAAACAGAAAAAAATATGTTTGTAGCTCTAGTATTAAGTACTTTTATACTCAAATCAAGTAAACAACTGTGATTTTTCAACTCTGAAAAAAATTATAAAAAATACTTGAGTTCTATAATTTCATGGTTTTTGTACTGAATCTTAATCATTGCCAATAGTCTACATTTACATACTTGGAAAAGGGTTAATTCATATTTTAATAATGACTAGGGATGGGGGAGCCTGGTGGGCTGCCGTCCATGGGGTCACACAGAGTCGGACACGACTGAAGTGACTTAGCAGCAGCAGCAGCAGTCATATAACATATATGGATATAATTGCACTAAAGGAGAAATTCTAAAATATAAAGTGATTTATCAGTTCAGTCACTCAGTCATGCCCGACTTTTTGCAACCCCGTGGACTGAAGCCCACCAGGCTTCCCTCTCCATCACCAACTCCTGGACCTTGCTCAAACCCATGTCCATCCAGTAGTTTATATAGTAATCATTAAAACATATACCAGATTAGTAACAAAGGTCAAATGGGCTCAAATATCTATTTCTTGAGATATTTCAAAGTAGAGTAGATGCCACAGAACTTGGATGGATAAACATTTATTTTTCTGAGAAACTGAGGCTTGATGTGAAAATTTCTTAAGGCCATTTTCAGTATCAGCCATCCATTAACACTGGTTCAAATTATTTCTCAGCTCTTGAGAAAGCTGCCCTTTAGATTTGAATTAAAGCTTACTTATTAAATTCTGCAAGTTTAGAACTTGCAAGTGTACATGTTATTGAGGTAAGCCTCCATTTTTGTTACCTATAGACTCTATAGTCCTTTGCCAAAATTACTAGAGCTCTTCCAAAATCTCGCTGATGCTCATGTACATCTAGCTAATCTGTGTCTCTTCTGCCTGGTCGACATGGCTCCTCCGTTGCCCACGGACCGTGAAGTCCGTAGCTGTGCAGCAGCAGTGAGATGACAGAGCTGTGCTAAGCTCACAGGCACATTTTACTCATTTCTCCAAAACATAAGAAAGTCATTGCCTCACAGACACTATCATTGATTTCCTCAAGTTGATAGCTATTCACATGGATGTTAGTTCAGGTAATCCCCAACACTTGTAAAAGAGTAATCAGTTCTTCTAAGTGGGTAGCTGTAGTGACTTGATGGGTGCCACATCCTTTGTTTCTTGATATGGCAAGCAACATTTTTCATTCACAGTTACAAGCAAATGTTACACCGTTTTAAGTGACTTGAGCATCCACAAATTTGATATCTGCAGGGATACCAGACTAAATCCTTCGTGGAGACTGAGGACAACTGTATTTTAAACTTAAAGATGATACTATATTTAAAAGATATTTTACTTTGAAGTTGTTTTAACATTTTGCTTTTCTGTAATGAATTGATAAGCATGATTGCTAAGTTTAATAAAAAACCTTGAGAGTTTTATAGTAATCATTTTTTAAAAATCTCCAATGGCATTTAAAAGGAGTGATTAAAATATTCATTTATATTTCAATAAAAAGGTATCAGTTCAGTTCCGTTCAGTTCAGTCACTCAGTCGTGTCCGACTCTTTACAACTCCATGAATCACAGCACACCAGGCCTCCTTGTCCATCACCAACTCCCGGAGTTCACTCAGACTCACATCCATCGAGTCAGTGATGCCATCCAGCCATCTCATCCTCTGTCGTCCCCTTCTCCTCTTGCCCCTAATCCTTCCAAGCATCAGTCTTTGCCAGTGAGTCAACTCTTCACATGAGGTGGCCAAACCACTGGAGTTTCACCTTTAGCATCATTCCTTCCAAAAAAATCCCAGGGCTGATCTCCTTCAGAATGGACTGATTGGATCTCCTGGCAGTCCAAGGGACTCTCAAGAGTCCAACACCACAGTTCGAAAACATCAATTATTTGGCACTCAGCTTTCTTCACAGTCCAACTCTCACATCCATACATGATCACTGGAAAAACCATAGCCTTGGCTAGACGGACCTTTGTTGGCAAAGTAATGTCTCTGCTTTTGAATATGCTATCTAGGATGGTCATAACTTTCCTTCCAAGGAGTAAGCATCTTTTAATTTCATGGCTGCAGTCACCATCTGCAGTGATTTTGGAGCCCAGATAAATAAAGTCTGACACTGTTTCCACTGTTTCCCCATCTATTTCCCATGAAGTGATGGGACCAGATGCCATGATCTTCGTTTTCTGAATGTTGAGCTTTAAACCAATTTTTCCACTCTCCTCTTTCACTTTCATCAAAAGGCTTTTTAGGTCCTCTTCACTTTCTGCCGTAAGGGTGGTATCATCTGCATATCTGAGGTTATTGATATTTCTCCCAGCAATCTTAATTCCAGCTTGTGCTTCCTCCAGCCCAGCGTTTCTCATGATGTACTCTGCATATAAGATAAATAAGCAGGGGGACAATATACAGCCTTGATGTACTCCTTTTCCTATTTGTAACCAGTCTGTTGTTCCATGTCCAGTTCTAACTGTTGCTTCCTGACCTGCATATAGGTTTCTCAAGAGGCAGGTCAGGTGGCCTAGTATTCCCATCTCTTTCAGAATTTTGCACAGTTTATTGTGATTCACACAGTCAAAAGCTTTGGCATAGTCAATAAAGCAGAAATAGATGTTTTCTGGAACTCTCTTGCTTTTTCCATGATCCAGCAGATGTTGGCAATTTGATCTCTGGTTCCTCTGCCTTTTCTAAAACCAGCTTGAACATTTGGAAGTTCACGGTTCACTTATTGCTGAAGCCTGCCTTGGTGAATTTTGAGCATTACTTTACTAGTGTGTGAGATGAGTGCAATCGTGCGGTAGTTTGAGCATTCTTTGGCATTGCCTTTCTTTGGGATTGGAATGAAAACTGACATTTTCCAGTCCTGTGTCCACTGCTGAGTTTTCCAAATTTGCTGGCATACTGAGTGCAGCACTTTCACAGCATCATCTTTCAGGATTTGGAATAGCTCAACTGGAATTCCATCACCTCCACTAGCTTTGTTAATAGTGATGCTTTCTAAGGCCCCCTTGACTTCACATTCCAGGATGTCTGGCTCTAGGTGAGTGGTCACAGCATCATGATTATCTTGGTCTTGAAGGTCTTTTTTGTATAGTTCTTCTGTGTATTCTTGCCACCTCTTCTTAATATCTTCTGCTTCTTTTAGGTCCATACCATTTCTGTCCTTTATCGAGCCCATCTTTGCATGAAATGTTCCTTTGGTATCTCTGATTGTCTTGAAGAGATGTCTAGTCTTTCCCATTCTGTTGTTTTCCTCTATTTCTTTGTATTGATCACTGAAGAAGGCTTTCTTATCTCTTTTGCTATTCTTTGGAACTCTGCATTCAGATGCTTATATCTTTCCTTTTCTCCTTTGCTTTTTGCTTCTCTTCTTTTCACAGTTATTTGTAAGGCCTCCCCAGACAGCCATTTTGCTTTTTTGCATTTCTTTTCCATGGAGATGGTCTTGATCCCTGTCTCCTGTACAATGTCATGAACCTCAGTCCATAGTTCATCAGGCAGTGTATCTATCAGATCTAGTCTTTAAATCTATTTCTCACTTCCACTGTATAATCATAAGGGATTTGATTCAGGTCATACCTGAATGGTCTAGTTGTTTTTCCCTACTTTTTTCAATTTAAGTCTGAATTTGGCAATAAGGAGTTCATGATCTGAGTCAGTCAGCTCCTGGTCTTGTTTTCGTTGACTGTATAGAGCTTCTCCATCTTTGGCTGCAAAGAATATAATCAATCTCATTTCAGTGTTGACTGTGAAGAGATACCCCACGCCCAAAGTAAGAGAAACCCAAGTAAGATGGTAGGTATTGCAAGAGGGCATCAGAGGCAGACACTGAAATCATACTCACGGAAAACTAGTCAATCTAATCACACTAGGACCACAGCCTTGTCTAACTCAATGAAACTAAGCCATACCCATGGGGCCACCCAAGATGGGCAGGTCATGGTGAAGACGTCTGACAGAATGTGGTCCACTGGAGAAGGGAATGGCAAACCACTTCAGTATTCTTGCCTTGAGAACCCCATTGACAGTATGAAAAGGCAAAATGATAGGACACTGAAAGAAGAACTCCCCAGGTCAGTAGGTGCCCAATATGCTACTGGAGATTAGTGGAGAAATAACTCCAGAAAGAATGAAGGGATAGAGCCAAAGCAAAAAGAATATCCAGCTGTGGGTGTGACTGGTGATAGAAGCAAGGTCCGATGCTATAAAGAGCAATATTGCATAGGAAACTGGAATGTCAGGTCCATGAATCAAGGCAAATTGGAAGTCATCAAACAAGAGATAGCAAGGGTGAATGTGGACATTCTAGGAATCAGCAAACTAAAACGGACTGGAATGGGTGAATTTAACTCAGATGACCATTGTATCTACTACTGCTGACAGGAATCCCTCAGAAGAAATGGAGTAGGCATCATGGTCAACAAAAGAGTCCGAAATGCAGTACTTGGATGCAATCTCAAAAATGACAGAATGATCTCTGTTCGTTTCCAAGGCAAACCATTCAATGTCACAGTAATCCAAGTCTATGCCCCAACCAGTAATGCTGAAGAAGCTGAAATTGAACGGTTCTATGAAGACCTACAAGACCTTTTAGAACTAACACCCAAAAAAGATGTCCTTTTCATTATAGAGGACTGGAATGCAAAAGTAGGAAGTTTAGAAACACCTGGAGTAACAGGCAAACTTGGCCTTGGAATACGGAATGAAGCAGGGCAAAGACTAATAGAGTTTTGCCAAGAAAATGCACTGGTTATTGCAAACACCCTCTTCCAACAACACAAGAGAAAATCAGTGTAAATCTGTAAAATTGTACTGGACCTAGATTGGAGCAATGATCAAGAAAGGAACTGGAGGATTTAATAAAAACTCTCTTGATTCATTTCCCTCCAGCCGAAGGAAATACAGTCCAGGGCTTGAGGAGAAGAACGAATGAAGAGCGTGTCTGTCTTCACTTCGGTGTTGTTTGGTCTCATGTGAAATCACAGTGTGAACAAATAGAAAAACAAGTCTCTCAGGAATCGAAGGCAGTTAAAATGCTGTGGTTAAATGAAGTAAAAGGAAGATTCAACTCACAATCTACTGGTTTTGAATAACTTTGAAATTCTGAGAGTAGTTTCTTGAGTGTGAACAACCTCAGAGGCTGCAGACAAAGGTGACAGCTTAGTGGCATATCAGTGACCATGGGAACGCTAGAGACTTGCTCATGCTCACTCTGTTTTATTTATGACTTTAAATAGATATTTCATTGTCTAAGATCTTCTAAAGACTTATATGTGTTTAAATGGTCATAATTATGCTTTAATCAATTTGATTAAAAATTGGTTCATACCACTCAGTATTTCTGGATACATAAATAAGTATCTGCAGTTAATGTTTCCTTTGCCATGCTTCCAAAAAATTGCATATATGGGTGATTATCCTGACAGTACTGACTACATAAGGATAAAAAGAGAGTAATTTTTTTCATTCAAATAGTCATTTATTTGTAAGTGAAGTAAGTGAAAATGAATCTAAATCTACATTAAGAAACAGCTGTTGGGTAGCAAAGAAAAATGCTTGTTTGTTTAAAATACTTTCTTTTAGCCATTGTGGGTTTTCCATTTGTGTATAAAATCAAGCTGTAACAAACCAGTAAGTAGTCCCATTTGCTGAATGATTGTGTTTATTAAAGAGAATGATTGTGTTTATTAAAGACTGGTCTTTACAAGGGGCTTCCCTGATGGCTCAGTGGCAAAGAATCTGCCCTCAATGCAGGAGACAGAGCAGACGCAGGTTTGATCCCTGGGTAGGAAAGATCCCCTGGAGAAGGGAATGGCAAGCCATTCCAGTATTCTTGCCTGGAAAATCCCATGGACAGAGGAGCCTGGTGGGTTGCCATCCATTAGGTAGAAAAAAGTCAGACGGAACTGAAGTGACTTTACAAATTCATATATATTTATGAATATTTATATAAATTAATTTTGAATAGATACCAATATGTAAATACAGAGTGAGATATTTAATAAATGTAAGCCTCCATTCTGTCAGTGCTTGAATAAAATTATTACTTTCTTAAAACACATATTTTGATGCTGGCTCCATCTTAAATAAATACACAACCTAAGGAAACAACTCATGATCTTCTTGAGAAAGTTTTTCTATTATCTACCATTCTTTCTCACAACAATTACATATCAAAACTCAGTGCACAATTATATACCTAGATTCTTAAGAACAGGGACAAACTCACACAGATGCACACACCTAGCATGCTGCTTTTGGCCTCCTGCATACCGCTCCCCACTAAAAGGAACCAGAAATTCTTGGGAAAATAAGCATTTCGAAAGCTGGCACAAAGAAGGTTCAAGAGGAGACTCATATCAACCAGAAAATAAGGAAATGCTAAAAGAATGAAGGCAGTGTGTAAAATTGACACCCAAAACCAGCTTGATCATTTTTCCTAAAATCTGAACATCCAAATATATAATAATAACATTATGCTTGATGAATAAAATAAGAATCTGAGTCCATATTGATCTAAAGAGATTGACAGTTTCCTAAGAACTGGAATATTAATGGCATGTGACATTACCTCCCCATAAAATACTTCTTTAATTTATAAAGGGAAAAGAGCAACTTCACACCAAAGGCACTGTACAGGTATCATTGTAATCAAATCACCAACGTGACTTCAGTAAGTAATGGTACAGAAGGAAATCATACTTCTGAAAAGGACATGGTATCACTCACACCCTGTGACGTTCCTGCCAAAGGTGCATAACCTGAATCTAATCATGAGAACACATCTGAGAAACCCAAAAGGAGTGACCTTGAATAGCTGGCCTCTAATCCTTAAAGTAGATGTGTACATCTAAAGTAGTAAAGTACATCTAATCCAGCTGTATATGTGTCTGGTGATAGAAGCAAAGTCCAATGCTATAAAGAGCAATATTGCATAGGAAACTGGAATGTCAGGTCCATGAATCAAGGCAAATTGGAAGTGGTCAAACAAGAGATGGCCAGAGTGAATGTTGACATTGTAGGAATTAGCGAACTAAAATGGACTGGAATGGGTGAATTTAACTCAGAGGACCATTATATCTACTACTGTGGGCAGGAATCCCTCAGAAGAAATGGAGTGGCCATCATGGTCAACAAAAGAGTCTGAAATGCAGTACTTGGATGCAATCTCAAAAACGACAGAATGATCTCTGTTCGTTTCCAAGGCAAACCATTCAATGTCACAGTAATCCAAGTCTATGCCCCAACCAGTAACGCTGAAGAAGCTGAAATTGAACGGTTCTATGAAGACCTCCAAGACCTTTTAGAACTAACACCCAAAAAAGATGTCCTTTTCATTATAGGGGACTGGAATGCAAAAGTAGGAAGTCAAGAAACACCTGGAGTAACAGGCAAATTTGGCCTTGGAATACGGAATGAAGCAGGGCAAAGACTAACAGAGTTTTGCCAAGAAAATGCACTGGTCATAGCAAATACCCTCTTCCAACAACACAAGAGAAGACTCTATACATGGACATCACCAGATGGTCAACACCGAAATCAGATCGATTATATTCTTTGCAGCCAAAGATGGAGAAGCTCTATACAATCAGCAAGAACAAGACCAGGAGCTGACTGTGGCTCAGACCATGAACTCCTTATTGCCAAATTCAGACTGAAATTGAAGAAAGTAGGGAAAACCACTAGACCATTCAGGTATGACCTAAATCAAATCCCTTATGATTATACAGTGGAAGTGAGAAATAGATTTAAGGGCCTAGATCTGATAGATAGAGTGCCTGATGAGCTATGGAATGAGGTTTGTGACATTGTACAGGAGACAGGGATCAAGACCATCTCCATGGAAAAGAAATGCAAAAAAGCAAAATGGCTGTCTGGGGAGGCCTTGCAAATAGCTGTGAAAAGAAGAGAAGCAAAAAGCAAAGGAGAAAAGGAAAGATATAAACATCTGAATGCAGAGTTCCAAAGAATAGCAAGGAGAGATAAGAAAGCCTTCCTCAGTGATCAATGCAAAGAAATAGAGGAAAACAACAGGATGGGAAAGACTAAGGATCTATTCAAGAAAATCAGAGATACCAAAGGAACATTTCATGCAAAGATGGGCTCGATAAAGGACAGAAATGGTATGGACCTAAAAGAAGCAGAAGATATTAAGAGGAGGTGGCAAGAATACACAGAAGAACTGTACAAAAAAGAGCTTCACGACCCAGATAATCATGATGGTGTGATCACTGACCTAGAGCCAGACATCCTGGAATGTGAAGTCAAGTGGGCCTTAGAAAGCATCACTACAAACAAAGCTAGTGGAGGTGATGGAATTCCAGTGGAGCTATTCCAGATCCTGAAAGATGATGCTGTGAAAGTGCTGCACTCAATATGCCAGCAAATCTGGAAAACTCAGCAGTGGCCACAAGATTGGAAAAGGTCAGTTTTCATCCCAATCCCAAAGAAAGGCAATGCCAAGGAGTGCTCAAACTACCGCACAATTGCACTCATTTCACACGCTAGTAAAGTAATGCTCAAAATTCTCCAAGCCAGGCTTCAGCAATATGTGAACCGTGAACTTCCTGATGTTCAAGCTGGATTTAGAAAAGGCAGAGGAACTAGAGATCAAATTGCCAACATCCGCTGGATCATCAAAAAAGCAAGAGAGTTCCAGAAAAACATCTATTTCTGCTTTATTGACTATGCCAAAGCCTTTGACTGTGTAGATCACAATAAACTGTGGAAAATTCTGAGAGAGATGGGAATACCAGACCACTTGATCTGCCTCTTGAGAAATCTGTATGCAGGTCAGGAAGCAACAGTTAGAACTGGACATGGAACAACAGACTGGTTCCAAATAGGAAAAGGAGTACGTCAAGGCTGTATATTGTCACCCTGTTTATTTAACTTATATGCAGAGTACATCATGAGAAATGCTGGTCTGGAAGAAGCACAAGCTGGAATCAAGATTGCTGGGAGAAATATCAATAACCTCAGATATGCAGATGATGCCACCCTTATGGCAGAAAGTGAAGAGGGGCTAAAAAGCCTCTTGATGAAAGTGAAAGTGGAGAGTGAAAAGGTTGGCTTAAAGCTCAACATTCAGAAAACGAAGATCATGGCATCTGGTCCCATCACTACATGGGAAATAGATGGAGAAACAGTGGAAACAGTGTCAGACTTTATTTTTCTGGGCTCCAAAATCACTGCAGATGGTGACTGCAGCCATGAAATTAAAAGGCGCTTACTCCTTGGAAGGAAAGTTATGACCAAACTAGATAGCATATTCAAAAGCAGAGACATCACTTTGCCAACAAAGGTTCGCCTAGTCAAGGCTATGGTCTTTCCTGTGGTCATGTATGGATGTGAGAGCTGGACTGTGAAGAAGGCTGAGCGCCGAAGAATTGATGCTTTTGAACTGTGGTGTTGGAGAAGACTCTTGAGAGTCCCTTGGACTGCAAGGAGATTCAACCGGTCCATTCTGAAGGAGATCAGCCCTGGGATTTCTTTGGAAGGAATGATGCTAAAGCTGAAACTCCAGTATTTTGGCCACCTCATGCGAAGGGTTGACTCATTGGAGAAGACTCTGAAGCTGGGAGGGATTGAGGGCAGGAGGAGAAGGGGACGACAGAGGATGAGATGGCTGGATGGCATCACTGACTTGATGAATGTGAGTCTGAGTGACCTCTGAGAGCTGGTAATGGACAGGGAGGCCTGGCGTGCTGCAGTTCACGGGGTCGCAAAGAGTCGGACATGACTGAGCGACTGATCTGATCTGAATCCTTAAAGTGTCAAGGTCAGAAAGGTCAAAAAGATGAAAGGACATGGATCTATCCAAACCAAAGGAATCGCTCGCCCATATTCTCATAAAACTGAAACTGTAAGGAAAATTCTATACATTTTCAGAAAGAAAACAGCAATAATAAATAAAACAAACAACCACAACATTTAGAGAGGTGTCAGACTTCTCAGGAGCAACACGGCGTGCTAAAAATCATGGAATAAATCCCTATGTTTGAATGAGAAGAATGTAAATAATCTGCAGTTGCCTGTCCAGCCACAGAATGAATCCAATATCACTACTGAATTACAATTTTTCAGCTGTGCAACAAGGAGAATATGTACACATGGTTTTTCCAAAGTAGTTTATTGTAAGCACAGTAGAGTAAAAATGAATATATCATTTTGTGAATATGCTCAGTCGTGTCTGACTCTTTGCAGCCCCATGGGCTATAGCACACCAGGCTCCTCTGTCGATGGGAGGAAGTATTCCAGGCAAGAATACTAGATTTATGCCGTATCCTATTTCAGGGGATCTTTCCCACCCAGGGATCAAATTTGTGTCTCCTGTGTCTCCTGCATTGGCAGGCAGGTTCTTTAACTCTGAGCCACCTGGAAAGGCCATATAATATGTTGCCAATATTTCACATCAATCAAAGATATCAATGGAAAAGAGGAAAAGTGTGAACCCCAAGAAACAATTGAAAAAATATGAGGAATGCAGCGAAGGGAAGTTCAAAGGTAACAGCTAAGTATGGGGCTCCAGGGTAATAATCGATCTGGAGCCAGGGTAAGTTGGATCACAAAAGTTCATTGTTAAATTTTCTAGGTTGGATCACAAAAGATCATTGTCAACTTTTCAAAAACTTGGAAAGAGTCAGATTTTAAAACATTGATAGCTTAAAATTGTCTCTGAGCAAACACTATGAAAGAGGGCTTCCGTCTTACCCCACTGCTGGCAAACCCTGCCCGTTGTTAAATGTTTGCCATCACCCCCTGAGTAACATTTTATTTAAGTATAAATATGTCTCTAGAAGAGGAATTAATTTTTGTACAATCCACATCTTTCAACAAGAGATTAGCCCAAAGCAAAATGGTGAAGTTGGATCTGTATTTGCATCTCCTCTTTTCCTTTATGTATGCCCAATCAGAGGCAAAACTAGTATTTGTAGATGTCATTGACTTTAATTAATTTTTAAATACAAATAATACCAATGAACTTCTGTTGATTAAATTTTCTCTTGCATGAGTGCATCCTAAGTCACTTTAGTTGAGTCCGACTCTTTGCAACACTATGGACTGTAGCCCACCAGGCTCCTCTCTCCATGGGATTCTCCAGCAAGAGTACTAGAGTGGGTTGGCATTTCCTTCTCCAGGGGATCTTTCTGACCCAGGGATCGAACCTGCATCTTTTATGGCTCCTGCATTGGCAGACGAGTTCTTTACCACTAGTGCCACCTGGAAAGCTCAAATTTTCTCTTAGCCTCCCCTAAAGTCCTATAGCTAGCAATATCCCAATCTGATTTTACCTTTCCATGCTTTTCCTTGAATGCTCTTGCGTCAGTGAATTTGATGGTTTTCCACACCCAGTTTTAATCTTCCTAACTGCTTTAAGTTGACTCATTGGAGAAGACTCTGATGCTGGGAGGGATTGAGGGCAGGAGGAGAAGGGGATGACAGAGGATGAGATGGCTGGATGGCATCACTGACTCGATGGATGCGAGTCTGAGTGACCTCCGGGAGCTGGCGATGGACAGGGAGGCCTGGCGTGCTGCAGTTGATGGGGTCGCAAAGGGTCGGACACGACTGAGCGACTGATCTGATCTGATCTGAACTGCTTTTGAAAATGAACATGATTAGCCTCCATGTATTTGTGGTTTTTACAGGTTTTTTTCCTGTAATTGATATTGTTTCATATGTCCCAGGAATCCCACTCCTAAGTATACATATATACATGTGTTCATAACATCACTGACTCAAGAGCCATGAATTTGAGCAAACTCCAGGAGATCATGGAGGACAAAGGAGCCTGGTGTGCTGCAGTCCATGGGTTCACAAAGACTGGGACATGACTTACCAGCAGAAAAACAAAAACAAGAAATACAACATGTACAACCTCATTCATGGTTGCCTTATTCCTAACAGTCAAAATTTGGAAAGAACAAAGTGCCATCAACAGAATGGGCAAATAAATTGTCATATATCCATACAGTGGGATATAAAGTTCTCAGTTGCTCAATCGTGTCCAACTCTTTGCGACCGTATGGACTATAGTGCACCAGGCTCCTCTGTCCATGGATGGAATTTTCCAGGCAAGTATACGGGAGTGGGTTTCCATTTCCTACTCCAGGGGATCTTCCCTTCCCAGGGATTAAACCAGCATCTCTTGCATCTTCTGCATTGACAGGCATATTCTTTACCACTAGCATCACCTGGGAAGTCCAGAATATAGTAGATCAATGAAAATGAATAAAATGCAGCTTTATGCAACAACAGGCATGAGTTTTAAACATGAAATTTTGATTGGATGAAATCAGACACAAAAAATACATTTCATATGATTCCATTTATGTAAAATACTAAAACAGTGAGCTTCCAGATTAGTGAACACGTGGAGGTGCTGGAAGAGTGTCTCAGAGGGCGTGGATGATCTCAGTCCCTTTACCATACTTCCATCCAGTATGGTAAAGGGACTGAGTATGGTAAAGGGTATGGTTCCATCCAGTATGGTAAAGGGACATCCAGCATCTCTTCCATACAGTTGTTCTTGAATTACACTCTTTGATAATAAACTGGTAACCTAGTAAGTAAAAATTAAATAAGCAAAATGAAAAAAACATGTTCAAATATGACTCAGTGACTTGCTCTTTTCTCATTTTTCTTCTTTTCCTTCCTTCCTTAAGGCAGCATTTGCATTTTATCTGGTCACATACTGAACTGTACAATCATTGTAGGGTGTACAATTATCCATCTAGTGGTTCTCAAGGACCACCAACATCTTCACTATCCTGCGCCCGACCTACTACATCAGAAATGCTGTGAGTTGGACCCGATAGTCTGTGCTGTAACAAGCTCCCCAGGGGCATCTGATGCGCATCAAGTTTGAGACCCATTGCTTTACACTGTGTGATTTGTAAGGAAAGAGATTGTATCTTTTGACTGTAGAGAGCCTAGAATACACGGGATATAGCATTTTAAAAAAAAATGGAAGGGATGAATGCATTAATCCTTTTAAAATCTCAACTATAAAATACTTCGTACAAAAAAGAAAAAAAATCTATAAACTCCTCTTGTGTCCAGAGACCACTCTCCCCAGAAAGGATTGCACATTAGCATGACTTGAATTGATTCCTTTTTAAATCCTCATTTCCTCTGAAACAATATTGGGAAAGACCAGTCAATGTGCTTCAGAGTTACTGACAGGAAAGTGTTCTGAGTGGAGGAAAGCACAGAAATATTATTTTCACACCAATCCTCTTAAATAAAAAGGATATTTAATCTGCAATGGTTGGTCTCCTCTTTGGAGCCCTGAAGCAGATTTTTTTTTCTTTTTAACAAAGATGGAAAAACAGTAAATGGAATTGAGATTAGGATCCAGACACTAATAGTGAGGGGGAAAAATCAAAAGGTTTTTTTGAAAGAACGATCTTACAGCAGGTTTAATCTTGGAAGTCTCCCAAACAGCTTACACACAGAGGCCATCAAGCCACAGGTGCACTCCGCACAAGCAGGTGAGCAAAATAAAGACACTGTCGGGCTGCAATGAATTCTAGTCCATAATGCATTCATCCCAAGGTGCCCTTCTGCATATGGTATATATCTTAGTGTGCGTAATTTTTAGCTGGTACATTTCAAGAACATAAAAGATCTCACAGAACCAAATGAGGCTATAAGATAGTCAACAGTCTAATGAGGCAGCCCTTGCAATTGTTACTAGCAACATATTGAGGAAGACTTTTGTGGTTATCAAAAGAAAAAGATAAATGGCTTCTGTTTTCATTATTCCTAAATGGATGTTTTAGTTAGCTACCAGTATTGTTCAAACCAGAAATTTTAAAAGTCTTAAAGCCAAGGGGAAATGGAGAGTTTAATGACTTCATACAATGTAACAAATTTTAATTGAAAAATTGAGATGGTGGGGAGTTCTCTGGTGGTCCCGGCAGTTAAGACTCTGGGCTTGCCTTGCAGGGAGCTGGATCCTGGACAGAGAGCTAAGATCTCACGGTGGTCCCAGCCAGAAAAAAAAACAATTAGGAATTCTATTAACTTTAGAGGTAGGAACACTGGTGTGAACAATGACGAGATGGAGGTGTCAATTTTGCCAAGAGGCAAACGGCAAGATTAAGTTTATATTTCTTAGTTCTCTGCACTGTGAAGCCCAGCAAAAATCTTGCAGATGCATCTTTGTTACTCAGTTATTTAGATGTTTATGTCTTTACACAGATTTAAAAACAGAATCATCTATAGCTACAATGATGAATTGAAAATAATTACTTTTCAAAATGAAAATTTTAAGCTGATCTAATAACTAAGAATCATGTCTTTAATTGCTCTTGAAAGAATCCATTTTTAATTGATGCTACTAGAATTGAAGTGATGCTACTAGAATGATGAAAAATTGTCTGCATCGCTAGAGAAAAAAATCTCGGAACATTCAACAGCTCCAGAGGGCACTGGTTTGGATTTTAATATATGTCCCAATAAGAATATTTACCAACTTTATCAATTTTCTATCATTGCCATAACCAATTATCACAAATTGAGTGGCTTCAACCACACACATCTATCATCTTCTAGTCTACGTTCAGAACCATACTTGAATCTCCTTGGCTAAAACCCAGGTTCTCCAGGGCTGCCTTCCTTTGTTATGCAGGTTCAAGGGTAGAATTCCTTTCCTTTTCCCCTCTCCAACTTCTAGAGACTGACATTCCTTGACCTGAAGTCCTGTCCTTCATCTTCTAGCTAGATTCTCACCCCTTATCTCATACCACATTTCTTTCTGAGTCTTCATTCTCCTCTCAAGTCAGCTAAGCATGGCTGAGTGATCTAAGGTGCTGGATTAAGGCTCTAGTCTCTTCAGGAGTGGGGGTTCGAATCTCACTGCTGCCAAATGATTTTGGAGGGCTTCCTTGGTGGCTCAGATGGGAAAGAAACCTCCTGCAATGCAGGAGACCTGGGTTCGATTCCTAGGTTGGGAAGATCCCCTGAAGAAGGAAATGGCAACCCACTCCAGTATTCTTGTCTGGGAAATCCCATGGACAGAGGAGCCTGGGGGGCTACAGCTCACAGGGTTCACAAAGAGAAGGACACGACTGAGCAACTAACACTTTTACATTTCATATTACATATGCAACCTTAATTCCCCCTCACCAGGCAACATGGTGCATCCCAGGGTATGAAGATTAGGATGGGGATGTCTTCAGGGGCTCTTGCTCTGCATATCACACCAAATATCCAGGGATTTTATGAAAATATTCACTTTTAAATAGATGTTTTACAACAATTCACCTAAAAACAAAATCTGTAAAAGTAGGTTATTCTTTTATTCCCAGGACATGCTTTGCATGGCCATTGTATTTGGTAAATATTTTAATACCACTCCCAGCAGGTCTTGAAACTGTGGTCTTTGTGCCCATGGCCAAAGATATTGCACATAAATAATAAATTCCAGTGTTGCAGTTGAATGCAGTTCACAAGTTAAAATAAACTGTTTTCATTATTTTTCATCATTTCTTATAGAGTTTTTTCAGCATAGTATAGAAAAAAAACAGTATCATATCATGAAATTCCCTGTAACCATTTATGAGGGGTGTTTAAACTTTTCTTTATGTAAAAAGGTGAAACAAGCCATTGCATTTTACAATGAAGATAAACATAGTCAGGAAATAAAAATGTCAAGACAGTATTGTAACTTTTAATACAGTTTAATGACCTTCTAAATTATCCACCTACCTCCCTCTACTCAAATAGCATCCTTCATGCTACAGCTATCTGCAGACAGATGCCCAACAGTTGTGAAGCTCTGCGGGAGTCACAGGAGACCCAGGTTCAATCCCTGGAGAAGGAAATGGCAACCCACTCCAGTACTCTTGCCTGGAGAATCCCATGGACAGAGGAGACTGGGGGGCTACTGTCCATGGGGTTGCAAGAGTCAGACAGGACTGACGGCATACACACACACACGCACACACACACACACGGCAACACTGTCAATGGTCCTCTGTTTTCCACAGGACGAGACTGTGTACCTTGTTGGACATGCATGTGGTCCTTCACCATGGGTCCCGGTGTACCTGCCCAGGCCTGTCTCCTGCACCTGAGCCCCTCTCATGTCAAAGATATGCCCACAGTCCTCTATTTCTACTGCTCGCTTCCCTCCCCAAATCTGCTCTGAGGTTCATCTAAGTTTTGAAGAAATACTAATAAATACTAATAAAAACCCACATTCCCCAAAATTCATCTCGGGCCACACAGCTAGAAGTGACATTTTCAAATCTGTGAAACGATGTCTGCAAAATGATGATGCTATATACTCATCAATTTCGAGAAAGATTCTAAAGATAGTAGTTTTTATTCAAGTATAGTTGATTTACAATGTTGTGTTCATTTCAGGTGTGTAGCAAAATGATTCATATATATGTATGTACGTATGTATGTATATATATGTGTGTGTTATTTTTCAGATTCTTCTCCATTACAGGTTACTATAAGATACTGTACAGAGGTCCCCAAGCTATACAGTAGGTCCTTGTTTTATCTATTTTGTATATAGCAGTGTATATCTGTTAATACCAAAGTCTTAATTTATCCCTCTCCCCTTTTTCCCTTTTGATAACCATAAGTTTGTTTTCTATCTCATCAAGTTTCTGTTTCGTAAATAAGTTCATTTATGTCATTTTTTCGGGGGAAGGCAATGGCACCCCACCCCAGTACTTTTGCCTGGAAAATTCCATGGACGGAGGAGCCTGGTAGGCTCCAGTCCGTGGGGTCGCTAAGAGTCAGACACGACTGAGCGACTTCACTTTGACTTTTCACTTTCATGCATTGGAGAAGGAAATGGCAACCCACTCCAGTGTTCTTGCCTGGAGAACCCCAGGGACAGGGGAGCCTGGTGAGCTTCCGTCTATGGGGTCGCACAGAGTCGGACACGACTGAAGCGACTTAGCAGCAGCATGTCATTTTTTATAGATTCCTTATATAAGTGATAGCATATGATACATATCTTTCATGGTCAAGTCTTTGATATTTGGTCTTCATGTAGCTGTTGATGCTACCATATATTAATTACCAGATTTTACATTTCTAGAAAACCTCAGTCATGTCTGCTATGTCTCTGTCCCCATCATATCACTCAACATGGTGGATTTTCCAGTGACATTGTTCCTGTACTTTGCTGAGTAGTAGTGGGTCATGGGAAATACCTCTTCTCATTTCCTTCAGAAAAGTTTTGTCCTAATAAAATAATTGGCATTATTACTTCATTGAAAGTTTGTTTTCACAAAATTGGACCTCTTTGTTTCATTACTTACCCATACAATTTCATTTTATCAGTGTTCTCTCTGAACAAATATAATGAGATCAATATTTCTGAAGAAAGTAATATGTGGAGAAGAGGAAATACCATTGTAAATAAGTCCTTAAGATGGCACCAAGTTTAATGTTATACAGCAATTATACCTTAAAAAAAGAGAGATGGCACCAAGCTAATGAAATCAAGTCCTACCAAATGGGTCCATTATTTGGATAATAAATGTGATATTATTTAGGTCTTAACTCAAAACATTATTATGAGAAAACCTAGGAGACTGAAGGAGTTGGCATAAAAGCTGGAAGAACCCAACTTAAAAATAAACCCAACTTAAAAACAATCAACTGTACAGCCAGCATTCGGGGACTATTACCAGACAGGGTTATTTGAAAGAGCTTTATTAGCTTTTCATAGGAGCATAAGATATAACTCTTTACAGCATAGTCCCTTGCTCTTCAATTTGTCAATACTGTAAACACCCAAAGGTAAAAAGCTTATGCAGCTTTGCCCCCAAGAAAACCTGGGCAGTGCTACAACTGATTTTGAGACCACAATGTGTCAGTGTAAAGTTGCTTCTTTTCTTACAGCAAGTTTATATTCTCTGTTAAACTTGCAAATTGGTATGCATCATATCCTTATAATCTGGTTTTAGAAATACAATTAACTCTGGTACATTTTTTTAAAGTTTTCTAACTTGGTTCTGTTTTACATTTGTCGTGCTTAATGGTGACATATGAACAACATTATACCGATGCCATACTACCACTAACACGATCATCATATAAGGTGCCATATATAGTATTATTTTATCACAGTGAGAAAAATCCCCAATTCACAAAACCTCAGCTGAGCAAAATGTCCAGGAGGGCAAAATTTTCAGCACCAACTCAGTTTAAATGTTCATATTCGGTAAAAATAACAAAGCAGTTGCACTCCTGTGTTCTGTGACACCCGTGAGCAGTTGCAAGTGAACTGATTACCTTTAGAAGAAAAATTAAAATACATAAGCATTAAGTGGGCTTCTCTGGTGGCTCTGTGTAAAGAATCCACCTGCCAGTGCAGGACACTTGGGTTCGATCCCTGGGTGGAAAGATGCCCTGGAGGAGGAAATGGCAACTCACTCCAGTATTCTGGCCTAAGAAATCCCACGGACAGAGGAGCCTCGTGGGTTATAGTCCATGGGGTTGCAAAAGAGTCGGACATGATTTAGAGACTAAGCAACAACAAAGCATAAAGCATGAAACAAGACATACTCCATTTATACCAGGTAGGACCCCTATTCTGATTATTGCAAAGGATTCCGTGACTTTTCGATCAATTGCCAGGAAATTGAGCTATCTGCTTCAGTGAGTGCCTATGTCTCTCTCTGAGTCTACAGACCTCAGAATAGCACTGGATTATTAGCAAACCTACATAAAATCATCCCATAACTCTCTTTGGTTTTAGTGTTTGTCTGTACTTACAGCTAGCTAAACTGTCAACAAATAGTTTTTCAATAGTGCATAAATATTACTAAGAAAATATGAGATCCAAAAAATAGGAAACAAAACCAAGAAACCTATTATTGCCACTTCCTAATGTCTTTTTCCTACACTCAAAGGCATTTAATACTTTTTAATAGTTGAAATTATATTTATCTTCTGATGCCTTGCGCAGACACAGGTAACAAAAAGATAGAATGATTAACTGTCTGTGATGCTACTAAACCCAAGCTGATCAATTTTTCTTTTATCTGATTTCCTACAGTTAAATCTGACTAGAATATCATCATGCTAAATTACATTTTATTTTGAGTTACTAGGTGTATTTAACTATTAAATTAATTTTGAATCACATTTTTCAAACAGGCTCAGTGAGGAGAATTTTAAATAGCCCTTTTATCAGGTAAATTAAGCAACAGCTTGCATATATAACCAGTTATATCTCTCACCCATAACTATGAAAAATAACCAGCTTAGAATTAATTGGCAACAAATAAACTGCGTAACTGTAATTCCCTATATTCTTTGAATAGCAAAATTGCTTCAAACATAGAAAACTTGAAAAAGGCTTAGATTTAAATGATGGATAATTTCAAGCAAATTTTCTGCTATTTTTTCATTTTTTAAAATCACTTGACTTAAACATGAATAAAACATCAGTTATGGAAAGGTCAAGGCATCTGTTGGGAGGTCACCAATCACACAATGAATTTATTGCCTGTGATCTGAGTAAACCAACAGCCATTAGCATGGAAACCAGGCCTGGATCAGTTTGTGGTCCTGGTCTTTGAGACCTGCCATCATGCATCAGAATCACTGTCATTTAGCCAGCATTTTCCTTCCCAAATTACCACTGAGAGTGTCTTATGGAGGCACGTACCTACTTATAAATTCACTTTATGGTTTTTGAAATGTGGTAAGTCAACTTAGAGGAAAAAAAAATCAACTCTCAAACAAGGAAAAAACATTATTTGACATAAGAAAAGTACATTTACTTGGAAGAAAAAAAACTGTATATATAATTATATTTATGTGTATATGTGTGCTCAGTCACTCAACTGTGTCTGACTGTTTGTGACCTCTTGAATTGCAGTCTGCCAGGCTCCTCTGTCCATGGAATTCTCTAGGCAAGAATAGTGGAGTGGGTAGCCATGCCCTTCTCCAGGGGATCTTCCCAACACAAGGATCTAATGTGGGTCTCCTGCATCTTTTGAATTGACAGGTGTATTCTTTAATAACTGAGCCACTGAAGAAGCCTATATATATATAAAATATATATATATACATATATTTTCTTTTTATTTATTTACTAACATTTATTTTTCACTGCATTGGTTTCCAGTTGCTGAGCACAGGCTTTCTCTAATTGCTTTGAGTGGGGACTTTTCTCTAGTTGCACTGCTGGGGCTTCTCATTGTGGTGGCTTTTGTAACAGAGCACGGAATCTAGGCACTCAGACTTCAGTATTTTGTGATCCACAGGCTTAGTTGGTCCTCAGCATGTGGAACCTTCCCAGACCAGGGACTGAACCTGTGTCTCCTGCACTGGCAGTCTTGATTCCAGCTTATGCTTCATACAGCCCAGCATTTCTCATGATGTACTCTGCATAAAAGTTAAATAAGCAGGGTGACAATATACAGCCTTGACGTACTCCTTTCCTGATTTGGAACCAGTCTGTTGTTTCATGTCCAGTTCTAACTGTTGCTTCTAGACCTGCACACAGATTTCTCAGGAGGCAGGTAAGATGGTTTGGTTATTGAGAAATATCAATAACCTCAGATACGCAGATGACACCACCTTTATGACAGAAAGCAAAGAAGAACTAAAGAACCTCTTGATGAAAGTTAAAGAAGAGAGTGAAAAAGTTGGCTTAAAACTCAACACTCAGAAAACTAAAATCATGGCATTTCGTTCTCACTTCATGGCAAATATGTGGGGAAACAAAGGAAACAGTGACAGACTTTATTATGGGGGCTCCAAAATCACTGCAGATGGTGACTGCAGCCATGAAATTAAAAGACACTTGCTCCTTGGAAGAAAAGCTATGACCAACCTAGACAGTATATTAAAAAGCAGAGACATTATTTGCCAGCAAAGGTCCGTCTAGTCAAAGCTATGATTTTTCCAATAGTCATGTATGGGTGTGTGAGTTGGACTATAAAGAAGGCTGAGCAACAAAGAATCAATGCTTTTGAACTGTGGTGTTGGAGAAGACTCTTGAGAGTCCCTTGGACTGCAAGGAGATCCAACCAGTTCATCCTAAAGGAAATCAGTCCTGAATATTCATTGGAAGGACTGATGCTGAAGCTGAAACTCCAATTCTTTGGCCATCTGATGGGAAGAATTGGCTCATTGAAAAAAACCCTGATGCTGGGAAAGATTGAAAGCAGGAGGAGAAGGGGATGACAGAAGATGAGATGGCTGGATGGCATCACTGACTTGACGGACATGAGTTTGAGCAAGCTCCGGGAGTTGGTGATGGACGGAGAAACCTAGCTTGATGCAGTCCATGGAGTCATGAAGAGTCAGACACTACTGAATGATGGAACTGATATGAACTCCTGCATTGACAGGTGGATTCCTATCCACTTTATCACCAGGGAAGTCCCTATATAAGTTTTGATCATGGTTTTGCTCTCATTCATTTGGCAAAACAATTTTGATGAATAAAATAATCTCAGCTTCCAGAGCACTAATTATGTGTCAGGCCCTGGCATGTAATATTATTATATTTTAGAATAATGAGATATCAAAATAAATATTATTTATTTATTTTAAAATTTGTAGATAATAAATATATTTATTTATTAAAATGAATAAATGTATTTTATTTATTTAAATAACTATTATTTTATTTGTTAATATTTTAATAACATATTAAATAATATTTTAATTTCATCCCCATCACTTCCTCAAAGGAGAGGCACTATTACTCTTTGACAAAACAGGACATCAGAGCTTAGAGAGGTTAAATGAGGTATAGCTAGTCATTGCAGAACTGGGGCTGGAATCCAAGCCTGTCTAGTCAAAGAGGTGACTACATCCATTTTCTCAGATGGCCATAACAGCACATCACAGGCTGGGTGGCTGAAGCAACGGAAATGTATCTTCTCAGGGTTCTGGAGATTGAAATTCAAGATCAAGCTGTGGGAAGATATGGCTGCTCTCACCTGCGGCTTCTCTCCTCAGTTTGCAGAAGGATACCTGCTTGCTGTCCTTCCATGGCATTTCTCTGTGTGCCCATCCCTGGGTTCCCTTTCTCCTCTTGTAAGGACACTAACCATATTTGATTGGGGACTTGCCCTTATGATTCCCTTTAACCTTGGTTACCTGTTTAAAGGCCCTATTGCCAACTATAGACCCATTGTGGGCAGGGCTTCAATACATAAATAAATTGAGGGTGGGATAGGAAAGGGATTCAGTTCAGCCCATAGGAGCAACACCCTCTCCACACCGCACTAGCCTCACGAAGGAACTGAGTGCATACTGTTGTCCTGCACCCCGTCTGCACTGGGGATTGAGACGTGCAATGCACTAAACATGGCCTCTCTCATCCAGAACATCATCTTCTAAAGAGAGCTGCAGACTGATACAGATGAGACCAAAAAGCCCTGAGTACTCTCACCCGAAACAGATTCACTCAATGATAAGGATTGTGGGGCGGTCAGGGTTGTGACAGTGTCCTCACAGAGACCCTTACAACGATCAAGTGTTTGGAAAGACTTGGAAAGCATGTGCTTATTCTGAAGACCATTTATGCTGCCGACTTATGGGTTAGTAAGGCTTAGTATAGTGTTTGCTTCCATACCCTGTAAAGTTGGTACTAACACTAGCTTAGGTTGGGTGGGTACTGTGTAGAGAGAGGCAATGTAAGAGATGCTGTATTTGTGACAGATGATGAATGACATGCTCTTTGATTTGTCTTTTAATAAGATCTGTTCATTTTTCCAGCCGCATTGTGTATTATCAAGGTCCCTGGCTGGTTTCTGTTGAGTCCACAAGTTTGACCGCAGTCCTAATGTTCCCCTCAGCTTAGCTAATCTCTAGATGAGTTTCTTCCTTATATAGGCCTTACCTCTTCTTTCTTAGAAATATAATTACATTTTATAATTGCAAATTCTGGCTTCCCAGGTGGCCCAATGGTAAGAATCTGCCTGCCAATGCAGGAGACACGGGTTTAATCCCTGGGTCGAGAAGCTCCCCTGGAAAAGGAAACAGCAACCCATTTCAGTATTCTTGGCTGGGAAAGCCTATGGATAGAGGAGTCGGGTGGGCTATAGTCCATGGGGTCACAAAAGAGTCAGATACTACTTAGCCACTAAAAAACAATTGCAAATTATTTCTCTGTCCTTTGGAAACATATATGTCTCCCTAAAGATCTGCCAACTGACTTTTAATAAGATCTGTTCAGGGTTATGACCCAGGTCATGTATCTTGCAAGGACCTGGAGCCATCTCTTTGATAGATAAACATCTAAGGAAGATGATGGTCCTGTCAACTCGTCTCTGTGAGAGGGTCAAGTCCTCACTTCAGTGGGTGGGTGTCTTGGTTCAAGCTGTAAAACTACCTTCTGCCATCAGGATTTGAGAAAATTCTCTATGTGTGCATCTCCACTGTTGCCCTGCAAATAGGTTCAGTGGTACCATCTTTCTAGATTCCATATATATTCATTAATATATTATATTTGTTTTTCTCTTTCCAATTTACTTCACTCTGTATAAAAGGCTCTAGGTTCATCCACCTCATTAGAACTGACTCATATATTATTTTTATGGCTGAGTAATATTCCATTGCATGTATGTACCACAACGTCTTTATCCATTCATCTGTCAGTGGACATTTAGGTTGCTTCCATATCCTGCTGCTGCTGCTGCTGCTGCTGTGTCGCTTCAGTCGTGTCCAACTCTGTGCAACCCCATAGACGGCAGACCACCAGGCTCCCCCGTCCCTGGGATTCTCCAGGCAAGAACACTGGAGTGGGTTGCCATTTCCTTCTCCAATGCATGAAAGTGAAAAGTGAAAGTGAAGTTGCTCAGTCATGTCTGACTCCTAGCGACCCCGTGGACTGCAGCCCACCAGGCCCCTCCATCCATGAGATTTTCCAGGCAAGAGTACTGGAGTGGGGTGCCATTGCCTTCTCTGGCTTCCATATCCTAGCTATTGTAAACAGTGCTACAGTGAACATTGCCATACATGTGTCTTTTTAAATTATGGTTTCCTCAGGATATATTGCCAATAGTGAGATTTTGGGGTCATGTGGATAGCCAGTGGGAACTTGCTGTGTAGTGCAAGGAGCTCAGACCTGATGCTCTGTGACAACCTAGAAGGGTGGGGTGGGATGGTAGGTGGTAGGAGGTTCTAGAGGCCGGGGACATATGTATGCCTGTGGCTGACTCATGTTGATGTATGGCAGAAACCAACACAATATTGTAAAGCAATTATCCTCCATTAAAAAAAAATGAATTAAAAAAAAAAAAAGATTTCAGAAAATTTACTTTTCCTTTGGGAAGGCCAGTTAGAAAACACAGGTGGCTTCTGACTGACTCCTACCCCAGCTCTTGAAACTGCAGACTTTAATTTCAGAGGAGTTGAGTTTCACCTCTTTTCCCTATTGCTTTAGGGAAAGGTCTTCCTTACCTATTTAACTACATCTGGTAAAATCTTTACTTCTCAAGGTTAACAGGCTGATCATGGCCTGAACTGCACACATTTGACTTGCCCTTCAAGTCAATATTCAGATTCCAGGGGCCATGAGAGACAGCTCCGCAGGGCCCAACCTTGGATAGGAGAACAATTTCTACAACATGAGTCAAAACCATCATTTTGACTACGTCCATCACTGCCAGAAACATAATGAATGCTTATGTATATTGGTTTTTATCATTCTTGTTGACTCACAGTTCTTTTTCTTAAACCACTGTTTTGGGGAACATCCATAGTTCTCTTAATTCAGCAGCAACAAAAATTGAGGAAGCTTGTGCTGAAGACAGGCAAGAGAGTCTGGAAAAAGCAGTCTATCAAACTAATGAGGGCCCATCTATGGAAAATTAGTGTTCTGAAGCAGCAGGGAATGTTTGGGCAAACACTGGTGGATAATTGAGAAGGATCTCACCCTCCTCCCATTACCCTTGTCAACTGTAAGAGGAACCTCTCTGCATATACAAAAACTCTCACAAGTTTGTTGTGTAACATCGTTAGGGACATAGAAAGTTAGGTAGAAGTTATACTACTTTGTACAAGGAGTTTCACATCTATTGTCTTATTTTACCTTCACAAGCAGCCTGTGAATTTTCCTCTTTTACTGCAGAAAAGAAAAAGTTAAAGGACTTCCCTGGTGGTCCAGTGGCTAAAACCACACTTTGACTGCAGGGGGCCCAGGTTCTATCCCTGGTCAGGGAACTAGAACTCACATGCCACAAATAAACCGTCCCAGTGCAGCCAGTATAAACAAATAAACATTTTTTAAAAGGAAATTACTTTTTCATTAAAAAAAGAAATAATTAACAAACTGTAAGTTACACCTCACAAACTAGTTGTAACAGAAAGTTAGGATTCAAACCAATTCACATTCAATGCGGAGGTAATATGTTTGCTAAGCACCATGCTGTCTTCTTTCTCCTCTCTCCTTTTACCATCATGGAGAGTCTTCACATCAATTTATTACAATATGGCTCTAACAACAAGGCTGTAAGATATAATCACCTCCAAGTTTATACAAATACAATAAAGATCAGAGAAGTTGGGTAATTTCCCAAGAGTCAGAGATGTCAAAACTTGCAAGTTCATTCATCAGATTTAAATCCAGCTTTGAAGCAAACCTGAAAAGGTTTATTTTGTTGTGGGCATGACAACAAAGCAAGTCTGAATCTGGAAAATAACAGATGCCTGGGGCTGGTGCACTGGGACGACCCAGAGGGATGGTATGGGGAGGGAGGAGGGAGGAGGGTTCAGGATGGGGAGCACATGTATACTGGTGGCAGATCCATCTCAATGTATGGCAAAAGCAATACAATATTGTAAAGTTAAGCAAAATAAAATTTAATTAAAAAATAAATATAAAAAAAGTGATTTCTTTCTAAAAAAATAAATTATATGGAGAAAATTTAACTGGACTTATTATTTTTCTTATAATATGATTTACTTGTTTTTAAAGATAATACTTTCATACCAAGAAAAAAGTGTAAGTAATCATAATGGCATAATTTCTATAGCTTATTCCATTTTTAATGATAATTAGGTTTCTTCCCAAAGTTGTTAGATGTCTCTTGCTCACAGAAAGAAGCCTTGCCTAGTCAATTGAAATGCCATAACTCAAATTAGGAAAACTATTTTATAAAACAAAGTTCTTCATGTGGTTAGAACCCACTAATTGCAAACAATAAAACATGATGTTGGAAACACATATATTTAAGTATTTTTTATTTAACATGTTAAATATACTTCAAAATATTTAAATATGAATTATTTTCATGTCCCAAATCTATTTTGACTCTGGGCACCTAATGATCTCACATTGTACTCAAACAAGAATGGGAAACAGAATAAGGAAATGCCCCAAATCTCAAAGGATTTAATTCATTATTTCTACTAGCAGTGAAACATTGTGAAATATTGCTTATTATTATTATTTTTTTAAGTTATCTCTTTGGTCCTCTGTCCCCATCCAGTTATCAGCCTTTTCAGGTGGTTTTCCTAATTTCAAATGCATACAGTGAGATTTCCCTAAAGTGCTGCTTATGTTCATAGTTTCCACTTCTTCATCTCCCATTCTTTATTTATTCAATCTTCTCAGACTTTTAAGAGGAAAGTGAAAAAGTTGGCTTAAGGCTCAACATTCAGAAAACTAAGATCATGGCATCCGGTCCCATCACTTCATGGCAAATAGATGGGGAAACAGTGGCTGACTTTATTTTTCTGGGCTCCAAAATCACTGCAGATGGTGATTGAGTACAACCATGAAATTAAAAGACGCTTACTCCTTGGAAGGAAAGTTATGACCAACCTAGATAGCATATTGAAAAGCAGAGACATTACTTTGCTAACAAAGATCCATCTAGTCAAGGCTTTGGTTTTTCCAGTGGTCATGTATGGATGTGAGAGTTGGACTATAAAGAAAGCTGAGCTCCGAAGAACTGATGCTTTTGAACCATGGTGTTGGAGAAGACTCCTGAGAGTCCCTTGGACTACAAGGAGATCTAACCAGTCCATTCTAAAGGAGATCAGTCCTGGGTGTTCACTGGAAGGACTGATGTTGAAGCTGAAACTGCAATACTTTGGCCACCTGATGCAAAGAGCTGACTCATTGGAAAAGACCCTGATGCTGGGAAAGATTGAGAGAAGGAGGAGAAGGGGATGACAGAGGATGAGATGGTTGGATGGCTTCACTGACTCAATGGACATGGGTTTTGGTGGACTCCAGGAGTTGGTGATGGACAGGGAGGCCTGGCATGGTGTGGTTCATGGGGTCGCAGAGTCGGACATGCCTGAGCGACTGAATTGAACTGAATTGATTCCACTGAAATGAAACTTGTCTAGCCAAATATTACAGTCAAATCTTTGTTGATATAGCATAGAACCCCCAGTCATTCTGTATGAGTGATCATGTGTGTAAGTTGCTTCAGTCATGTCCAACTCTTTGCTACCCTATGGACTGTAGCCCACTGGGCTCCTCTGTCCATGGGATTGTCCAGGCAAGACTACTGGAGTGGGTTGCCATGCCTTTCTGCAGGGGATCTTCCTGACCCAGGGATTGAACCCATGTCTCTTACATCTCCTACACTGGCAGGTGGGTTCTTTACCACTAGTGCCACTTGGGAAGCCAGGAGTGATTATGGCTTCTTAAAATCATTCCTGTATATTTTACAGAATTCCATCTTCTCCTGGGTTCCTTTTGTCCCACTTACTTCTCTTTCTTAGTCTCTTCAGAGCTTCTCCCTCTGATCTCTCAGTGGCACATATTGTTGTTCACTCACTAAGTCCTATCTGATTCTTTGTGACCCCATGAACCATAGCTCACCAGGCTCCTCTGTTCTCCACTATCTCCTGGAGTTTGTGCAGATCCATGTCCATAAAGTCAAGGATGCTATTTAACCATCTCATTCTCTGCTGCCCTCTTCTCCTGTTGCCAATGGCATATGGCCCTATCCATTTTTCTATGTGTTTAATTCCCTGGAGCATTTCAGTAAGTTCCAGGCTACATACCACCCAACAGCTGATGATGCCTGACTTTCAGTTCCAGGCTTCTGTATATTCAAATCACACCCTGAATGAATCAACCCCCCAACCTTACCTGCAAAGCTCTGTAAGATGGGAGCCATCCCCGCCTACGTCTGTGACCTCATCTCTTACTAGTCTGCCCCATTTTCTGTCCCCAGTACACCTAACACTTATCTTATCCCCAGAATTTCACAGTTGCTGTGCCTTCTGCCTAAAACACCTCTGGATCAATTTTAGATGGTTTGTAGTTTCGCATAATTTGGGTCTACGTTCAGAAAGGTTCTCATAACCTTATTTACATAGCAATGCCTGACTTTACCCTTATACCATCTATTACCTCATTCTGTCTCATTTCTTCATTTGTCACTAAAGAAAAGCATCATATTTTGTATTGGCTTGTTTGTTTCCTGTCTCTTACCATTCACAATGTCGAAGTCATCTCAGGGACTTTGTCTCTTGTACTCAGCTCCTTGACATCAACATATAGGAAGATTTCGATGACTATTCTGAATCAATGGTAGAATGAATAAATGAATGATGATTTTTAGTGGTCCAGAGAGAAATATGATTACCTCCAGAAGTAAAAACTGATATCAGTCTCTCTCTTCATCCATAAATAGCCTCTAAGAATCATTTTGTGTCGTGAAATTCACTTAGTCTTGTCCGATTCTTTGTGACCCCATGAACTATACAGTCCATGGAATTCTCCAGGCCAGAATCACAGTGAATATTGAAAATTTATGTTAGTCACCATTTCTCACAATACACCATTTGGGGCAATGATATATAACTTGCAGCAATGCTTTATTTTGTGGTGAAGGAAATAGAATAAAAATCAAGACTTGTAACATTTAGACTCCAGGAGCTTAAGAACCTTGAAAACTCACTGCAGCAAAGAAGGAAGTAAGGAATGGAGGGAAGGAGGAGCCCGTATCATAGTCTGGAAGCAAGATTAAAAGCATTTCATGTGCTTCCAATGCTGGGGTTACAAGTAATGAAGGGCAGAGTGACCTCTAACTACTAAAAGTAAAAAATTGTCTTCTGGCACAGGAAAATCTTCTGAACATACTGTAGTTGGTGAAGGCTGTATGTATCACTTGTCTCAAAAAATAAAATGCACCGCAATTCTTTGCATACATTTTAACTGCTCTTAGTACTGCTACCATCATCTTCAAAGGATTTACACTGGTGACTTTTATAAATTATTATTTTTTTTTAAACAGAAATGCTCCTTGCATAATTCCCACAAGTGGCGGGCTAAGTTGTAATAAATCCTCGTCATCTTCTCTTTTTGATCTGTCTCCCATCTTTCTCCAGAGCCATTGTTTCCCTTTTCTTTCTGATCCAACTTTGTGGTGATATCAGGGGGATAGGCTGAAAAATGATGCAAACCAATGCATAAAGCAGAAGCTTGGAAGAGATTTAAGGAAAGCCATCTTTCCAATTTCAATGATATATCACAATAATATATTTTATGAATATTACCATTTATAATATTCTAAAGACTCTTAACAAAAATCATCTTATTTAAAGTCTCATTACCACCTTCTCATAGAGTGAGTAGGACAGATATAATTTCTTTATCACAGAAGTAAAATCTTAGTCACTGGGGAATTCCTGGTAGCCCAGTGGTTAGGATTCTGCTCTTCCACTACAGGGCCCTTGGGGTCAATCCCTGGTCTGGAAACTAAGATCCTGCAAGCCACACTGGACAACCAAAACAAACAAACAGAACACTTAGTCACTGAAGACATAATCACTGTTATTCTGGAAGATAAGCTTTCTAACATATATTGTACTGCCAGTGCTTGACTTGATCACACAGAGGTAAAAGACAAAATGTGAAATTTAAGTTAGCAATCTTTGTGTGTCCCCGAGGCTTCCCTCATAGCTCAGTTGATAAATCATCTGCCTGCAATGCAGGAGGCCCGGGTTTGATTTCTGGGTTGGGAAGATCATCTGGAGAAGGAAATGGCAACCCACTCTAGTATTCTTGCCTGGAGAATCCCATGGACAGAGGAGCATAGTGGGCTACAGGCCATGGGATCACAACAGTTGGACATGACTTAGACCCTAACCACCAGCATCACCAGGTGAATCAGAATGGGAAACAAAATAACTATTTATTCCTCAGTAAACCACTCCTTTTTCAAAATGCATGGAAGCTTTGTTTATATATAGTCTTCAGTTCAGTTCAGATCAGTCACTCAGTCATGTCTGACTCTTTGTGACACCATGCATCACAGCAAGCCAGGCCTCCCTGTCCATCACCAACTCCCGGGGCTTGCACAAACTCATGTCCATCGAGTCGGTGATGCCATCCAACCATCTCATCCTCTGTTGTCCCCTTCTCCTCCTTCCCTCAATCTTTCTCCACATCAGAGTCTTTTCCAATGAGTCAGTTCTTCACATCATGTGGCCAGAGTATTGGAGTTTCAGCTTCAACATCAGTCCTTCCAATGAATATTCAGGACTGATTTCCATTAGAATGGACTGGTTGGATCTCCTTGCAGTCCAAGGGAATCTCAAGAGTCTTCTCCAGCACTGTAGTTCAGTGCTCAGCTTTCTTTATAGTCCAACTCTCACATCCACACATGACTACTGGAAAAATCATAGCTTTGACTAGACAGACCACAGTTGGCAAAGTAAAATCTGTTTTTGAATATGCTATCTAGGTTGGACATAACTTTTCTTCCAAGGAGCAAGTGTCTTTTAATTTCATGGCTGCATTTACCATCTGCAGTGATTTTGGAGCCCCAAAAAGTAAAGTCTCTCACCATTTCCACTGTTTCCCCATCTGTTTCCCATGAAGTGATGGGACCAGGTGCCATAATCTTAGTTTTCTGAATGTAGAGTTTTAGGCCAACTTTTTTACTCTCCTCTTTCACTTTCATGAAGAGGCTTTTTAGTTCTTCTTTGATTTTTGCCATAAGGATGGTGTCATCTGCATATCTGAGGTTATTGATATTTCTCCCGGCAATCTTGATTCCAGCTTGTGCTTCCTCCAGCCCAGCATTTCTCATGATATATAGCCTTACTGCAGAACAATTGACTCTTAAAAGCTGTACATATTTGTTATATGCAGTTTGATGAGATTGGACGCAGGCATACACCTCTGACACTATCACTGCAGTCAAGAAATACGCAAGCCAAACTTTCAGTGAAAAAGTATTTTCAAACTACAAGTCCATTGTCAGAGTCAGGTCTTACCAGGCATTATCAAAAGAATAACAAATAAATCAGATCAGATCAGATCAGTCACTCAGTCGTGTCCGACTCTTTGCGACCCCATGAACTGCAGCACGCCAGGCCTCCCTGTCCATTACCAGCTCCCGGAGGTCACCCAGACTCACACCCATCAAGTCAGTGATGCCATCCAGCCATCTCATCCTCTGTCGTCCCCTTCTCCTCCTGCCCTCAATCCCTCCCAGCATCAGAGTCTTCTCCAATGAGTCAACTCTTCACATGAGGTGGCCAAAATACTGGAGTTTCAGCTTTAGCATCATTCCTTCCAAAGAAATTCCAGGATTGATCTCCTTCAGAATGGACTGGTTGGATCTTCTTGCAGTCCAAGGGACTCTCAAGAGTCCTCTCCAACACCACAGTTCAAAAGCATCAATTCTTTGGCGCTCAGCCTTCTTCACAGTCCAGCTCTCACATCCATACATGACCACAGGAAAGACCATAGCCTTGACTAGGCGAATCTTTGTTGGTAAAGTAATGTCTCTGCTTTTGAATATGCTATCTAGGTTGGTCATAACTTTCCTTCCAAGGAGTAAGCGTCTTTTAATTTCATGGCTGCAGTCACCATCTGCAGTGATTTTGGAGCCCAGAAAAACAAAGTCTGACACTGTTTCCACTGTTTCCCCGTCTATTTCCCATGCAGTGATGGGACCAGATGCCATGATCTTCGTTTTCTGAATGTTGAGCTTTAAGCCAACCTTTTCACTCTCCACTTTCACTTTCATCAAGAGGCTTTTTAGCCCCTCTTCACTTTCTGCCATAAGAGTGGTGTCATCTGCATATCCGAGGTTATTGATATTTCTCCCGGCAATCTTGATTCCAACTTAGAAAGCATCACTATGAACAAAGCTAGTGGAAGTGATGGAATTCCAGTGGAGCTATTCCAAGTCCTGAATGATGATGCTGTGAAAGTGCTGCACTCAATATGCCAGCAAATCTGGAAAACTCAGCAGTGGCCACAAGATTGGAAAAGGTCAGTTTTCATCCCAATCCCAAAGAAAGGCAATGCCAAGGAGTGCTCAAACTACTGAACAATTGCACTCATCTCACACGCTAGTAAAGTAATGCTCAAAATTCTCCAAGCCAGGCTTCAGCAATATGTGAACCGTGAACTTCCTGATGTTCAAGCTGGTTTTAGAAAAGGCAGAGGAACCAGAGATCAAATTGCCAACATCCGCTGGATCATGGAAAAAGCAAGAGAGTTCCAGAAAAACATCTATTTCTGCTTTATTGACTATGCCAAAGCCTTTGACTGTGTGGATCACAATAAACTATGGAAAATTCTGAAAGAGATGGGAATACCAGACCACCTGATCTGCCTCTTAAGAAATCTGTATGCAGGTCAGGAAGCAACAGTTAGAACTGGTCATGGAACAACAGACTGGTTCCAAATAGGAAAAGGAGTACGTCAAGGCTGCATATTGTCACCATGTTTATTTAACTTATATGCAGAATACATCATGAGAAAAACAAATAAATAAAAATCCATAACTTTGTTATCCAGATGAATCCAACATTAGTCTTTCAAACCTAGTCAGTGACAGCCTCGCTATACCAAGCTCCCTTTGGTTCTTGTCTCTGCCCACTGCCAATCGCTATTACCGCATCACCTTAATTTCAATCCACTTTTCCCTGAGTCCATGCCACTTGGTGCTCAAACGTTCCTTCTTTCATAATCAGTTGCTCAGTCGTATTCGACTCTTTGTGACCCCATGGACTGTACCCTGCCAGGCTCCTTTGTCCATGGAATTTTCCAGGCAAGAGTACCAGAGTGGCTTGCTATTTTCTCCTCCAGGGGATCTTCCCGACCCAAGGATGGGACCCATGTCTCCTGCATTGGCAGGTGGGTTTTTTACCACTAGCATCACCTGGGAAGCTTAGGAGGAGCCATAACCAAGCCTGGGTTTCTGAGAAAGCCCTAGAGAGTGATGTCAATGAAATTTCACAGAGACCTTGCTTTCCTTGCCTGCCTGAGAGTTTCTTAGAGTAAAATAGATTCCGAATAAGATTATTCTGAAAGACTCCTATCAGCAGAGACTTTCATCCACTTGATGCATATGTATAGGTTACGCTCCACAAATCTTCAGAAGTAGTCAAAAGTTGGCAGGTCAGACTGGTACCAGAGCATCTCTGGTCCAGCAGATTTTATGACTGTTCTCTCCTTGAAATGCTACTGTATTTAGTAGTCAAATATTCTTTCTCTGTCCCCAACATGATCAATTTCCATATTTCAATTATAAGACACTAGAAAAGTTTCTACAAATTTCCAACTGGACTAGTACTTTTAAAATGTTCTCTCGTGGTCCAACAGTGAACCAGCCTCATAGCCTTCAGGGCACTCTTTTTAATCAGGTTTTTACCCTAGTGCTGTAGGATAAATTAAATAGGATGGCCATTAATTAGGATTGCAGTCATGCACATTCATTTAGATGCCATCGCCGGAATCTAAGTCTCCACGACAGGGCCAGAGCCAAAGAAAACAGCTTGACTCTGCTTTAAAAAAAAAAAAAAAAAAAACAAAGAAAAATAATCTTCATCTTCTATAAATTTATGGTAATGTGTTCTTACAGCTTTCTGTGGGCTGGAGAGGAATGGAATATTTTAGGCTTCCTTGCAGCTTGAGTTAAGGAAAATCCCTCTGGGTACTTAATCTAACCTCTTTCCTCTGTCTCAACACTCCCGTGTGTCAGGAGTCAGAATGGCTTATTTCTGAGATAGTTTTTTAACACTGTATATGCTGCCAGTGAGTTTGGGGAACAGGAAATATTTTTTTTTTTTTATTGGAGTATAGTTGATTTACAGTGTTGTGTTGGTTTCTGCTGTACAGCAAAGTTAGCTTATACATATATTCACTCTGTTTTAGATTCTTTTCCCATACAGATTATTACAGCGTATTAAGTAGAGTTTCCTGTGCTATACAGTAGGTTCTCATTGCTGCTGCTGCTGCTCAGTCGCTTCAGTCGTGTCCAACTCTGTGCGACCCCATAGACGGCAGCCCACGAGGCTCCCCCATCCCTGGGATTCTCCAGGCAAGAACACCAGAGTGGGGTGCCATTTCCTTCTCCAATGAGTGAAAGTGAAGTCTCTCAGTCGTGTCCGACTCTTTGCGACCCCGTGGACTGCAGCCCACCAGGCTCCTCCATCCATGGGATTTTCCAGGAAAGAGCACTGGAGTGGGGTGCCATTGCCTTCTCCAGGTTCTCATTAGTTATCTATTTAATATATGCTGCTAAGTCACTTCAGTCGTGTCCGACTCTGTGCGACCTCATAGACGGTAGCCCACCAGACTCTGCCATCCCTGGGATTCTCCAGGCAAGAACACTGGAGTGGGTTGCCATTGCCTTCTCCATTGTGTGTGAAAGTGAAAAGTGAAAGTGAAGTCGCTCAGTCACGTCTGACTCGTAGCGACCCCATGGACTGCAGCCTACCAGGCTCCTCCATCCATGGGATTTTCTAGGCAAGAGTACTGAAGTGGCTTGTCATTGCCTTCTCCGATTTAATATATAGTAGTGTGCATATGTCAATCCCAATCTCCCAATTTATCCCTCCCCATCATTTTCCCCCTCAGTAAACATGTTTGTTTTTCACATCTGTGACTCTATTTCTGTTTTATACAATTTTTTTAGATTTCAAATATAAGTAATGTCATGATATTTGTCATTCTCACACAGGAGATCTTTTATATTTCGTAAGCTCTATGTTCAATCCGCCAACACTCCTGACTTGCTATCTTCTAGAATTAAACGAGGGGCTGGATCTACCTCACTTTTTTTAAAGTGTCCACATGCCTATTGAAAATCCCATGCCTTGTGGAGCTGGACATGACTTGGCACTCTCCCTGGAGCCAGGCCCATTGCTAGAGAATAGAATTCCTTACCTTTGTTGTTGTATGCTATGCTATGCTATGTTAAGTCGCTTCAGTCATGTCTGACTCTGTGCAACCCCATAGAGGGCAGCCCACCAGGCTCCCCCGTCCCTGGGATTCTCCAGGCAAGAATACTGGAGTGGGTTGCCATTTCCTTCTCCAGTTCATGAAAGTGAAAAGTGAAAGAAGTCAGAGGCTAAATGTGTGGTCAGCATTTGGACATATCCCCCAATAAAGTTTTTTCAAGAATAAAAGAATGGTATATGCAAAATCATATGGATGGAGGAGCCTGGTAGGCTGTAGTCCATGGGGTCGCAAAGAGTCAGACACGACTGAGCGACTTCACTTTCACTTTTCACTTTCATGCATTGGAGAAGGAAATGGCAACCCACTCCAGTGTTCTTGCTTGGAGAATCCCAGGGACGGGGGAGCCTGGTAGGCTTCCGTCTGTGGGGTCGCACAGAGTCGGACACGACTGGAGTGACTTAGCAGTAGAAGCAGCAGTAGCAGTTACCCTCTTGAGACATTCCCTCAGATAAACTTTTGCTGCAAAAATATGTCAAATAATGAAATTAAACAATAAAGTTATCTTCCCCAGCACTTTCTGCTGTTTTTGTAAACATTAACTAAAGGTAACAACATGTGTATAAAAAATAGTAACTTGAAAATACAGCAGTAGCCATACATAACAAATTATTTTGCAACCAAGTATAACAAAATTTGGTGGTATTTTTTGATTGCAGTGGATGGAAAGAGAAACAAATGAGCAAGACCACGAGATAAAGCTGCAAGGCCCTTGTGTGTCTGTGAGTACCTAGAATGTGCTGTGGTGTGAAGCTTGATGTCAAGGTATGGGACACGCGCTTTGACACTTGGGGAAACTGGGTTGAGAGGGGTTTGAAATGGCCCAACCACAAGTCCAGCTGCCCTCTCTACTTACAGTAAAGAGCCTCTAACCAATTGTTGCCATGGAAACCAATTACAGTGCGTGTTTATCCATAAGTAGTGGGTTCAGTTCCCTGACAGCCCACAGAATTATCCGAACAAGCCAGTCTTGTCCTCTGGGAACCAGGGACCACCTCACCCTATTGTTACTGCAAAGCCCTCATCCCACCATTTCTGTCTGTTCACTCTGTTCCTAAGTGCAATCCCTGTGTGATCCTACAAGCTGTGTAGTACTCTCCTGTCCTGGGCTATGAATTTATGTGACTAACACACCATCATCAAGCTCATCTTTCCAGGGTCACGGACACATGTCTGGCGATTCCCATAACTCTAGGGCAGGAATCCCTCCTTCCCCAACAGGGTGAAAAGGAAGCTATCAAAACATGTGCATCTCCAAATACTTTTGTAAATTTTACATTCACAGATTGTTCTTATATCTATATTTTTATCTTTGAACTAAAGATCAAAATGTAGAACTTATTATTGAATTCTGATGCTCTCTTTTGTTCTTAATCTTGGAATTCACTTCAAGAAAGATTTCTTCCCTGGGTAGAATCTTCATCATCCCTTAATTGGAACTAGCATTGTCACTCATGTGTCTCCAACCAAATGGACCATCTTAAAATTGTTTCATCGTGGGTTAAAAGGAAAGAGATTGAGGAGAAATGTTCTGTTCCAAAAATAATTGAGCCCACATACAATGACTGATACTTGGATAGGTTGTGGAGAGCATTTTATAGAGTTTTTATCTAGGAGATTTCCTAGAAAATAAAGTTGTCTTTCTATTATATCATAAATATCATAAACACGCATCCCCAATACTGAGAAGTATGAGCTAGTCTAGAGTTACAATAAAAGTAGTCAGGCAGATATGACTGAGTGTTTTGACGTGTGCAAGAAAATCCTCCATGTACAAACTTTTCTTCCTTTGCTGAGATTCCTATTGTTGTGTCCAATTCTTTTTGAATGATTTATTCAGAAAAAATCATTATAGAAGAAATAAATTATCTGGTGTAAGTAATATTTTTACATTTGTTTTTCAAGGCTAAATGCAGCATTCTCAAGGAATGTGATTGAAAATAGAATGTCAGTCAGAAAAAGAGATTTTTTTTTTTTTTTTAGTATTTCTGCTAATCTGGAGATACTTGCTTCTCACCTGTCACAGTGAGGACAAAATCAATGAGCCGTGATGTCACAGGGTAAGATCACTAAAGGCAGATGGATGTCACTTCTTTGCCAAGGACACTTTCTACATAATAGCTCCTGGCATTAAAAAAAAATTATTTGAATTTGGTTTTGTACTAACCTCATTGAGTAATGGTGGAGATCAGATGTGTACATGTGCATGGTTAGTAATGTTTGACTCTTTTGTTACCCTAAGGGATATAGCCTATCAGGCCCCTCTGTCCATGGGGTTCTCCAGGCAAGAATACTGGAGTGGGTTACCATTTCCTTCTCCACAGAATCTTCCCAAGCCAGAGATTGAACCAACTTCTCTTGCATTGGCAGGAGTATTCTTTACCACTGTACCACGTGGAAAGTGGAGATCAAGTGAAATAATGTACATAAGATACCTAGTACACCCCATCCCAATAAGTCCTCGATAAATTCTAGCTGTTTAGTGGATTTTGAATATTTACTTGCATTATTCTTAGTTGTATAAAAAAATTCAATAGGTTTTATTTTTCTTTCTATAATTTAATCATTCTCATTATTTTTCTATCTCCCTAGGGTGAGAGACAAACCTATATACTCTCTATCTATACCTACCTTTGTCTATGTGTAGTTAGTCTAATCCTGTTCCCATTCAGTAATTTTAAGAATTTAAATGTATATCCATGTATCTTTAGGTATTTAATTTATATGGCATACATGTCCAAGTCGAAGGCTTTAGCCACCTCAAAAGCTTTATGCTCCCTTCCAGTATGGTGTCTGGGTCTGTAAGGAGGGAGGGTAACAGCTACAGTATCTCATGGTCAGTCTCCCTGGTTTCACCCCTTTGGGTTCCTTAGGTCCACTCATTTCAATCTAAAACAGTATAAAAGGAAAGAAGTGACTTTATACTTCCTATATTTTTCATCCTAAATTTTCAAGACTGTTGGGACATACACTTGCACTCTGTTATCTGAACCTTCATATCTACCACTTAAGGGAAAACATGATTGCTGAGAAACTTCTCTCAGCTCAGAAAGGGATCCTTCTCTTATTCAAAAGACAACTCAGGGTCCATAAATAGCATCTCTGGCCCTGACGGAATGTTTCTCTCATTCCCTGAGGCAGTAAATCTCATGATTTAGCCAGACTGGAGGGTAGACTGAAACCATGATAGATAACAAGAAAACCAGAAGACAACAGATTAATATTTTCATAGTTTATCCCCGTTGCAAATATTAGTGCTCATTAAAAAATTCTGACAGTCACATAAACTCCCAGAGAAAAAAAAAATCCAGTTTCCATATATAAAAGTGTGATGATTCAATTTGAAAAGCCTCACATCACTGCCCTTCAAACTAGCAGTCTAGTTCGTTCTCCAAGCAAAAGCAAAATAAAACTTTTAAAAAGTCTAGTTGTGTAAAAGAGTCATAAATTTCTCAGGCCAGATGGTATTAAGTCCTAGTCTGCCAAATACCTACACCACTTACAGTATTACAGTAAATGAAATTAGCACTGGTTGGCACTTTGAATTGCCAAGTGCTAATTTGTTAGACGTCCACAATCTCCATTATGCTTGCTACATGATAGTAACTGTTTTTATAGGTACCGTTTTAAGAAAGTATTCCTATATTTTTCTGAAACCATAGTCATTTTTCACAGGTATCTGAGTCCCTCTTTGGAGATATACACAAAAAAAGAAGTAAGTTACAAAAGGAAATCTTTGGGACCAGGATCTTTTTTTTAACTCTAAAATTCTGTGATTCTAGAATTTTATTATCATGCTAATTTTGACTCAAGACCAGATTTGTCTTTGAATATTCTTCCACATCTATTTCTAAAATGTCATCTGCTATATAAAAGGCTCTAGGACAGTGTTAACAGTCTTAGAAGTGGGTAAGCATGTCAAAGGCATCACTTGTAATTTAATAAATGCTATAGATGCTTTCCTGAAGGAAATGGCAAGCCACTCCAGTGTCCTTGCCTGGAGGACCCCATGGATGGAGAAGGCTGGTAGGCTGCAGTCCATGGGGTCGCACAGAGTCGGACTGAAGCGACTTAGAAGCAGCAGCAGCATAGATGCTTTCCTAGAAAATTCATACACATATAAAATCTAAAACAAATATTTAGGGTTCATTACATACATTCTGAAGGAGATCAGCCCTGGGGTTTCTTTGGAAGGAATGATGCTAAAGCTGAAACTCCAGTACTTTGGCCACCTCATGCAAAGAGTTGATTCATTGGAAAAGACTCTGATGTTGGGAGGGATTGGGGGCAGGAGGATAAGGGGACGACAGAAGATGAGATGGCTGGATGGCATCACTGACTCGATGGACGTGAGTCTGAGTGAACTCCGGGAGTTGGTGATGGACAGGGAGGCCTGGCGTGCTGTGATTCTTGGGGTTGCAAAGAGTCGGATACGACTGAGTGACCGAACTAAACTGAACATACATGGAATGTTATGGAATCATGAAAGCCAAGATAAAATACCTTGCTCTTATTGTGTACATTGTCATTATTTAAAAGAATATCCAGAAACCACCTATTGGAAACTATATTAATATCATATTCTTTAGACTGATAACATGCATCTAGTTATATATATGTATCTATAGAATTACACACACCACACACTGGGCCAGTTATCATTGTTAAAATTGGTCAATGACTGCTTTCAGTTCAAGAATCTTTTCCACTTTCTTAACAGTATATAATATATTTTGTGTGTTTACACCCTTGACCCTATTATAGGCATTTTACATAAATGATCTCTAAACCTATTTTAAAAAAACCTACATATTGGGTATCATTTTCCCCTCCAAACATATAGGAAACTCAGACTCAAGATTTTGAATCATGTATCCCAACCGAGGTCACCCTGTTAGAATATGACAATCAGGTTCACAACCCAGGCTTATTCTAACTCCAATGTCTGTGCATCTCCTCACACAATACTTCTATTTTAAGAAAATAAATCATCGAAGGATCCTTTCTATTGCTGCAGTTCTCAGCAGCAGTCTAGAAAGTGGGTGTTGGGTAGGCAGCAGGCAGCTATATGATTTTAAACCTACCCACTAATTGGGATGCGCCATGGAGCCTACAGATCGGGTGTCTGGAACATCTAAGGAAGGGAAGCAGGGGTCTGATGTCCAGGGCCACTACGTGTGCAGCAGAGTCATCGAGAGATTTCTCCTGGAGGGGGGTGGTCTTCCCATTCCATTTCTGATAACTTGGAGAAGCATATAGTCTCCCCAGCAATTCTGATCTCCCCAGGTTTCCAGTTTTCCTCCTTCCCATACCAGGGACCTGTGAGGAGAGAAAGAAAGAGAGAGAGAGAGAGAGAGAGAGAGAGTGTGTGTGTGTGTGTGTGTGTGTGTGTGTGTGTGTGTGTGTGCATGTGTGTGTATTTGGGACCAAAGAGAAAGATGACTACCCAGAGCTCCAACACCCACTATCCACCTCCAGCAACACCTCCTTCCCCACGAAGAGGGAAGGTGGTCTGGTTTCTAGGAGGATGGAAACTTTGCTCTTATTATTATGGAATAGGCAGTCCAATGAATCATCTCCTAGAGCTGCTTTCTGCTCTCTGGGGGATGGTTCCTGTTTTCTAGGACAGAAGCCTTGCTTCAGGCAGGAAATCTTATTAGCTCTCCCACTCCTTCTGGTCTTCCTGACAACCTGTATATCTTCCTAAATTGAATAACCATAGTTCCTACTTGCAGGTAGGCATTTTTTTTTTTTTTTTTTTTTTTTAACTGTTAGATTTAAATCAGGAATTGAAAAGTCAAACATAGTTTAATCATCACCTAGATCTTTTATGTGTCTATCTTAGACCAAAACAAATGTTTGTGTGGCTTACACAATATCTATGCCTTGCAGTTATATCTCTTCAATAGAGAAGTTATTCTTATTTTTTAACTAGGAATTATATGGCACTTACTAGGTACCAGACAATGTTTTACGAATAATCACCATATTCCTTAATTAATCTGAGAGTTCTCTCCATCGCTGTTATCTCCACTGTACAGAAGAGAGAACTGAGGAACAGAGAGGTCTGCTAATGTGCTCGGGAAGGCGCAGCCAATAACGGCAGAGCTGGGATTCACTCTGAGCAGTCTGGCTCCATTAATCTGTGAACTAATCATGAAATTGAGCACATGCATCTCGGCGTAACTGAGAAGCTGTGGTGCGCAGAATAACATCCCCATGGAGATGCTCACATGCATATGTGAAAATGGCGCGTTCAGGGGAAACAAGGATCAAAGTTGCACATGGAGTCCAGGCTGCTAATCAGCCAGCCTCGAAATGGGCAGATTAAGCTGGCTTGTCAGAGTGGGTCCAATGGATCACAGAGATCTTTCCAGGTGAGAAAGGGAAACGGGAGGTTTGAAGTCAAAGTGGGAGAGGAGATGCCAGAGGCAGAAGTCGGAAGGACGTGGGGTCATTAGATATGGGATGCAGGCAGCCTCGAGGAGCTGGGAAAGATGAGGAAAGCAATTCTCTCCCAGAGACTCCAGAAGCTGTGCAGCCCAGCTGTTCGGTTTTAGACTTCCGACCTCCAGAAACATAATAGTAAATGTGTCTTGTTTAAAGCCTCTCTATTTATGGTAATTTGTTACAGCAGTAAAGAGAAACTGAAATGATTATGTACAATTGACAGTCAAGTTAAGAACTCAGCCCTCAAAATGCAGGTTCATATTTACTAGGTGTGTGAACCTCAAGCAATCAAGTGAATTTTCTGCATCTCTGTTATCCTTTCTGCAAACTGGATACAGGCATATTTATTACATATGATCACTGGGTCTGGGTTCCCCAGAAGGTGAAAAATGGTATCACCTAATATGTAGCTTCAGGCTTCCCTGGTGGTTCAGGGTAAAGAATCTGCCTGCCAATGCAGGAGACATGGGTTCATACCCTGGCTTGGGAAGATCCCCTGGAGAAGGAAATGGCAGCCTACTCCAGTACCCTTGCTTGGAAATTGCATGAACAGAGGAGCCTCGAGGACTACCATTCATGGGGCTGCAAATGAGTCGAACATGACTGAGCGACTAAACAATAACAAAAATGTAGCTTTCGTTTTTGGGTGAAATTTTCCCCCAGGAATTGTGCAGATTAAGATATCTAGCTTATGCACAGCCTTATGTGATGGTTAAAATAGTATATGGAAAGCATCATCTACAGAAAGCTGAAATATACTCTATACTCAAATATTGGTGATGAAGAGAATGATAGTGATAATTATCGATGGAAGGTTGGTGGGAGTGGGGTAGGATTGAGTTAGAGACTTGGGATGTGCACTTGAGTGTATCTTGTTAGTGCTTCGGAAGCACACTTGACTTCAAATCTGATTCCATCACCCACAATCTCTGCTTTAGGGAAAGTTTCTTCCAGTGTTAAACCATCTAGAAATTCCAAATTCATATGGTTGTTAGAAGGTCCGGCTGAGTTGACATAAGGAGGCTGGAATGTAGCAGGCACTCACAAAATGTCCTTTGCAGGATTAGAATGCCATGTTAACTGATTCACTTAGCTGGAGACACTACACTCAACATTTCAACAACTATCCATTCCCTTTTAAGTGATTCAAACTTTGTGGAATTTTCTACTTTTGCCCAAATCCAGCATGACTCTTACAAATGGGTTCTATGTTCTCAGTAATACTGAACATCTGGTAGCACTCAAAATCAAAATAATATGTGGTGATTCTGCCAAAAACAGAGTTATCTAAGACTAAATCAATAGCTGGGAAATAATAGCACTAATAAAGTACTGGGATTGGAGGTTGCAGTGAGAAGTGACAGTCATTGTAGGTCCACCGAGTATCTATCAAATCTCACCTCATTAATGCAGTCAGCCAGTATTGATTCCAAGGAGAGCGATCCTGTGCTAAGATGACAACCACAGAACTGATTCTGCTGGGGCAGAAAAACAAACCTGAAAAACACCTACCGTCAGCTACCGAAGCATATTACTGACTGCCCTCCTGATAAGGCCTCCATCCTTGGCATAAAATTCACCTTGGGTTAGTAACTTAAATAGAAAGGAAAGGAGATGTGATTATAGGAAAATATGGAAACTAAGTTACTCTCAAATGGTTTATTTCTCTAGTATTTTGATACTGTTTTATATTTTCATATTTTTACAAGATGATCAAAATGTAAAGAATTTTGTTAATTACATTTGTAAATGTCTCACATTCTTAGGTTTCATTCAGTGCTAATGAAGTCAATAAATGATTCATCTACTAATTACAACTGAAGCTGCTGAGATTTTTCTGCTCAAAATATTCAGTTATAAAATGTTCATTTCAAGTGTGACACCTAATAAAATGTTCATTTCAAGTGTGACCTGAAAAAAAAATATCTTTGAAGAGGAAGAGAGTCTCTGTAGTCATTATAATTTGAAGACATGAATTAAAAATAAATAATGCTAATATATGACCACTTCCCTGTGCAACTGAGTGATCTTTGAATTCTCGACAATAAACCAAGTCAGTATTGTTTTTGGTGGCATGCCTGTTTGTTAACTTGTAGGTGTATCTCTTTAGAGTAGCAAGCCATCCTTTTAAACTAAGCTTAAAATAATTTGTATTTTAAGATGTATACGTATGAAACACAGTGTGTGTGCGCTTAGTCACTCATTCATGTCCAACTCTGTGCAACCCCATGGACTGTAACCCATCAGGCTCCTCTGTCCATGGGATTCTCCAGGCAAGAATATTGGAGTGGATTGTCTTTTCCTTCTCCAGAGGGTTCCCTTCCCAACCCAGGGATGGAACCCACATCTCCTGCATTGCAGTCAGATTCTTTACCATCGAGCCACCAGGGAAGCCTGTGAAACACAGGGCTCTGTGTTAGCTAAAATGGTGGTCTGTATTTTCAGAGGACTTAATTGCATACCAAGTATGTGTGTACATATGTGTAGTACTAGTAGTCACAGTACAAACATGTATGCGTGGGGTGAGGTGGGGGTGGAAACAAAGTTCTTTATTACTACCAATGTATACAACAGAACCATCGAAATCAGCTACTAACCTTGAACTTTTTAAATAGAATTGAATCCAAAGAAATCTTATGACATCTCAGTCCTTCAACTTTATTGTGTATTTACAAAAATAATTTTGAAAGTTAATAGGAATAATTGGGGAATCAAAATTATTGGTAAATTATTCTCATCAGGAACTTAAAATGTTTCTTTTTTTCCATAGATTAAATTGCCTTTTAGGAAAAGATTTCTGGTGGACTCCCCGGCTGGCTCAGCAGTAAAGAATCCACCTGCCAACACAGGAGACGTGGGTTTGATCCCTGGGTTGGAAAGATCCCCTGGAGGAGGAAATGGCAACACACTCCAGTATTTTTGCCTGGAGAATTTCAGGGACAGAGGAACCTGGTGGGCTACAGTCCATGGGGTCTTAGAGAGTCAGACAGACTGAGCAAATGAGCACAAACACACACAGGAAAAGATTTCTGTTTATTAGTAGGAATTTAAAATCTTCTGTCTGTGGCGATTGAGAAGTTCTTTTCCAAAGAGTGCATGTGTGTTTCCTAGCTAAGTAATGACAGGATGCAAACAAGGACACCCAGCTCTGTGTGGATTACCTCCTGAACACAGGGGAGGGGCTGAGGTGGAGGGAAGAACCAGGAAATCCTGGAGGAGCTGATGAGATCAAGAGTGAGAAGGATGACAGTGAACCCCAGGGGATTCTGGCCACTGTGGGTTTCAGTTGATTTTTAATTTCCTACTGTCTAGTAAAGGGACCTGCGTGATGTTTAAATCTCCTCACTGAGGTGTGATTGACGTACAAAAGCTGTACCTATGTGTTGGCTACAACTTGATGAGTTTGGAGATAATTATACATCTGTGGTTTTAAGTGGAGCTGAGAATGGAGCCAGAAGATGCATGAAGAAAGTTTACCCAATCCTCTGAGTGCCAAGAAGAAGCTGAATCTATGCCAATGAGAGCACAGCTGGAACCAAGAGGTGAGCACAGGTCCTCAGGCCTGTCCATGGAGGCTCCGGGAGGGAAGGGCCGGCCCGGTGTCACGCGAAACCGGCTGTGGTTGGTTTCTTGCCAATTACGTGTCAACATGCAGCAGATAAACGGTACTCACTCAAACTCTAACACACCTAGGTTACATTTTTATTAGTTTTTCACAAATAAATATAAGTAAACATTCCCAGCATTCAAAATACCAAAAAAAAAAAAAAAAAAAAGGAGTATGTGATTAAAGCTAGACCATCCAAACATTAAAATGATAAGCTCTAAAAGATTGATGATAAAATAATGCTGATGTCAGCGGATTAGTCAGGATGTGTAGTTCAGACAGTGTCTGATATGAAGCTGAGCAAATCATCAATGTAGTATTTACAGTATGATTGTTAAGCAACATTCTAGTGTTTAACCTGCTTGTGTGAAGTAATTTCTCCTCATATTGTAAAAGCATTTATATTTTGGCTGATGTTTCTTTCCAACATTACTTTCCTTTATTTGTCTATCTTTTTCTTTTTAATTTTTAAAGAATAAAAAAGTATTTCACATTTACTATGCAAATAATCCATGTTCATTGTAAAAAATTTCAGGAAATGATCAAAAAGCAAAAGAGCAGAAACAGGAAAAACATCTCACATCTCCCCACTCAGAATATTTAGTTTACTCCTTCTAAAACATGACTTCATGCTTATATAAAGATAGAAGGAAGGACACATTGCGGGAATGAGTAATGGTACCTAACTCAACTGATGGGCGTTAGAGAAACTGATGAATTAAATAGATACAGGCAGCCAACAGTGTCACTGCCCATAAAGTAATAAAGGTCATCTTAGTTAAAAAGATTTAGATTCAAATTAAATCATTTCATAAAGCTAATTTAAAAAACAAATTAGGGTATAATTAAAAGAGTTGCTGAATTTCATCCATAAGCTTCATCATCTTAAAAAGTATTAAGTCTTATAAGACTTCTCTAAATTTTAGAAAACAATCAGAAACGTATTTATAAAAGTTTAATCATCTGCTTTTCTTTTTTAATTATGTATGAATTTGACTATATTTTGACTATGCACCGTATTAAACGCTGTGAATGGAAATTAGCACTCTGATTTCCCTTCTGATCTCTTGTATTTATTGCTAGGTTTTACCTATCCATGTGGCCCTTTTTATATTGTGTGGCAATGATTTCTACAGTTATTTAGTTTTAGTTATCTATGTGAATAATTTCAGTAATTCTCACCAGTTTTGTTACATATCTTCTGCACTCTTGAACTAATATTTTTTATTTATCTCTTGGCTCAGATGGTACAGAATCTGCCTGAAATGCAGGAGACCTGGCTTTGACTCCTGGGTTGGTAAGATCCCCTGGAGAAGGGAATGGCAACCCACTCCAGTATTCTTGCCTGGAGAATCTCATGGACAGAAGAGCCTGGCGGGAGACAGTCCATGGGGTCCCAAAGAGTGGGACGCCACCGAAGCACTAACACTCTGTTATTGACCCTGTTGCTTAGGAGACTTTTTAAACTTTTCTTTTGTTTCCCCTCGAACATGCTCATAGTTTTTGACTCTTATGTGTAAATATAGATTTTGGGCTTAGAACTAAAATTTTCAGATACCGCTTCTTTTCCTCTAAAAATTTCCCAGAGTGTTATTCCTTTCCTCTGGAATTGTGTGTTGCTGTAGAAAAGATCAACCATTCATTCACTCACTAAGTATTTCACTGAGTGTCCATTAAGGGTTGGCATTGAAGCAGGAGTCATCAATGAACACAACAGACAGTCTTTGCCTTCTTAGAGATCACTTTCTAGTGGAGGAAAACAAAAATGTAGAAGTGGAAGAGTGCCAGTTTGGATCAAAGAGGTTTAACCTTTGGCTCATGTCCTCTGGGTGGCCTCTTTCTTATGTCCTCTTTCCTCTCCCAGTTCAACCCCCTCGAAATGGCAAATGGCTACCATCTGAGAAGTTTAGTGGTATTTCTGCTACTGTTCTGAAGTCCCAGACAGTGATAAGCACTGCAATCTCTCCCATCCACATTTATCTTGGGACCTTCAAATGCTCTCAGCTGGCAACATGCAGCAACTGAGACCAGAGGAGATTTGAAGACCCAAAAAGATAATGAAAGGCGTTGAAGTTTTTGAGAAATAGGATCTCACACATTCATTGCTAGTGGGAATACAAAATGCTACAGCAACTCTGGAAAATAGAAGTCCCTTAAAATGGTAATCATAAAGTTATCATTATGACTTAGCAGTTTCATTTCTGGGTACATCTCCAAAACAAACAAACAAAATATATGCCTGTACAGCAACCTGTAGGCTTCCCAGGCGGTGTGGTGGTAAAGAATCCACCTGCCAATGCAAGAGATACCAGATACTGGGTCTGATCCCTGAGTTGGGAAGATGCCCTGGAGAAGGGAATGGTTGCCCACTCCAGTGTTCTTGCCTGGAGAATGCCATGGGCAGAACAGCCTGGCCAGCTACAGTCCATGGGGTTGCAAAGAGTTGGACATGACTGAAGGAATAACATTTTGGAACCAAAAGTGACAGAAATCATAAACCATAATGATGGGAAAAGATTATCACTAAGGCTCTGGGAACTGATTTTATTTCTTATAAGTGACTCCTATTTTATAGGTGGGTTTTCCAGAACTCTCTGATTCCCACATTTATATTTCTGGGACTTCCTAGTAAGCAGTAGATTTATAGAGGTTAGAAACCAAGGCTATGCATAGATTCTGCTATGCGGAAATGCTGTTGGTGGTTTTGTGATGTCATTGTTCTTATGGATTGATGGTGAAGAAAGTCACAGTGGGCAGACGCCCAATTGCCAGTGGTCTCACCGGTGGATGACAGGAAACCCCACTTCTATCTTTCTGCAAGCTTCTTAGTGAAGCCTCTCAACCATAAGCAAAAGTCTGAATGTTCCTGGCCTTAACAAACACACCCTGGAATAAGGCGCTGTCTCCCAAGTTAGGTTCACATTCCCTTCCTCTTTGCAATAGAATAAACCAGCCCTATGCATACCACAGAAGCATTTTTGAGGGATGCTGCGATGGTCTAACTACCAAACTGATAATTACAAATACCAGATGGATGGATCATAGGATTCTTTCACAAGCACCAAGATGGACCGCCATTAAGCCATTTCAGTCCCAAGTCTGTACATTTGGTTTAGTTGAGTTCCGCGCAATTCCTCACTCGGTTCTATCTTCTGACCCACCACTGGCTGCTGCTGCTAAATCACTTCAGTCGTGTCCGACTCTGTGTGACCCCAGAGACGGCAGCCCACCAGGCTTCCCCGTCCCTGGGATTCTCCAGGCAAGAACACTGGAGTGGGTTGCCATTTCCTTCTCCCAGCAACCAATAAAAGTGAGCCCGCAGGGGACTTGACTGAACTTCTGCACCTCACCTGGGTCTTGCTCCTCATCTGCCCGTGAGGCCTACACCAATGTCCACTGGGCTCCTCTCCCACTTCCAGTCATGCCCATCGTTTGGGCATGTGGTCCCTTGCTCCACCTTGCTCTTCAGATGGCTGGGTAGTTTTTCCATTTTCCCCTTGATTTAGAGGGGAAACGGGGCCCTTGGAAGAACTGAGTGTCATGAGTGTTAGTAACACAAGATGCTAATAGGATATAATTGGACCACATAAATTATCTGCTGGTGGTAAAATTATTGTCTTTTTTGTTGTGAGTAAGACTTGTCCCTTTTTTCACATGTTTTGTTAAAGATACCTCCCTTCTTCTTTGAGATCACACAAAACCCAAACCAGAAGTTAGAACCCATTGAAGGACATCAGGACATCAGCTTTAGATTTAGAAGTCCTGTGATAGGGCACAGTGAGACATCCCTAGATGTCTGCTACATTTTAATTTATTTAATTAATTATCTTATAATGCCTTGCCAATTGTTGTTTATGATAATCTGGTAGCATCGAAAATATTATCATATAATCCTAAGTAAACAATTTTTCTGAGCTGACAGTAAATATCAATTTCAGCTTCATACACAAATTATAGATAAAACCACAACTGCTATAAACAATTATTTATAGTTAGAAGACAAAGTGAATTAAGATTATTTTCCTTTTGAAACAGTATTCCTGATAAATGCTTTATTGGTAAACAAATAGACAATTCATGTTCCCTCATTCCAAAAAGGTGACTTTTTTCAAGTTGATTACTATTTTGAATATCATGTATCTACAGAAAGTAGATTGTAACTTGTACAGAAAATAATGCCCAGAGATTGATCTAAATATTCTTCAAGTTATGCAAAATCATATCAGTCTTTTAGAGTAATGTCAAGTTTATGCTGATTTACAAGTACGACAGAGGAGTTTATTAGATTTTATAAAAGGCCCTCACATGTTATATACTGTTCTTAAAGAACAATGCATATTTTCTTTTGTAATAAATGCAAAACTAACTCTTGGCTTAAAAAAAATATAAAACCTGATCAGTTCAGTTCAGTTCAGTCGCTCAATCGTGTCCGACTCTTTGTGACCCCATGAATCACAACACGCCAGGCCTCCCTGTCCATCACCAACTCCTGGAGTTCACCCAGACTCACGTCCATCGAGTTAGTGATGCCATCCAGCCATCTCATCCTCTGTCGTCATAACAGAATTTAAATTAGGACTGTGACTGTGTTCTTTGTATATTTCTTTCTGAGTATTATTCTTTAACTTAATTCCTAAATATGAAATCATGTGGCCTATTTTAAAAATGTTTAATATTACATTGTAGGCTAATGACTTAGTAATAAAGACTGACAAAATTCATAAGACGAATATCTAGTTACATTGGGTTGATTGCCAAAAAAACGACTCCACAAGTAAAACCACACTACTGGTAAATGTTGTGTAAATTTTCCACGACAAAAGGTTAATTTCACTGGTCATCAATGTGTGTGAAGAAAAGACCTTTTCAATAGTCTTCTCAATAAACAGAAAAAGTTAGCGACATGTCTTTTGTGATTTTGATATTTATGGGGCTCTAAAGTATAAAGTCCATAGTTAAAGCAATTAGTTCAGTCAGTTAAATAAAAAAAAAAAAAAAAATGAAAGAAAGGTAAATTGTTCTTTGAAGGAATCTGTCCCTTGTTTTCTTTACTTTACTTTCTATTACACCAAGATGGACAGACCTTTGTATAGACTTTGTCTTCATGTGCAACTACTCAAATACTTTAGCTATTGAAGGTGACATTAAATGGAGTGGTTTCAATATACATTGAAAGAAATATAGCCTTGGGTTTTAAAAGGCTGTAGTTTATATCACCTAAAATCTCTTAAGAATGCTTAGAGGCGTGGTATTCACATAACCTATGAGGTAAGTGTGATCAACAAAATATTTATTTTTGCTACATTTAAATGATTTAAAAATTCTACATTTCTAATTAATTTATAAGAATCAGTGTGTTTGTGTGTGTGTTAGTCACTCGGTCATGTCCAGCTCTTTGTGACCCCATGGGCTCTTTGTGACCACCAAGCTCTTCTGTCCATGGAATTTTCCAGGCAGGACTACTAGAGTGTGTTGCCATTTCCTTCTTCAGGGGATCTTCCTGACCCAGGTATTGAACTCATGCTTCCTGCATTGCAGGAGGGTTCTTTACCACTGAGCTACCTGGGAAGCCCTTAAAGCCTAACAACGTGACAATATATAATTATAAATTGCCAAAAAAAAGTGAGCAGAACTCACCACCCGCTGAGTCAGCACTTCTTCAGTAATAATTGTCCTAGTTCTTGGACTTTCCTGAGTCCAATCTAGAAAGGATATGAGTTAGGTCAAGGAATTCTCACTTTGGAAGATCTCTGGACTTATCTGTGGGTACCAGGACTCCTGAGAATAAAAAGAAACCTGTGTAATGGAGACTAATGTGGTCCTTAACCATTTCAGAGGGGCTTCACCTCTCTTCTGAGTGAGGGGTCCCCAAGGCTTTATCCCAGAAACAGCTGGAGCAAGGGTGAAGAACTTCCAGGCAATGGAAACCACTAATATCCTAAGTCCACCTCAGTAGGTATTAAAGACCTCAGGATGAAGCGAGAATAAAATTGAATTTCAGACTGAAAGAGGGGAGAAAATATTACTTTCTCACACTAACCATTATGCTTGGTTCACTGTGTAATTTTAATCCTTCCAGTCAGAAACCGTGTAATGGGATTCAAGAGATGTTCATTCAACAGTTAATATAAATAAGCCTACACCCTCCTCAACCCTGTGAGCATGAATCTGAATCATCAGCATTTTTTGAGCTCTTACAATGAAAAGTCTTGGGCTCAATAATGATAGAAAGGTAACTTTTCTGAATTTACAGAATCAAGAGAGGCTTTCTGTCAGAACTAGAAAAACCAAGGGTTAAAGATGTTAAGATTCTGGAAAACCACGAACAGCCTGAACCCACCTCCACATGCTGAGAAATTAGTAGGACAATGAGCTTTCCTTCTCAATCTTCTTTAATGAAAAGTTTAATTACTGTATTTGCTGCCTTTAACATTTGCCTGCAAAAAAAGGAAAATGTAATGATGTGCTATTTTTGAAAAACACCTTTGTGGGTGATGCTGAGAACACCTGCTGCAAACTTGAGGGGGAGGTTTCTCAGACAAAACAAGATGAAACAAACAGAAAGTAAAATTGGCTTATCCAAATACCTAGCGACTAAAATGAACGATCACACCATTTTATTTTCTTTTTAAATTTAAGAGAAGATTCTGGATTTTGTTTATAGCATTCTTGTATATTCTATGGGCTTCCCATGTAGCTCATCTGGTAAAGAATCCACCTCCAATGCAGGAGACCCCAGTTCGATTCCTGGGTGTGGAATATCCACTGGAGAAGGGAACAGCTATCCACTCCAGTATTTTGGCCTGCTAAAGGTCCATGGACAGTACAGTCCATGGAATGCATATATACATTCTTGTATATTCTATAGGTTTGGACAAAATGTAATGTCATGTTTCCACCATTATAGTATAAGACAGAGTAACTGTGTGTGTGTGATGCTCCATCGTGTCAAACTCTTTGCAACCCCATGGACTGTAGCCCACCAGGCTCCTATGTCCATGAGATTTTCCAGGCAAGAATACTGCAGTGGGTTGCCAATTCCTTCTCCAAGGGATCATCTGACCCAGGGAACAAACCTGAATCCCATGCTCCTGCATTGGCAGACAGCTTCTATTTTACTTCCATAAAAATCCCCTGTGCACCTTCTGTTCACCCCTTAGCACTACACCTAACCCATGGCAACCACTGTATTTTTACTGTCTCAGTAATTTTGCCTTTTCTAGAATTCCATCTAGTTGAAATAATAAAGTATGTAGTCTCTTCAGACTGGCTTCTTTCACTTAATGATATGCATTAAATGTTCCTCTCTGTCTTTTCAAGGCTTGATAGTCCGTTTCCTTTCAGCACTGAAAATTATTCCATTGTCTGGATGTACTACAGTTTCCTTTGTCTGTTCACATCTTTGTTGGTTCAAAGTTCTGGAAATTATAAATAAAGCTGCTATAAACACCTGTGTGTAGGTATTTGTAAAGACATAAGTTATCAAATTCTTTGGATAAATACCAAGGAGTTCAATAGTCAGATTGTATAAAAGTATGTTTAGTTTTATAAGAAACCACCACTGTCCTCTGAAATGGCTGCACCATTTTTGAATTCACATCAGCCATCAACAAGAGTCCCTATTGCTCCACATTCTCACCAGCATGTGCTGTGGTCAGTGTTTGGACTTGGCCATTCTCATAGGTATGTAGAGGTGCCTCGTGTTTTTAATTTGCATTTCCCTGGTGATATAGAATGTGGAGCATCTTTTCATGTGTTTATTTGCCATCTGTTTATCTTCTCTGGTAAAGTGGCTGCGAAGGTCTTTGTCCCATTTTTAATAGAGTTGTTTGTCTTCCTGTCATTGAGCTTTAAGAGGCATTTGTGTGTTTTGGAAGTTAGTCCTTATCTGATATATCTATTGAAAATATTTTCTTTCAATATGTGGTTTGTTTTTCATTGTATTCTCAATGCCTTTGGGGGTGCAGAAGTTTTTGTTGTTTTGTTATTGAAATTCTTACCAATTATTTCTTTGTTAGAGCACACATCTGAAAAGTCATCACCAAACTTGATACTATGTTATTTTCAGAGTTGGCACTTAGTTTTACTTATCAATTCTATTTTTAATTTTAATTTATGGATTTTAGCTGTCATTATCAATTGTCTCCTTTTTAAGCTTAACACTGTTCATTTTTTTCTAGTTCTTAAATTAAACCTTTTATATATTCTTAAATACTTTTATGTAATAAAATTATTTTCTAGATAGTAAACATAGTGGAAATCACATTTCATAGACATTATAAAATGTGTTCTCGTTTAATTTCCAACTTTTTATAAGAGTCTTTTTTTCCCTTTAATTCAAAAATGGTTTAAAATTTTAGTTATTGCTATTATTGTTAAATTTTAGCTTTATTTCATTGTGGTTACAGAATGTGGCTTTAAAGATCTCTTCTTTGGAAGTTTCCTTGTGGCTAAGTACATTTTGTTACATAAATTAATTTTATGCTCATATCATTTGGCCTGATAATTCAACTTACAGGAATATGATATTTTTTCCTGAGAAAGTAAAATATTTGTGTACAAGTAAGTTTATCACCACTTTACTCACCAAAGAGAAAATTTGCCATCAATCAAATTATCATAGTAGCCATAAAAAATGGCAATATGGGGACAGCTATTAACAAATGCATTTAAAAGTCAGGGATGAAGGAAATTCTGGTCAAAAGGTATAGAGAGCAACCTATTCTTTACAGAATGATTTGCATGTGTGTATGCTCAGTCAGGTCCAGTTCTTTGCGACCCCATGGACTATAGCCCAGGAGGCTCCTCTGGCCATGAGATTTTCCAGGGAAAAATACTGGAGTGGGTTGCCATTTCCTTCTCCAGAGGATCTTCTTGACCCAAGGATCAAACCCACGTCTGTCTGCATCTCCTGCATTGCCAAGTGGATTCTTTACCTCTGTACCAGCTGGGAAGTCAAGAAAATAATTTACATGTGTACAAAAAAGACTGATTTGAATACATTGAGAAGCTAATGATAATTGTTTTGTAAAACATGGGACACCAGGCAGCCCCAGCCTCTGTGATCCTTAACCCCCAGGTGACAGGCATGAATTTGGCGATCACAGAGGCAGAGCTTTCCAACTCTGGAGGCCTGCAGAGTGCTCACACAGCTCACCCACTTCCTTTCTTGAGAGGAAGATGAGACAAAAAGGTGAAGCCATCACTAGGAGGAGTTTCTTCCCTGGACAAATGGGGAAGTCCTCTTCTACTGAGGAAGGTGCCTTGTGCTCATAGAGTGAGACTTCCCTTGGGGAGGAAAGCATCCTGGAGGCCTCCTGGGGGTCCACTTCCCATCTTCCACACCTTTCTGACTCCTCTACTAGGAGGGTCCAGCTGCCTGGCAACTGGATGAGTAGAGGGCCCTTCCCTCCTTGAAGGTACTGTGCTGTGCTAAGTCGCTCAGTCACGTCCAGCTCTTTGCGATCCCATGAACTGCAGTCTGCCAGGCTCCTCTGTTCATGGGATTCTCCAGGCAAGAATACAGAAGTGGGTTCCCATTTCCTTCTCCAGGGGATCTTCAAGAAAATTAGAGATACCAAGGGAACGTTTCATGCAAAGATGAGTACAATAAAGGACAGAAATAGTATGGGACCTAACAGAAGCAGAAGATATTAAGAAGAGGTGGCAAGAATACACCGAAGAAGTATATTAAAAAGATCCTCGTGACCCAGAAAACCATGTTGGTGTGATCACTCACCTAGAACCAGACATCCTGGAATGCGAAGTCAAGTGATCTTTAGGAAGCATCACTATGAACAAAGCTAGTGGAGGTGATGGAATTCCAGTTGAGCTATTTCAAATTCTAAAAGATGATGCTGTGAAAGTGTTGCACTCAATATGCCTGCAAATTTGGAAAACTCAGCAGTGGCCACAGGACTGGAAAAGATCAGTTTTCATTCCAGTCCCAAAGAAAGGCAATGCCAAAGAATGCTCAAACGACTGCACAATTGCACTCACCTCACACACTAGCAAAGTAATACTCAAAATTCTCCAAGCCAGACTTCAACAATACATGAACTGTGAACGTCCAGATGTTCAAGCTGGTTGAGAAAAGACAGAGGAACCAGAATTCAGATGACACCACCATTATGGCAGAAAGGGAAGAAGAACTAAAGAGCCTCTTGATGAAAATGAAAGAGGAGAGTGAAAAAGTTGGCTTAAAATTCAACTTCCGGAAAACTAAGAGCATGGCATCCGGTCCCATCACTTCATGGCAAGTATGTGGGGAAACAGTGGAAATATTGAGAGACTTTACTTTGGGGGCTCCAAAATTACTGCAGATGGTGACTGCAGCCATGAAATTAAAAGACGCTTGCTCCTTGGAAGAAAAGCTATGGCCAACCTAGGCAGCATATTAAAAAGCAGAGACATTACTTTGCCAACAAAGATCCATCTAGTCAAAGCTATGGTTTTGCCAGTAGTCATGTATGGATGTAAGAGTTGGACTATAAAGAAAGCTGAGCAGCAAAAAATTTATGCTTTTGACCTGTGGTGTTGGAGAAGACTCTCGAGAGTCCCTTGGACTGCAAGAAGATCCAACAAGTCAATCCTAAAGGAAATCAGTCCTGAATATTCACTGGAAGGACTGATGCTGAAGCTGAAACTCCAATGCTTTGGCCACCTGATGTGAAGAGTGGACTCATTCGAAAAGACCCTAATGCTGGAAAAGATTGAAGGTGGGAGGAAAAGGGGATGACAGAGGATGAGATGGTTGGATGGCATCACTGATGCAATGGACATGAGTTTGAGTAAGCTCCAGGAGTTGGAGGTGGACAGGGAAGCCTGGGTGCTACAGTCCACGGTTTTGCAAAGTGTCGGACATGACTGAGCAACTGAACAGAACAGACAGAACAGAAAACAGGGACATTGTATGTTTTCCCTACTGTTTTGGTTGTGGGTAAATATCTTGGGCCAACAGACATTTAACAAATTCTGTGCTGTTAGACTCATACACTGAGCCACAAAAATTCAGATACCGAAATTACTCATTCAGTCATTGTCTAATAGCAGGGTTTTCTCACTCCCAGCATTGGCATGTCTCATTCAACCACTAAATTTTGAAGACTTGAAGGGAATTCCTCATCAACACTGTTTGTAATCAAATCTAATCAGGGAAAGGCTACTGAGAATACTAGTTAATGTCATTTATAAGACAATATTAAATATTGTCTTAAATATCAATCTTATTGGCCTTAAACTCAAATGAAACAAACAAACAAAAAAATAGCTGATGGTTGAAGAGAAGGCTAGTAGTGGGGACCCTACTCTGAGTGTCTTTCTTGAAAGCGTTTTAGCTCATTGCTATGAGCTGTGGTTTCTTAATGTATCTTTGTTGGGAAATGATCAGACACAGACAGCAGATACCAGAATTTTATTCAAAGATGATTGTGGGTTTTTTAGGCACAAAAACAAAAAGAGGAGTTAAGATATGATTTCCACATTTCCCAGAACATTATGTCCACATCCTTAAGGATGAAACTGAGGACATTTCAGGTAGCTTTGATGTTTAATGGAGAAGGAAATGGCAACCCACTCCAGTATTCTTGCCTGGAGAATACCATGGACAGAGGAGCCCGGTGGGATACAGTCTGTGGAATTGCAAAGAGTCGGACATGACTGAGCAACCAACATTTGATGTTTAAAGAAAATGTCTTAAAAGAGATTGTGTTAAAGTTAAGATTAATCTAAATGGAAGAACATCCTGAAAAATATATTTGCAATGTCTCTAGTATATCAGACTATCATTCCAAGTTTGAAATATGTTAATAATGTATTTTTCAGGGGTTTTTCTATTATACAGATTTATTGGGGGATTTTTCTCACTATATAAATGAGCACATTGCCTGTAAGTAATAGATTTAACCCTATAGCATTGAATTTTGTTGGTCAAAAAGTGGTGATTATCAACAAATTCCCACCATTAACATCATAAATGTGAGAAGCTCTATCCTATGTAAGATGGATCATAAGCCAGTGTCTGAGGAAAGGAGCCTCCTATGTTATTCAGTGTGAAATTATTCTACTCTTTATATTTTACTCTTTCTACTCAAGTTCACCAAATTTTTTACATTTGTTCCATGAATCTGGAAGGAAACAAAATGTTGTGGTTTTCTGCTTCTGCATTATGAATCTCCCGAAACTTATTTAATTAAAGATCGGGTTTCTTGTTAGCAAGTTTTTATTGATGTTTAGACATCTTAGTTTGAAGGTTATTGAAAGTTAGTGGCCAAGCCATTTGAGGGTGACTCCCTTCATGAAGGCATTTATCTCGTATCTAGTTATTCTCCAGGAGTGATTCTCAGCCTTGGCTCTACATCAAAATCCACCCAGCTTTTAACAGTCCCAAAGCCCAGGGCTGGCTCTGATTCAGAAGCTTTGGGGAGAGGGATCCAGGCAGTGGTATTTTTGCAAGCTCTCTGAATCCAAAGTGCAGCCAAGACAGAGAACCGCTGGTCTCCACCAGTTCTTCCAAATCTGTGTTGGCTAAACTTCTTACACCTGAAATGCAATCTGCTTTATCCCTTGGCACCAGGACGCAAGACTGACATTTTAGAAGATATTTATGTAAATCACAAGCTAATATGCCATCAATTTGTCATGAGACTGCACAGAAATTACTCCAAACCAAACCTGACAGACCTCTTACTCTGCTAATACTTATTAAACTGTAGTGACATTAAAAAAATAAAAGGTCAAACAAATGTAGTTTTACTATATTTTCTTCTGTAAGCTGGGCTTCCCAGGTGGCGCTAGTGGTAAAGAACCCACCTGCCAATACAGGAGACACAAGAGACTTGGGTCCGATCCCTGGGTTGTGCCCTGGAGGAGGGCATGGCAACCCACTCCAGTATTCTTGCCTGGAGAATCCCATGGACAGAGGAGCCTGGAGGGCTACAGCCCATGGGGTCGCAGCAACTTAGCACACGTGCACTTCTGTAAGGAAGTGATGATTTCTATGCTACAGTGTAGAAAGTAAAAACACTAACAGTTCCTAATATTTTTAAACATTAAAATACTGTGAACCAAGGCATGGTTCTATAGACAGGACACTAAGTGTGTGAACTTTACAGAACCTTTGCTTTCCAAAACACCAGAATAACCAAACAAAATTTGTCTTTAAAGTAATAAATCTATGGAAATATCTAAGACTATAAAAAATGTGGTACACCTTATTCACTTTGGTAATGTACATATCATTTATTTTTGCAAACACAAAGTAACTTATGTAGTTCTGTCCCACTTTAAATTTATAATAAGTCAAAATTATAAATTTGAAGCTTTTGAACTGTGGTACTGGAGAAGAGTCTTGAGAGTCTCTTGGACTGCAAGGAGATCAAACCAGTCATCCTGAAGGAAATCAACACTGAATATTCATTGGAAGGACTGGTGCTGAAGCTGAAGCTCCAGTACTTTGGACACCTGATGCCAAGAGCTGACTCATTGGAAAAGACCTGGATACTGGGTAAGATAGAGGGCAAGAGGAGAAGGAGACGACAGAAGATGAGATGGTTGGATGGCATCACCTACTCGATGGACAAGAGTTTGAGCAAGCTCCGTGAGACAGTGAAGGACAGGGAAGCCCGGCAGGCTGCAGTTCATAGGGTCACAAAGAGCCGGACATAACTTAGTTACTGAACAACAACAAATTTAGGAGTTAGGGCAAAAGAACATGTTTAGCAGTAACTATGTTTTTCTTTTGATAAACAAATATGGGAGGTAGAAAACTTAGGGGCTGGACACCCCCTGTGGAGGTCAACACTTGTGAAAGTCCAGACTCATCCACTTGCTGACTGTGGAAAATTGCACAAGCTATTCAGTATCTCAGGCCTTATTCTCCCTCCCCAAGAAATGGAAATAATTATAAGCTGCACCTGCCTCATACCCATTCTTCAAGCAGAACAGTGCATGTGAAATGCTTGAAACAGTACATCGCAATTACGTAGCAGCCAAGTGATATTATTTAATTAGCTTGCCATCCAATCTGATGTTCTTTTGGGGAAGGATGCTTTTTATAGTTAATATCTACTTATGTCAACTCCCTTTGGTTAAAAAGCCACCAATTAATTTTGCAAATGTAGCTGATGGCATTTGCTAAAAAAAAAAAAAAGACAAATTTTGTCACAAGATTTTTAAAAATTTAAAATTATTGAGGCTTAAATAGATTATTACTCCAAAGAAGAATCAGCATATCCGAATGGTTGTGCTTATATAATTTACTCGGACAGCCTCAGCCAGAGTTCTGAAAGCACCATAATCCTTGGCTTTTGTCAATAACAAAATTTTCAATGGTAAGACTAGATTAATAAAAACTTGTATTTCCTCATATTGTAAGGATTAAATAAAATACTTCATGTAAAGCCCTGAGAATACCATCTACATATATAAAATTGAAAATTAACATTTTAGCATGGTGCTGTACTATGCTTAGTTGCTCAGTGGTGCCCAACTCTGCAACCTCATGGACTGTACCTGCCAGGCTCCTGTGTCTATGGAATTTCCTAGGCAAGAATACTGGAGTCATTTTCTACTCCGGGGGGAGTCTTCCCAACCCAGGGATTGAACCCAGGTCTTCTGCATTGCAGACAGATTGTTTACCATCTGAGCCACCAGAGAAGCCCCCAAAAGCCTTCACCTGACACCTCATTGAAGGAATGAGGACTTATCTCTATTTCTAACCTGCCACCAGAAAAGGGCCTCAAGATAATTGCATTAGAGCAATGATGAACAAACTCTGAAGGCATCAGTTGACCCACCTGCCCCCAAATTGTGTGAGACCAGTGGTCACCGTAAACACTCGGGCTCTGTTCCCAGAGAGATGGGCAGGTGTACTCGGGATCTGAAATAGAGTTCCCTTATATTCCCAAGGTAAGTTAGTACTTTTGAGTAGTAATGCAGTACTGAGGATGCTGTATGTGCTTAATAAGTAGCTATCTATATTCCTACAAATTCCACGAAAATACTGTCTGTTAGCTTAGGACAGCAAAAAATAAGCGAAATTACTTAAAAGAATGAAGAATCTTGTTCAACATCATTTAAGACTGAAGCAGAACCAAAAATTAGCTGAAAACCAGATTCTAAACACCTCATGGTTCACATTTTTAAGGCATCTAATTTAAGAGACATTTAGCTTCTAAATGTCTTATGTTAAACTACGCATAAAATTATATTCATGCAATATACTTTTTCATGAATACTAATTCCTAGACATTGTTTGCACATTTTACAAAGAACAAAACAGTCAAGGCTTAAAAGTGAGTGAGATGGCTTTATTCTTGTTGATCTGGTCTCTGCCAAGCATTAGATAATCTGATGGAAGTTTCTTTGAGAAATAAGCTTTGTAGTAAGCTTTCTTTACTGCATTCTATCAGCAAAACCTTAGAATGATCCACCTGCTAACTGAACCTCCATGTTTCCTACAGAGTGATAAATAATATAATACCTATCCCTAAAAAAAAACAAAACTTTAATCCATATACTCATCAAAATGATCAACAGAACTGCCTACATTTGCATTTATCAAGAACATCCCATCCTGTTAAACTAGTCAAAATATAAAAATCAACCTCAAAAAGACCAAGATTCTTTCTACACATGATTCATGAATAATCGGTTCAGTTGTTCAGTCATGTCCAACTCTTTGCAACCCCATCTATTGCAATTCACCAGGCTTCCCTGTCCATTTCCAACTCCCAGAGGTTGCTGAAACTCATGTCCATTGATTCGATGATGCCATCCAACAATCTCATCCTCTGTCATCCCCTTCTCCTCCTGACTTCAATCTTTCCCAGCATCAGGGGCTTTTCCAATGAGTCAGTTCCTTGCATCAGGTGGCCAAAGTATTGGAGTTTCAGCTTCAGCATCAGTCCTTCCAATGAATATTCAGGACTGATTTCCTTTAGGATGGACTGGTTGGATCTCCTTGCAGTCCAAGGGACTCTCAAGAGTCTTCTTCAACACCACAGTTCAAAAGCATCAATTCTTTGGCACTCAGCTTTCTTCACAGTCCAACTCTCACATCCATACATGACCACTGGAAAAACCATAGTTTTGTCAGCAAAATAATGTCTCTGCTTTTTAATATGCTGTCTAGGTTCGTCATGAATAATACACACACATACTTGGAGTATGTGCTGGTTCTATACAAGGAATAAGATTTCATTCCTAAGAAAGAATTCTAGTAATTTTAAAGGGTAAAATATTTATTCTATATGTTTTTTGACATATTTGGAGGCACAAAACTTTTTTTTCCTAAATCTTTATAAAATTAGATTCTGAGATGCTTAAATATATCAATAGAATCATGTCACATGTATCTGTAAGACACAGATCTATTTATCAGTGAGTTTTCATTTTTGTAGTAAACTTTTGAAATATTTACAAAATGTGTGCTTTGGAATCTATGGAGTTATATAAGTGTTGCTCTTCTTACTTGATGTATGCCAGCATTTAATCCTATAGCAAACTTGTGACATGGGTGTTATTAATATCCCGATTTTATTCATAAAAAGGATGAAGCTGGGAGAGTTTAAATACCCTGCATAGGAAAGTATGTATGGGTTTGATCTCAGAAAGCCCAGCCAGAGCGCAGGCTTATCGTTATACCCAAATGCCCTTGAGCAAGATGAATTTGCTAAATTTCTCTGATGAAATTATTCCAACAGCACACTGCTTTTAATAGCTACACTAATATACACTTTTCCATTTGGATACATAATAAAATGAAAAAGTCCATGGCTTTGATTTATCATTGAAATGTATTGATAGCCCATTTCTAAAAGCTGATGGACAAAAAAGTACCAAAACTGTAATTAGTAAGAGAAAAAGATGCTTTTGGGGATGTGAAGTTAATCATCCACATAAAGCTTTTTTCCATTTGATAGTAGTTAAGATATACTTAGTACAGATACGACATCAATGTTCTTTGTTAGGTGTAATTAATACCCTCATGTTGTGTTCTTTTCTAAATCAAAAATTCTTACATTGAATAAGAAAACTTTATTTTAGACCACAAAGTGCCTCAAGAAGCAAGTACATAGAGAGAAAGAAAAGGGTACAGGTATTAGGCTGTGAGTCATTAGGTCTGGGGCAAAAAACAAGAATCTGCCTTTTAACAAGACCCAGGTGACATCAGTACCGCTGGTCTGGGAATCAGACCTTGGGAACCATGTAATCCCATGGCAACAGATGAACACAGGAATCTCAGTGACCTCATGGAAAACCAGGCTTACTTCTCATTCATGTAAACTCAGTACATGAGGAGGGTCTCATCGTGTTAGAACTCTACCCTCAGAAACGCGGCTTCTAAGGTCACTGTGGTCAGAGTGTAGAGGGTCCAGAGAGGGAGATGGTTTTAAAAACAAGGCTAGGGGGCTTGTGGGAGAAGCAATGGCAACCCACTCCACTACTCTTGCCTGGAAAATCCCATGGATGGAGGAGCCTGGTAGGCTGCAGTCCATGGGGTCACTAGGAATGGGACACTACTGAGCGAATTCACTTTCACTTTCATGCATTGGAGAAGGAAATGGCAACCCACTCCAGTGTTCTTGCCTGGAGAGTCCCAGGGACAGGGAAGCCTGGTGGGCTGCTGTCTATGGGGTCGCACAGAGTTGGACACGACTGAAGTGACTTAGCCGTAGCAGCAGGGGGCTTGAACATTTCCAGCCACATATTATCGACCAGAATGTAGTCATGGCCTAGGCTAACCACTGGGGACTGTGGGACATGTGGTCCTGCTATGCACTGGGAAAAGTGCATGGAGTGCAATGGACACCGCAGTGTCTACCTGAGGATTAGCCATCCATCAGATCAGCCTCGGAGGCTGAAATAACCATCACTCAGTGCTAACTGTCATTTTCAGGCCACCCTTACATAGGAGCTGTATTATCGGTACATGTGTGTGCTCAGTTGTTAAGTTGTGTCCAATTCTTGCGACACCATGGATTGTAGCCCCCCCAGTCTCTTCTGTCCTTTTCGATTTCCCAGGCAAGAATACTGGAGTGGGTTGTCATGTCCTTCTCAGGGGTTCTTCCTGATCCAGGGGTCAAAGCTGGGTCTTTCTCATTGGCAGGTGGATTCTTTACCTCCTGAGCCACCGGGGAAGCCATCTATATAATAGGTGTTCTGTAGACATCTGTTGGTTCAATAGTCTATATATTAGCCAATCATTAAGAGCAAAAAGTCTCAACAGTTTAAATTCTGTGCCATAGATACAATCTGTAAACTTATAATAGCTAATGCTTTTTTCATATTTACAACCCACTGCTGAGCAATTTTCATGTATAATCTCATTTAATTTTTATGAAATCTGTGTAGAATAAGTTCGTAATCTTGTAACTAAGATTTGTGAAGCATAGACTGAAAATGCCTCTTGTGGGTAAAAGGTTCAGGAACATCCTGGCAGGAGATGTCAAACAAAAGAGCTATTGTTCCTCAGCAGAGTTAATCAATAAACTAATTAACATACACTGTGTCAAGAACTTACTAATGAGTTATTATGTCCTGCATGTCCAGTACATGTCTCTTTATATAACTTCTCCACTAGAAGTTCATGCAGCCTTGAACATCTCATAGACATCATTGCTTACTCTCTCATAATTACTAGTTCAGTTCAGTTGCTCAGTCGTGTCCGACTTTGCGACCCCATGGACTGCAGCATGCCATGCTTCCCTGTCCATCACCAACTCTTGGAGCTTGCTGAAACTCATGTCCATCAAGTCGGTGATGCCATCCAACCATCTCATCCTCTGTTATCCCCTTCTGCCCTCAATCTTGCCCAGCATCAGGGTCTTTTCCAATGAGTCAGTTCTTCACATCAGGTGGCCAAAGTATTGGAGCGTCAGCTTCAGCATTAGTCCTTCCAAAGAATATTCAGGACTGATTTCCTTTAGTCCTTTCATGCATAGAGGAAAATATATGAAATAATTTACAAAGAACAAAGTGTTTAAAACTCCTGAATAACTGGTATGTCCTTTAATCTTTCATAAGTGGAGTACATAGTGACTAATATGTCAGAAAGCACGCGTTATTCCCAGCAGGAACAAAGAAATCTCTATTTAGTGGTGCCCAGCAATGGCACCCCACCCCAGTACTCTTGCCTGGAAATTCCCATGGACAGAGGACCCTGGTGGGCCACAGTCCATTGGGTCTCTAAGAGTCAGACACGACTGAGCGACTTCACTTTCACTTTTCACTTTTATGCATTGGAGAAGGAAATGGCAACCCACTCCAGTGTTCTTGCTTAGAGAATCCCAGGGATGGGGGAGCCTGGTGGGCTGCCGTCTAGAGGGTCGCACAGAGTCGGACACGACTGAAGTGACTTAGCAGCAGCAGTAGGAACATTAATAAAGAATAGACTTGCATAGCAAACGTCTGGTAATATTACTTACCTTCTTCTTGGTTTTATATACTGACATATGATACTCCTTCCATTTTTACATACGTACATCCAAAACACACACGCACGCACACACATCTGTGGACCAAAATACAAATAGAATTAGAAAATAAAAAAATTTATAGTTTCAAGATAAGCAGTTTGAAGGATAATTACTTTCTTTCTCATGTATATTAGTAGTAATCATGCAGTTACTAAGAATTTATGCATTTATCTTGCTTTAAATTGTGGTGCTGGATGAGACTCTTGAGAATCGTTTGGGCAGCAAGGAGATCAAACCAGTCAATCCTAAAGGAAATCAACCCTGCATATTCATTGGAAGGACTGATGCTGAAGCTGAAGCTCCAATACTTTGGCCACTTGATATGAAGAGCCAACTCACTGGAAAAGATCCAGATGCTGGGAAAGATCAAAGGCAATAGGAGAAGGGGGCTGCAGAAGATGAGATAGTTAGATAGCATCACTGACCCAACGTATATGAATTTGAGCAAAGTCCAGGAAACAGTGGAAAGAGGAGCCTGGTGGACTGCAGTCCCTGGGGTTGCAGAGTCAGACATGACTTAGCGACTGACCAACAACTTGGTTTAAAAACTTGAACATTCATTGTCAGAACATGAGAACTTTATTGAAACTATATTTAATTAACAGAAAAAAACATATTTTTGTTATTTTTCTGCATGTATTCAGCCTCAAAATATACTTGCCTATTTTCCTGCTAATGCAGTTAGGTGATCCTGAGAACTCAATAGGGACTATATCCACATGCAACAGAATTGTATTCGTTTATTAGTTTAGTTCCATATCTCATTTTATTTACAAGAAAGTTTGGCTGAATTGTAGGTATAATCAAACAAATGTTTCGTGGTTCTCAAATTCCAGCTGCACGCTCTATAAACTTGTCTTCCGGTTTACATGTGTGTCTGGCACTCTGTGCTTGCAGATATGCTTGTTCTTCCTATCCATCGTGATTCCAAGGAAAGGAAGTAATCGTGGCAGTGGTCCTGAGATCATGCTGTGAAACCAAAAGGGGTTATTGTTTTCCTATTTCTTTAGAGTGAACAGAGTATATTAAGAAATTTCTTTATTTCGCGGCACCTCACAAGGTGAATATAACCGCAGGATCAGAAATCAGACCTCTAACTTCAGTGCACCCATGACTCAGAGTCATATACTTGTGTACACGTATTGCTTCCAGAGCACCTAACTTCTGTAATCTTTTAAGTTGAAAGGAGCCAACTCTCAAGGCACACCAGACACCAGACACACTTGAGAACCAAAAAGATGGGGAAGGAAAGTTACGAGCAAAGAGGGAGCTTCAATCATTGACAGAGTCTCTAGAAGCTAAATAAATTGTGGGCATGGGATCTTCAGCTCAACCAGCACATAGGAGATGTGATCTGTAACAGGTTCTCATCTTAAATATTAACACTCTATACCAAATGCACTCCTTGAGAAGGGAATGACAACCCACTCCAATATTCTTGCCTGGAGAATCCCATGGGCAGAGGAGCCTGGGGGGCTACAGTCCATGGGGTGGCAAAGAATCAGACATGACTGAGAGACTGACACTTTCAATTTCACTTTCACATATATAAAATTGTATGTATTAATTAATTTATTTTGGGCTCTGCTGGATCTTCACTGCTGCTCAGGCCTTCTTCCAGTTGCACAGAGAGGGGGTTACTCTTCATTGCAGGGTGGGGACTTCTCACTGTGGTGGCTACTCTTGTTTTGGAATGTAGGCTCCAGGGCTCGGTAGCTGGGGCTTCAGGGCCCTAGAGCACAGGCTCAGTAGTTGTAGCCCATGGGTTTAGTTGCTCCACAGTATGTGGGATCTTCCTGGACCAGGGATTGAACACGTGTCTCCTACATTGGCAGGTAGACTCTTTACCTCTGAGCTATCAATAAAGCCCCACAAATGCACTCTTAAACTACTTGGAGACATACTGCATTTCAGACTTTGAAACAAACCTGCTGCTGCTGCTGCTAAGTCGCTTCAGTCGTGTCCGACTCTGTGCGACCCCATAGACGGAAGCTCACCAGGCCCCCCGTCCCTGGGATTCTCCAGGCAAGAACACTGGAGTGGGTTGCCATTTCCTTCTCCAATGCATGAAAGAGAAAATGAAAGTGAAGTCGCTCAGTCGTGTCGGACTCTTAGCGACCCCATGGACTGGAGCCTACCAGGATCCTCTGTCCATGGGATTCTCCAGGCAAAAGTACTGGGGTGGGGTGCCATTGCCTGAAACAAACCTACCTACTTGAAATTATTGTCTGTGGATTCCCAAACATCAAGTACAATTTAAATTCCAAGATCATAAAGCATTGATTTGAACAATTTTATTCATAGACATGAAGAGGATGTATACTGATGACAATGTCTCTGGATTTCTAGTCTATGTCTTACAATTACTTGATGACTTTGGGCATGGTATTAAAGGACTCTAACTTTTACCTGAAAAAGATGTTTTGTGTTGAATGATGTTTTCCTCAAAATTCATACTGGGGTACCTCACAATGTGACTGTAGTTGGGTGTGTGTGTGTGTTAGTTGCTCAGTCATGTTTGATTTTTTGTGACCCCATGGACTGTAGGCCACCAGGCTCCTCTGTCCATGGAATTCTCCAGGCAAGAATACTGGAGTGAGTTGCCATTCCTTTCTCCAGGGCATCTTCCAGACCTGGGGATTGAACCCAGCTCTCCCACATTGCAGGCAGATTCTTTGCTGTCTTAGTCACCAGGGAAACCCCTTTAGTTGGAGAAAGAGCCTCTAAAGAGGTAATTACAGGTAAGTAATGTAACCCAGATCGACCCTAATCCAGTATAACTGGTGTCCTTATGAGAAGAGAGAGAAGAAGGGTAGGGGGTGGGACTGGGAGATTTTAGTGAACTTGGCTCATTCAGCCTTAAGTACTGGCAAGCTGGGAGACTGAAATTCAGCTAAGTGTTGATCTTACAGTCTTGAGACAGATATATGAAGGCCAGACCAGCATGCTGGAAATTCAGGCAGGGTTTCTAGGTTGTAGTATTGAGGCTGATTTTCCTTCTTTTTTAGGAAACCTGTTTTTGCTCTTCAGGCCTTCAACTGATTGAACAAGTCCCACCCAGGTAGGAGGTGATCAGCTTCACTTAAAATCAACCAGTTTTAACTGTTACAATCAGTTAATGTTAAATGTTCTCTTATTTAAACAATAATTAATTACAAGGACCATGGGCAGAACACCACTCTCTTATTCCAAAGACAGCTGACTCTGATCCTCTAAGGTGTTTAGGTGTCAACATAAACCCATTTGACTTGCTTTGAAAATCAGAGCCACTTGTTAGGCTGATATGCTATGCTATGCTAAGTCACTTCAGTCGTGTCCGACTCTGTGCGACCCCATAGACGGCAGACCACCAGGCTCCCCCGTCCCTGGGATTCTCCAGGCAAGAACACTGGAGTGGGTTGCCATTTCCTTTTCCAATGCGTGAAAGTGAAAAGTGAAAGTGAAGTTGCTCAGTTGTGTCCGACTCTTAGCGACCCCATGGACTGCAGCCTAGCAGGCTCCTCTGTCCATGGGATTTTCCAAGCAAGAGTACTGGAGTGGGGTGCCATTGCCTTCTCCTGTTAGGCTGATACGCTTGAGCAAATCATTGAGGCTTCTCTTAAAGACATATTGTAATGTTGTGCTGTGCTAACTCGCTTCAGTCATGTCTGACTCTGTGACCCCGTGGACTGTAGCCCGCTAGACTCCTGTGTTCATGGGATTCTCCAGGCAAGAATTCTGGAGTGGGTTGCTGTTTCCTCCTCCAGGGGATCTTCCTGACCCAGGGATCGAACCCAGGTCTTTTACGTCTCCTGCATTGGCAGAGGAGTTCTTTACCACTAGTGCCGCCTGGCAAGCCTCTATTGAGTACCTTTTCCATTATACAAAGGAATTAGTCAAATTCCTCTGCCAAAGAAGCAAAAGAGCTAGTAATTAACCTAGATAAGCTCTAAATAGTCTCTAAATATGCAAAAAAGACATAATCAAAACCAAAAGGAGCATTCTACTTTGCAAATCTTCAAAGAAGAGATAACCTCTCTGGCATGTCCTGGAGAGTAATTAAACAATGTATTACTACATTTAATTTCCAAAGGAAAATTAATTCCTTTTCAAAAAATAAAAAGGACTACACATTGAATAAGAACAAATTTAGAATCAAGAATATACATTAATTATAACTACATAAATTATTATATCACTTTATCCAGGCAATCTTTGAAATATGAATATAATTTATCATGATCATTCACATCACTATCATCTAAAATACAAATATTTAAAGACCTCAAGATAGATGCTACAATTCTCAGCAAAGTGGGTAGCAATGGCTATAGTGTTTTTCATGGAAAAGAATGCAATCTATTCCAAATCCAAAAGCAGGCATTATATAATCATAATTATGGGAGTGTTTATAGATGAATAAAAACTTTCTTCTAGTGAATTAAAGTTATAGATAAATTGCTGTTGTTTAGGTGCTAACTCGTGTCTGGCTGTTTGTGATCCTGAGGACTGTAGTCCACCAAGCTCCTCTGTCCATGGGATTTCCCAGGCAAGGATACTGGAGTGGGCTGCCATTTCCTTCTCCAGGGGATCTTCATGACCCAAGGATTGAACCCACATCTCATGTTTTGGCAGCCGAATTCTTTAGCAAGGAGCCACCAGGGGAACCTCAACACTACTTGAAAGTGAAAAGTGAAGTCGCTCAGTCATGTCTGATTCTTTGTGACCCCGTGGACTGTAGCCCACCAGGCTCCTCCATCCATGGGATTCTCCAGGCAAGAATACTGGAGTGGGTTGCCATTTCCTTCTCCAGAGGATCTTCCCAACCCAGGTATCGAACCCGGGTCTCCTGCATTGCAGGCAGATGCTTTAACCGCTAAGCTACCAGGGAAGCCTCAACACTACTTAAGTGACATTAAAATCCAGAGAACCTGGAACCTTATTATAGAAAATTTATTCAAACTTGTGACCACTCAAATACCCACATTACCTCCAAAGAGTATATTAGAATAATAAACAGAAAACACTATTAAAAGACACAGGAGATAATAGAGTGTTTCCAAGGGTGTTTTTAAAATAACCTTTACTAAGACTTTTATTAGAAATATCCAACACTAAACTGTTAATATGGACATCTGTTTGAGCATTTAGATAGTAACTAGGCACATAAAATTTTAATCGGCAGTTTCTTCAGTATTTAAGACTATATTGCTATCAACATATTTTTCATAAAGAAAGTCATGCACTACTGTCAGTTATATTTATTACATGGAGGAACATTTTAATATAATAATGCAGATGTCTTCATTCTATAAGTCCCAGTGGTACTTAAAGCTAGAATTTTATTACTTGTGCCGAGGGCCAAACAAAGCTATAAACCTGCTAAATTCTAACTCAGCTACTGCTGTTGAGTTGTGCATCTTTGAGTTGTAAATTATAATATAAAGTAATCAAATATGTATAAGAATGGTAGTCATGGAAGCAGTATCATGGATTCATTAGATTTCAGAAGAAATCAGGAGAAGAATTTATAAACATCAACACTCTGCTCTGGGTTTATGAAATTCTCTTCCCAATATATAGCTCTGTTCTAATAACTGAAGAAATGGTCTGTCAATCAGCACAGCCTACATTCTGTTTTTCACAGCATCTCCTTTATTCACAACTTATTTTCAAAGCAGTCATCTCAGCCACCCTGCTAACCTCCATCTTGTACTTAGAATGACCAAACACTCCATGTAATGTTATATGAAGATATTAAAACTGTTAGAAGGCATCTCTCTGAGGACATTTTGTAATGTTCAGAGCATTTAGAAACATCAACTGCAAAGTAAAGGCTGGGAAATTCTTTTGCTTCAAGTTAGAAACAGCAGAAGAGTCCAAACAACCACACTGAAACATGGAATTTTGTATATGTGATCACAGAGAGATGGTGATAAATGAAGACTAGAAAGGCTGGTTTTCTCCTTTGGTATCACTAGCCCTTGAAAGTGAAAGTGTTAGTCATTCATTGTGTCCGACTCTTTGCGATTCCATGGACTGTGGCCCACCAGGGTCCTCTGTCCATGGAATTCTCCAGGCAAGAACACTGGGGTAGATTTCCATCCCCTTCTCGAGGTGATCTTCCTGACCCAGGGATTGGACCCAGGTCTTCTGCACTGCAGGCAGGTTCTTTTCCATCTAAGCCACCAGGAAAGCCCATATACAGTCATTATTACTCTTCCATAAGAAAATAATCAATTATTTTTAAAACTGTCTATATTATAAACATTGAAACAGTGACTGATTTTTTTCACTGTTCTTTGCATTATGAAGTATACAGTTTCTGAAGTGGCTTTATTTAACAAAATATCATCACTGGCCATGCTCATTATTAAAATGAACAGGAGTAGCAGAATGTGGCATACATCTCAATGTTATAGACAGTCTCCTATAATCCTTTATTTAGTTTTGTTGTGTTTTTAAGAAATTGTAAGAAATCTATATTTCAGCTTTGTAAAATATTATACAAGGAATTTGAAGTTGGTCAAGTCTTAGAGGGAGTCTACTTGCATCACATCTTGGGTTGGTGACTAAGGGTGAATTATTTACCTTTTCTGAGCTTCAGTTTTTTTATTTATAAAATAATGATGATAACAGTGAGTTAATTGGAAAAACATCAGTTGGCTATATATAAAGAGTTACCACACCATAAGTGGAAGACAAGAAGTAGCCAATGGTTGGCAGTATTGTATTACTACTGCTTAATTATGTTGAGGTTGAAGCTACAGTATTTGGCCACCTGATGCAAAGAGCCTACTCACTGGAAAAGACCCTGATGCTGGGAAAGACTGAGGGCAAGAGGATAAGGGGGAGACAGAGGATAAAATGGTTGGATGGCATCACTTACTCAATGGATGTGAATTTGAGCAAAATCTGGGAGATAATGAAGATCAGGGGAGCCTGGCATGCTTCAGTTCATGGGATCACAAAGAGTTGAACACAACTGAGAAAACAGCAACAACAATGATTATTTTAATCAGATTATTTTTCTTGTTATGGAAAAATACTATAAAAGACTTACATTTTAACAAAACTATGTGTAGGGATTATATAGGTGGGTGTATGTATTTCTTTTAAGTGCTTAAATTGAAGTTATGGATTTTCTCTAAAGAGGTACCATTTATAACCAGGTAATACAATATTTTAAAAATAATTGGGGATCCATATTTTGCGATTTATACTCTTGCCTCTTTAAAATACACCATCATTGAATTTTACATTATAAATGGCTTCTAGGAAAGAATGATTTTCCTTCAGTTTAATTGGGAACATCACTCTGTAAATGCACTTTTTCTCATTAAAGCCTTAGTCTAACAAGGGAATGCACTAAGCATGGATAGTTACTCTGTGTATAGTAAGGACAAGAGTCTTCTGGACTGCAAGGACATCAAACCAGTCAGTCCTAAAGGAAATCAATTCTGAATATTCATTGGAAGGACTGATGCTGAAGCTGAAGCTTCAACACTTTGCCCAGCTGATGGAAAGAACTGATTCATCAGAAAAGACCCTGCTACTGGGAAAGATTGAAGGCAGGAGGAGAAGGGGACAACAGAGGACAAGATGGTTGGATGGAATCACTGACTCAATGGACATGAGTTTGAGCAAGCTCTGGGAGATGGTGAAGAACAGGTAAGCCTGGCTTGCTGCAGTCCATGAGGTCACAGTCATGGGATATGACTGGACGACTGAACAACAGCAATAAGAACAAGAACAAGAGCAGAGTTTGTCCTTACTGTATGCCAGGCAAGAAGTGCTTTTCATGGTTCTTCCAACCACCAGCACCACCATCTACTACACAGAGACATTATGTAGTTTACCTGACGTCACAGAGCTATGCAGGGGCAAGGCCAGGATTTGAACTCAAGTCATGTTCAATAATTACAAAGTCTGTGTTCTTGACCCCTGCCATACACAGGCTTTCTGAGTAATGGATGCTCTGAATCATCAATGATTACAACTATTTCAGAACACAAGATCAGTGTCCTTGTTCCTATCTCTCCAGCTTAAGAAGAATTCTTACACCAGAAAAGTGGAATATCCTGCAACAGGGTTCCCTTTGCTTCACGTTCTCTCCAGCGTTTATTGCTTGTAGATTTTTTGACAATGACCATTCTGACAGGTATAAGGTGATACCTCATTGTAGATTTGGCCAGCATTTCTCTAACAATTAGTGATGTTGAACATCTTTTCATATGCCTCTTGGCCATGTGTATGTCTTCTTTGGAGAAATATTCTATTTAGGTGTTCACCCCACTTTTTGATTTGGTTATTTGGGTTTTATATATATTGAGTAACATGAGCTGTTTGTATATTTTGGAGATTGATCCCTTGTCAGTTGCTTCCTTTGCAAATATTCTCTCCCATTCTAAGGGTTGTCTTTTTGTCTTTTTTTATGGTTTCCTTATGGATGTGAGAGCTGGATGGAAGAAGGCGAGCGCCGAAGAATTGATGCTTTGAACTGTGGTGTTGGAGAAGACCTGAGAGTCCCGACGCGAGAAGATCCAACCAGTCCACTGAAGGAGACAATCCTGGAACAGAAGGAATGAGCAAGCGAAACCCAGAGGCCACCCATGCGAAGAGGACCATGGAGAAGACCGAGGGGAGGGAGAGGGAGGAGGAGAAGGGGACGACAGAGGAGAGATGGCTGGAGGCACTGACCGGGGGGGGGCGGGACCTCCGGGAGCGGGAGGACAGGGAGGCCGGGGCGGCAGGGGGCAAGAGCGGACCGACGAGCGACTGATCTGATCTGATCTTGCTGTGCAAACACTTTTCAATTTAATTAGGTTCCATTTGCTTATTTTTGCTTTTATTTCCATTACTCTAGGAGGTGGGTCAAAAAAGATTTTTCTGTGATTTATGTCAAAGAGTGTTCTTCCCCAAACAGATAGCTAGTGGGAAACTGCTCAGTCATGCAGGGAGCTCAGATTGGTGCTCTGTGATGACTTAGAAGAGCAGGATGGGGGTAGGGATGGAAGGGGATGTCAAATAAGGATGGGATGTATGTATACATAGAGCTAAATCACTTCATTGTATAGCAGAAACTAACATAGCATTGTAAAGCAAGTCTACTTCAATTAAAAAGTATCCTGCAGGACTTAACCTATGAGTAATTTTATTCATCTCAGTTCCCAAAACAATAGTGCATGCCTTATTTGTATCAAAAGAAATATTTCAATTAAATGAGTAATAAATTAATCTAGAGAACTTTGTCATTCACCTCAGTTTGTGTGTGTGTGTGTGTGTATTTGTGAATATATGTATGTGTGTTAAGCAAACAAATAGGTTTTTTGTTTTTGTTTTTACTTTACAATATTGTGTTGGCTTTGCCATACATTGACATGAATCTGCCATGGGTGTATATGTGTTCCCCATCCTGAACCGGGTCATCCCAGTGCACCAGCCCCAAGCACCCTGTCTCATGCATCGAACCTGGACTGGCAATTTGTTTCACATATGATATTTTATATGTTTCAATGCCATTCTCCCAAATCATCCCACCCTCTCCCTCTCCCACAGAGTCCAAAAGACTGTACAAAATATCTTTGTCTCTTTGGCTGTCTCGCAAACAGGGTTATCATTACCATCTTTCTAAATTCCATATATATGCGTGACTATGCCAAAGCCTTTGACTGTGTTAGATCACAATAAACTGTGGAAAATTCTGAAAGAGATGGGACTACCAGACCACCTGATCTGCTTCTTGAGAAATCTGTATGCAGGTCAGGAAGCAACAGTTAGAACTGGACATGAAACAACAGACTGGTTCCAAACAGGAAAAGGAGTATGTCAAGGCTGTATATTGTCACCATGTTTATTTAACTTATATGCAGAGTACATTATGAGAAATGCTGGACTGGAAGAAACACAAGTTGGAATCAAGATTGCTGGGAGAAATATCAATAACCTCAGATATGCAGATGACACCACCCTTATGGCAGAAAGTGAAGAGGAACTAAAAAGCCTCTTGATGAAAGTGAAAGTGGAGAGTGAAAAGGTTGGCTTAAAGCTCAACATTCAGAAAACGAAGATCATGGCATCTGGTCCCATCACTTCATGGGAAATAGATGGAGAAACAGTGGAAACAGTGTCAGACTTTATTTTTCTGGGCTCCAAAATCACTGCAGATGGTGACTGCATCCATGAAATTAAAAGACGCTTACTCCTTGGAAGGAAAGTTATGACCAACCTAGATAGCATATTCAAAAGCAGAGACATTACTTTGCCAACAAAGGTTCGCCTAGTCAAGGCTATGGTCTTTCCTGTGGTCATGTATGGATGTGAGAGTTGGACTGTGAAGAAGGCTGAGCGCCAAAGAATTGATGCTTTTGGACTGTGGTGTTGGAGAAGACTCTTGAGAGTCCCTTGGACTGCAAGGAGATCCAACCAGTCCATTCTGAAGGAGATCAGCCCTGAGATTTCTTTGGAAGGAATGATGCTAGAGCTGAAACTCCAGTATTTTGGCCACCTCATGTGAAGAGTTGACTCATTGGAGAAGACTCTGATGCTGGGAGGGATTGGGGGCAGGAGGAGAAGGGGACGACAGAGGATGAGATGTCTGGATGGCATCACTGACTCGATGGATGTGAGTCTGAGTGACCTCTGGGAGTTGGTGATGGACAGGGAGGCCTGGCGTGCTGCGGTTCATGGGGTCGCAAAGAGTCGGACAGGACTGAGCGACTGATCTGATCTGATACTGTATTGGTGTTTTTCTTTCTGGCTTACTTCACTTTGTATAATAGGCTCCAGTTTCATCCACCTCACTATAACTGATTCATGTATTCTTTTTAATGGCTGAGTAATAGTCCATTGTGTATATGAACCACAGCTTTCTTATCCATTTGTCTGTTGATGGACATCTAGGTTGCTTCCATGTCCTAGCTATTATAAACAGTGCTGCGATGAACATTGTGGTACACATGTCTCTTTCACTTCTGGTTTCCTCGGTGTGTATGCCCAGTGTGGGATTGCTGGGTTGTATGGCAGTTCTATTTCCAGTTTTTTAAGGAATCTCCACACTGTTCTCCATAGTGGTTGTACTAGTTTGCATTGCCCACCAACAGTGTAAGAGGGTTCCTCTTTCTCCACACCCTCTCCAGCATTTATTGCTTGTAGACTTTTGGATAGCAGCCATTCTGACTGGCATGAAATGGTACCTCATTGTGGTTTTGATTTACATTTCTCTAATAAAGAGTGATGTTGAACATCTTTTCATTTGTTTGTTAGCCATCTGTATGTCTTCTTTGGAGAAATGTATGTTTCATTCTTTGGCCCATTTTTTGATTGGATTGTTTATTTTTCTGAAATTGAGCTGCAGGAGTTGCTTGTATGTTTTTGAGATTAATTCTTTGTCCATTGCTTTGTTTGCTATTATTTTCTCCCATTCTGAAGGCTGTCTTTTCACCTTGCGTATAGTTTCCTTTGTTGTGCAAAAGCTTTTTAATTTTAATCAGGTCCCATTTGTTTATTTTTGCTTTTATTCCCAATATTCTGGGAGGTGGGTCATAGAGGATCCTGATGTGGTTTATGTTGGAGAGTGTTTTGCCTATGTTTTCCTATAGGAGTTTTATAGTTTCTAGTCTTATGTTTAGATCTTTAATCCATTTTGAGTTTATTTTTGTGTATGGTGTTAGAAAGTATTCTAGTTTCATTCTTTTACAAGTGGTTGACCAGTTTTCCCAGCACCACTTGTTAACAAGATTGTCTTTTTTCCATTGTATATTCTTGCCTCCTTTGTAGGAGATAAGGTGTCAATAGGTGTGTGGATTTATCTCTGGGCATTCTATTTTGTTCCATTGATCTATATTTCTGTCTTTGTGCCAGTACCATACTGTCTTGATGACTGTGGCTTTGTAGTAGAGCCTGAAGTCGAGCAGGTTAATTCCTTCAGTTCCATTCTTCTTTCTCAAGATTGCTTTGGCTATTAGAGGTTTTTTTGTATTTCCATACAAATTGTAATATTATTTGTTCTAGTTCTGTGAAAAATACCATTGGTAGTTTGATAGGGATTGCATTGAATCTATAAATTGCTTTGGGTAGTATACTCATTTTCACTATATTGATTCTTCCAATCCATGAACATGGTATATTTCTCCATCTATTAGTGTCCTCTTTGATTTCTTTCACCAGTGTTTTATAGTTTTCTATATATAGGTTTTTTATTTCTTTGGGTAGATATATTCCTAAGTATTTTATTATTTTTGTTGCAATGGTGAATGGAATTGTTTCCTTAATTTTTCTTTCTGTTTTCCCATTGTTAGTGTATAGGAATGCAAGGGATTTCTGTGTGTTGATTTTATATCCTGCAACTTTACTATATTCATTGATTAGCTCTAGTAATTTTCTGGTGGAGTCTTTAGGGTTTTCTATGTAGAGGATCATGTCATCTGCAAACAGTGAGAGTTTTACTTCTTCTTTTCCAATCTGGATTCCTTTTATATCTTTTACTGCTCTGATTGCTTTGGCCAAACATTCCAAAACTATATTGAATAGTAGTGGTGAGAGTGGGCACCCTTGTCTTGTTCCTGACTTTAGGGGAAATGCTTTCAATGGCAATGGCACCCCACCCCAGTACTCTTGCCTGGAGAATCCCATGGACAGAGGACTCTGGTGGGCCGCTGTCCATGGGGTGGCTGAGAGTCGGACACGACTGAGCGACTTCACTTTCACTTTCACTTTCAATTTTTCACCATGGAGGATAATGTTTGCTGTGGGTTTGTCATATATAGCCTTTCAGTTCAATTCAGTTCAGTTCATTCGCTCAGTCGTGTCCGAATCTTTGTGACCCCATGAACTGCAGCAAGCCAGGCCTCCCTGTCCATCACCAACTCCAAGAGTTCACTGAGACTCACATCCATCGAGTCAGTGATGCCATCCAGCCATCTCATCCTCTGTCATCCCCTTCTCCTCCTTCCTCGAATCCCTCCCAGCATCAGAGTCTTTTCCAATGAGTCAACTCTTCGCATGAGATGGCCAAAGTACTGAAGTTTCAGCTTTAGCATTATTCCTTCCAAAGAAATCCCAGGGCTGATCTCCTTCAGAATGGACTGGTTGGATCTCCTTGCAGTCCAAGGGACTCTCAAGAGTCTTCTCCAACACCACAGTTCAAAAGCATCAATTCTTCAGTGCTCAGCCTTCTTCACAGTCCAACTCTCACATCCATACATGACCATAGGAAAAACCATAGCCTTGACTAGACGGACCTTTGTTGGCAAAGTAATGTTTCTGCTTTTCAATATGCTATCTAGGTTGGTCAAAACTTTCCTTCCAAGGAGTAAGTGTCTTTTAATTTCATGGCTGCAGTCACCATCTGTAGTGATTTTGGAGCCCCCCAAAATAACGTCTGACACTGTTTCCACTGTTTCTCCATCTATTTCCCATGAAGTGATGGTACTGGATGCCATGATCTTCGTTTTCTGAATGTTGAGCTTTAAGCCTACTTTTTCACTCTCCACTTTCACTTTTATCAAGAAGCTTTTTAGTTCCTCTTCACTTTCTGCCATAAGGGTGGTGTCATCTGCATATCTGAGCCTATTGATATTTCTCCGGGCAATCTTGATTCCAACTTGTGTCTCTTCCAGCCCAGTGTTTCTCATGATGTACTCTGCATATAAGTTAAATAAACAGGGTGACAATATACAGCCTTGATGTACTCCTTTTCCTATTGGGAACCAGTCTGTTGTTCCATGTCTAGTTCTAACTGTTGCTTCCTGACCTGCATACAGATTTCTCAAGAGGCAGATCAGGTGGTCTGGTATTCCCATCTCTTTCAGAATTTTCCACAGTTTATTGTGATCCACACAATCAAAGGTTTTGGCATAGTCAATAAAGCAGAAATAGATGTTTTTCTGGAACTCTCTTGCTTTATCCATGATCCAGCAGATGTTGGCAATTTGATCTCTGGTTCCTCTGCCTTTTCTAAAACCAGCTTGAACATCTGCAAGTTCACGGTTCACATATTACTGAAGCCTGGCTTGGAGAATTGTGAGCATTACTTTACTAGCTTGTGAGATGAGTGCAATTATGCAGTAGTTTGAGCATTCTTTGGCATTGCCTTTCTTTGGGATTGGAATGAAAACTGACTTTTTCCAGTGCTGTGGCCACTGAGTTTTCCAAATTTGCTGGCATATTGAGTGCAGCATTTTCACAGCATCATCTTTCAAGATTTGGAGTAGCTCAACTGGAATTCTATCACCTCCACTAGCTTTGTTCGTAGTGATGCTTTCTAAGGCCCACTTGGCTTCACATTCCAGGCCAATACGCTGATGAACATAGATGCAAAAATCCTTAACAAAATTCTAGCAAACAGAATCCAAAAACATTAAAAAAATAATATAGCATGACCAAGTGGGCATTATCCCAGGGATGCAAGGATTCTTCAATATCCGGAAATCAATCAACATAATATACCACATTAACAAATTGAGAAATAAAAACTATATGATTATCTCAATAGATACAGAGAAATCCTTTGACGAAATTCAACATCAATTTATGATGGAGGTTCATAAAAACCCTCCAGAAAGCAGGAATAGTAGGGACATACCTCAACATAATAAAAGCAAACTAATAGTCAAAGCTGTTCAGTTCAGTCCCTCAGTCATTTCCAACTCTTTGCAACCCCACAGACTGCAGTTAAACCCGTAGATAGCAATTATCAATGGCTCTGGTACCTATGTCAGAACACTGAGGAACATTAGGAAGCTCTAAGAGTGTGAAGAAAAGTTACAGCAAACGTTGTATATGCTTAGTTAGAAGTCATGTTAATTACCACATCTTTAAAATGTTTTGTGCAAGTATTCCAAAATATGTTTGAACCTTAATGTCAAAACAATTATAAACTCAAAATTAGAAATTTATTCAAGTTAAAAACTTTGTTTACCATTTACTTTGTTTTTGGCACAGTGCTTAATCCTCCAAGTAAGACAAAGATGAGTAAATGTTCTTCCCAATATAAAGGAGTTACATGGATGAAAGGTGGTGTCACCTTCTGATTCAGGTAAATAGAATGGTATTCATTTTGTAGGGAAGATAGTGAGTTTGTTCTTTGAGAAACCAGGGGGAGAGGAGAAGAACCAGCTGTGATGAGAGAGCACCTTGAAGGGTCTTGTGAGGATGAGCACCAAGTTAAGAGGCAGAGTCTATAAAGTGTGAGTATGTAACTGAAAAAAAAAAGAACAATAAATTAATGAGCTGAAGACTGAGGTTCCATCAAAAGAGGTAAGAGAAGAATTCTTGGAGAAACTGATGTTAGGAACAGATGGAGAAGAGAGTTATAGACAGATTAAGATCCAGAGAAGAGCAAATATGGGAAAGGATGAAGATCCAGGGATGTTTTCAATTACGAGATGGTAATTGATTCTTTGAATTTGAATGAGCTAAGAAGAAAGACAGAAGTTAGGTCAACCATGGAGTGAAAATGGAATGAGATTATGCATTCAAGGTTTTGAGGTTTAGATCTGCAACTTGGGAAATAATACATAGAAACTGTACAACAGCCCAGTTGAGGTTCCTTAGAGATTAATTCATGTGAATCCTCCACAATTCCTTCACCTCATCAGCATAAAGTCGTAGAGCATTGGAACTCAGTAAGAAGACTTCTGCTTAAATTCTGTATGCATTGCTTATCAGCTCTGTGAATTTCTTCAAGGTACTTAAAATTCTCAGAGATTTACCTGTTGAGGAAAATAAATGTGCTCTTTGATTCCTATTGTAGAGATGAAAACAGCTGTGTGTGTGTGTGTGTGTGTGTGTGTGTGTGTTTCACACCTGTGCAAAAGAATTCTACAAATTCTAGCATCCCATTCAAATGTCAGTGGTGATGGTGGTTGCATTCAGTGATGAATAATATGGGAACAGAGTATGAAGAGTACAGTTATTCAGGGCCAATAATTAGCAAAACAAATTATAGCAAAGTCTATGCAAGAAACAAAGGCATGGATGTACAGAGAGGCAGAAGAAGCTAGAAAATGAGAACAGGCACTGAGGATCAACTCAGAGAAACTTCAGATCACGAGGAGAACAAAAGGCAAAGGGAATGGATAGTGTAAAAAGCTGAAAATTGGCATTAAACAGGGAATTTCAGAGTTTCAAGACTGCTCTCAAATGGAGCAGTGTTAGGTCACCATGAGGTAAGTGATTGAGGTAGAAGTGGAAAAGAGAGAGGTGCTGAAAAAGAGGAAGTCAGAAATCTGGTACCCTGGGCTGACCATCAACAATAGAAATTTTCCCTCAGTTTGTTCATGAAACAACAAGTGTTTGTGTGATGCTTCAGTTTATGAAGCCATAATTTTGTAAATTTTTGATTTACTATTCATCTCTATTTGGTCATTACACCCTGTGCAGTAAGTATTATATTAACACTTTTCACTAATAAAGAAAGAGTGAGGTTGGAATAACTACCCACATGCAGAATATCAGTGTGTGATGGATCAAGTGCTTGAGCTTAGAAACCCAAGCTTCATATGCTACTCCACCATTTCCACATGTTCCTACATCATATTTAACATCACTTTACATTCTACATGAAAATCTGTTTTCCCCACAGCAGATAAAAGCATTAAGAAAGCATGAGGAAACTTATACAATGGGGGAAAAAAAAAAAGATTAAACATTTTGGCATATCATCTGTGAATTTCTGCAGCCTGAAAGGAAAGATACATTTAAAATTAGAGTGTATCACCCACATGAGATAAAGCAGGTCATAACGATCCTTCCAGATGCCAGTGTTCATGCCATTGTAGCTCTTTGTTTCCTAAGAATGTGATGAATGAACAATGCGCACTGCTGGATAATGGTGTAGTTCCAGGACCTAATTGAAAAGCTCCACAGTGTCACCTATGTTAACATTTCAACATTCAATGGAGTTAGGTTCAGGGTGGCATATTTGATAAAATATTTTAATAAAAGATCGTTAGTAGCGTTTTAGGGTAAGGTGATCCTGCAATTCCTTCGTTGTCTTTATCAACCAGCCTCTCTCCCTCTCTCACATTCTCTCTCTTTCTCTCTCTCAGCTTTCAAATGAGAACAGTAAGTTGCTTCAGTCGAGTCTGACTGTTTGCAACCCCATGGACTACAGCCTGCCAGGCTCCTCTGTCCATGGAATTCTCCAGGCAAGAACCCTGGAGTAGGTTGCCAACCCTCCTCCAGGGGAATCTTCCTGACCCAGGGATCAAACTCATGTCTCTTATGTCTCCTGCTTCTGCAGGCAGATTCTTTACCATGAGCACCACCTGGGAAGCCCTCAAATGAGAACACTACACCTTTAGTACATGATACTGTATTATTGAAGACTTCTGTTAGGTCTATTTCTCCTTGTCTTAGATTATATCATATTCTAAATTAGCTCCTATGAAAGCTTTCAAATCTCTTGTCATATTAAAAGACAAATTTTTTCAGTGAAAAATATTCCAAACTTGTTTAAATCACTAGGACAATAAACACTCTTCTATAAAGTTATATTGAGTCACTGATCATTGAAGTGTATCAGATGAGAACAGATCAGATCAGTCGCTCAGTCGTGTCCAACTCTTTGCCACCCCATGAATTGCAGCATTCCAGGCCTCCCTGTCCATCACAAACACCCAGAGTTCACTCAGACTCACGTCCATCGAGTCAGTGATGCCATCCAGCCATCTCATCCTCTGTCGTCCCCTTCTCCTCCTAACCCGAATCCCTCCCAGCATCAGTCTTTTCAAATGAGTCAACTCTTCACATGAGGTGGCCAAAGTATTGGAGTTTCAGCTTTAGCATCATTCCTTCCAAAGAAATCTCAGGGCTGATCTCCTTTAGAATGGACTGGTTGGATCTCCTTGCAGTCCAAGGGACTCTCAAGAGTCTTCTCCAACACCGCAGTTCAAAAGCATCAATTCTTCGGTGCTCACCTTTCTTTATAGTCCAACTCTCACATCCATACATGACCACTGGAAAAAACATAGCCTTTACTAGACAGACCTTTGTTGGCAAAGTAATGTCTCTGCTTTTGAATATGCTATCTAGGTTGGTCATAACTTTCCTTCCAAGGTGTAAGCATCTTTTAATTTCATGGCTGCAGTCACCATCTGCAGTGATTTTGGAGCCCAAAAAATAAAGTCTGACACTGTTTCCACTATTTCACCATCTATTTCCCATGAAGTGATGGGACTGGATGCCATGATCTTCGTTTTCTGAATGTCGAGCTTTAAGCCAACTTTTTCACTCTCCACTTTCACCTTCATCAAGAGGCTTTTTAATTCCTCTTCACTTTCTGCCATAAGGGTGGTATCATCTGCATATCTGAGATTATTGATATTTCTCCCGGCAATCTAGATTTCAGCTTGTGCTTCTTCCAGTCCAGCGTTTCTCATGATGTACTCTGCATATAAGTTAAATAAACAGGGTGACAATATACAGCCTTGATGTACTCCTTTTCCTATTGGGAACCAGTCTGTTGTTCCATGTCCAGTTCTAACTGTTGCTTCCTGGCCTACATACAGGTTTCTCAAGAGGCAGATCAGGTGGTCTGGTATTCCCATCTCTTTCATTATTTTCCACAATTTATTGTGATCCACACAGTCAGAGGTTTTGGCATAGTCAATAAAGCAGAAATAGATGTTCTTCTGGAACGCTCTTGCTTTTTCCATGATCCAGCGGATGTTGGCAATTTGATCTCTGGTTCCTCTGCCTTTTCTAAAACCAGCTTTAACATCAGAACGTTCATGGTTCACATATTGCTAAAGCCTAGCTTGGAGAATTTTAAGCATTACTTTACTAGTGTGTGAGATGAGTGCAATTGTGTGGTAGTTTGAGCACTCTTTGGCATTGCCTTTCTTTGGGATTGGAATGAAAACTGACCTTTTCCAGTCCTGTGGCCACTGCTGAGTTTTCCAAATTTGCTGGAATATTGAGTGCAGCACTTTCACAGCATCATCTTTCAGGATTTGGAATAGGTCAACTGGAATTCTATCACCTCCACTAGCTTTGTTCATAGTAATGCTTTCTAAGGCCCACAGGACTTCACATTCCAGGATGTCTGGCTCTAGGTCAGTGATCACACCATCGTGATTATCTGGATCATGAAGATCTTTTTTGTACAGTTGTTCTGTGTATTCTTGCCATCTCTTCTTAATATCTTCTGCTTCTGTTAGGTCCATATCAGTTCTGTCCTTTATCGAGCCCATCTTTGCATGAAATGTTCCTTTGGTATCTCTGATTGTCTTGAAGAGATGTCTAATCTTTCTCATTCTGTTGTTTTCCTCTATTTCTTTGCATTGATCGCTGAAGAAGGCTTTCTTATCTCTTCTTTCTATTCTTTGGAACTCTGCATTCAGATGTTTATATCTTTCTTTTTCTCCTTTGCTTTTCACTTCTCTTCTTTTCACAGCTATTTGTAAGGCCTCCCCAGACAGCCATTTTTCTTTTTTGCATTTCTTTTCCATGGGGATGGTCTTGATCCCTGTCTCCTGTACAATGTCACGAACATCATTCCATAGCTCATCAGGCACTCTATCTATCAGATCTAGGCCCTTAAATCTATTTCTCACTTCCACTGTATAATCATAAGGGATTTGATTTAGGTCATACCTGAATTGTCTAGTGGTTTTTCCTACTTTCTTCAATTTCAGTCTGAATTTGGCAATAAGGAGTTCATGGTCTGAGCCACAGTCAGCTCCTGGTCCTGTTTTTGCTGATTGTATAGAGCTTCTCCATCTTTGGCTGCAAAGAATATAATCGATCTGATTTTGGTGTTGACCATCTGGGGATGTCCATGTATAGAGCCTTTTCTTGTGTTGTTGGAAGAGGGTGTTTGTTATTACCAGTGCATTTTCTTGGCAAAACTCTATTAGTCTTTGCCCTGCTTCATTCCGTATTCCAAGGTCAAATTTGCCTGTTACTCCAGGTGTTTCTTGACTTTCTACTTTTGCATTCCAGTCCCCTATAATGAAAAGGACATCTTTTTTGGGTGTTAGTTCTCAAAGGTCTTGTAGGTCTTCATAGAACCGTTCAACTTCAGCTTCTTCAGTGTTACTGGTTGGGGCATAGACTTGGATTACTGTGATATTGAATGGTTTGCCTTGGAAACGAACAGAGATCATTCTGTCGTTTTTGAGATTGCATCCAAGTACTGCATTTCGGACTCTTTTGTTGACCATGATGGCCACTCCATTTCTTCTGAGGGATTCCTGCCCCAGTAGTAGATATAATGGTCATCTGAGTTAAATTCACCCATTCCAGTCCATTTCAGTTCTGACAGAATGTGGTCCACTGGAGAAGGGTATGGCAAACCACCTCAGTATTCTTGCCTTGAGAACCCCATAAACAGTATGAAAACTCAAAATGATAGGATACTGAAAGAGAAACTCCCCAGGTCAGTAGGTACCCAATATTCTACTGGAGTTACTGGAGAAATAACTCCAGAAAGAATGAAGGGATGGGGCCAAAGCGAAAAGAATACCCAGCTGTGGATGTGACTGGTGATAGAAGCAAGGTCCGATGCTGTAAAGAGCAATATTGCATAGGAACCTGGAATGTCAGGTCCATGAATCAAGGCAAATTGGAAGTGGTCAAACGAGATTTGCAAGAGTGAATGTCAACATTCTAGGAATCAGCGAACTGAAATGGACTGGAATGGGTGAATTTAACTCAGATGACCATTGAAGTGTATAGACAGACACAAAGAGAAAGTCAATTGTCAAGAGTGAACTAGGATCCAAAATAAAGTTACTGAATAAAATTGCCCAAAATTATGACTGGCTGAAGAGAAAAACAGGGAAAGAAAAGAATACCTCCCCAAATTTGAATGTAATGTATTTAAAATCAAAGTTTTGATTTTTTTAAAAAAATGTTCATAGTACAATCTCTCCTGGAGGTCTAAATCATGCCACCCTACCATAATCTACTTTCTCTTCCCTGTGTAGTATATCCTGTAATGATGATGTCAACCACTATTTTTCCAATTCATTTTACAATTATACAGTTCATCTCACAGAGTAGCCATTTTGGTATGTATAATCCCCTTTTCTAAAATCCCTGAGTGGCTAATTGCATACCCTTCCTTCTAAGATGATACCAATGAATGAAGTTTGAAAATGCCTCAAAGTCCTCAGTTGTTCAGTTCAGAATATCCATAGATAATTGCCGGCTATGGCAGCTTATCTTGTTTTGACATATGTCCTATTTAAATGATATATAAATGCACTTATGATCTAATACTCTAAGTTCTGTGTGCACATGTGTGTGTGAGCACACATGCCTGGAAATCTCTGTGTCAGAAAACATTCTCAGGATACAAGTGAAAAGAAATTATATAGAAAAATGTAAAAAAGGAAAGGAAAAACAGAGTTTCTTGCTCTGTTTTCTCCGGTTTTGAGTTTGTTTTCTTTGTAGAGTTTTATACATCCTTTGCTTTATCCTTAAATTTCTTAAAAGAGCTATGATTACGGAATTCCTTGGCTATAATGGGCTTCTCTGGTAGCTTGCCTGGAGAATCCCAGGGATGGGGGAGCCTGGTGAGCTTCTGTCTATGGGGTCACACAGAGTTGGACACGACTGAAGCGACTTAGCAGCAGCAGCAGCTGGTAGCTCAGCTGATAAAGAATCCACCTGAAATGTGGGAGACCTGGGTTCCATGCCTAGGTTGGGAAGATCCCCTGGAGAAGGGAATGTCTACCTACTACAGTATTCTTGCCTGGGGAATTCCATAGACAGAGGAGCCTGGTGGGCTACAATCCATGGGGTTGTAGAGTTGGACATGATTGAGCAACTTTTACTTCACTTCACTTCACTTGGCTAATAAACACTAGTGGATCATATGAAGATGAATGCTAGATGGAGATCTTGGAAGGTCCTCCTTCAGCTCACCCCTGACCTGTCCTTTGCCCCTCTCCTGAGTAAGCCATGTTCTCTCCTGCTGGGTCCTGAGCCAGGACGCAGTTGCAGAGTGAAGCTCGGAAGGGCTGAAAAGTGGCAAGTGAACTGAGATGATGTTTACTCCAGTGACCCCTTCACCCATTTGATGCTAGTTTGATGGGGCTTTTAAAAAATTATTAATTAATTTCTTTGTTGGTTGTGCTGAGTCTTCATTGCTGCCTTCTGGCTTTCTCCAGTTGCAGGGAGCAGGGGCTACTCTCTAGTTCTCTAGTTGCGGTTCATGAACTTCTCTTTGTGATGGCTTCTCTTGTTGCAGAGAATACAGGTTCCAAATGCACCCGCTTCAGTAGTTGCACCACACAGCCTCAATAGTTGTGATTCGTGGGTTGAATAGTTGTGGCTCACAGGCTTACTTGGTTGCCCTGTGGCATGTGGAATCTTCCAGGACCAGGGATTGAACCCACGTCCTCTGCACTGGCAGGTGGATTCCTACCCACTGGACCACCAAAGAGGTCCCAATTGATCTTTTTGTTTTGTGTTGGTTTCTTTGAGTGTGTGTTGTTTTCTTCTGTCTCTTCTTTCTTTTTATTTGAAGGTCTTCTCAGCAGGAAGCTCGGATTTTTTTACTAGATAAGCTCACTGCCTTTTCCTATGGGAAATAAAATCAAATAATATTGCAACATCAAAACCATTTCCATGCCACCATTTCCAGGTTTTGCCTTGCTTTTCTTTTTTCTCTCCTAAAATAATGATGGCTTTACTTGGGAGAAAGGACAGAAAATAAAGTTCTGATAAACTTCTTCAGACCGCATTGACCACTTTCTCAATCCCACCCACACTCACTGGTCATCCTTCTCAGATTGGGCACTGGCTTGCCTTTTCATCGGACTCTTTTCTGTGCTTTTGTTCCATTTTAAAAAGGTAAAGGCTCTGTCTTCATTACCTGTGCTGATGCCTTTAGCAACCTTGGGGTCGCACAGAGTCGGACACGACTGAAGCGACTTAGCAGCAGCAGAGCTGTATACACTTCCGTTAAAGGTGTTCCATTACATCACGCGCTTTCTTTTTAGATAGTATTGGGATCAGGACATTTTCCATGCAATTCCTGCTGATCTTTCTCTCACCCATGGGCTGCAATAAATGCACAGAGACAGAGACAACCAAAGCCTCAAATTGCTCCCATCTGCTCTTTATCCATCAAAATCCTAAACAATGCATTAGCAGAAATGTTGAGATAAATGGAGGAAGTTTAGCCTAATCATGCTATCATTTTCTTCCAGGATTTTGCCCGGACAGAACTTGGGGCAATTTTATTATCTGTTTTTTCTTTTTTTTGCCCCATTACTTCCCACTCCTTTCTCAAATCCATTAAAAAAATGCATGTCCACATTTTTTCTATTATAGCCTAAGAGGTCAGTAATTGATTATTTCTCTTTTTCTCATCTCCTCATCTAATATCAAGGTTCAATGATGTGATAAATATAAAATATTATGTATAATAATTGGCTAAGTTTTTGGCTAAAGTTAAGTGTGCTTCAGTGCCATCACATATACTAAGAATAATAGTGTCTTTTCAAGTGAAACTTTACTGAATCATCATACATAAAAAAGGGAAACTGAAGCTGATTACAGTTTAATTCTGTTTCCTATGGCAAAAAGATTTGGTTAAACAAATTTCCAAATTACTGGTTTAGTGAAAATCAGAGAAAGTTAGTAGTTTACACTTTAATATTGAAAAGCAATAAATACAGTAAAACGGCATGGCCACAGTCTTTTGATTAATAAATTATTGTGATCAATGCACTCTACATTTAGAAACTATGTTGTAGAAAAATTTAATCACCCATTAAAATACACCCATTACACATATTATCTGAATCAGATAATATTTTGTATGGACACCCTTCATATTTTTGTAGTGCCTCAGGATACATATCATGGCTCAATTTACAATGTATTATTTTAGTTAAAAATTGATGTCTTGGTTTATAATTGTGTCAAATGTCATAAAAACTTGCCGCGGCCAGCGCTTTAGCCGAAACCCCCAGGAACCCTGCTGTCGAGGAGCTTAGAAGAAAAGAATGAAAGCAAGATGGGGTTGAGAGGATCGGACAACACTGGACCGATACCAGTCTTTATTGATGCTCATATTTATACCATGTAGTACGTGACATTTGACATACAAGACTCTTGCTTATCTCTAGGCCTGGTTTTACATTAGCAATACAAAAGGTTTCTGCTCCTTGAAGTGTAGCCACAAGCCAGACTCGCTGGAGTCTTAAGGTTGTAAAAAACATTCTTGAGGAAGGGGGACAGAGAGCTACAGGGGGCCTCAAGCTGAAATCACATAGCGAGGCAGCCCCCAGGACGTAGCCCTTATCAGGTCAGTCCCCCGCAAAAACTGATGATGTCAAGGTTAAACAGTTCAAGAAATTAACTTTTACATAGAGAAAAGTCATCAGTTCACATATTTTTTTAACAGCAAACATATTTTTAAGTAATACTAATGTCAATTCATACACTAAGTAACTACAAAATAAAATACTCCCTTTTTCTTTCTTTGTTCAGTCAGGGCAAATCTATAGCTTTTTAAAGAAAGGACAAAATAACAGTATATGCTGTAGAGATTAAGTAGAATATGTTCCCTTGTGCTTTCCATATTGAGAATAAATTTGCAGATCATGCAATGACAATTGAAATATATACTCATACATATATAACTGAAGGTGCTTACATGTGTCTCGTTCCAATGAGTTTTTAATTTTCCCCAGAGTAATACAAATTACTAATGATTGGTCACTGAAGTCAAAATTTACAAGATTCACTCTTTGATGTCATGTATCATCCAATGTGTCCTTTATTAATTCCCAACTCCTCAAATACATAAAACCATACTTCAATTTATTCCAAGATATCCTGTCATTAGAAAGAACACACACAGAGCCACTGACACAGAACCCAGCATATCATTCACACATAATAAATTGCTACATTTGTTGCTAGAGCATTGTTTGCTCCTGTTTTTTGCAAATCTGCAAAAAAGTAAAGTCATGTGTAAAAAAAAGAGAAGATTTCTTTATGGAAAAACAGGGCCCAGGGCCCTGATCTATCATTTAATTAGGTGAGTCATTAACACCTCATGATACTGAGGCTTACCTACCTAAGTGTTAAATGCATTTTAGAAAATCAGGACAGATTTCTTATAAAGCAAGATAAGGAATATAGGGAAGAAAGTATTTCGGAATTATTACTTGCTAAAATTACCCTCAGTTGCTGAGCAGGTTGTAGTAAACAACGTGGGCGTTTGGGCACTGTGCATCTAAAACAAGTCCAATGAGAGTCATCTAATGAATATAGATGTTGTTGTATGTTTGGTCTCATAATTGCCTGCAAACCTGCACATTTGCCATTTAACATGGATCTTTTTTTTTTTTTGCTATTATACTGTGGACTGTCCTGACTCCTGATCTCATTTAACTGATCTAGAAATGGATACTTAAAAATCCGGAGGTTTTTTTGCATCCCCTGTTAATTGACAATATCAAAAGGGTAAGTGTTATTTGCAAGGAATTTGCTTTTTAACAAAGTGGCTAACATCAATTCAAAAAGAGATTGCAAATCCCAAATGTAATAGGTGTCTCTGGAGTTCACTGAAATGCATTGTATGTGTCCTTTTTATCCACAGAGGTGACTATCAGATAAATGGCTTAAATGTTTCTAGTAAAACACCGTGAATTGTTCTGATGGTGAGCAACATGACAGGGTAAGAACCACCGCAAGCCTGGGCATCTGGATCTGGGCCCATGGACCTGCCATTTTAGCCAGAGTTGGTCTGCAGGACATCTCCTTACAGGGAGAAGTCAATTCTGACTGCACCTTTGAACTGTTTCTTTGACTTGTTTTCTATCGCTATTGTTATTGTAATCATACATAACGGCCTGCCTCAGAGAATCCTGCTCCTCTGCCTATTAAGCTAACGTGCCTTTGTTTAGAACCCTGTCCACCTGTGGCTTGCAGGAAGGAAGAAATTAACACATCCTCCTGCCTAAGGCATGCCATTATAGGAGATAGCTGCAAGATGAATGGCCTTTTTACTTCGTTTCCTCAACATCCGCCCCCCATCCAGTCTATGATCTACAAAAGTACCTGGCATCCAGACTCTGGGAAGATGGTTATTTTGAGACATTATTCTATCAGTCAGCCGGCTCTCTACTCCTTTACAGAGGTGTAAAGCTGTATTCCTTGCCTCAACCACTTCATGTCTCAGATTCATGAGCCTGTTGTGTGGTGAGCGGAGAGACTCAGTAATATCTTACACGTGAGCTTCCTTCTTACCCACATCAGTTGTTTGTTTTTTCTTTTTTTAAAGAGAGGTGGGTGGAGCTTATTTTCAAGTGGACTTGCAGAGATCTGGTGATGAAAACATTTGTGGTCCCAGTTTACCAGTTACTCCAATAAATTTTTCAGATTAAAGTTAAGACAAATACAAACATCCTAATGATTGATCATAACTGGGGCTCTTGATAGCAGCTGGGCAGAACCCAAGAAGCATAGAGAGTTACTCCTGCCCAAGTGACCCCCATGTTTAAGACTTCAGCCACAGTAGGCAAGGAGAGGCCTTTGGAGGCTGACAAAGGAGAGGACATGCCCAAGAGATGCAATAACACACAAGTTTATTAGGTGGTACGTAATCAGGTTTCACGGAGAAGGCAATGGCACCCCACTCAAGTACTCTTCTGGAAAATCCCATGGGCGGAGGAACCTGGTAGGTTGCAGTCCACTGGGTCCCTAAGAGTCGGACACGACTGAGCGACTTCACTTTCACTTTTCACTCTCATGCATTGGAGAAGGAAATGGCAACCCACTCCAGTGTTCTTGTCTGGAGAATCCCAGGTACCGGGGAGCCTGGTAGGCTGCCGTCTATGGGGTCGCACAGAGTCGGACATGACTGAAGTGACTTAGCAGCAGCAGCAATCAGATTTCAGGGCTTCCCAGGTGGCTCAGTGGTAAAGAATCTGCTTCCCAATGCAAGACACCCAGCTTTAACCCCTGGATCAGGAAGATCCTCTGAAGAAGGAAATGGTAATCCACACCAGCATTCTTGCCTGGAAATCCCATGGACAGAGAATCCTGGCAGGCTACACTCCATGGGGTTGCAAACGAGTCGGATGCGACTTAGTGACTAAATAGTAACATCAACAATCAGGTTGCAAGAGACGGGGAAGTCCCTCTTAGCACACGCCTGTGCAGAGGCTTATAGCCAGAGGGACACCTTCCGGTGGGGAGGAGGGTGGGCAAGGGAACTTCTGGGGAGCCGGGGCTGAGACTGGGCTTCAGTCAAGGTGTCCTTGCAGCACAGCAGGGAGTTTCTACTTGGAGAGCTCTGAAGGACAGTAGCTGCTTGGGCCCTATAACCACGAGATTGTCTTATCAACACCAGCAGAAGCTGGGGCATTCCTAGGACATACAAATAGGCACAGAGTGGTCAAAAAACTGCTCATTTAGGCTGGTTTGAAAACAATTTAGCATGTAAAGATGCGAATTTGAAGTTTGCAGGCTTTTGAGCTAACAGGTCTCAGCCTGCTGTGAAGTTAACCAAAAACCTAGTTGCTGTTATGTAAGGCTGTATCAGGTTCCTGAATAAAATGAGCCACTTTCTCAAAACAAGGAGAAGGGCAGTTCTCAGTGCCACACCTTGAATTTGAAGACTTTCCCAGAATGATAAAATAGTGATAAAAATGAAGATCCAATTGGCATGGTATGAATACAAGTCAGAGTCAGAGAAGTACTAACATTCATTACTTCAGAAATGCATGATCTTTTTCTTGACCAGGCACTTGAAATGTCTTTCCCATCTGGTCTGGTTACTCTTGTTTAATCTGGTTACGGCTGTCTATAAAGTCACACCTGCTGGGTCACACACACTAAAAAGTTTACTTAGTTTCCAGTATATTTCCCCTTTGTTGTTGTTCAGTCTCTAAGTCATGTTCGACTCTTTGTGACTCCATGCATGGCAGCATAACAGGCTTCCCTGTCCTTCCCCATCTCCTGGAATCTGCTCAAACTCATGTCCATTGAGTCAGTGATGCCATCCAACCATCTCATCCTCTGCTGCTCCCTACTCCTCCTGCCCTCAGTCTTTCCCAGCATCAATGAGTCAACTCTTCGCATCAGGTGGCCAAAGTTCTCTTTTATCCTTGCCCTATGTAGCATCTCCAGGGCTACTATTGCTTTGCTTTTGGAATAAAAGCAAAGTCTGAGTCTGGATCTGAGTCTGGTTGGCAAATATATTAAGTCATCCAAATAAGCACTTCAGTGCTGGGATTTAATTTGGCATGTTATACTTGGCCAAAAAATATTATTAAATTTATAAATTAATTTTAATTTCAGATATATTTAACTTCCAAAAGTAATACATAATTGATGCATGGAGTGAAAAGAAAAACTTTTGCAATATAGGCATCTGACCACAAAAGGCAATTAGAGAAAGAAGCTCTCAGCTCTTATTGACATTTTCTGAGGCTAGCTCCTAACAGGGAATGATGCCATAATGCTAACCCTAACTTTATGGATCCCAGTCCAGTCTGTGTGGACTCAGACCTTGGCCAGGATGACCAACAGTAGAACCAGCAACAAGCTGACTAAGATCCGTGATCTGGTTTTACTCTTCAATAGCCTCCAGAAAGTGATGGTAGCTGGCTTAAAACACGGGGCAATATGGCTTAAACATTTAGAATGGCACCTGGTACATGGTTAGCTTTCATTCAATGCTAGTCATTTTCATTAGTGATATTAATTTCCTTCTGAATTTCAATATAAAAGTCAACGAAGCCAAAATAACCCACAAACTTCCCAGTTAACACTGTTTTTATTTTAACACTTTTGTGGTAGAATCTGAAGCAGCTTTAGAATCTGAAAAACACAGATAAAAACTACAACATGACCGTTACAGTTAAGATATAAAAAATGTTTCAATGTTGAAAATTAACTATGTTCTCCACGTGTGCCCATATGTTCTTGGGGGAATTCCTGGAAATATATGGCATGATACTTTATCATTTCCTAGTTCCAAGATCAGGGATCACAATTAGCACCATGTATCTGTGAATCAAGCACCAAACTGGATTTGAGAAGGAATATTAAATCATCTTTGCAACAGGCTCAGTTTTATGTTTTGGATCTAAAGGACTGTTCTGTTATATGCAAAATAACAACACCCACTAACTGTACATATTAATATAAAGTGAACCAGTCTTGACAGATGACATTTGTTCATTTGGAATGCTTCATGGAGAAAAACAAATAAAGCGCCCCATCCTTAACTCCCCGAGTTACATTATAAATGAATTTGTCACTTATTAGAGATGCCTCTTTTTACAAATTGGCGCTTAAATACATCTGAAGTACAGAAGATTTCATTAAAGATAATACATTTTACAGTGGTATAAATCACACTGCATTCCTGATTCCCCAAATCCTGTCCCAGATACCAGTATTTTGCTTGTCATCCAAATACAAAACCTCTCACCATGAGTCACCAAGCCCTTCCTCCATTCTCTGTAGTCATCCCTCTTTTTGGACAGAGATAACCAAAGTTAATCAAGTAAACCAGGCATCATTAACCCTGGCATGATTTTTTTCACATAAGTGCAGCAAGTATGGTAACTGACCTCATAGGATTTTTAAGTTTGCTTTGCTGGTACTTTGAATAAGGAATCACAGATGAGACTTTTCAAAGCCTCTCTTGGCTAACACACTTACTCAAGACCTCACCATCTGGCTTCTCTTGCGGGGTTCATAGATTTAGGTGAATGCCTCTCTTCTTGAGGTCCCCAAGGTAGTCTGAGTTTCCTGGGCCTGCCAAAAGGTGGCCTTCCTTACTCATCTGTAGGGCTGGGAACCCTATAATCCAGGTGGTGGTGGCTTAGTCACTCAATCGTGTCCGACTGTGTGACCCCGTGGACTGCAGCCCACTGGGCTCCTCTGTCCATGGGATTCTCCAGGCAAGAATTCTGTAGTGGGTTGCCATTTCCTCCTCCAGGGGATCTTCCCCATCTAGGGATCAAACCTGTGTCTCCTGCCTTAGCAGGTGGATTCTTTACTGCTGAGCCAACCACGGAAGCCCCCATTAGAATACAGCAAATGCATTCAATCCAACCAAATGGATGGTAAACCATTTCTAAAAATCTCCCTTAAGTTTGTTTAATTAGTTTTAACCTTGCTAATGATGCTTTCCAGGCAAGAGATCTAATCTCCTAAGGAACTCCCTGACTTCAGGTTCTAAGAGATTTCTTCAGCCAGAGGTTAAGCTTAAACCTCATAAACATCTTTAGGGCCAATAGCTCAATACGAGTATGGCTTATTTTCTTCTTGTGCTTGATTTCTCACTTTCTACTCTACAATTCCTGAGAGTGTGACCTGTGTCCTTTATAAAATATACAATCTTGTTGGGAAAATGAGCCATTTGTATTTATATGTCTGAGTGTTTTGTGTTGATCTTTACAAAGCGTTCTGACAAGAAAAAGGGGAAAAAAATGTTTCCATTATCATTTTCTGCCTGGAAATGATGACAACATCACAAGAGTCCAAACTTGGGTATTTCTGATATAAGAATCAGTCCATTTATAGAAGCTGTTGCAATATTTCCTTGTGATTAAAATAAAGCCGTTTTTTGCAGAGTGCAAATCTAAATTGCCTTTTTTAAAAAAACCAATGCATTTTACTGAAATAACTGTGATGCAAACACTTATGATTAATCATGGTGTACATAGAGTTCTTATTTAACAAATTGATTTTCACACTTTAGCTCTCGTCCTGAAATGCATACTAATTCAAAGTTTAGAGAAGAGGTTATGAAGTCAGAAAGTTCAAGATTGAAATCCTGTCTCTGTGATTCATTTGCTATGAGACCTTGACCACGTCATCTAATTGCTTTAAATGATATTCTCATTGTCTCTAAAATGGTAATGTCTACTTTTTAGGGTTATCCTAATGATGAAATGGAAAGATAATCACAGAGTACTCAGCACAGTGCCTCACACGTGCAAAGAGTTAGCACTAAGGATTATCACTAACAGCAGTGGTGACATCATTCTGCCAATAGTTTCTGCAGTTCTTCCCTTAAATCTGAAAGAAGGACTCCATTTTTTCATTTGTATTATAATCTTCATATTATATATGTAACTAATAGACCCTTGAAACATGATGGGGAAAGAAACTTGAAAGGCCATCAGTTCATCCTCTTGTGTCACTCAATTTTGTTGTGGTTACGTTCCGAAGACATTTGAGACACGAACAATGGACCTCAGAAGTATTTTCTTGACCTCAAACAAAACACCAAGGAATCTTTTTGAAGTTTTCAGACTACACCATTATGTCGATGGGCATTTAGCACAAATAAAGCCACATTTTTATCTTTCCATAACTTGATGTAAGGGAATTCCCAGAGGCCTCTCTCTGGAGCTTTTTTGCATACTAATTATTCAGTGTTTCAGATCACAGCAGCAGCACCATCTATTGGGGAGTTTTTCCCGAAACAAATGTTTCTGCAATTTTGCAGGATAATATAACAAAATACATTTAGGTTCCTTTCAAGTTTCCATTAAGATAAAAAGTTTATTTTAGTAAATAATTTCTTCTCGTCAACATGCTTAGGGATAGGTAAGAATCTTAAGTAAAAACTACATGACATTTACTGTTTGGTGCAGTACATTTTGAGACTCTTTTTAAAGAAAAAATGAAGTATTGAAAGCAATAGGCCTGAGGGGAAAATAGGTTTTCTCTAATTATCACAGTCTGATGCCTGCATGCCTTTGCCTGCTAATGACTGGGGAAGATGTGGCCATTTCCTTTAAAAATCCAGCTCCTCGTCATTCTTGTGTGCCAAGGTAATTTAGATGCAATGGATGAAAAGCAGATTAGGCCATGATCCACTGATCATAACTTTCTGTTGGATTTATAGCACCAGATGGCTTAATTATTCTCAACAGTTCTCAATCTCTGTCTGTCAGGGAGACCAGATGTAATTTCTACCTTCTGGTGAAATAGATTTGAAAGATTGAATACAAGAAATAAAGTATGAAATATAGACCAAGTGATTGAGGTAAGAAGTTAGTACAAATGACTCTATGAACCCAGATAGAGGTACCCGAGTACATCACCTTCCTCTTATATGGAAGTGAGTTTTCATGGATGGCATAGCTAGAGGCATTGGGAAGGCATTCTGATAGCAGGGAAGTTTGGACTATAAATATTTCAATCTTCACACACACAGGAACACACTTATGTGTCTGTTTGTAGAAATAAAACGTACAGAATCTTATGTTTTTACCAGTGCTACTTGGTCTTACATATATCTTTTGTTTCTTCTTGTTAGATCTTTATTCGTTAAGTTAGTATCTTGTAAACATGCCAAAGCACTAGGTCCCCCATCCCGTCTGCTTAAGAAGGACTTCACATCATGCCTTGCTCGTATCCTGCTTTAGCTCTGTCTTCTGAGGATTTGAGTCATCCTCACATGCCAGTTCCCCAATAAATTCTCTACGTGAGGAAAGCAGAAATATAACTGTACAAAGGGCTATGCAAATTTCATCTTCATGTGTTAAGACAATGGAAATTTCTTGCATCTGGTCTGTGCCACTTTAATACCTCCAAGGTTAGTTCATGAGCGCTAGACTGCCATTGGTTGGCCAAATATCCAACTACGTTCACCAAGGGAGGCAAGGTAGTGGCTGGGAGATCAACTGTTCGGTATTTAGTGTCCATGCCAAACTCACATTCTCTGCTTCATGTGTGAAAAATGTAAATTACGTTATTAACTTTAGTAAATATGTATTCCCATTTCCAAGGTCCCTCTCACACCCACCCCAGCCCACCCCCTCACCATCAGTTTAATTGGATCTCCTTCAGGCTAGTTGTGAACACTATTTCCAACAATGGCTAGCAGCTCTTGGCACACCCTGACTGTGCTTTTATTTTTCTGTCATTATCTCTAAGCATACTGGCCCCTAGGCAGCAATCTGAAAATATTTTGGAATAAAAAAGAAATATCTACACCCTGTTCCCAAAAGAATCAATCATTTTTTAAAAAGTAATATAATTGCTTTTTCCACTGACAGTTTACAATTCCAGAATAAAACTATGCTATGACATCTTGTCATGCTTGGCAACATGAAAAAAGACAGCAGCACATTGTGATGACTAAATTTGTTGTTCAGTGATAAACTTCTCTCTGGAAGGATACTTTTATGATCTAGTAGTTATATGACTAGATCATATAGGACTATAGTGCCCAACTCTTTGTGACCCCATGGACTGACTCCATGGACTGTGACCCCATGTGACCCCATGGACTGATTCCATTCAGTCCATGGAATTCTCCAGGCCAGAATACTGGAGTGGGTAGCCATTCCCTTCTCCAGGGGATCTTCCAGACCCAGGGATCGAACCCAGGTCTCCTGCATTGCAGATAGATTCTTTACCAGCTGAGCCATCAGGGAAGTCCCAGTTATATAACTGTCTGAAAAAAAAAAAAAAAGTGATTCAGAGATAAATATTAATTCTAGTGCTAATTTTAAAACTGGTAGGAATCTTCAAGATCCATGTAAAAATATGGCAAATGAGGACCTTTAGTAATAAGGAGAATTTGCCCAAATTTTTCAGTTGATTTAGTTCTACTTTAGACATTATTCTCGAGTCAGTTCTATAACAACAATGCGCTAGAATCACAATAAATGCTCTTTATAATACAAAACCAAGGAAATATGAGAATGCTCTGTATCCCACTGGACTTGAAATAGTAACAGATTGATATTTGTGTGCTTAGTCACAGTCATGTTTGACTATTTGCGACCCCATGAACCACAGCCCGCCAGACTCCTCTATCCATGGGATTCTCCAGGCAAGAATACTGGAGCGGGTAGACATTCCCTTCTCCAAGGCATCTTCCCCACCCAGGTATTGAACCCGGATCTCCTGAATTGACAGGTGGATTCTTTACCGTCTGAGTCACCTGGGATGCTCAAGTGATTGATATAATTATTTTCAAATGAATGAGATAATACTTAGACAAAATACTAGAATCCTGCAATCAAATATGTGAACATTCAACAACAAGGAATTTTTCTCCAGCACCTAAAATGAATTTAGAAATAGGCGTTCCTGAAGAATGTGAAGGAACGATATTCCACGTTAAGGCAGTGCTAGTCAGGTTGCAAGACTGGAGTGGCTCATTAATAAGTAGCTTCCATCCTGTTCCGATTGAGCCAGTGCAAAGCGGCATTCTGACCCTGGGGAGTCCTGCTGTAGGCATTAAGAAAAGGGAATGAAGATTTCTTTTCCAAATTAAGTTGTCAAGGAGCTCATTTACCCTACACAAAGAGTGTATGTGGGCGAGCTGATGAAGATGATGATTTATGATGCTATAGACACTGAAGTGATTCTGGTGATGGAAACCCACAGCAAAATCCACTTAGGAAGATAAAACAGAGCCCCTATTATCTGTAGGAGGTAAAACCACGTGGCATATGCCCTTACAAATTTCAAGTTAACCTACTGGGTTTGGGAATGGAAAGAAAGCTCATTTACTTAGAATTCATGTTCTGGTATAATGTTATTATACAGACATATACATACCATTTTTTCAAAAGATCACATTCATTGGGTTTAAAGGAATTTTGAAAAGACTATTTTTTTCTTTTTATCAGGGGGTAGGTGAAGGCTGAATCTTACCAACCACATCAGGGACAGCTGTGTAACATATAGACTGTTAAAATATCTAAATTGACTGAATTGTAGTCCTCCATTGCAAAAGCAATAAACGTACTTTTTGGTGAAATCAATCTGTGAAAATTATGCTTTAAAAATCTAGGCAAATACATAAGCAGATTTGACAGGTGACATGTGACCATCATCCGTTAATGTCTTCAGAGTGTTATCAATCAAAAAAAAAAGGAATCAAAAATTGAAAAACCATAAAACCAAAGTGGAAATTGTATTTTAACTCACTTCCGTGCTTGCTCCTTAAATGTCAAGAAAATTAATTTTAAGAATCTCATGAGAATTTCTAGACTCTGATCTTAAATTTTAGTGTGTGTAATATCCCATTTTAGTAGCAAAGAGCTAGCTTTGGAAATAAAGTCCCAATGACAAGTAAACTCCTACATAAGCAAGGCAAAAGGACAAAAACTCATCATAGTTCTATGGTTAATCTAGTTTCACATTTTTTACACGTGTCTTCACAGAGTGCACAGTAAAGCCTGTAGAGTGATTCAGTGTAACTTGCTTCTAGTTCCATAATTTATTTACACCACCTAAAATATAATGTAATAGAGCCTTTCATTCCAGTGCATCTATGCAGTAGATTGTTATATGCTTCCTACCCTGTAGAAACATAAACATTAACTATTTATTTACAGCAACATTATCTTATTGCAATATTTATTTCCTTATAAAAGACTGCAAAATTAGGGGGTCACAAATTGACAGAACACTCTTAGCTCTTTTGGTACACGAGGCATGCTGGAACAACCCATGTTTTTGTTTGGCTTGTATAAAGTGATTCATCAAATTTTCACTCACATATGTCTAGATTCTAATAAAATGTAGCCAATGTATGTAGCTTATTTTATATCACTATACTAAATATGAGCTGTATATGTTCATGTATTTACAGGCAAACCATATACATATAATAGTTACTATATGTGTGAATCGATAACGATTTCCTTGATAAGGTGATTTTCAAGGAAACATTACAAACAAAATAAGGATTCAGTCAAAGATTTGGTTTGCTTTGTATATGTTTTCTAACTCTTCTGATGCATGAAATAACGAGATATAGCTTAAAAATTTTTCTTTTCCAAACAAGTAACTCGATGTAATCTCTACAGGATCCCATGAGCTTTCGTGCCAATAGTCAATGTTTGTATCACTTTTACTCTGGGCACCTACAGTAAGTACAACCTTTAAAAATGGGAATAATTTCATTATACATGAATATATATTACAAAAATCTAGAATGCAACTAAGGCTAAGGGAGTACAGATATTAAACAGTTTCTCAGGACCTAAAGTTGAATCTTCAGGATTCTATGTCAAACTAGAATATATTTTAAGTTAAAAAATAGTATTGTCTTAAAAAACATACAGTTTAGTAGCATTAACATTTATCAACTAGAGCAACTTATTATTATAATGCTGTAATACTGGAACTTGATTTTTTACTTGTGTTAAAATGTTAATTATATATTTGAATATAATATTGACTACATATTTGAACAGAAAGTTTGGCTTGAGCCACAAAAGATAAATGACATAACTAAGAAATGAAATGAATATGAAAATGTATAGATTTTAATATGCTCCTATTGTCATCCTTTTTAAAAATCAAATTAGACTTCAATATAGTGCTGTAATTTTAAAAGGCTCTTGAGAATATGGAAACTTCAAGTGTTCTCCTGTTGGGTGTTCGTTTTATATATATTTTTCATAAATTGCATGTTGGAAAATTTGACTTACCAGAAACACCCTCCCTCTGGTCTAAGATCTCGTTCCATTATGGTCCCCTGCAGTTGTGACATTTCTTTCTGATCCTCACATAACCTTGGGGGAAGGGGAGAGGGTGCAGAGGTGATGACTTCACTCTCAAGATCAAAAAACCAGCTCAGAGATGGGGTGGCTCAAATCAGGCTGTAAATATTATACACATCCCTTTTTTCCAATTAAAGATACATTTCAAATTTTGATCTAATCTACATGTTTTTGTAGACTATACACAGAAACTTCATGTCCCTCAACATTCCTCAGCCAAACAGAAACTTGGCAGGAGCAGCAGATGATCAACAACTTCAGAAACTCTAATGTCCTGGCTCCTTCCTAATGTAGTTTTTGGCATCCATCTCAAAAAAAAAAAAAAAAAAAAAAACACTAAAGCTTTCCTTCCTAATATAAAATCAACTCCTGAAATATGCTTATTTTTAGATAGATCAATTTAATAACTTATTTATTAGGCAGTATACCCAAATGACAACCTATAATAAATTTATAACTATGAAGAAATGTCTATTACAAATTAGTGATCAATAAAAGTAACAACTACTCGTATATATTTCAGTCTCTGACGTGCTGTAGCAGTGTGCTGTCTCCTACTGAGCGCTGTCTGCTTTGTTTAAAACTGAACAGAAGGTTAGGAAATGAAGGAAAGAGGACTAAATAACTGAGGGCAAGAAAACAGAGGAAAATCTTTGCTACCATCCTGCTGTGTATATTACCAGCATTAATAAACAATGCTCTGGTCAGAATTATGTCTTCTATACAAAGACCCAAAATACCCCAAATGCTTTTTGGCTGATATATTTTGTTGTTTTTTTCCCCCTTACACAATGTAACAGCATTTTTATTCAAATCAAATTCTGCATCCTGTTATATTCTTTCTTCAGTTATGGCTAGCCCAACTGTATTTTTTCATGTATAAAGTCCCCACTGCATTTCTTTATTTGAAAATGAATCCCACCCTCATCCACATCTTACAACTGATGCAAGCTTCAAATGAGTTTCTTGTATATCTGTGCTCTCTGATTGAAATATTGGATTGGACCTTGCACTACACTGAAGATTAAATGTGATAGAAGCAGATTGATATCCATAACATCTTTCTAATGCTGTCTTTTTCACCTAATACTGTTAGATACTAAACTGTTAAGTCGCTCAGTTTTGTCCAACTCTTTCCAACCCCATGGACTGTAGTCTGCCAGGCTCCTCTGCCCATGAAATTCTCCAGGCAATACTACTGGAGTGGGTTGCCATTTCCTTCTCCAGGGGATCTTCCCAAGCCAGGGATTGATCCCTGGTCTCTTACATTACAGGGGGATTCTTTACCATCTGAGCTACCAGGGAAGCCCTCGTCACTTAATGCCTCCCCCTAAACCTTTCTGTGTGAAAAATAGATATTTAAGGATGCACTATCCATCTGGACCCCAGCAAGATACACATATGTTAGTGTGTCTTCTTCTGTGTATTTTCCAAAGTATAAACAGTATGGGTTTGATTCCCCATGCTCGTGAACTTTGGCCTTTCCTTAAAAGCATTTTGAGAGCTGGGAGGTGAGCTGGAGGGAGAGAGCAAGCCAGACATCAAACCCATTTATTCGGAATCTTAAATTATGACTTTTTATCATCAATATTTTGGTTACATTGTTACACAAAGGACAAATTAACATCCGGTTTGAGGTCTCTTCTTTGCTTTGGGATCAGTGCCATTTCCTTGGCGAAGGAATCCTGCACCCGTCAACTCTCAGCTGTGTTTAAATAATATTGTTGTATCAGGTGCCAAACAACGAGGATTTGGGAAACTGCTTCTAGGGAGCCTCTGCCAATAACCTTCAACCACTGTGATTTTCACGCGGCTTCCCCGCCAGGTGCTCGCAGGCAGTGTCCACACCCTCTGCCTGGGCAGATCAGAAGAGGGTCCTGAGGGGAAGAACTGGTTGGTCCCGTTGACTCCGAGGCACCTGACCATGGTGTGCTCACCCGGAGGTGGATCCAAAGGAGCAAAAACACGCTGCCAGGAAGACCCAGTTGCGCTCAGCAAAGAGACCACGTGATTGGGAACTTGGTTATCACAGCTTCCGTTCTCATCTGACATGATTCAGGCCACCCAGCAACATTCGTCTCTTTAAAAGTATTCCAAAACGTAAAAAAAAAAAAAAAAATCCAGGTTGGTACTTCCAAAAGTTCCTCTGAGAGTTCTCTTTTAAAGAATAAGCAGAAATGTCCGTCTGTCATTTTCATTTTGCTCTGCCTTCCGTTTGGTTTGGTCTCATCCAAAATACACAGTTGTTTTTTTTTTTTGTTTTGTGTTGTTTGGTCTCCTCCAGAAATCCAACACACATTTTCTCTCCCCACCCTAGCACAAAAGATAAAAGCAGGGGTGAGGAGGAGGAGCTGTGTGTGTGAAGAAAAGTAAAGCTTCTTGGGAAGGAGGGGGGAAAGAAAAACCCACACACACACATACACAAACAATACCAAATAAAAGCTGCAGTCCAATCGTGCAAAATTTGCTTCTCCAGATAAAGCACTTCTTGATACAATGTCCCCTTCCCCCTCCCGAGGACTCCCATCCACCCGGGGTGGGGGAAATACAGCATGAAAGTGAAGTCGTTCTTTTTCTTAAGGCTGAACAGACACACAGAGAACACGTTTCAAGGGCTGTCGGGTGGCGGTGAGCGGCGGGGCTCTTGCTTTGAGCCCAGCCGGCAGCCTGCGATCCATCCCGGGGTCCGCGGCACCCCTCCCACGGGGCCAACAATACCACGTACAAACAACAGAGGAAAAAGTCAATGGTCCCAACAATGAAATCCCGTATTGACTTTACAATCACAGGTACAAATTGCTCAGATCGATCATTTCGTTTCTCCTTAAGACCGTGTTGTCTAAAACTCATTAGAGGCCGGGTCGCGGAGGAATGGTCAATATTCAGAGAAAATGCTGGAGGTTCCGAAGGAAGCCGCTCTTCTGTCACCACAGTCCGATGGAGGAGGATGGAAACAAGTTGTCCTGTTCCAGCAAGTTTGGGGAGTTGGGAAGGGTGGGCACCTGGGTCCAGACAGCTGTGTCCCCACCATCCAGGGGAGGCTCTGCGTTTATAGCGGGAAAACCAAGAAGCCCGAGAATGTGGAGTACTTCCAGCCCCCCATAAGGTTGCCCCTCTCCAGTTTGAGGTGGACTTTATCCTCTCTCTCCATCAGCAGCAGGACGCCGTTGCTGGCCGCTTCTCTGGTGACATCCTGGTCTCCTGCGAACGCCGAGATCACCGGGTAGCCGTTCTGCATTAGACTGACCTACGAGGCAGAGGGCAGAGCTCAGCCGACCGCAGTGGACCCCACGCCCATCTGCTGCTTCTCATCTCACCCATTCCCTACCCCGGTCACGGAGCCCCATGTCGGGGGGAGCTGACCCAGTGGACTGACCTAGTTCCCAGAACCCTGCCAGGCCCCCTCCCTGCCCCTCCCCACCTCCCAGAGAGCGTGACTGTTCGTCCAAAGCCAGGAGGGTCCAGCTGTCCAAGTGACCCACCTGGATGGTCTGTCTGTTGTACACTTTGACCACGTGGAAGCTGAAGCTATAAATCCCTTTTCTCGGGGCTACAAATATACTGGAGGCGAGATCAAAATGGTTGCCAATATTTACTAATACCTGGAAAAAAAGAAGGAATAGGGCAGACACGTAGCAAGCCCCTCCTCAGTGTGGGTTTCCATCAGACTCAACAAACCACCCCCAGTGGTCCCTTTAAGAGCTGCAGGACTTCCAGTGCTCAGGGACCCAGTACCCACCACCCCCCAGGAAGCAGGCAGCCCCCAGTTAAACATTCTGCAGCAGGAATTGATTTCCAAAGGATTCTAATGGATGGTACTTCAGAAGGCTGTCTCTCTGAAGAGTGTAGTATATTTATATTTATGGTGGCTGTTGTGGGGTGGGGCAGAAAGATAACACAAAAGACAGTCTGGTAGGTAGATGATCTGTAAACTGAGACTGTTCGGAGGTTTGTGGGATTCTGGGGACCTGAATGAGAAGCTTGGACCAAAACAGAGCTCTGTCCTGAGCGGGAAGAGAAAGGGTAGTGAAGTAAAAGGCCCATTACCTGAGTTAAATTCTATCAGATAAAGCTTGGGATGAGCTCTGTGTGCTTCTGGAGGGAAGGGATGGTGTGAGGTTTTGTCTCCCAGCCCCAGGCACTGCCCCTGGCAGCACACAGTAGGTGTGTTCAATAAATGCTGCTGGGTGAACAACCACAGTCCAAACACTGGCTGTGCCCATCTCCCCTCACTTTCTTCCATGTGAGGTGTCTAGTCCCTAAGCTGGGCTGTGACCTCAGGCTCAGAAGCATCAGTAACCAGAGATTACTGAGAGGGGAAAGAAAGGCAGCCTGACACCCTCAGCTCAAATTCCACAAAGTGAAAGAACAATGACAAAGTGAGCCATGAAATCACATGACCCTCCAGATGCTATTTCTCCAATAAAAGACGGATGGGAGTGACTTGAACAGAGGGTCCCCCTTTATGAACAGATTTCCCTGTCAGGTATTCAAGGTTCATCCCTGTCTGGACCCACCACTCCTCACCCACAAATGCACAAACCCAATTAAAATCATAAAATGGCCCCGCCTTGTGGTCTCAGTTTTTAAAACACACAGCCTGCATCAAAAGCAGAACCCTAGATTAGAGACCCTGTCATCTGTTCAGAAAACAAATTCGAACCATACCCTTGGCTGTTACTTTCTACACACTCATTACAGATGGATCACACGTGGCTCCCAGAGCCACGCCACTGGGAAGGCTGGGAGGGCTGGGGAAGAAGCCACATCAACTTCTTCAAGGAGCTCTGAGCACACTTGAGCCCCTCCTTGACTGCAGGGCTCAGACACTCAGGAGCTATTGTTAAAGACAATATGCAAGTCCTCCTCCCTCTGAGGCTGTGTCCCATCTGCCTTACAAGGCTCCAAGAACCAAGCCTCCTCCTCCAAGCCCTTGGTGCTGCTCCCAACTCAATGACCTCAACTCTCTCACCTCCACGTCTAATTCAGGAAACTGGTAAATTCAAGGCCCTGCTGTAGAGGAACAAACACCCACCAGCCCCAGAAAAGCCGGTTTCATTCCTCCCTAACTGGTGCATGACATCATTTCATCTGCCCTGTCATAGTTGGCTCATCTATAAAATGAAAATCCTACTACTGCTTATGCAGTGTACATCATAGAGTTTTCTTAACACCCAAATGAAAAGACGATATATTATAAAAACACTGTGGAAACTAATTCATTGTCAGCTTTCAGTTCAGTTCAGTTGCTTTTGGACATAATTAAAATAAATACATGCATGTCTCATAAAAAAAAAAAAAAAAAAAACAGATTAAAGAGAGACATCCCTTTGTACACACCTCTCCAAATTTCAAATACATAATCCTTAACAAGGATTAAAGCAAATGAAGACATGGGCCTAAAATGAGGTGTTGGTCTGTGCAGTTGGGTCCTCACCCAGGTCAGCGAGCTGGATAACAGAGAGAAAGGGACTCAAACAAGTGTGCTCAGTCCAACTCCAGGAGGGAGGAGTTGTAGCCAAATGAATGGGATGATTAGGCAAAGTTGGAAACTACTCTAATGTTTCCTGTTTGTTTCTGAAAAAAACAGAAACCAAGGTAGGGAGGGAGGGGAAAGTGAGGACCTTTAAATCTTGGGCAGCAGTGACCCAGAGAAGGGGCTGCCAAGACCTGATCACATCAGGGACCCTTCTGTTTTGAAAGGACTGGGAGCTGGTTGGCTAAGGCAACTTCATTGCTCTTCATTTTTTCTTTATATACCCCACCATATTTGATACTGACCTGCTGCATTTATATGTTACGTTGTATATACTGCATTTGCCACATATCACATTTATATAACCACACTGTTTCCTTCTGGAGAAGGCGATGGCACCCCACTCCAGTGCTCTTGCCTGGAAAAATCCCATGGACAGAGGAGCCTGGTAGGCTGCAGTCCATGGGGTCGCTAAGAGTCGGATACGACTGAGCGACTTCACTTTCACTTTTTCGCTTTCAGGCATTGGAGAAGGAAATGGCAACCCACTCCAGTGTTCTTGCCTGGAGAATCCCAGGGACCGGGGAGCCTGGGGGGCTGCCGTCTATGGGGTCACACAGAGTCAGACACGACTGAAGTGACTTAGCAGCATGTTTCCTTCGGTTTCTATACAACCACGGCTGCTGTTTCCCCACACTCTTCCCCACTTATTTCTCTTGAAGTTAAGCTTCCTCTCTAGGATCCACTCCGAAATAAACAGTAGGTACTTCTCTGAGCCTGGGCTGAGACCTTCGGAGAACCCCCCGGGGTTAGCGAGGAGAGTTTAAATGCACTCAGTCTCTAAGTGGCCAGCGAGGGGGACAGGAGCCCACCCCCCTCAAGGACGGCCCCAACTCCAGCGAAAACCGGTTTCTCTTTGGAAATGTCTATCCGCTCTCTTAGCTCAGCGGGACGCTCCACAGGACTCTTGGTCATCCGAGCGAGTGCCAACCGAGCTGATGAGTTATTGAGCAGCGACAGTGTGAAAAGGAAAGCTCAAGGGAGAAGGGAGAAAGTCAGGGCAGAGGGGAGGGGAGAGCCTGGAGCTCCGCGTCTGTGAAGCCGACCACCCAGCCACGCGCCCGGCGGGAGGCGAGGGCAGGCCCGCGCGCTGACCTGGTCGAAGTAGATAGTCATGGTGCGGTTGCTCATCTCGGACGGCTCGTGGTTAGTGCTCCGCGTGGCGGAGAAGGCCACCTTGGCGCTGCCGGAGCGCACCGAGATGCCCAGCGAGGAGGTGACGGCGCCGTCCGCAGACGGGCTGGAGTCGCACACCACCAGGCACTTGCCCTCCAGCACGATGGGCTCCGTGTCGTTCTGCGCCCGCACTGGGCAGCCGGCGGGCAGCAGCAGCAGCAGCAGGGCCAGCGCCGCCCCCAGGCCTGAGCCGCAGCTGGCCGGCTCGCGCAGCGCCCCCCGGCGCCCGGGCATGGTCAGCGGCGGCCCCCCGGGGGCCCCGGCCGGGCGCCGGCATCCGGACTGGGGGCGCGCGGAGAACAGGAGGGCGCGCGCGAATGCGCGGGGCCGGGGCGAGCCTCCTCTGGCCTCGGTCCCCCGCTCTGATGGTCAAAGCCAGGGTGGTCCTTAGAAGGAGAGCGCCAGCGGACCTGTCAGGGCAGAGAACCCAAGCCCCGAGACGGGGGCTGAAGATGCGTTGGAAGGAGGTGCGGGGAGCAGTCCCGGCGGCGCTCGGGGCCCCTCCCTGGAGGCCACCCTCTGTGCCCCTTGCACTGCTATTCCCTCCCCGACTGGCACAACAGGTCCCGAGAAACGCCGGGCGCCCCGGCCCGGGCATCCCTGGAGGCTCCGGGGAGGGGCGCGCGCCGCGGGTGCGGTCGGGGACGGGGCTCGCCTTGCCGCAGGGCCTCATCAATAATGACAAGGTCGGGGACCCTCAGGGACGCGCTCCGCGCCACCCCCGCCCCATTCAGCCCATGGCAGTGGGGGACCCAACACGCAGGCAACGGAAAAATCCACTGAGCCTTAACCGCTCTATTTTCAGCAGCATTTTTTTAAGCCACACCAAGAACCCTTTTTCTCTTCTCTGCTTTCCTTTCCATCCTCTATTTCTCCAACCTAGAGTTGGTGTTTTTTTTTTTTTTTTAAGCAATCCATTTACGCAACATCTTAGCCGTTTTACAACCAAAGAACAAGCACCCAGGAAGCTCCTTAGGGTGAATAAGATTAAGACGGGAGAGAAAAAAACCAAAAACCCCAAAGACAGGGACATCCTAAAACCAAGCAACTGCTTCCCACGTCCCGGCTGTCGGCAGCGAGCCGCTCCGGAGAAGCCCCTCGCATCCCCCTCTCTGGCGCAGGACCGGAGGTTTCCGGCGGTGGGAACCCCAAGCTTGGCTTCTCTGCAGCTTTTGTTTCCAGACTCCGGGGGCTCCTCTCCCGGCCAGGAGGCAGCCCCTGCTGCTTTCTGCCAACTTAGGCGCCTGTTCGCACTTTCCATCGGGCCCCATCTTCCCCCACTAAACTAAGCAGATCATTTCAATATCCAGTCGAGAAATCAAAAAAAAAAAAAAAAAAGCAAAGAAACCTCTCCGCTCGCCGCCCACAGCCGCCGAACAACTCCTCCGGCTGTCCAAACAATCTTTCTAAGAAGAGACAAGTTGTTTCTCCACGGGCAGCCTCCCTCCTCAGCCCCTGAACAGGACGGTTTCCAGCAGCTCTCCCGCTCTCCCCGCCCAGACGCAGACCCGCGACCGTCCTCGTGGAAACGGACGCACGGATGCGGTGAACGCGCGGATCGCAGGTCGGGTCTGGTTACCTGGAACATCCATGACGAGCGAGCTCCGCTGAACGCCAAGTTGTTCTGCTTGGAGAAGACGAGCCGGAGCTGGCGGGAGGAGACACCGAGCGCGACCCTTCTCCCCGCGCGGGGCCAATAACCGCCCCGCCCCGCCGCGCCGCGCCGCTTTCCCGCGCCGGCCTGCGCCCCGCGCCGCGCCCCACCCCACCCCGGACCGGCCTGCGCCCCGCACTCGCGAGTCCCGCGCCGCGCCCCACCCCGCGACCGCCTCGCGCTCCGCACCGGTACGTTCCGCGTCCGCTCAGCCCCGCGTCCGCACCGGGTCCGCACCGCCCGGGTGCCCGCAGCTGCCTCTTTCTACCGACCTCAGCGGTCCCGGCCGCTCCTCCCGCCTCCACACCTCCCCGCGCGCGCAGCCTCCTCCCGGGCTGGGCACCTGCGCCCCGCACCCCGCCGACCCCGCACCGGCCAGGTCCCGCTCTCACCCAAACACCCAGTGCGAAATCTTCCCAGACGTCTCGCTTTCAAACAATTAGGCGACCTCCAAAGCGCTGGCCGCTCCTCTTCTTTTCGATTGTTGCTTTTCTTTTCCAAATCCCCTCCAAGTCTTAATCCTGAATAGCGCGATCACTTTCATAATTAATGCGTAAAGCAGTTTTCTTTAAGAAAAAAAGAAAAAGAAAAAAATGAAGACTGGGATGAAGAGAAAGATTTTGGAATATTTTAGTGATGCAAAAGCTGTGGTTCTAGAAGCTCCAGTGTGGGAACTGCCAGGTCTGGGCAGGGATTAGAGGCGCCTCCGCCTGGGTTTCCGTGTCTGCTCCTCTGGACCTGCCGGCGCGCGCTGGCACCCGCGCTTCTTTATTAAAACGCCTGCTCTCAGCTCTAAAGACCTGGGCAGACGCGCAGGGTTTCGGAGCTGCGTCCTGAGCGCGGGCGGGCGGAGTGCAAGCACGGACGCGGGGCGCCACCTACGGGCGCTGGGGCCTCCCTGCTGCGGGGTCGGGGACGGTGGGGACAAGGATGAGGTCTGTGGAGCTCTTCCTGGACCCCCACAACGCAGCCCGGACCTCTGCAAAAATATAGCGGCAGGACTTGATCTCTCCGGTCATCCTGCAATGCCCAGCCCCTGAGAAGGTGGAGCCGCACCCTTGCTTTGGCAGATCGTCTGTTCCAGCAACTCTGCCAGGGTGATTTAAGCCGCAGTCAGGTTCTCGTTGCTTATCGTTGTCTTCATAACCTTTGCCAGGACTACTGGGCTATGGAGTCCATGCCGCCCTTAAACAATATCTAAATGGACACTCTCTTTATAACCCGACCTCTAAAAATGTCGTTAAAAAAAAAAAAAAATTCTCCGTCTTCTGACTTGCTTCGTATGCCTTTGCTGATAGGCTGTTCAGGAATAAACTGTAAGTGGGCCAATGCAGTTCAGAAGAACAGAATGGAACTCTGTCTTATTCCTCCAGACTTCACGCGTAACCCTCTGTCCTTTGAAGAATTCAGCGAGGGTTCTGGTTCCAGCCCATAACGTGGGTCTTTGCAGGTAGGGGGTGTTCAAGGCCTCGGTTCCCATAGGCTCTGGAGAGCCTCCTCTTCCCTGATTAGAAATGCCGGGGCCTCATCTCTGAGCGCTGGTAATGAAACTACTTTGCATCAGTGCAGCCAAAATAGATGCGAAGGAAGCCAGGGGCAAAGAGAAATCGGAATTGCGTATTATTACCTGAGACAAGATCTTTAGTATGGTAGTAAAATGTGATGAAAAAAACTTGAGCCAACTGTTTTGTACTTAACATGCAAAATAGAATAAAATAACCCCCAATGTATTACCCTCCCAAGAATATTCTCTGAAAATGAAGTACTGTGCTTCAACAACAGGCTGGTCAGATGTACTGGACTTTGTCAGGAAACAGTTTACAGAGCCCCCATATCGTGTAACTATTTTATGAGTTAAACGCAGTGGAAATTGTTAACTCTTATTCTCTTCTGCTAGTACTGCATCAATTTCACAATCTCTTGTTGTCAAAGTAAGCACAACTCTAGCCTTCCCTCATAGAGAATACAGATTTGTGTACAGACCTAAGTAGCAAAGGACTCTAGGTCTGTGAAAGAAATATGAGCTTAGACTGATAATTAGACCAGTTTGGAGATGCTAATTAAGTAACAATGCCTCTCACATATCCATACATCTTTAAATAACAGCTCTATTAAGCAATTCTTAAATGTTAGGCTATAAGCATTTGGTTTGGCAAATGCAAATCCCTTTAGGGGGAGTAAAACTAAACCTCTTTGCTATGTGGCAACAAAAATGCTTAAATTATATAAAAAAAAATAAACCTCAGTCTATATAGTCGATTTGATTATGGATTTAGAGCAGTAAGTATCCTTCTATACTGGGAAAAAAAACCGAGTTGAGTTTAAATTTAAATTTGAGATTATTTTTAGAAGCAAGATAGTAATTGTGAAAAGTAGCAGATTGATCTACCAATGGAACATTAACATTATTTTTCACTTACTAAATTATTGTTCTATCTATAAGGAGACATTTAGGTTATCTCTTTGTGATGGAATTTTAGCTCATAAACATGCTGAGAAAGACTTGCAGAATATAACTAAAATTTAAAAGTGAAATGTTTTCTGTTTATCACAGGGATTACCTTTATTTCTTTCATTTCCATGCTACTAGTAACTATATTTGTTACTATTACAACAGCAAACTCTCTACTCTCATATTGTCCCTGTGGACAATAAAAATATCTGCTGTTGATTGAGCATCTGTTATGTGTTAGCGCACTGCTTTCTTTATCTAGGATGCAGCATCTAGTTTAACACCCACAGTCACCCTGGAGTAGACAGATGGTCACATAAAGACCAAGAGGAAAGTATTCTATTGTTAAAAAAGGGGAGTGGGGGAGACAAGGGAAATTCAAGAACCCTTCCTTTCATTTCTCCTCAGTATTTATCTATAACAGACCTTCCATTTGTTTTGTGTAGAACCCTTCATTGAAAACCATCTTTAGCATGTGATATTGTCTTTCCTTGCTTATTTAACCTAATGCATAATATTTATGATTTTATCCTAGACAAATATGTGATCAATAGAATATATTATATATTTCATAATATAGAATGGGAAGCCATATACATATTTGATGCTAAAGCTGAAACTCTAATACTTTGGCCACCTCATGTGAAGAGTTGACTCATTGGAAAAGACTGATGCTGGGAGGGATTGGGGGCAGGAGGAGAAGGGGACGACAGAGGATGAGATGGCTGGATGGCATCACTGACTCGATGGATGTGAGTGTGAGTGACCTCCAGGAGTTGGTGATGGACAGGGAGACCTGGCGTGCTGTAGTTCATGGGGTCACAAAGAGTTGGACATGACTGAGCGACTGAACTGAACTGAAACATAAATATGTATGCATTATTTTTATTTTAAATTTATAAAAGAATAATTGACAAATACAATTGTACGTATTTAAAGAGATGATTGCATATGCATATACATGAAGGACTGATAACCACAATGAAGATAAAGATCCATCACTTCCCATAGTTAACATAGATTCCTCTGTCATTTATGTGATGAGAAAGCTTAAGATCTATTTTCAGCAACTTTTAAGTATACCGTACCATATTATTAACTAGAGTCACCAAGCTATAATTTTATGCTCTAAACTTATTCATAACTGAAAATGTGTGCCCTTTGACCTATATCCCCTCATTTCCTCCTCCCTCCAGCCCCTGACAACTACCATTCTATTCTCTGTTTCTATAAAATCAGGTTTATTCTGTTGCTGGTTTTTTAAGATTCCACATATATCATATAGTTTTGTCTTTCTCTGTCTGACTTCATTTCCCTTTTGCATAAAGTCCTCCAGATTCATCCATTTTTGTCACAGGTGGTGATATTTCTTTCTTTTTATCGCTGGGTGATATTCCCTTGAGTATAAATACCGCATTTTCTTTATCCATTCATCGGTTGAAGGACACTTGCGTTGTTTCCATATGTTGGCTACTGTGACCACTGCATGACCACCAGGTGCTAACAGAATCCGAAATGGAGCAGGATGCTGTGGTCCTCCCCAACCCCAGTCCTCAGCCTGCCTTTTGCGGAAAAACTTTAGGCAAAAAATAATCAGAGAGGTGAGAAAATGCAGAAATGAAGGAAAACAGTCAGAGGAGACCATATAATAATGGTTTCATCACTGAGCATAGTCAAGAACCTTTAGTTCCTCTTCATGGGACATAGACCCTATTCTGAGCCTTCTCCTGTGAGTTGACTTGTAGAGACTAAAACCCCACCAGGTGGAAGATGTTAATGGCATGATGACTAGACTGTAGCCATGCATAAGCTGCTGCAGTTCTGAGAACCAGCCTCAAAGATAGGGGAACAAACTGACCTTGGGGCTGAAGAGTAACTGTACTTAAAGCAATCAAGATGATGCTGGCCAGACCCTCGCGCGACCAATTTCAGCATGACTGTCAGAGCTGACGGTGCTTCCCTTCCTCCAGCTCTAAAAGCTCTAGCCCTGACTGTCAGTGGAGGGGGAGTTGGCCTTTGAGCAGGAGTCCACCCTACCCCCATCCTCCAGTTGCCAGTATCCACAATAAAGCAAACTTTCCAACTTTCCTTTCCACCAGACTTGCCTCTTTATATACTTTTGAGCGGCAAGGAACTGAACCCCACTTTCTGATACAATACTGGTTTCATTTTATTTGGATATACTCCTAGGTGTAGGAGTGCTGGATCATATGGCACTTTTATTTTTACTTACTTTAGTAAAAATAGAATATTCTAAAATTATTCATAAATGCATTTCCAGTGTGGTATAATGCTATTCTAGAACATTATTAAGATGTGGAAAATAATAATTCTAAATGTTACATACTCCTTAAGTTATACATGCTGAATTGTAAAGTATATATATAAATATATACTCAATGTTATGTGGGTACTTTAATGAATTAGCAACATAAGTAGAAATCTTTAAAACTTGAAACCAGTTCTAATTCAGTTTAACAGAAAGACCTAGAAAAGCTGGTCTATAAGCAGTTGATTTGTAATTTTTGACTGGAATTACTAAATGATCATAATGATCTCATCAAAATTGCTAAAAATATGTTGACAGAAATCCCAGATAGGCTGAACTCAAGTCAGTGAAAACAGTTTGCATTATGCAGTCATACTACACTAAATGACTTACCTCTGCCATTCAAAGAGCGTACTGACCTATTTCAAAGACAGTATACTGGCTGTCTTTTTTGACATACATTTCAACATTTAGTAAAAATTCTTATAAAATATAATTAGAGGAACATTTGGCCACAATGTGATACTATTTCTCCAATGTTACAAAGTGAACGTATTGCAATATGAAAAATACTTTTTATTCTAGAATGCCTTTTAAACTTAAAAAATAGTCTAGCTATCTATTTAGGGGTAATATTAGGGTTTTTGAGACTTCATGAAGAAAAGTTATTGAAAATATGCAAAGTATCTTATTTTCCTTCATGCTCCTTGCTTCTTAGCAAGGCATATCTTAAAATTAGTATACAAGGCAAATTAGTGACTTAATGGGCTTCTAATATTTGAGATATGGTAGACTAGCAGATACAGAAACTGTTGGTTGGAAAAAAGACAAATCATCTTGATTCTTTTCAGCTATGTCTCATTGTCTTATATAATCCTGATATCTAATTTCTTCTATTTTATGGTAGGAAATGTCTCTGTTGCTTTACCAAATTGGGTCAAGTGCTTAATGGGAGTCAATGTAATCCTATCAAAACTGAAATCTTTATAAACAAGGACGCCTTTTGTCAACTCTTATTTCTCAATAAGATACATATGATTGCTAGATGAAACTTTCTTCTGCAAACTCTTGCTTAAAAGTTTCTATCCTTTAGAAAGTAGCAAAGAATCATTAGCATGTAGCTAAAGCACTTCCTGATTTTTTTTTTAAAAGCTCTTTCTTATAGTATAATTGTGTGACTTTCCTTTTAGAATGAGCTACAAGTGTGTTTTCAAGGCTCTTTGTAGTCAGAACATTTTGAGACATAAGTCATATAGTTTTACCTAGAAACTGATTTCAAAATAAGAACATGCATGTGTCAGAAAAAGAAAAACTGATTGCTCTCTTGTACTTTCAGAGACTTTCTATAAGGTCATATAAATCAGTGCATCTTTCTCTCTCTAATGTCCCTCTATAAGAATAAGCTACAAAAACATAGTGTAACTGTTCAAATTAAGTCCCCCAGTTCTGGAGCCAAGCACTTTTAAGAATATAAGTGTAGAAATATTTTGGTTTTCTGAAATATGTTTTATTTTCAAATTGTCATTTAAGGTAGAGGATATTTGTTCTTGGGCTTCCCAAGTAGCTCAGTTAAAGAATCCACCTGCTAATGCAGGAGACATGGGTTTGGTCCCTGGATCAGGAAGATCCCCTGAAGAAGGAAATGGCAACCCATTCCAGGGTTCTTGCCTGGAGAATACCAGACATGGACAGAGGAGCCTGGTGGGGATACAGTCCATGGAATCACCAAAGGGTCAGACTCGAATGATTGACTGAGCAGGCATATTTGTTCTTACCAGAGAATATGATTGCATCCTCCAGAAACAACAGATCACAGGATATGGCAGAAATAAAGGAGTGAAAAGCTGGGGGGTTAGGGAAGAGCCATCGGGTAGGTTCTGTTGGAAGGAGCTGTGAGACCTGAATGTGTTGCTCCCGGGTCAGCAGACACCTTGGTGCCTCCTTGTCTCCATGTCCTGGCTGAGGACCGCTAACTTCCCTTCCATTGCTTAGTGACCTGAGATCGGGGGACTTTCTCACGTGTAGCTGCAGTGAACTGGATCGTGTGCGGGAATGGTTTAGCCCAGCACAGAGGAAATGAAACTCAAACATGGTCTAGACCCAAATACAGCTTTTTGGTTCTTGTTCCAGAAGCTGTTTGGTAGCAGTTAGTACTTGTTCCATGCTTGATATTGAGTGTTGATCGTGAGACTATTCTTTGGAAACAGAGCATTTTTAAGAAATGTTGAGTAAGCATTGTTTCACAGAAAAGTTGCACCTTGCCCAAGCTAAGACTCACCGGTGATCCCTTGGGTGCTGTCTCTCTGATGTAATCCACTATAAAAGCCATTTTACCCTGATCAGAAGTTTTTCAGAAAAATATGGTTATTTTCTGCACAGAGATCAGACTGCAAGTACAGATATATCTAAGAAATGTTTCTGTACCCAAAGATGAATGATGTGTCGTCCGGTCATGTGAGCAAGCAGTGAGCCAGTAGCTGCTGAATTCAGGTTCTGACCACATACACATGGCATTTGTGGTCCAGAGCTGCCCACTGCCTGCCTCCCTCATGTACTTCTGCAGCGTCACTGACCAGGCTCTGGGGGGTGTACATAATAGCAGATTCATGGGAGAAAGGAGGAAAATGAAATTAAGGAAGGAGGTCACACATGTCCATGATTCCCAAACTGTGATGGGCACGTGAATCACCTGGAAGCATTCTAGAAAATGTGCATTCTGAATCACAAAGCCTTGGGTGGGACCTGAAATTCTACATTTATAACAAGCTCCCAGCTGAAACCAGCTCTGCTGGCCTGCAGACAGCCTTCAGAGTAGCAAATATTGATTTCTCCATTCTTATAGGGAATTAATCAGCACCTGAAAAGTGTTCTGAAGGTTTACTGTTAAGACATTTTTGAGCAGAACATGGTTAAGTAGACTAAGTGAAACTCACATCAAGAGATGGCCTGGTCTCAAATAATAAACTTGGAAGTCAGTATCTTATAGTGTGATTATATGGCTTTTTCATTTCCTTCTTGTCTGCTGAGGCTATTTTTTTCAAATCTGATGAGCCCTATTCTGTATGTGTTATTTCAAAAATAACAGAAAATGTGTGTTAAAATCACATACTAAATAGTTTTTGATTTCTTAAAAGCTCAACTTTGGCAAGTCAACTTGCTGCTGCTGCTGCTAAGTCACTTCAGTCGTGTCCGACTCTGTGTGACCCCGTCCCTGGGATTCTCCAGGCAAGAACACTGGAGTGGGTTGCCATTTCCTTCTCCAATGCATGAAAGTGAAAAGTCAAAGTGAAGTCGCTCAGTCGTGTCCGACCCTCAGAGACCCCGTGGAATGCAGCCTACCAGGCTCCTCTGTCCATGGGATTTTCCAGGCAAGAGTAATGGAGTGGGGTGCCATTGCCTTCTCTGGGCAAGACAACTTAAGGATAAACAAAAAATAGGAGAGATAGCTTTATAAATGCATTTTTAATTGACAGCTAGGGACTGTTTATCATCCTGTGTTAAGATGGCACGGACTTCCCAGGTGGTTCAGTGGTAAAGAATCTGCCTGCCAATGCAGGAGACGCGAGTTTGATCCCAGGTTCAGAAAGATCCCCTGGAGAGGGAAATGACAATGCATTCCAGTAATCTTGCCTGGGAAATCCCGTGGACAGAGGAGCCTGGCAGGTTACATACAGTCCATGGGGTTGCAAAAGAGTCAGACATGACTTAACAACGAAACGACAACATAAGATGGTACTGCTACTGCTGCTGCTGCTGCTAAGTCACTTCAATTGTGTCTGACTCTGTGCGACCCCATAAACGGCAGCCCACCAGCCTCCCCCATCCCTTGGATTCTCCAGGCAAGAACACTGGAGTGGGTTGCCATTTCCTTTTCCAAGATGGTAGTATTAAGAGTTATTCCATAACGGTCACAAAAGGGGTTTCAGCTCATTTGCTAATTGCCAGATGAACACACAGGTTGGGATGAGCGTTTACTGTTGGGTTTCTGTTAAATGTGTAGGAGCTCTCTGTCTCCAGAGTCTGATGTGTTATGGTTCCTGAGGACAAAGGTGAAGGGCAGACTGAGTTTAATCCTGGGATCTGCTAAAAACTGGTGAGCAGATACAAAAGAAATGTTCTCTGGGTTTTAAGATCAGTATCTTCTTTATATGAATTGTGGTCTCTGTTGACTCACAACCGGAATGTTTGCAAGTTAAAAATTAACTTTAAAATAAGCAGAATGTGGGGCAAATGCATCCCTTGGCAGGTTGACTAGATTTCTGTTTGATAAATCATTGTTCTGATTCCTCCTGATCATCTTAGAGACAGTGTATAGATTTCCCTTTAGGATCCTCATCACTCCCAATAAGCACAAACATTTGTTAAATTTCTATTATATCTCAGGCACAGACTAGACTGCTTCAATTCCCTGGAAACCATAACCATAGACATTTAATGAGTCAAAATACAAAAAGTCAGGAAAAGTGCTGATTTATCTTCAGTGCTGAGACATCAGAGGATGCAGGAATAGTGAAGTTTGAGACCTGACATTGTCATGTCAGGTCACAGGGAAAACATGCTTTGCAAAAAGAAACACAAGTGTTTTCATTAGTGAAGGGGTATTTATGTAAATTTCCCAGATTCTGAATCCTAAGCAACTAGATATATTCTTCAGTTCAGTTCAGTTCAGTCGCTCAGTCATGTCCGACTCTTTGTGACCCCATGGACTGCAGCACGCCAGGCCTCCCTGTCCATCACCAACTCCCAGAGTTTACCCAAACTCATGTCCATTGAGTTGGTGATGTCATCCAGCCATCTCATCCTCTGTCATCCCCTTCTCCTCCTGCCTTCAATCTTTCCCAGCATCAGAGGCTTTTCAAATGAGTCAGCTCTTCGCATCAAATGGCCAAAGTATTGGAGTTTCAGCTTCATCATCTGTCCTTCCAGTGAATATTCAGGACTGATTTCATTTAGGATAGACTGGTTGGATCTCCTTGCAGTCCAAGGGACTCTCAAGACAAGTTTTCAAAAATACTGAAACAAAAATTCATATCCTGAAAATGGCATAACATAAATTGTGTTACTTAACAAAATGTCTTTTTAATAGTTTTTTTTTTTTCCTTTCAAATCCTCTATATTGTCTTTAGGAAGCTTTCAGTATATATTGAGAATGAGATTAAGTTTTGGTTTAATTCATAATGTTAAGATGTTCTTCCCAGAATAGCTTTTAAATTTTGGATTAATGCTAATATGTTTTATGATTTATTTATATGCATTAAATAATTCCCTAAAAGGATGTGTGGTAACATTGTCTTGTTCACATCTCTCCGATGTGTTTATGGTGAGTACAGCACTAGGGTTAGTTATCTGCATGTCTTGCCCACAGACAAAACTATAAATTCTTTGCAAACAAGTACTGTAACTTTTTTTGTTTGTTTTGTCATTTTTTAGCACATCGAACAAGCACCTTTGCTTGTTGGGAACTCTGCTTCTATTTGCATATTAATAGATTGAATCTGTTGCTCATTAAATAGCAATTTTAGGTAATTCTATCATATGTCTTCATGTACACTTTCAGAAATAACCAATGGGCAAAATTATTTAAATAAGTAAAGAAAAACTTCAGAGGTTAAGATTTTTTTATTAACCCACCAAGAAAAATTCGATTGAAAACATTTTGCCTCTTTTTTTTTTTTTTTTTTTCTTTTTTGTTTGTTTTGGTTTCATGGTGTGTTCAAATTTTGGTCGCTTGGTCCAGGAGACACCAATGTGCAAATGGAAGATTTGGACTCATTTTAATACTGTGCTTACCTTTGTGATCCTTTGTATGTTCGAAAAATCTCTTACCTGAAATAGAATTGAGCAGATTGAGAAGACTAAGAATTTCACAAAGCCTTCAGAAGTGGAAGATCAACCATTACACGTGCCATTCAAGTGCACATTTTCACCCAAATCTGTCCATCCTCACACAATGGGACTGAAGCTAAGGTCACTAACTTTATACACAGGTGTGGTGTAGGTTTCATAGAAACAATGAAGAAGTACTTGACAGTTAATAGTCTAACAATCACTGAGATATACAGGTGTGTGTATATATATATATCATGAAATTATATGAGTACCATAGTATATGTAAACCACATATTGATATTAGACAGATTAGGGTTAGCACCAATATTTATTTCATTTAAGAAATAAATTGTTCTCACCTCCTGATTCACTTTATATAGGGAGAAATCTCAAGTGAAGCTTTAAAATTGGAAGGTCAACTTTCTCATGATTGTACAATTGTGTCAAACTTTCATGTAAAAAAGTCAACTACTGGGTTTTGTTTTATTGTTTTGTTATTGAACTTGTTCTCCAGTTCCTTGTTCTATTAGTTTTGTGCTTCTCTATTTTCTGTACTGTTCAGTGTTTCTGAATTCCACCACTTATTAACATGTCCCCCAGAGAAAGTGATTTTTAATAGAAGAAAGAGGTTTAGACTATCATACAAATATCTAATATTTTATATATTTTTTAAAATTTTTTAAAAATCGACAGATTTCTGGCTGAAATGTGTGGTTTGAAATAACCTTTTCTGTAACATGATACCATCAGTTTGATAATTTGAAAAAAAAGTGGAACTCCCATAAAACAATACTTATGATCTCATTTTTCATAAAAGATATTGTGATACACATTCTCTGGTGGGTCAGTTGGTAAAAATCAGCTTACAATGCAGGAGACCCAGGTTTGATCTCTGGGTCAGGAAGATCCCCTGGAGAAGGGCATGGCAACCCACTCCAGTATTCTTGCGTGGAGAATCCCATGGGCAAAGGAACCTGGGGGGGCTATAGTCCATAGAGCCATAAAGAGTTGGATATGACTGAAGTGACTTAGCATGCACCCATGCACAAAGACAAACTGAGTAAATGGACTGCTGCTGCTGCTGCTAAATCACTTCAGTCGTGTCAGACTCTGCGATCCCAGAGATGGCATCCCACCCGGCTCCACCGTCCTTGGGATTCTCCAGGCAAGAACATTGGAGTGGGTTGCCATTTCCTTCTCTAATGCATGAAAGTGAAAAATGAAAGTGAAGTCGGTCAGTTGTGTCTGGCTCTTCAAGACCCCATGGACTGCAGCCTACCAGGCTCCTCCATCCCTGGGATTCTCCAGGCAAGAGTACTGGAGTAGGTTGCCATTGCCTTCTCCGAGTAAATGGACTAGCAATTAGTAATACTAGGCAAGTGTGTGTGGCTTTTAGAGAAGGTTTACTCAATAAAAATGCAATTTTAATAGATAAATGAGTGTAAATATATTTTAGTGATAGAAAACTCAGACAAATCTTTATGTTTGGATCATTTTAGTAGAAACAGCCAATTTACCACCTGATGGCTATATAATCTAGCTGTAAGAAAGCTACCTAATTCAGGCCATAGGATTTGGGATGCAATGGAGTGATGAATGCAGAAGAAGATTGCACTCCATAATTCAAGTCTAGAAAGCTGACCAGAAAATGTGAATCGACCCCCCGAAATCATACTATTAATTCTGATTGATGTTATAAACTCTAATAAAGGGTCTGGGCTGGGAGAAATTTGAAACATTTGGCTAAAAAGAGATTTGAAGACAACTGTCAGATTCATTTTTCACCTTCATGCCTACCCTTCATTACCATGCCTCAATGAGAATTGATTATATTACCGGAGAAGTGCATATCTCTGTAATGAAGAAATATTATAACATCTTCGGTTCTCAATCCTGCAGGGAAAGAATTAATAACTAATCACATAATCTCTTCTATAATTTATTCTTCATAATCCTTAGAGTATAACGTAACTAATACTGTTGAAGGAAGTGAAAATCAGAAGACTATTAATATTTGTTGTTTTCATTACAGTCTTCTTATTTTGGCTTGATTGTGATGAAAGCAGTCAATTTGAAATGCATTATAAAATTTGAAATCTATTATGCCTGATTTACCTAGAGGATGTTCAGAAGAAGAAAGTGAAAAGAATACTCTTGAAAAGAAAAATAAATTCCTTTGCCAGTCTTTTGGACTTCTGCCAAAATCAAAGCAATAAAGATTATGAAAAAAGAGAGAGTTTGAAGATGATGACTTCTGGTTACTTTAAGTGGGAACATTGTTCCCTTTCCTTTTAAGTTTCAAGAAATGGTATTAAGTGTCAGAGTTTAGAATTGCTACTTAAAAGTGGTACATATTAAATAGTTGTTCCTGTTAACTTGGGCATATTACATGAGAAGATTGGAATACAGGACTTTGAGTTTAAAGAGCAACTGAGAAAAATTAAAAGCCTTCAGAGAAAACGAAATGGGAGATCCAGATGAAAGTATTTCAGTGACAAAATGTTAAAGGCAATCTCTGATTACCCTAAGCTAAAATGTCAGGCAAAGCACCAAGTAAAAGTTAAATTTTTAAAAAAGAAAAATGTATGAAGGCTCATCTCTCACCACTGCAACCCCTCTCAGAGTTCCCCTCTTCTTTCCTTCTGATTAAAAAGAGGAAAAATAAAATGTCTCAGAAGGAAAATATTCCCCCTTAATCCTTGACTGTCAGCTATGAAAAGAGCTGAAGACACAGAGCTGTATTTAATATGGGGAATGTGTGTGTGCTAAGTCACTTCAGTGGTGTCCAACTCCATGTCACCCCATGGACTGTGGCCAGGCTTCTCTGTCCATGGGATTCTCCAAGCAAGAATACTGGAGTGGGGTGCCAGTCCTCCAGGGGATCTTCCCGACCCAGGGGTCGAACCCACATCTCTTATGTCTCCTGCGTTGGCAGGCAGGTTCTTTACCACTAATGCCATTTGGGGAATATTTCCCTCTGAATATGTCCAGTCAGGAGGGTGCTGATCACCAGAGAATTCACAACCACCTCAATTTATATTCAAAACTTTTAATTGCCATTTAATGTCATCATTTGAAAGAAACTAGCATTTTGCAGGGAAAAGCAACTCTTGATGAAGATTGGATAAAGTTACTAGGAATATTTGAGTGTGCATGTGTCCACATGTGTTAGGGTGGAGGATATATAATTTTATTTTATAAATTCTGAAACCACATTTCAGATTATATGAAATCATTGAACCCAGGTCTCCTGCATTGCAGGTGGATTCTTTATTGACTGAGCCACCAAGGAAGCCCAAGAATACTGGAGTGGGAAGCCTATCCCTTCTCAAGGGGATCTTCCTGACCCAGGAATCAAATCGGGGTTTCCTGCATTGCAGGCAGATTCTTTATCAGCTGAGCTACCAGGGAAGCCCTTTAAATAATCTTCACTTCATTTATCATGGGCATTTGGCATTTTTAAAGTCACTTAAATGCAAATGTAAAATTAAATAACAGCAACATGTGGGCGGCTAGTCGTGTATATGTGACAGACCCCCAATAGAATCTCTGGACACTAGCGGGTGGGTAAGTGTCCACCAATGGCAATTCTCCTTGCATGTTGTCACATGTCATTGCTCTGACAGATAATCACTGTTGGCCTGACCACCCTGGGACAGAACGACTGGGATCTCCATGCTTGTCCTCTCCTGCTCTGCCCCAGACACTGTTTCCTCTGCTGGTTGTAATCTGAATGCCTTAAGTGTATCACACGGTAACTGTGCACTTAGTTCTTTACTTAGTTCAAAGAGAATGAGATGGTTAGATAGCCATGTCATCAACTCAATGGACATGAATTTGAGCAAACTTCACGAGACAGTGTAAGACAGAGGAGCCTGGCCTGCTGCAGTCCATGGGGTCGCAGAGTCAGACATGACCTAGTGACTGAACAAAAACAAGGAGAGTTCCTCCTAGGGAATCCTTCAACCTGAGGGTTGTCTTTGGGACCTGCCAAACTCACGTGTGTTGCTAAGGGAGGATGTGCAAGGATTCTGCCCCCTTTACGCCAGTAGCTGGTCCCTTTGCTTCATTACCCATACACTGTGGTAATGCAGCTGTCTGAAGGAGCAAGGGAGCACGCATTGCAGTAAAGGGTGGATACAAAAAGCATGGACCACCTGAGGATCAGAAGTCAACTCACAGGTAATTTATAAATATTTTTGCTGTATTATAGTAGCTATAAAATTTTAAAACATCAGTAGAAATTAAAGCTATCAAGTGCCATCTGACACAGTGAGTCATAGCCCACCAGTTCTCCCTGGACTGACAAGGTTATGGGTCTTTGATGTCATTGCTCTGTGTTCCCTGTTGGCTCAGAGCATAAAGCATTTGCCTGCCATGCCGGAGACCCGGGTTCAATCCCTGGGTTGAGAAGATCCCCTGGAGAAGGAAATGGCAACCCACTCCAGTATTCTTGCCTGGAGAATCCCATGGACAGAAGAGCTTGGTGGGCTACAGTCCATGGGGTCCAGAGTCAGACACAACTGAGCGAGTTCACTCACTATGTCATTGCTCTGGGTGTCCAGGCAGCATCACACTAGATATTCTGTGCAACACAATCAGGAGTGGAACACCAACCAATTATGTCGGCAATTCACAAGCTCACTTTCCTTAGGTGAAAAAGACGACTTCCCCACAGTCTGCCTAGACCAGGTGAGATGAACATTCAACAGCTCTGAGAAGCAAGGAAAGACTTACTCAGACCAAACTCCCTGGGAATGGTATTTTGGATTTGATAGTGTTTATGGTTTGCTTTCATTTTAATGTAAAACATAACTCATTATTGAATATTTAAATTAGAGAAAACTCTACTGACCATTAGAGCAGAAAATGCTATGAAGGACAAGAGGATGGGACACCTTGGTGAATGCAGGGTTGGGTATGTTTTTGAAAAGTTATTTGAAGCAAGCACTTTTCATCATGGCCGCCAGCCTGGATTCAAAATGGCATCCAATGCTGCTGCTAAGTCGCTTCAGTCGTGTCCAACTCTGTGCGACCCCATAAATGGCAGCCCACCAGGCTCCCCCATCCCTGGGATTCTCCAGGCAAGAACACTGGAGTGGGTTGCCATTTCCTTCTCCAATGCATCAAAGTGAAAAGTGAAAGTTAAGTCACTCAGTCGTATCTGATTCTTAGCGACCCCATGAACTGCAGCCTACCAGGCTTCTCCATCCATGGGATTTTCCAGGCAAGAGTACTGGAGTGGGGTGCCATTGCCTTCTCCAACGCTGACAGACCCATTTGACTTTTTTGGACATAACACAAAGCTGGGTGGCACGCAGACACTGATGACATTATTTTGTTTAGCTCTTGAAAGGGCACTTCCTGTGGTATAGGAGATGAAAAGCCATTCTGAAATGCTGTCTCTTGGTGTGGCTAAAATCAAACAAGTATATTCAAAGGTGGTTAAAAAAAGATATGAAGCACCTTGATTTGTAGTCAGTCTAAGGCTCTCTCCTCTGTGGCATTTGTTAATTTTTTATATGCTCATTGATCCAGTATCTATCACTTTGGTCCTTTGCTCCAAGAGGAAAATAGTATCAGCTCTCTCCACTCTGAGCCCAGGAAGGAGCTCATTGACCAGAGAACAGTCAGAAGTGGATGCTTATTCTTCTAGCTCCCCGCTGCACCAGCGCCTAACAAAGAAGTCACTCTTCAGAGGCTGAAGGGCTGTGTGCACACACACCCAGCTGCCCCCAACCCGTCCTGCAGGACGGAAGCAGGGAGGCTGGTCCCTTCCTGCTCTGGGAACGCAGACCTACCTTGGGGAGCGACCACCTGTGCATGAGTGGGCAGGACTCCTGTCTGGTCCAGGAGGTAACTGAGCAAGTCAGATGTGCCAAGAAGAGGGTGGGGCTATTTCTGTGTGTCTAATGAATATCATGTGACATGCTTTTTCAGCTAAAGCCTTCAAAAAATATTGCAGTAGTCTGGGGTATTATAGGAAAGATCAGATCAGATCAGATCAGTCGCTCAGTTGTGTCCGACTTTTTGCGACCCCATGAACTGCAGCACGCCAGGCCTCCCTATCCATCACCAGCTCTCGGAGGTCACTCAGACTCACATCCAGAAAAATTGGGGATAAATATTGTATTGGGTTGCATCTTTCTTGGGACAGCAGATGGCAAACTATGGCCCATGTACCAAACACAGTCACCCTGACTGGGTTTTGTCCACCACCCTCTGATCTCACTACCATGGTGGAGCCAAGTGGTTGTGACATAGATAACATGGCTGTAAAGCCTAAGCTGTTTACTGTTTGCTCCTTTAGAGAAAAAGTTTAATGACCCTTATAAGTATACATGTATACAACATGAAGTTTTATACTATGAAAGTTTAATACAAAACATAAGTACTGTGTATAACATCATAATAGTTGTAAGCGGTCTTGAGATTAAAGATAGATACAGATATTTATGATGTATGCATATACATATATGCTTGCATACGTGTGTCTCAGTTGTGTCTGAATCTTTGCTACCCCGTGGATTGTAGCCCACCAGGCTTCTCTGTTCAAGGGAATTTTCCAGGCAAGAATGCTGGAGGGAGTTGCCATTTCCTCTTCCAGGGGATCTTCCCAACCAACCCAGTGATCAAACCTGTCTCCTGCATTAGCAGGTGGATTCTTTACCACTGAACCATCAGGAAAGTCCTATACATATATGCATGCATGTATATATTGTATTTCTATTAAGATTAAAAAGATAGTCTAGAAGTCAGAGACAAGAGGCAAAACAAATAAATCATATATTTGAATTAATATTTAGAAAATGATGGGAATATGAGAAATTAGTTTTCAAACTGGAAGGGAATTTAAATATGATATTATATAAAAATATTTAACAGCTGGAAAAAAATTTTCTGATTGCTTACAATTTATGATTTTAGGTCTTTACTGTAGAAACCATCTCCCTGATCTGAACATGTCTTTAAATTTCTTCCTCTCTCCTTTTCTGTCTCCATCTCTCTGTCTTCCTCCTACCAGCTCCAATTTAATATAGCACTTCTCTGATGATTTGGCACCGTCTCTCTCTCTAACAGGAACTTAAGAATTTGGATGTATTAACAGTGCATACATTATTTATTAACTTGCACCAGGAGTAATTTTGCAATTGGCAAGCTTTAGAAAGCTGCAGAAAACCATCACCCCCCACCATCACAGTCCGCATTACCTCTCAGCAGTCCCTGACAGAGGAAAACATTGGAAAGGAGCCTTCACTTCTTGTCAGTTGGATCTGAAAAGTATAACAAATTGCTTGTTTCATTCACAGTTTCCCCCTCTGTCCAGGCAGCAATAAGTGTGTATTAGCCTGAAGACTTCAAAGTACATAAACATTCATCTCAACATGCTCTGGAAGCACTCAGGAATTAGTATTATGATCCATCAGTGGGGAGAAAGTGAACGGTGTCCTGAAACACGAGGCATATTTTCATGAACTTTGGCAGGAGGTCTGCAATGCCAAGTCACTGAGCTGGTGTCAGGTTACATGGCTCCTTCTGCTGCGGTAACTGATCACAAACAGAAGCAAGTCACAGCCCTGTACACGTGCGTTTCTTGTTTGAAGTGTCTGGTGCTACCCATGGGGAACAGTCAGCAAGGCAACGTTTGGGACTTCATTTACAACAGATAAGCTCTATCTGAAAGGAGCTATGCATCAGACACATTGAGTTTGTGTGTGTGAGAGCTGAAGATTAATATGGTGTGTGAGGAGCATGGCTGGAGTGGAGGGTGGGCATGTGGAAGATGCAGGAATGAAAACAGCATTGAGTGATGGTTAAGAGGAGGACACAGCACTTCTCTAACTGAGGAATGCAATCACAGAGGCAGGAAAAAAGGCTTTTGAATTGAGATACATTATTTTCTCTCCTCTTGGGATAAAGAACACATTTGAGTCAGTCCTAATGAGGTGGATGAGCCTAGAGCCTATCATACAGAGTGAAGTAAATCAGAAAGAGAAAAACAAATATTGTATATTAACACACACACACACACACACACACATGGAATCTAGGAAGATGGTACTGATGCACCTATTTGCAGGGCGACACAAACATAGACAACAGAATTGAGGGCACAGGTCGGGGAAGGAGAAAGTGAAGTCGTTCAGTCGTGTCTGACTCTTTGCGACCCCATGGACTGTAGCCCACCAAGCTCCTCCATCCTTGGGATTCTCCAGGCAAGAATACTGGAGTGGGTTGCCATTTCCTTCTCCAGGGAATCTTCCCGACTCAGGGATGGAACCCAGATCTCCCACATTGCAGGCAGGTGCTTTAACCTCTGAGCGACCAGGTAAGCCCAGGGGAAGGAGAGGGTGGGACAAATTAAGAGTAGTAAGGAAACACATACACCCCCATGTGTGAAAATGACAGCCAGTGGGAAGTTGCTGCAATGTGCAGGAAGTTCAGCCCGGTGCACTGTGACCCCCTAGAGGGGTGGGGTGGGGAGGGAGGTGCGAAGGGGGTTCAAGAGGGAGGCAACACGTGTATACCTATGGCTTACCCATGCTGATGTATAGCAGAAACCAACACAATACTGCAAAGGAATTATTATCCAATTAAAGATAAATTTAAAAAGATATAGTCCAAACTTAATCATCAGTTCTCAGTATGTCATTTATGGTATTAGAGTGGCCAGGGACCTATTTGACCTAACTTGACTGACCTCTCTTTGACTAGCTTTGGCTCAAAGACAGTGGGAAAAAAAAAATTGTTTTTTCATCCCACCATATTGTTTTGTTTTTATTTTGGGTTTAAAAAGAAGGCAATATAGCACAAATGCTAAATATACATTTAGAGCCTTGGGAAACACACCATAGTGGAAAATGAATCCTACTTGTGAGGAGGCAGTTTAAAATTTTAGTCTTCCAGGGGTAATTTAGGTTTGACGTTTTGGGAAAATGCCTTCATGATTCACAGGGTTTTTAGAAGCCGGTTACCTTAGTGATTTTATTTATCTTTCTGAAACTGTCTGACAGTTGAAATGCACTTGGTTACACCTGCTGGCAGTTGCTAGTTTTAAATTATAGGAAATTGAAAGCTTCTGGGACACTGAACTTAGAATTTCTTTCTTATTTTGGCAAATGCTGTGTGACTAGTAGTGTAAGTAATACCACTGTAAAGTTTTTGTATTAATATTTAGGGATGCTTCACATTAAAAAGAGCAGATAGTTAAATTTATTCAAAGACATAAGTGTACATAGACCTAAACGTGTATCTGCAGGCACATACACACACACACTCAGCTTTAGAAAATAATGAATATGTACTATGAATCTAGAGATTAAATTACAATTAAATAAAACTAGACTTACATTATGAAGGAGGAAACCAAAAAGGCTCAGTAAGCACAGATTAAATTTTCTCAGTTAATTTAGTCTACTGAATGGTCAAAATTTCATCAAACTGGACCAACACAATAAGCTGTTACTCATATAAGCCTTGAGAGATGAGTCAAAGATCCTCTTGAACCAAGAATTGTATAGTCTCCTCCTGAACCAAGGAGAATAGTATAGTCTGATCATCCCTGTCCCTCCCAAGTCCCAGTGTTGAAATCCTACACCTTAATGTGATGGGATTAAGGGATGGAGCCCTAGGGAGGTGATGGGTCATGAGGTTTAGCCTCAGCAATGGGATTAGTGACCTCATCAGGAGACCTCCTCAGAGCTGTTGCAGGAAGGGGGACCCCTTCCAGGGCCCGAAACTGAGCTCTTGTCTAACACTCGGAAATGAATTGTCCAGAGACACATGTGCTGACAAAGCAAGAGATTTTATTGGGAAAGGGCACTGGGCGGAGAGCAGTAGGGCAAGGGAACCCAGGAGAACTGTTCTGCCACGTGGCTTGCGGTCTCGGTTTTATGGTGATGGGATTAGTTTCCAGGCAGTCTTTGGCCAATCACTCTAATTCAGAGTCTTTCCTGGTGGTGTATGCATTGCTCAGCCAAGATGGATGCTAGTGAGAGGGATTCTGGGAAGTGGACGGAGACACAGTGTCTCCTTTCAACCTTTCCCAAACTCTTCCAGATGGTGGTGGCTTATTAGTTCAGTATTCCTTATCAGAATCTCCTGTCATAAAACAACTCATGCAAATGGTTACTATGGTGCCTGGCCAGGGTGGGTGGTTTCAATCAGTGTGCTTCCCCTAAAAGAGCCCCTTGGGTCTTTCCACCCCATGAGGACACAGCAAGGAGGTGCCCGATATGAAGCCCTGATCTGATCCTGCACCTCCAGTTTCCAGAACCCTGAGAAACATTTGCTGTGCATGAGGACCCGTCTGTGGGATTTTAGCAGCCTGCAAGGACCAAGACATGAGGGATGTCAAAGTGTGAAAGTGTGCTGGTCTTTTAACTAGACTCTGCTTCTGGAGGCTGAAAAGTGAATTCCTCCCCCCAAAAAAGTCCATTTCATAGCCTGTGGAAGTTCAAAGCTCCTCCTAAAATTTCTGTGTGTTTTAGAAGCTTATTTTCTGGCAGCCACCCCTTCTTCCAAATTCTTGCCTGTGTGGAATTATTTCAATTATGAGTCATCTCACCACTGTTGTGTGTTAGCAGCCTCTGGCAATCCACTTCCGGCTGAACTGCTATACACACACCCAGGCCTGTGAGAAGCACACACACACACACACACACACACACACACAAGGAATCGGAAGATGTAGAATAGGAAGAGTGGAGGGATACATGGACAAGACAATTTCATGCTGAACATTCTACATTTATGCTTTGCGTCACACATGATTGCAAACATCTGAGATCATTTCTTCTAGTTCCTCTTCCCCCTTTTCTTTTCAATCTCTTCCTCCTGGATTATTTGCAGAATTCCAAAGTCTCTGTGATGCAGAGCACTTTGGCTCCCCTCAAGTCCCTCCAGGTTTCCTTTTTGCATTTCAAGCATCTTGACAAGTTTAGCAGATCAGAACACCTCCCTCTTAATAACAAGTTAGAAAGCAGTTGCAATTATATTTTGCCTTCATGTTTATACATCACACAAGTTAAATTCAATCAAGAAAAAAACATTTCCATATAGAGATGAATGGCTCTAGGGAAAGTATTACACTTAAAACAATTTATCTCTTGTCTTTTTAAACAAGCTTACTTCCACCCTGTTCTCTCTCAGAACCTTCTATTTCACCTCTCATCAACTTTTATATGAATATTTACCTCCTCTGTCAAATAGCCCTGTGTCCATAATTTTGAAAGTATGACATCCTGTGTTTAATTAGATCATATTCTGAACTGTGGGGGCTTCCCTGGAGGCTTAGGTGGTCAAGAATCCACGTTCCAATGCAGGAGATTCAGGTTTGACCCCTGGGTCTGGAAGATTGCCTGGAGAAGGGACTGGCAACCCACTCCAGTATTCTTGCCTGGAGAATCCCACGGACAGAGGAGCCTGGTGGGGTACAGACCATGGGGTTGCAAAGAGTCTGAGTGATTGATTAATTCTCTGAACTACAGAAATCCCTTGGGCCATCATCAAAGCACACCCTGGCTCCAGGCTTGAAGCCAATCCACTCACTTGGCACTAACTCAGCACTTCTCAAATATTGGTCTCATGATATTAACCATGTTAAAGATCTGGATGACCTACGTAGAGTTTCTGTTTATGAAGGTCATATCCAGGATGTGCTGGAGCAGAAGGGCACAGATTCTCTGGAACCGACTCTGAACATTGACTCAACTTTACATGGAGTGACTCACATTCTTAGTTTGAAAATGCCCACGTTGCCAGTATTTCAGTGTGTGGTAGAGCCAGCTGGCAAGGACGTCTGTGAAATTTTCAAGAATTTTGCAAGCTGGTGTTTAAAAAGGTTCATTATTAAAAAGTAATTTGCATAAACTTACAAATCAATAATTTATATTAAAACCCAAAGTAATAAATACTCAAAATTCACTGCTTTTATTTTACTATGACCTTCTACTATCTTTTTTTTTTTTTTGAGGTTATTTATGTCTGGTCTGTCTGTAAGAGGAGGAAATACTATATCTTATGATGTGTCCTGTGTTTTCATTACTGCCTGTTGGATAATGTCAGGCCTGGTGGCCTGAAATTGGCCATGGAAGGAATATTTACACCACAACAGCTGACAAATGCTACCAAGTAAGGCTTTGGAGAAGGAAATGACAACTCATTCCAGTATTCTCGCCTGGAAAATCGCATGGGCTACAAGCCTGTTGGGCTACAGTCCACGGGGTCGCAAGGAGTCAGACATGACTGAGCAACTGAATATGCATGCATGCAAGGCTTGATCTGTTGCTTTGTTGACTGAAAAAAATATTAGTAATGAAGATTATGAAGTTGCTTTTATTTTATGAAAAGTATAAAAAATTGAAGAAATAATTTTCTTGTATTAAAAAATATTATCTAATTCAGCTTAAAAGCCATTTATATGAATGAGTGATGTTCCAACTCAAGGACTTGTTGTTTCAAGGTTGTGTCCCTTGTACATGCAGACATTTATGTTGGTACTCCTCTCGGAGAACAAGCTATTTAATGTTTACCATCACGTGTCACTGGAGTACATTTCACAAGGAAATTGTCAAATACTTCAAATCATGGCTTTAAAAAAAAAAAAAATTCCCCAGAGTGTTAGAGTAGCAGCATGCCAGTGGTCATTTTTATCAATATTTAACATATTAAAAAATTCTTATTAATGCATTTGATAATAATAAATCCATTAGAGGCTAACATAAATAATGTTTTAGAATAAGTAAACTGACAGCACAAGTTTAACAAATTAACTGTATTCACCAAAGCAAAAATTAACTTAGTGAGAAGAATGGTATTATTTTGCATTTTTGAATCTTTTTCATGTCTCTTTTAATACAAGACAGCTGGATTTTTCTACTTCTGGAATCAATCTGTTGTGATAAATTATTTTGCTTTAAATATCTGAAGAAAAATCAGTTTTATTAAGATCTGTAGTCTAGAAAGGGAAAAACTCAGAAATCCACTGAAAGGGTCTCAGGGACTGCAGTGTGTGTGTGTGTGTGTGTGTGTGTGCACTCATGTCAGCGCTCAGTTGTGTCCGACTCTTTGTGACCCCATGAACTGTAGTCTAGTAGGCTCTTCTTTCCATAGGATTTTCCGGCAAGAATACTGGAGTGAGTTGCCATGCCCTCCTCCAGGGGATCTTCCACACCCAGGGATCAAACTCATGTCTCCAGCCTCCACACCTTACATTAGCAGGCAGGTTATTATTATTATTTTTTTTTTTTTTCACTACTCGAATCACTGGGAAACCCCAGGGGCTGGTATTTAGTATCTATTGTTGATGCATTAATATTGAACTCTGACCAGCAGCACTGCAACTCATGCCGGAAAAAAAGCTTATCTAACACAGGTATTTTCTCCATAAGATACATTGCAGCCTTCCTGTGCTTTAGGAAACCGAAATTAATTAAACAAGGAGGACATTAGACCCAGGGGGTTTCATGCCTGGGTGGCCTTCATAGGTAAACCAAAATCTGATCTGGTAACTGCCTTAAGGTGATGGCATTGAAACCTAAGGACAGCCAACCACAAGGAGCCCACCAGCCGTTAAGCTCATCCAGCGCACAGCATCCCTGCACTGCTTCCGCTCCAGTCCGTATGGTCCCAACGACTTCCTGTTCGGCACTGCCCAAGTCACATCAACTTTTGCTCAAATACATTCTTAAAGTTTGAGCTATGCCAGTTTATCTTTTAACAGAACATTAACTGACACTTTAGCACTGCTTTGGGGGGTCATTTTAAATAGGAAAATCACCAACGATAAACTACAAAAAAGGAACTTGATTTCCATCTGAGAACGGAAGCAAGAAGAGACAGCATTGTCTGGTGCAGCCATAGCTGGGAAAGTAGCTAAAATTTTTCACTGCCCTGAGCATGTCTGTAAATGACTGCAAAAGAGCTGACAGATAGAGATTTTGAGGCTACAAATAAATTTTGGCAAAAGGGTGCATTCACAAATACAGAATCCATAAGTAATGAAGATTGAACATGTTTATTTATATATGTATCTGTGTCTACATATATGTGTACACAGTATCACCGAAAAAAATTTTTAAGGGTTTCATGCACAAATAAGAAATATCATTTTAGGACAGTGGCTTTGGTATTTTAAAGTAATGATGCAGTGCAAGATGGTCAGTGAAGTATTTTAAAGTGCAATTAGAAAAAAAAATTGAAAAAAATATAGGATTGTGTTCAGACCATAGTGTGAATCTTGGAGATTCAGATGTTAATTCATCTATCCTGCTTGCTGAATGAGTGCCAAATTTGTTCATGGCAGTAATCAATGAAATGATGATAACTTGAATTAGAATAACATTACTGATTTTAATGAGACAAACCTAACAAATTCTGTTGTTAAAAGCACTTGGTTATTATAAAATCATTATGACAGAGTTTTGAATTTAGTAAACCCTACCAGTTTCCTATAAAACACAAACCTACATTATATATTTTCCATGAAAAACAAAAGAGAAATATATTTTCAGAATGTAGGTGTGACAAATAGGAAAGAGCAGTCTCTGACAATTACACAGCTTACACTTATGATGTAATATGAGCATTTTAAAAATTTGTTCCTGTTTTTTCTACGCGCAGTATTATAAGAAAATTTTAAAGTTTTTACATAAGGATTTCAGTGGCATGCTAAACCTATCATTCATGTTCTATAGAGAACATTTGATTTTATTAGATAATTGTGTATTAATTAGGGCCATTTTAGCTGCTCTAACAAAAAGCTCAAACACATCTAATGACTTCAGCATGAATAAATTTTTTTCTCTCATATAAACTCCAAAACAGATGTTCTTGATCAGCAAAAGAGCTTTCCTCCAAGAGGTAATTCAAAGACACAGACTCTATTTTGTGGCTTTATGATCTTCAGCAAAGTTGCCACACTTGTTTTCAAAAAATCATTGGAAGATGAAAGCAAAGGAAAGAGGCAAACCCATCTTCACAACCAAGGACACACACACATCATTTTTGCTCAGATTCCATTGTTAAAAGCCACACTAATGACCTTACATATCTGCAAGGGCAGCTGGAATCTGCAAAGTTAGGTCACTGCTATCTAGCAAGAACTGGTATTATTTAAAGTAACTATTTTGGAGGCAATGGACATGGGTCTGCCTGTCACAAATTAAATGTAAGCAAAAAATGTAAACCTAATGTCCTATTTAAAGTGAAATATTTCATCAAAAGTGTAGAAGTAACAAACAGAACAGTTTCACTGTCACAAATAACCTTTGCACTCCGCCTGTTCATTCCTTCCTGTCCCCAGGCTCAGCCAATCACGATTTTATTGTCTCCATAGTTCTCTCTTTCCCAGAAAGTTGTATAGTTGGAATCATATGGCATGGAGATATTTCAGATTGACTCCTTTCACTTAGTAACATTTATTTAAGGACCCTCCATGTCTTCTAATGGCTTGATAGCTCCTTTCTTTTTAGTCCTGAATAATATTAAATTGTCTGGACACAACACAGTTTATTTATCCATCCATTTACTGAAGGACTTCTGGGTTGCTTCCACCTTTGGGCCATTAGGATTAAAATTGCTACATTCATGTGCAGATCTTTCTTAGAACCTAAGTTTTCAGCTTCTTTGGGCAAATACCAAGAAATGTGATTGCTGGATTGCATGATAAGAATATGTTTCATTTTATAAAAAACTGCCAAACTGTCTTCCCAAGTGGCTGCCCCATTTTGCACTGCAGTCAGAAATGACTGAAAGTTCTGCTGCTCTAGGTTCCAGCCAGCAGTTATCAGCTGGACATTTTGGTCATTCTAACAGCTGTGTAGTAGTATCTCAGTGTTGGTTTAATTTGCAGCTCCTTGATGGCATAGGATGTGGAGCATCTTTTCATATGCTTATTTGCCATCTGTGTATCCTCTCTGGTGAGGGGTCTGCTTAGATCTTTTTCTTGTTCTTAAGTCAAAATTTTCCTATTATTGTGTTTTAGGTGTTCTTTTTATATTTCAGATAACAATCCTCTACCCCACACCCAAGGTAAGAGAAACCCAAGTAAGACGGTAGGTGTTGCAAGAGGGCATCAGAGGGCAAACACACTGAAACCATACTCACAGAAAACTAGTCAATCTAATCACACTAGGACCACAGCCTTGGCTAACTCAATGAAACTAAGCCATGCCTGTAGGGCAACCCAGGATGGGCAGGTCATGGTGGAGAGATCTGACAGGATGTGGTCCGCTGGAGAAGGGAATGGCAAACCACTTCACTATTCTTGCCTTGAGAACCCCATGAACAGTATGAAAAGGCAAAATGATAGGATACTGAAAGAGAAACTCCCCAGGCCAGTAGGGGCCCAATATGCTACTGGAGATCAGTAGAGAAATAACTCCAGAAAGAATGAAGGGATGGAGCCAAAGCAAAAAGAATACCCAGCTGTGGATGTGTCTGGTGATAGAAGCAAGGTCCGATGCTGTAAAGAGCAATATTGCATAGGAACCTGGAATGTCAGGTCCATGAATCAAGGCAAATTGGAAGTGGTCAAACAAGAGATGGCCAGAGTGAATGTCGATATTCTAGAAATCAGCAAACTCAAATGGACTGGAATGGGTGAATTTAACTCAGATGACCATTATATCTACTACTGCAGGCAGGAATACCTCAGAAGAAATGGAGTGGCCATCATGGGCAACAAGAGTCCGAAATGCAGTACTTGGATGCAATCTCAAAAACGACAGAATGATCTTTGTTCGTTTCCAAGGCAAACCATTCAATATCACAGTAATCCAAGTCTATGCCCCAACCAGTAACACTGAAGAAGCTGAAGTTGAACAGTTCTATGAAGACCTACAAGACCTTTTAGAACTAACATCCAAAAAAGATGTCCTTTTCATTATAGAGGATGGAATGCAAAAGTAGGAAGTCAAGAAACACCTGGAGTAACAGGCAAATTTGGCCTTGGAACACGGAATGAAGCAGGGCAAAGACTAATAGAGTTTTGCCAAGAAAATGCACTCGTCATAACAAACACCTTCTTCCAACAACACAAGAGAAGACTCTATACATGGACATGACCAGATGGTCAACACTGAAATCAGATTGATTATATTCTTTGCAGCCAAAGATGGAGAAGCTCTATACAATCAGCAAAAACAAGACCAGGAACTGACTGTTGCTCAGACCATGAACTCCTTATTGCCAAATTCTAGGGAAAACCACTAGACCATTCAGGTATGACCTAAATCAAATCCCTTATGATTATACAGTGGAAGTGAGAAATAGATTTAAGGGCCTAGACCTGATAGATGGGGGAAGGCAATGGCCCCCCACCCTGTACTCTTGCCTGGAAAATCCCATGGATGGAGGAGCCTGGTAGGCTCTAGTCCATGGGGTCGCTAAGAGTCAGACACGACTGAGTGACTTTACTAACACTTTTCACTTTCATGCATTGGAGAAGGAAATGGCAACCCACTCCAGTATTCTTGCCTGGAGAATCCCAGGGACAGAGGAGCCTGGTGGGCTGCCGTCTATGGGGTCGTACAGAGTCGGACATGACTGAAGTGACTTAGCAGCAGCAATAGCAGCAGCAGACCTGATAGATAGAGTGCCTGATGAACTATGGAATGACGTTCGTGACACTGTACAGGAGACAGGGACCAAGACCATCCCCATGGAAAAGAAATGCAAACAAGCAAAATGGCTGTCTGGGGAGGCCTTGCAAATAGCTGTGAAAAGAAGAGAAGCGAAAAGCAAAAGAGAAAAGGAAAGATATAAGCATCTGAATGCAGAGTTCCAAAGAACAGCAAGAAGAGATAAGAAAGCCTTCTTCAGCGATCAATGCAAAGAAATAGAGGAAAACAACAGGATGGGAAAGACTAGGGATCTCTTCAAGAAAATCAGAGATACCAAAGGAACATTTCATGCAAAGATGGGCTCGATAAAGGACAGAAATGGTATGGACCTAACAGAAGCAGAAGATATTAAGAAGAGGTGGAAAGAATACATAGAAGAACTGTACAAAAAAGATCTTCATGACCCGGATAATCACGATGGTGTGTCCACTGACCTAGAGCCAGACATCCTGGAATGTGAAGTCCCGTGGGCCTTAGAAAGCATCACTACGAACAAAGCTAGTGGAGGTGATGGAATTCCAGTGGAGCTATTCCAAATCCTGAAAGATGATGCTGTGAAAGTGCTGCACTCAGCATGCCAGCAAATTTGGAAAACTCAGCAGTGGCCACAGGACTGGAAAAGGTCAGTTTTCATCTCAATCCCAGAGAAAGGCAATGCCAAACTACTTCACACTACCGCATAATTGCACTCATCTCACATGCTAGTAAAGTAATGCTCACAATTCTCCAAGCCAGGCTTCAGCAATGTGTGAACCATGAATTTCCTGATGTTCAAGCTTGTTTTAGAAAAGGCAGAGGAACCAGAGACCAAATTGCCAACATCTGCTGGATCATGAAAAAAGCAAGAGAGTTCCAGAAAAACATCTATTTCTGCTTAATTGACTATGCCAAAGCCTTTGACTGTGTAGATCACAATAAACTGTGGAAAATTCTGAAAGAGATGGGAATGCCAGACCACCTGACCAGCCTCTTGAGAAATTTGTATGTAGATCAGGAAGCAACAGTTAGAACTGGACATGGAACAACAGACTGGTTCCAAATAGGAAAAGGAGTACGTCAAGGCTGTATATTGTCACCATGTTTATTTAACTTCTATGCAGAGTACATCATGAGAAATGCTGGACTGGAAGAAACACAAATTGGAATCAAGATTGCTGGGAGAAATATCAATAGCCTCAGATATGCAGATGACATCACCCTTATGGCAGAAAGTGAAGAGGAACTAAAAAGCCTCTTGATGAAAGTGAAAGTGGAGAGTGAAAAGGTTGGCTTAAAGCTCAACATTCAGAAAATGAAGATCATGGCATCCGGTCCCATCACTTCATGGGAAATAGATGGGGAAACAGTGGAAACAGTGTCAGACTACTTTTCTGGGCTCCAAAATCACTGCAGATGGTGACTGTAGCCATGAAATTAAAAGACACTTGCTCCTCGGAAGGAAAGTTATGACCAACCTAGATCACATATTCAAAAGCAGAGACATTGCCAACAAAGTTTCGCCTGGTCAAGGCTATGGTTTTTCCTGTAATCATGTATGGATGTGAGAGTTGGACTGTGAAGCAGGATGAGAGCCGAAGAATTGATGCTTTTGAACTGTGGTGTTGGAGAAGACTCTTGAGAGTCCCTTGGACTGCAAGGAGGTCCAACTAGTCCATTCTGAAGGAGATCAGCCCTGGGATTTCTTTGGAAAGAATGATGCTAAAGCTGAAACTCCAGTACTTTGGCCACCTCATGTGAAGAGTTGACTCATTGGAGAAGACTCTGATGCTGGGAGGGACTGAGGGCAAGAGGAGAAGGGGACGACAGAGGATGAGATGGCTGGATGGCATCACTGACTCGATGGATGTGAGTCTCAGTGACTTCTGGGAGTTGGTGATGGACAGGGAGGCCTGGCGTGCTGCGATTCATGGGGTCGCAAAGAGTCAGACACGACTGAGCGACTGATCTGATCTGATCACTTGTTACTTCTGCAAATGTTTTCTAACCGTCTGTGGCTTGTCTTCTCATTCTCTTGATGATGTCTTTTATAGCATAAGTTTTTAATTAACTTTCATGGATCACCTTTGGTATAGTATCTGAAATGTGTGCTTAATTGCTCACTTGTGTCCAACTCTTTGTGATTCCATTGACTGTAGCCTGCCTCTGTTCATGGATTCTCCAGGCAAGAATACTGGAGTGGGTAGCCATTCCCTTCTTCAGGGGATCTTCCCAAGCCAGGGATTGAAAGTGGGTCTCCTGCATTGCAGGCGGATTCCTAGTCATCTGAGCCACCAAGGAAGTCTCATAAAAATCATCACCAAACCCAAGATCATGCAAGACTTTCTCCCTTGTCATTGTCTAGTAATTTTATAGCTTAGACACTCCTTTTGAGGAGTTTTGCTACCAAGAGAGCAAAAGGAGAAATCTGTGGTAGCTGGAGAGGGGAGTGAGGACAAGGATACAATTGATTAGAGCCATTCTGTCAAAAGCAGGGGATGGTTCAAGCCTTGCCGATGCTTGTGGGAGGTGACTCTAGCATACAGAGGAAGGAGGTGGCCTTAGACAGGATCACAATTTGTTCACTGATGTGAGTGAGCAGCAGGAGCACCGAACACGTGGGTGCAGAAGCCAGAAAGTGAAGAGATATGGTAGTGGGAGGTTGCAGAATTCTATTCTGATGCTTGATTTCCTCCATGAATAGAAAACTGAGAATAAAGATGGGAAAAGTGACGCTTGGAGTTTGGGGGGAAATGCAGAGAAAATGGGAAAGTAAATGAAGTAGGAAAGAAGACTTGGTTCTCATGCATCATTAAGGACCCGTTTGTTGTCCCTGGGGCTTCCCTAATCACTTAGTTAGTAAAGAACCTGCCCCTAACGCAGGACACCCCAGTTCGATTCCTGGGTTGGGAAGACCAACTGGAGAAGGGAGAGGCTACCCACTCCAGTATTCTTAGGCTTCCCTGTGGCTCAGCTGGTAAAGAATCCACCTGCAATGTGGGAGACCTGGATTCAATCCTCGGATTGTGAAGATCTCCTGGAGAAGGGAATGGCTACTCACTCCAGTATTCTGGCCTGGAGAATCCCATGGACTATACAGTTGCAAAGTGTCAGACACGATTGAGTGATTTTCACTTTCACTTGTGTTGTCCTCAGGGATAAATTTAAAGGATTAGTTCAGTCCTCATAGTGTGTACATTTCTTTAGCCATGTTCACTGTAGAAATGCAAGCAAACATTGGTGGATTAAACCAGACCATAGTGTTCTCAAGTGAGAATGATGAAGCCAACGAGAGTGAGGACTTGAGAGTGTGCTCACAGAAGTGATTATATTGAGTAATCATGAGGCTAGCCCAAGTAGTTCAAGAAAGGAGATTGCTGAGGATGTCAGATCTGTAGACTGAGAACCTGGTGGGGCTGAGTGATGGTTGGAACTGAGCTGCTAAATCGACTGGGAAGTGATGGTTAGGAATGTGATGCCTGCTGCTGAGATAGCTGAGGGTCAACCCTTGCTATTGGTTGCTGTTCAGGTGCTAAGTCCCGTCCGACTCGCTTGCAACCCATAAACAGTAGCCCCCCAGGCTCCTCTGTCCCTGAGATTTCCCAAGCAAGAATAACAGCTGCTGCTGCTAAGTCACTTCAGTTGTGTCTGACTCTGTGTGACCCCATAGATGGCAGCCCACCAGGCTCCCCCATCCCTGGGATTCTCCAGGCAAGAACCCTGGAGTGGGTTGCCATTTCCTTCTCCAATGCATGCAAGTGAAAAGTGAAAGTGAAGTCGCTCAGTCATGTCCAACTCTTAGTGACCCCATGGACTACAGCCCACCAGGCTCCTTCGTCCATGGGATTTTCCAGGCAAGAGTACTGAAGTGGGGTGCCATTTCCTTTTCCAGGGATCTTCCCAACTCGGGGATGGAACCCTCATCTCCTGCATTGCAGGTGGATTCTTTAGCACCAAACCACCTGAGAAGCCCCTGCCCTCGCTGGTGATGACCACGTCAGGGAATGGCTGTGGGAATGAGTGATCTAGGTGGGGAGCACCACAAAATCACTGGAGGAGAGGATTTATTCATACAAAAGCTTGAGTCTAGAGGTGATTAGAAAGGTCATCTACATGAACATTCAGATTGCTATGGATGTAAGACAGGGATATTTTAGACGGAGTGGTAGTGAGTCAGGAGCTAAAAACGTCAAGAATCGAGGGAGCATGTGTAAAGGATACCCACATGACAGCAACAGTGAAGAGCAGCGGATGATAAAATCTTCTGAGATGTGCCTCAAAGCTGCGGGTTTGTAGACAGGAGGAGGGGAGTAGGGTGCAAAAACTATGATGCAGAGAAAGCAGGACCGTTCCTGCAGGTCAAGTTGTGACAGGGCTGAGAGAGAGGAGGCTGTGGAGGAGCCTCCTCTGAGAGGAGCCTCAGAGGCTGTGGGGGAGCTGAGTCCTTGGGGCGTCCTCGGGAGAGTCCAGGAAAGCCAGAAGGGGAAGGGGCCGTCTGCAGAGAGGTCGAGGTCAAAGGCCGTCTTGCTGACTTTGGACTGGAATTTTCAGAGGAGCCAGCGGTAGGATTTGGGGCTGAGGACAAAGAAGAGAAGGCAATAGAAGTGCAGTGACCTGATGACCTGTCATCCCTCTTAAAGGTCCATTCTATTTGCTGATTGATGTAATGGATGCATTCAATTCCAAAGCAGGACATTTACCAGTCTCCTCCCAGACTGAAGCACACACCAGTCCTTTCCATCCTAAATTTGAACCTGATCTTTCCATTTTTTTCTTCTTTTTGTCTGCCAGTTATGTCATTCATCTGAAAATATTCATTGAGAACCTATTGTAGGCCAGGAACTAGTATATGCTAGAGAACAAAAAGAAAACAATTGGTTAACTTCAAACTAGGACTAAAACTTAAAATTAAAACTAAGAGTATTGGCACAATCACACAAAGTATTTTTGTACGGCTTCCTGGTGTCTGTATTTTCCCTAATGGCTTTAAAAAAAAAAAAAAAGATTGTTTTGATGTGAACCATTTAAAAAATCTTTATTGAATTTGTTACAATCACTCCCTGCATTGGAAGGTGAAAATTTAACCACTGGACGGTCAGGGAAATCCCAATCTCCTAATAGCTTATTAACAGGACATTTGCGCCCGATTTTTTTTCCTACAATGTTAGACTCCTGCTGTGATTTTAACTATGAGAGAAGAAATGAGTAAGTGAGACTCCCACTTTGCTCAGAAGATGAAAAGCAGCTCCATCCCAAGTTCATAAGTGTTGTCAGGACAAGATATTGTACCCTGAACTGTGGCTAATATTATAAAAGTGCAGAATGGGACGTATCACAGTGAAAACACAAGGAGATAATAAGCACACAAAAAGTTCACTTTCACTGTTGAAGGTTATGCCAAATGAAATGAGAAAATGCTAGTATTAACATTTAGAAATGTTTTAGAAAAACAATCCTCATTGCTATGACAATGCTATGCTAAGTCACTTCAGTCGTGTCTGACTCTGTGCGACCCCATAGACGGAAGCTCACCAGGCTCCCCTGTCCCTGGGATTCTCCAGGCAAGAACAATGGAGTGGGTTGCCATTTCCTTCTCCAATGCATGAAAGTGAAAAGTGAAAGTGAAGTCGCTCAGTCGTGTCCGACTCTTAGCGACCCCATGGACTGCAGCCCACCAGGCTCCTCCATCCATGGGATTTTCCAGGCAAGAGTACTGGAGTGGGGTGCCATTGCCTTCTCCGTGCTATGACAATAGTGTTTTCAATAGGACTGGCGGGACTGTGAAAAGCTTATGTAACTCAAAGAAGAACTAGTCAGTTCTGCTGTGAAAGCCTTTTTATTAAGTACTGATTTTGTGCCGGATCCTATACTGGGATCTGAGGAAAGGAAAATAAATTGTCACATTTTTATTTTCCTAAAGGCACTTTCAGGATTTTGTAATCTTACTCAGAAACGTATTTTGAGAGTTTTAAACAAATTATTTCTGCTGATTGAGTAACTCTGTATCTAAAGAACTATCAGGGTATTAATTTTTTTAAATGAGCATAATGTGTGCACATTATTTTTAATCCCAGAATTATAAATTTTAAATTAAGAATAGCAGAAAAAAATTGCTTTAGCATATTTTGCTGAATTTATTTAAAATACAGTCATTAAAATTATGTTAACTAAAGAATGTTGATGGCAATGGAAATGTTTATAATAAAAGATTGGCTAAAAAACATGCAATTTCAACATTATATAAACTTATGAAAAAATATACATATATAAAGAAGAATAAAAATGAATCTACTAATATATTTGTAGATACTAATATATTTGTAGATATATTTATATCTTTAGAGCATTTGATTTTCTTGTTTGATTTCTGTTTTAAAAAAATATAATTGTCATAAATTAGTTTTTAATCATAAACCATGCATTTTTAAGTGTAATGGTGAAGAGATCAAATTTATTAACATAGTATAATTTCAGTCTAATTCTCTAGGTTTTAATTGTATTCGAGTATCATTCTGTGTGACTTAAATCAATAATTTGAGACAAGTATAGTCTAAATCATTAATAAGTCCAGGTGACCTCTCTTAACCACAACAAAACCTCCTATTTGAATATGAGCTTCAGGAATAGAGAAAATCAATTGCATTAATATCCAATATCTAAGTGACTCCATCATATTTTATTAAATGAGTGATTTAGTAATATTACTCAAATACATTTGCTTACAGAATGGCTCTGTGGGTAAGAACACAGCCTGTAAAACTACCCTGGTTGGCCTGTGGTGTGCTACTTATTGGGTTCATTTTATTCTTGATGTGTGTTACTGTAACCATACAGATGGGCTTATCACAAGTGATTTCATTTTCATCTTGAAAGTGCAATTTAAAGATTATTAAGGCACGTGTTTCTAATGTAATGGATCGCACCAAGAAGAACACTGTTGCAATCAATTTAAAGCACTGAGAAGTGAACACAGCAAGTTAAGATCCCGTTCTGATCACTGATTAATAATTGTGTGTTATGCTTCAAAAATTGCCCTCTTACAATCTTGTACTTTGCTTGCAGGCTTTGTCTTTGGACAAATCTGGGTTGATATGCCAGCTCTGCGTCTTCCTTGCTGGGTGATTTAGCAACTTGGTTAACCTTTTGGAGCTTCAGTTGACTCATTTGTAAAATGAAGCTCTTAATGCCAGCAATATTGTTCCAGGGACAAGTATCTGGCCTACCGCAATCTTACAGTGTTCATAGTTTCAATATTGAAGTTACCATATGTGTTACTGTGTTAAAAATTCAAATAACCCCACTCAGCCAGGGGTTCATTTTCTCTTCACAAATATTTGCAAAGGAATTACTACTAAGTTTTTAAATACACTTAAATCTTATTCAAAGATGACATGATGTATACATACAAAATATTCTCCATTTATATTGAGGAAATAGAGACAGCAGGCATTAGCTGAAAACCTAAAAGGAGCCTGACTTGATGTTGTTCCATGAAGCCTTGAAAAAGTGTCTACACTGTTCAAGACCCTCTTTTCCATTTATTGGGATATCTTTGTATCCTTCTTTTTCTGTTAATGTTGAAAATTATATTGTTAGTCATTTGGTCGTATCCAACTCTTTGTGACCCTATAGACTGTAGCCTGCCAGGCTCCTCCATCCATGGGATTTTTCAGGCAAGAATACTGGAGTTGGTTGCCATTCCCTTCTCCAGGGGATCTTCCCAACCCAGGGATCAAACCAGGGTCTCCCACTTTGCAGGAAGATTTTTACTGTCTGAGCCACAGGGAAGGCCCCTGCTTATGTTAGGTAGTTAGAATAGGAAACAGGAGTCCAAAATGGGGTGGCTAAAAGACCAGGAAGGGAAAAGCCAGCGAAAATAGAACAAAGGAAGGTCAAAGGAAGGTCCAAGAACCAGAGTGAGGACTTCAGGTAGAACAAACAGCAGTCCTGGCTAGCCCAATTTGCATAGGGCAGGCCCAGGGGGAGGGAAAAACATATAAAAAGAGGAAAGGGCTCCTCTCTCTCTCTCTGTCTCCCGCACACTGGCTTGCTCCCCTGCTCTTTTCTCTTTGCGTCTTTGGGTTGGCATGCCCTCACACCTCGAGAATGGATTCTCCTGCTATCTTCTAAATAAAATAGAGCTGTAACACTGATTTGTCTAAGAGCTATAACACAGTTTGTCCAAGACTCAAGAGCTGTGACGCGCCGAGGGCTTTAATGTCCGTCGCTCCAAATCTTTGATGTGACGAGACAGAACTGAGGAACATACACTCGCCTGACACTTACATATATTGTTCCTGAAAAACCTTAGACTTTAGTCTCCTTTTCTAATGTTTTCCATTTAAACCATTTTAATATTTAAAAGCCTTATTACCAGGCTACGAGGGTTTGTGGTATTTACTCTCTTGTAATACAGGAACTCCATCCATAGATTTTTCAATCCTCTTTCCTATAAAAATTATTGAATATGTCCTCTGCCTAGAAAATGCAGCAACAGTGGAGATTTAAGGAAAATGTACTGCTCCTTACCTATACTCCATTGCAATACATGAAATAAAATCCTGATGGAGTTCAACTTTTTTTTTTTTTTCATCCTGAACATACTCTTCACCTTTCATTACTTCAAAGGGGTTTAGAGGTTAAATTTAACCATTAGCTGTGACGCTATCTCTCTTAGATCAAGACCTCCGGAATCACCCAGCTTTCCACTTCAGATGGATTCTTATGAATTATAACTTTTTCATCTTTGTCCCCAATATCTAATACAATGCTTGTCCGTGGCAGAGATCTACTTATCATTTTCAAGTAAGAAAAGTAGAACAATGGATCAGACGGCTAATTGTGCTATTAGAATCACAGAAAAATGTGGCTTCGTTTGTACTCATATGAACGACTATTCAAGAAAATAATAAACATCTTCTATGGAACTGGAAGTATAAACCACTGATTGACCTAAAAACTTCTGATCATATTATGTTTGTCTCAGAAGATTTAACAAAGTCAGTATTGAATTTAAGAGATGTAAAATTTAGGAAATAATGAAAATAAAATATGTCTGAATTGGAACTTGTCAGTGATTAATACTCCTGAATAGAAATATGAAAATTGGAGTTTTTATTTTCTAAACTTTTATAGGACTTTCCTAGTGGCTCAGACAGTAGTTTTACTTTTAATTGCTGCATAATTGACATATAACATTATATTACTGTCAGGTGTACAACATAATGGTTTGATATTTGTATATATTGCAAAATGATCATCTCCATAAGTCTGGTTCACATCGGTCACCATTTTACTACAAAACATTCTTTTTCTTGTGATGAGAACTTCAGATCCATTTTGTTAGCAATTTCCAAATATTCAGTCATGTGCTTAGTCGCTAAGTCATGTCCCCTCTTTGCAACCGATGGACTGTAGCCCACCAGGCTCCTCTGTCCATAGGATTTCCCAGGCAAGAATACTGAAGTGGGTGGCCAAATCCTTCTCTAGGGGACCTTCCCTACACAGGGATTAAACCCATGTCTCCTACACTGCACACAGATTTTTCACCCCTGAGCCTTCGGGGAAGCCCTCCCAAATATGCAATATGATATTATTAACTGTAGTCTCCACACTGTATAGAACATCCCCTGATATTTATTTTAGATGGAAGTGTATGTCTTTTGAACCTCTTAATTCACTCCTCTGGCCCCCCAGGGTCCAGCCTCTACCTCTAGCAACTACCAGTCTGAAAAACTGGAGCTTTAGTCTCCTTTTTCAACACAAAGCAAAACTGTAGCAGCACAGTGTACTCATTTAAAATTGTGGAGTAATACGTACATAGGAAAAATTAGGGGGAAAATAGGTATAGGTGCCACTGTGATGAACAAGAAAGGTGAAATGTACTCGGTGTCCAACTCTTGGCGATCCCCATGGACTATAGACCCCAAGTCCTCTGCCCATGGGATTTCCCAGGCAAGAATACTGGAGTGGGTTACCATTTCCTTCTAGAGGGGATCTTCCCAACTCAGGGATGAACGCTGATCTTTTGTGTCTCCTGCATTGGCAGATGGATTCTTTACCACTAAAGCCATCTGAGAGGCCCATATTTCATATTTTTATGAAAAATGACTGGCAAAGTTTCTTTTAAAAAACTATCAGGAAGCTCCTTTTTATCATTATTTAAAATGCTTAAAAACTCATTTGGTCATATTTAAAACCCCACCAGTGCCACCCCTGACCCCTGCCCAGTCCTGTTTATTATGAAGTACAAACTCATACAAAAAAAGTACATTGAAAATATTCAGCTTATTGAGTTATTATATAGCTAAAGTATATATAACCACCACCTAGAGCAAGAACTAGAATATTGCCAGGAAACTAACACCCACTGTAGCTTTGTTTCTATCATAATCTCTTTCTTATCTCCTGAAAGTTGATCCTTACCTAAGTATTCTACCATCAGTTCATTGCTTTTCTTTTTACCACCTAGATTGGTATCTCTAAATACTGTGGTATTGCTTTGCCTGCTTTTAAAAATTTTACGTAAATTTAATCATGCTTAGATTTTTTTTTTAAACTTCTGTCATTTTTCCCCTTAATCATTATACTTTTGAGATTCATTCATATTTTTTGGTATAATTATAGGTTACTTTTTTCTCCAAAGTTTTAAAGTATTACATTTTATGATTATACCACAGTTTATTTATTCTGCTGTTAACTGCTAAGTCACTTCAGTCGTGTCCGACTCTGTGTAACCCCATAGACGGCAGCCCACCAGGCTCCCCCGTCCCTGGGATTCTCCAGGCAAGAACACTGGGGTGGGTTGCCATTTCCTTCTCCAATGCATGAAAGTGAAAGTGAAGTCACTCAGTTGTGTCCTACTTTTAGCGATCCCATGGACTGCAGCCTACCAGGCTCCTCTGTCCGTGGGATTTTCCAGGCAAGAGTACTGGAGTGGGGTGCCATTGCCTTCTCCATTTATTCTGCTACTGATGGTTAACTTTTAGATCATCTTGAAGGCTTGGAACTGATGAGTAATAGCCCCAGGGTCATTCCCATGATGTCTGCCTTAGGGCATGCAGGCATGGGCTGTGGTTGGGTGTGACAGAGACCCCTAACCAAACCTCAGGCAGGCTCTTCCGCCCTCCACCAGGCTTCAAACCTGGCCCCCTCTGGTCCTGGCCACCTCACCCCACACTTAGCAAGAATCCTGTTCATCAGTTTAGCAAGAATTCCCCCACCTTCTGTAATCTGATCACCTTTGATACCTAATCAAGTTCCTCATCCCCCACCTTGGATGTCTAAGTCCTTAGTCTGCCTGTCAGTGTAGCAACAATCCCCTACCCTTGACATTTCCTTTTGGTTATTTCCCATCCACTGACCCCCTCACTCTGTTGTGCCTGAATGTGCCGAATTTTGGATGACCCTATGGACCGTAGCCCACCAGGCTCCTCAGTCCATGGCATTGGCAATAAATAGCCAGCTGTCTTTACTGTAATAGGAGTTGAGCTCAATCTCTCTCCTCCATTGCCATAACTCCATGGCAAGAATCTTGAATAAAGTCTTCCCTACTGGTGTGGTACTATTGGCAAAGAACCCAGCTGCCAATGCTGGAGACTTAAAAGACATGGGTTCGATCCCTGCGTTGGGAAGATCCCCTGGAAGAGGAAATGAAACCCACTCCAGTATTCGTGCCTGGAGAATCCCATGGACAGAGGAGCAAGGAGGGCTACAGTCCACAGGGCTGCACAGAGCTGGACAGGACCAAATGGACTTAGCACAGGACTGGCTGAGCTTATGGGAAACTTTTTCTTTAATAGTACACACAGAAGAATAATTACTGAGTCACAGGACTTAATCAATAGTTCTGATTTTTTGCAATGGAGATAATGGTTTACACTTCCACCATCACTCACGAGAGTTTCCTTTGTTTGTGCCATCCCCTGGCTGTTCTGAATTTTAGCCATTTGTGTGTGGACGGATAAGGAATTTTATTATTATTCAGTGAATATCCCCTGGTTAATGAGGTAAAGTACCTTTCCACATGTATACTGATCATTTGAATCACTTCAATCATTTCCTTTATATCTGTTTATGTTTGGTTACTCTTGCTTATATTTTTGGCCTCCTTTCTTTCTTTTTTACTTACTTAATTATAGAATTTCTCTATATATTCTGTGAATAGTACTTTGTGATTATATGTGTTGCAGATAATGTCTTTTTCACTTTTTAATGTGGAGTTTTGGCTTAAAAAAGTCTTAGGTTTAATACCAACCAGTTATAATATTTTTTTCTATGGTGAGTATTTTTATTATTCTGGTTAAATATTATTTTCCTCTGAAATCATAAAGAGATTATATTCATTTAATCAGATGTATCTGCTTGCTTGTTTAGTTGGTTAGCTGTGTGTGTGTGTGTGTGTGTGTGTTGCATGTATAATTCCAATAGAATTGTATTTCTGTGAATTATATGCAATAGGGTTCAAGGTATTTTCCTTTTAGTCTCTGAGGAGGTTTCATCATTTATGAAAGGACCACTTTTCCTTCATTGCTTTAAGTGCTTCTGGTGTCACAAATCAAGTGTCAGTGTCCTAGGAAGCTATTTGAAGGCTGGCTACTTTTGCCCCGTTCTCTTGGTCTACCTTTGCCTCAGGAGCATGTGCTTCAGAATTTGGTTTCATATATATATATGGCAGTTCAAGGGCTCCCACATTCTTTTCCTTCAGAAGAGCTGTGGCAATTTTGAAGCCTTTTCATTCCCATGTAAATTTTAGAAGCATCCTGTCAAGCTCCATTTAAAATATTATTTTTAGTGGGAGATTTTATTAACTATATAGACGATTTGTGATGATCTAATATTTTTACAGTGTTACATATTACAAAATATGAACATGGTTGTTGTTGTTTAGTTGCTAATTTTATCGGATTGTGACTCCATGGATTGCATATAGCCTACCAACCTCCTCTGTCCACAAGATTCTCCAGGCAAGAATACTGGAGTGGGTTACCATTTCCTCCTCCAGGGGATCTTCTCAACTCAAGGACCCGGTCTGCATCACTGACATTGGCAGGTGAATTCTTACCGCAATGTCACTGGGGAAGCCCATTCACATGGCACATACTTTGAATTATTAAACCTATTTTAAATTTCTCAATATTGCTTTAAAGTTTCTGACATTCTGTGCATCTTTTGTTGGACATGCTAGTAAGTACACTTGATTTTCATTACTCCCTAGACTTACGTTCTACATGAGGCTTCCCAGGAGGTGCTAGTGGTAAAGAACCTGCCTACCAATGCAGAAGACAGAAGAGATGTGGGTTATACATCCCTGGGTTGGGAAGATCCCCTGGAGGAAGGCCTGGCAAACCACTCCATTACCTGGAAATTACCTGGAGAATCCCATGGACAGAGGAACCTGGTAGGCTACAGACCATGGAGTCACAACTTAGCAGGCACACACACGTGTTCTATATGAAATCATTACAGAGACTGAAATCATTACAGAGAACTAGACTTGGCTCTAGTTTGTTGTGAGCCTCTTGCTATAGTAATTTTGCCAACTGATTAATATCCAACCTTTTTTTATGTGTGTTTATGTGTTAACACATCTTATTTAATAAACATAAATCTAACAAAAAGCTTTACTAGTATTAAGAAATTACAAATGTATTTTATATTTTGAAAAGAATAAGGATAAGGGCCATCAATTCAATATCACATAAGGTCTGCTTGAAAATTCTTTGATTATTTCATGGGCTTATTTAGGACATATTTATCTCCTACTTCCAAAAACTTCAAGGCAGTTTAGAGATTAGAAATGAAATGTCAAGATACAAACTACACATGAAACAAAATGAAAGTCATTTAAAAGATTCAGAAATACCTGCTTAACTGAGTTGACCTACTTAAGAAAGCCTTCAGGCAAATACAGTGACACAGAGTTTCCTAAAAGACACAGGAAAATGTAAAATATTTGTACACATGCTGAAAATGAAAGCACAAAAATGCATTGCACAGAGAGATTTGGAAAGATTTAGAAGATGGAATACAGAGGGGTGAGTGAATGATTTGATTTACAAGCAAAAGTTATTTGCTGTCTCCTGGTTGACATCACCCGAGGGGCTGATTCATAGAGAAACAGCAAGGGGTTTGTGGCGAAGAGAGCGTCACTTATGGTGATCTGCTTCCCATTCTGCAAGACTTGTTCATTGGGGTGTCAGAGAAGCACTAGCCCTTCAGATTTCATGGTGTTTGGGGACAGAACAATTTTGTTTATGATATTAGGCAAGTGTCACTCAGTCACTCAGTCATGTCTGACTCTTTGTGACCCCACAGACTGCAGCACACCAGGCCTCCCTGTCCCTCACCATCTTCATGAGCTTGCTCAAACTCTTGTCCATTGAATCGGTGATGCCATCCAACCATCTCACCCTTTGTCTCCCCCTTCTCCTCCTGCCTTCAATCTTACCCAGCATCAGGATCTTTTCCAATGGGTCAGTTCGTCCCATCAGGTGGACAACATATTGGAGCTTCAGCCTCAGCATCAGTCCCTCCAATGAATGTTCAGAATTGATTTCACTTAGGATTGAGTGGTTTGATTGCTATGCAGTTCAAGGGACTCTCAAGAGTCTCCTCCAACACCACACTTCAAAAGCATCAATTCGTGGGTGCTCAGCCTTCTTTATAGTTCAACTCTCACATCCATACATAACTTCTGGAAAAACCATAGCTTTGACTAAACAGACCTTTGTCGGCAAAGTGATGTCTCTGATTTTTAATATGCTGTCTAGGTTTGCCATAGCTTTTCTTCCAAGGAGCAAGCATCGTTTAATTTCATTGCTGAAGTCACCATTTGCAAGCAGGTGCTCAATAAATATTTTTAAATAAAAATTGAATAGGTAAACCTTAAATTACTCAACCAACTGGTTTTGAATCAGGAAAGGAGTACATCAAGGCTGCATATTGTCACCCTGCTTAACTTATATGCAGAGGACATCATGTGAAATGCTGGACTGGATGAAGAACAAGCTGGAATCAAGATTGCCAGGAGAAATATAAATAATCTCAGATAGGCCATTGACACCAACCTTATGGAAGAAAATGAAGAACTAAAGAGCCACTTGACAAACTTGAAAGTGAAAAAGTTGGCTTAAAACTAAGCATTCAGAAAGCTAAGATCATGGCATTTGGTCCCATCACTTCATGGCAAATAGATGGAGAAACAATGGAAACAGTGGCAGACTTTATTTTCTTGGCTCCCAAATCATTGCAGATGGTGACTTGCAGCCATGAAATTAAAAGACACTTGCTCGTTGGAAGAAAAGTTATGAGCAACCTAGACAGCATATTAAAAGGCAGAGATATTACTTTGCCAACAAAGGTCCGTCTTGTCAAAACTATGGTTTTTACAGTAGTCATATATGGATGTGAGAGTTGAACTATAAAGAAAGCTGAAAACGGAAGAATTGATGCTTTTGAACTGTGGTGTTGGAGAAGACTCTTGAGAGTCCCTTGGACTGCAAGGAGATCCAACCAGTCCATCCTAAAGGAAAACAGTCCTGAATATTCACTGGAAGGACTGATGCTGAAGCTGAAACTCTAATACTTTGGCCACTTGATGTGAAGAACTGACTCATTTGCAAAGACCCTGATGCTGGGAAAGATTGAAGGCAGGAAGAGAAGGGGATGACAGAGAATGAGATGGTTGGATGACATCACGGACCATCTCATCTCAAACTCATTGATGGACATGAGTTTGAGTGGACTCTGAGAGTTGGTGATGGACAGGGAAGCCTGGTGTGCTGCAGTCCATGGTGTTGCAAAGAGTCAGACATGACTGAGCGACTAAACTGAACTAAACTGAAAGCACTTTGCTGGGAGCCAGCGAGAGGACCTCTGCCCGTGGCAAACGTCATGAGGAAGGAGGCTCGACATACGCAAAGGTAGGGTTTAGCCTCAGGAGTCCCCCTGGAAATCCTCGAGCATCTACCCCCATAACCAGAGCCTGCCTACTTTACTACTTAGTGATCTCACCTACACCACTGACTTTATGGGGGGCTGTCCCCCACTACCTCTCTCTGATAAAAGAGTTAATTTAGAGCTCCAGTTAATAAAAATTCCTGGGCGTGACAGGAGTGTTTTAACCTACAAACTCCTCTGAAGGTTCTCTAGCCCACCTGACAGGCTTGTCTGGCCACATGTGATTACTCACAGTCTCCCAACAGTGGGAGGCATGAGATGCTTTTAACCTTCTAAAAACAGGTTCTTTAGTGAAGTTAGAAAACTAATAGTGATTAGAAATTGTATTGATGAAGGGTTTTTCATTTGTTGAGCCAATGTTTGCTGCTAAGTTTCCACATCGCCTGCCCTTACACACATTAATGAATATATAGAAGAAATAAGTATTAACCTTTGATATTAATCACATTGGACCTTAGGCTAAGTAAATTCTTTCCTTAATTAAAACCCACAACACCCTCACCCTATAGGAATGTAACTCTATCTGTTACCTTCAGAAGGTGGAGTCTGTTTTAAGAATATTACCCCTGGAGAAATAAGTGTTCTGGTTGACTGACTGCTGTCACAAGGAGAAGGTCATAAATTGTCAGCAGGCCCCCTGGCCAGAAGATGATATAACACCCCTAAGACCTCTGTATACATTTGTATGAAGCACCTGACTTTGATAAAAGTCAGGGCTGCTGACCCCACATGACTTTTGTATACCATCTCAGTGTATAAAAGTAGACCATGGAAAATAAAGAACTGGGATCAGTTCCTCGAAAGACTGGTCTCCCCATGTCGCTCTCTCTCTCAAATTCTGGTTGAGTCTCCATCTGGAGTGCGGAACCCACCATGCTTACTAATTATGCCTGGGCTTCTAAGATCCAACCGGGGAGGCCTCAGTGTCTCCTCTCCTTCGGGAGAACGGAAGGACGCCTGCGGCCTACGTAAGTGGTGCAAACTTCTTGTCTTGAAGTTTTATTGGTCTCCCGCGTAAACCAAGATACTCAGCCTCTTTTCTCCACTGAATTTTCCTACTGAGCTATCCTCATTCTATTACTCTTTATATCTTTAATTAATATTTATTTAAGCAATTGTTTCCTGACTCCCTCAGATGCTGTCCTTGCTTCGAACTCCCTGGATCAGCTGGGGCTGGACCCTGGCGGCACTTGAGGGTTTTTTTTTTTTTTCATTATTCTTTCATGCTATAATTGTGGCTGTTTCTCCTTTTCTTCTTCTTGTTTTTCTTCTGTAATGTAGATGATGTGGGTAGAAGGCTTGAATTCAATGCACTAAAGATGGGAAATTGCCGTGAACATTTTTACCAACACTATTATTTCCCTAAATTCTCAGATGGCATTGGGAGGTCTACTGGAGGTAGCGGTAGGCAGAGCTGAGGGAATTGCTGCCAAATGTGGGGCCGGTCTTGCCAGGGAATCACTGAAAGAAAAGAAATGACCTACTACTCACGAATATTCTCTCATCTCATTTTCATTCATGAACTGTTAAGCATTTGGCTTAGGCTAAACTTGAACATTTTATTGATCTGTTCGGCACTATTCATGAAGACCATTTGTACTCACGCAGTATGTTAGTGACTGGTGTTATTAGGTGAAAATGGAATCTAGCTGAAAGGAGAAAAAGTAGACGTATATTGGAGAGCAATTACCATATAAATAGACATTAACTATCTAAGAGAGTTCTCTGATGTAAAATAAGTGACACAGGTCTTTGGGGGTGTTACTGCTGAGATTTCAAGTTAGAATGATATTTCAACTCTTTTTTTCTTTTCCCCCTGGACTATCTCAGCATAGGAAGAAAATCTAAATGAGAGGTTAAAATGCTCAACTGTCAGGACTTATAGCTGCAGAATATAGCTGAGCATGTTATCCAGTTGTAATGTGTGAAAAAGCACACAATTAGATATGGGGCTGGGCAAGTTTGTATGTGGAAATGACAGTAACACATCATCAACATTCAAATAACATGACAAATAAATTATGGAGGTTTGATAGAGTTGTGTCAGTTCAGAAATACTCAAGGCTTTAATTCGTTTTCCTGTCCATTTTTTGTAAGTTATAGAGGCATTTTCTAAAATCAACTTGGCACTAAGTGGCAGAATCTTCAAGATGCATAAAAATATGAGAGAAAAATGAAATATTTTAAATGTAATTCCTACTGAACTTGAAATATTTCCACTAACATGTTTTGGTGTTCACTTAACATGTAACAAGACATCAATAACCCCTTCACTCATTTTAAATAAGTGAATTCAGGTTTGCCCACAATAGAATAAAAAGAAAAGACCACAAAGGGTAATTATTACAGTTACATTTGATTCTCAAATAATTTTTTTCTAGAGCCAAAAAAAAAAAAAAAAGGAATTAAGGATGTGCAGCTATGAATGTAAAAGCCTATAAAGCTAGTTAGGAAAGCTTTTTCTCTCTTTAATTTCTTCTTAAAGAGTATTCATTTATTTATGTATTAGGCTGCACTGAGTCTTAGCTGTGGGGCATGTAGGATCTTCTACTTTCGGCATATAAACTCTGGGTTGCTCCATGTGGGCTCTAGTTCCCTGACCCGGGATTGAACCCAGGCCCCTGCACTGGGAGCTCAGAGTCAGCCACTAGACCCCCAGGATAGTCCTTCTCTTTTGTTTCTAAAAGAGATAAGAATAAAAAATGTTGTTTACACTTTAAAAATCGCAAAATCTTTGCACATATGTGGACGATATGAGCTGCTCTGACTTTCTGCCATCAATGACAAGCATTTGAATATTCCCCATGTTTCTCGGGACCCTTTCTGGGGAATGGTCGTGTGTCCGTAACATGTACGACCCAGTAACTCTATGAAGAAGTTAAAGAAAGCTCAGTGAGCATGTGTAGTACAGCTGGTCTGGAGTTCAATTAGAGACATCGCCAAGATTCAATGCTGAATATTTGGATTTCAACCCCTGTATTCTCTCTACCATGCTAATCTGCCTCTGAAATAACAATGCATCTGATAACTGCTTAACTTAACGGATTGTGTCCTTCTGTAAGTATGTCAGCTAATGTTACCTGTGTGCTGAACCCTGTATGGGCCCAGATAGTTTGCCTTTGCCTAATATTCTTATAATAAATGTCACAAAGATTATATTGTATTTGAAATTGGACCTTTTATCTTTGTGCATTATAATACTTTAATAGAAAAAATTAAAATAGCATAAAATGATCAAAAAATAATGTCTATCACCAGCTTATTAACCATAAGCTGAAATATTAATATTATGCTGTTGTTAAGAATGATATGAGAGCTGAACCATGAAGAAGGTAGAATGTGAAAGAATTGATGCCTTCGAACTATGGTGCTGGAGAAGACTCCTGAAAGTCCCTTAGAGAGCAAGGAGATTGAACCAGTCAATCTTAAGGAAGATAAACCCTGAATATTCATTAGAAGGACTGATGCTAAAGCTGAAGTTCCAATATTTTGGTCATCTGATGCGAGCAGACGACTCACTGGAAAAGTCCCTGATGTTGGGAAACATTGAGGACAGAAGGAGAAGAGGGCATCAGAGGATGAGATGGCTAGATGGCATCACCAATTCAATGCACATGAACTTGGGCAAGCTCAGGGAGATGGTGAGGGACAGGGAGGCTACAGTCCATGGGGTCACAAAGGTACACAACTGGGCAAATGAACAACAACAATACAGACTCACATGGCGATAACTATACACTAAATTTAAACACACACACACACACACACACAATTTAAATATTTGGCACCCCACCCCAGTACTTTTGCCTGGAAAATCCCATGGATGGAGGAGCCTGGTAGGCTCCAGTCCGTGGGGTCCCTAAGAGTCGGACACGACTGAGCGATTTCACTTTCACTTTTCACTTTCATGCATTGGAGAAGGAAATGGCAACCCACTCCAGTGTTCTTGCCTGGAGAATCCCAGGGACAGGGGAGCCTGGTGAGCTTCCGTATGTGGGGTCGCACAGAGTCGGACACGACTGAAGCGACTTAGCAGCAGCAGCAGCAGTGAGCACATTACTGTAACAAAAATGAAAACTGAACCCGGACATACCCTAGGGCAAAATGGGTACCAGCATTAAGAAATATCCAGATTGAGTAAATGGTTGATTCAGACTTTTGAGTTTATAAAATGCCCTTATGTAAGTCGGCTCATTTAGCTACAAGCAAATGCACGCCTTAGTTGTTTGCAACATTACCTCAACCCAAACAAATTCCCACAGGAAATTTCCCATCCTATCACTTACTCAGAGCTAAGAGTGTTAAGGGAGTCTGTTATCACCATCTTTGGAAATCAAACAGGTGTGAGGAGGTTATGTGTATTCTGCCAGAGTCCTGACACTGAGTCAGTTCATTCTCACTTCTGAAACAGCATTTTAGCATCAGTGTCTATCTGAGCTCAAGTCCTAATTCACCCTTATATCTAAAGGCCTTGAATGAAGTGGTTAGAAAAGTGTACTTTCTCTTAAAGTGAAATTTTCCGCAACATTAACCATTGTGAACTGAACAATTCAGGGGCATTTTGCACATTCACAGTGTTGTACCAGTACCACCATCTCCACATAGTTCCGCAAATTTCTGAGTTTGAGTTTCTATTGTGTTCTGTGTGGAGCTCAGGAACCTCACGGACTAGTGGGAAAGACAGGTTTCCAGGATGGACAGGGACATGTTTGAAACCGCGGTGGCGTCTGGCTGAGGAGAGAACGTTCCTGAAACTAAGAGACATCAATTCTTGGGGAGGGTAGGAGTGTGGGCAAAATTCAGCTGGTCACATTTTATTGAACCTTTGAAGAGGATAAGATCTAACCCATCCAAAGGAAGCGGAAGGAGAACCTTTTTCCTGCAGACCGATCCAGAGAGGTGGTCCTGGGAGCCTGGAGGAGCTGAGCATTAGGGAAGATCCAGTCTTTACTGCAGCTCCACGTGAAACGCAGCAAGAGAAGGGACAGGGAAGGCGAAACTAAGACACGGGCAGGAGCGGGTCCTGAAACACCGAGAACTGTGCTTCTCGGGAGCTGCAAGCTTCCTTTGGCACGTGAGGGGCAGCTATCCAATCACTGAAGCTGCTCTGTTCAGATTTTCATTTTCCACCCATGTTCTGGCTGTCATGTGGCTCGCTGATTGGAGGAAAGTGAGACTGGAGACAAGGATGGCAACAAGGTTATCCACCACAGTGGTTATTGATCCTTAATGGCCAAGGGTGATGGTAGGAACAGGAAGAGAAGGTATAAAATACATTTAAGGAGCAACATCTGAAGATCATGGAAATTCATTAGATAGGATTGCTGAGAGTAAGAGACATTAAGAATAGGACCCAGGGCGCTGGTGTGGTTGACAGAGAAAAATCCTATAAAACCAAATTCAGATGTAAAAGAGAAGAAACAGGATACTAGGGGTTAAAGTGAGTTCCGTTTTGGACCTAGTGTATTTGCAATACTTGCAGGACATCCTGGTGGAGGAATCTTGTAGTTTGGGGTGGAGCAGGGCCTGAGTACGGAGTTGGCAGACATGGTTACTCTATCTAAGGCATGAACAAGATTCAACAGTTAACATCCAATAAGTAACTGGGTGAAGAGCGAAAACTAAATGTGAAATAAAATAAGGTTTAAAAGGGAACATTTAGCAATAAGTGTGCTTCTGCTGAATCTACTGGAATGACTTCATATTTAAAATACAAAGAGCTGAAACATGAATTTTAGGTAAAGAAGGGGAGAGACAAGACAGAAGTCAGTGATCTCAGAAGCCAGTGCATGAAGTGGGGAGGAGTAGCTGGAAATACAAAGCCAGTGTAAGAGCCACGAAAGTGAGGCCATGGGCTGTCTGGGGTTCTGGTTGCTTGAAAGTTTCGATAGTATTGAAACGGGGCAGGACCTTATGATCCCTGCCGATCCTCTGTCTGCCATCTGTCTATGGAAAACTTAATCAAAGGCTAAGTGCAATCAGAGAAAGGAGAACATGCAGAAACAAAAAGGAGTCAAAGAAGATCAAATAATAATAATGCAGTTATTAAGCAAAGTCAAGGATCTTTAGTTCCTCCTCAAGGACGATAGATAATACTCTGAGCCATATCCTCTGAGCTGTCTTATAGATACTGAAAACCCCACCAGGGGGAACAAGATTAGTGACACGATGACCAGACTGTAGCCATGACAGGAGCTGCCACAATTCTGAGATCTGGCCTCCAAGAGATGGAAACGAACTGGCCCTGGACTGAAGATTAACTGTACCTGGAACAGCCAAGACGGCACTGGTCAGACCACCACCAACAAAACCTGAAGATGACTGTCAGAGCTGATGGTGCTGTTTCTGCCTGGAACCTCCTCCTTCTGTTTATAAAGGCTCTTGCCCAGTGGTTGCCAGTGCAGGGCGTCAACCTTTGGACAGAGATCAGTTGTCCTTCCACCAGTTGCCAGCATTTGAAATAAAACAAGCTTTCCTTTCTTTCAACCTGCCCTGACTATTGGCTTTGGAGCAGCGAGCAGCCAGAACTCACCTTTCGGGAACAGTATTGATCATGGTAAATATTGTTCAGTATTGATCATTTGTAAGTATTGATCATGGTAAATAAATAGGAAATGCATGATAAATTAATATATTGTTGACAAAATTGTACTTGGATAGAGTTGATTGTAATGCTGAGAGTCTTGGATTTTCTTTAAAAAAAAAGTCTCTTAAGGTTAAAGCAAACAAGAATGACAGCAAAAGTCTCTAACTGTAGAAAGAACTATGGCAATGGGGCACTGATTTGTACATACAACTGGAAGTTCATGGTAATGGAGTAACTGAAATTCTATAAATATTCTTTTATGTTTATTATCCAGTCAAGTAGCCTATAATATAATAATAAATCATAGATTTCCACTTCTAATTGGCTAACCAGTTGCAGAAACAAGTCATGAAGAGCAAATCAAATAAAACTTAAAAACAAGCATGTAAAAAATATTCCAGCAGATCACTATGCTTGTCCTGTTTATCCTATGTAGTTCAAATTATTTCCCCTCAGAATACAGCTGGCACATTTATTGCTTGGGCTCCCTGGCATTGCCAAAGGGCTGCTGCTCTGTTTCATAGCTCTTTGATATATTGGGCTGATTTTTAACTGAAAGGATGTTTTCTGAATCGAACCATCAATATCAAGAGCCAGTGAGGTAGGTGCTGAGTTTCAACAGAGTTTTTAGATTAAAATCAATTTTCATCCTGTGATTGACATACGGACTACTCAGCAAGACATAAGCTTTAAAACGCTAAGGAAAGTGACTGACTTGCTTACACATCTTACTCAATTCAAGATGATAAATATTACATTGTGAAAAAGACCAAGTATAAAAAAGATATATCCAACAAACCTGTCAGAATCAGTATCAATGTAATTACTGCCTTGAATGACTTTAAAGAACTCAAACCTATCTGAGAGAGGTGGTGGAGATGAGGAAGGTCAGCTAGGGAGGGTGAGGATCAGAAGTGAGGGTGTGGATGGACTGCCCCGCATGGGTTCCAGTGTGTGGGGTCACCACTGGGGTCTCTGGATAGGGGGCCTTTGCCACTTAGGATTCTCCCCAGTTTGTGGGAAGCCTGGATGGAGAGAGAAGTGTCAGAGAGTCAGCGAACAGGGATATGCCCCAGAAGAATGCAGATTACCCTTTAAATGGTAAGAATGAGCCTCCTAGCAAAGAGGAAGTGTTCCCGAACAGAGTGGAGGAGTGAAGATGAGGTCAGCCACACCACTGAGCCATCCTCTGTTCCCTCTCTGCTGCAGGCCGTAAAGCTTTTCACAAGTTATTATCCCTGAAGACACACCCTCACCATATGTGCCCAAGACCACGGCAGGCCTTACAAATGTGCTAACGCCTACAGTGCGTGCATGCTGCTGTGCAGTTGTGTCTGACCCTTTCATGACCCCATGGACTGTAGCCTGCCAGGCTCCTCTGTCCATGGGATTCTCCAGGCAAGAATACTGGAGAATTTCCTTCTCCAAGGGATCTTCCCTATCCAGAGATCGAACCCACATCTCCTGCACTGCAGGCAGATTCTTTACCACTGAGCCAACAGGGATTCCCGATGTGCTGTGGGAACATGCTGCTGCTGCTAAGTTGCTTCAGTCGAGTCCGACTCTGTGCAACCCCATAGATAGGAGCCCACCAGGCTCCCCCGTCCCTGGGATTCTCCAGGCAAGAACACTGGAGTGGGTTGCCATTTCCTTCTCCATTGGATGAAAGCGAAAAGTGAAAGTGAAGTCGCTTAGTCCTGTCCGACTCTTCACGACCCCATGGACTGCAGCCTACCAGGCTCCCCAGTCCATGGGATTCTCCAGGCAAGAGTACTGGAGTGGGGTGCCACTGCCTTCTCTGGCTGTGGGAACCTAGCCACTGTCTAATACATTTCAGTGTGTGTGTTAGTCACTCAGTTGCATCCGACTCTTTGCGACCCCATGAACTGTAGCCCGCCAGGCTCCTCTGTCCATGAGATTCTCCAGGCAATAATACTGGGGTGGGTTGCCATTTCCTCCTCCAGGGGGTCTTCCTGATCCAGGGATCAAACCCTATCTCTTGTGTCTCCTGCATTTGTATGTGGGTTCTTCACCATTAGTGCTACCTGGGATACATTTCACTGAAATACATTTCAATGGGAAATCCAAATAGACATGAAATAATCATTTGAAAGTGTCCAAAATGACTCACTTATTATTTGGGATAAAATAGCCTCTGGAACTCACTTTCTTTGAAAAAATAAACCGTGTCGTTTTCTCAAAGGCAGAATACTATCCACATCAGCAGTTTTCCAACTTTGCTGCGCAGACTCACACAGTACTCTGGAAACATCCCAATTCCCAGGCTTGTGTTCCAAACCAACAATGTCTTGAAGATAGGAGCTAGGAGACAGTAGCCCTGAAAAGGAGCAATCACGTTTGAGAATCAGTAATCTACATGGCTCCGCATCTCCCTAGAGGGTGCTTCAAGGCCCACTGGCACGGTGACACCTGGGCGGAGATCTTGACTCGCAGTCCACTTTTAAACGCGACCCACAGGGGATTCCCCTGCTCCAAGTCGACCACTGCTTTCTTCCTCTGCTTGTTTGGGCCAAACACCTTCCATAATTTCTTCGTTATTTTCTAGAAAAGGAGGACTACCTCTCCAGTAATGTAAAAAACACCCTAATAGATCACTGTTTTTGTATATTTATCTTGCATAGTTCAAACTCTTTACTCTGTCTCTCTACAAAGTATCTATCCGTCTATCTGTCTATCTATTTATCTACCATCTATCTCTCTGTCTGAGGAGCTACATTTGTAAATTGGAATACCTGTGTTTCAGGAGATGCGCAGCTCATCAATCATTTTTCGTTTAGAGATCGTTTTTAGTCTGGCACGCGCTCAATGTATATAAGGTAATATAAGGTAAAATGCTATCCTTAACAAATAAGCCTGCCAGGAAGAAAGGAGTCTGGTAGAAGGAGACCACTTCCAGGAGACTATGTCATCCCGTTTTGTATCTAATTAGGTCCTTATTGTATCTAAATACTTGACCCTACCTTTCACAATGAATTAATGACTTTTCCTTCTTCCCCTCTCAAAAGAAGTTTCTAATTGAAATTAATTCATAATCAAGCCAAGTAAGGTGACTTTACCCACTTCCTCACAGACACAGCTTTTCCTGTGCTGTAAAGTGACATTTGACGATGTGTGGAAATTCAGGCATCCTTGTGTTTAATTTATGACTCTACACACTTTTCGCTTTCACCCTTCCCCCTTGGCAGGATGCTTCGTGATTTCTTATGCACAAAATGCAGAAAGTAATTACTGACCTTCTGTTATCAATGTCAAATGAGTTTAGAAACTGGAACCAATTGGCTTTTACTAATTTTTTTCTACTTCTCATAACAAGTACATAGAGATAATAACATAGTTTAGAATGTGAAATATCACATTTTTGTTAACAGATTTTTGTAAGTTTTGTAAAAGTGTGCATTTGTTGATGGAAATGATGTCGTTTCACAATGACCCATGTTCAGTGACAAGAAAGAAGAGTCAAACAGAAATTTAGGTCCCTTAAAGGTATTGATGATGCATATATGTGATGCATCTATACTTCCAATTCATGTTCTGTGTGGATGGAACAAGGATGCTAATGAGCTAGTTCAGAGCTTTCTAACTTCTCATGTTCACTTTCCATCAGTCACTACCAAGAAAACCAGAAGCAAAGCCCCAGTAAAGTGATGCTTCCTGGACCCTGTCTGCCTTTTCACTCTGCTTTTCAGCGTTATTTTCATCTCCATCTTGTCTACACATTGGTGCACCCAGACTAGTTTATGTTAAATGTACAGTTAAATGTTGCAATGGACCAAAAAAGTTTGCCTATAGGCTAAATACATCTGAAGAATATTGCAGTCTAATTTTCTTGGGATTAAGACTTGTGGCATTCAAGAACTCTGGCGCCAGCGCAGCCGTCTGTATGGAATTAACCAGCCAGTTGCTCTGGAATGATGCTGCCTGTCATTTTCCCACTATGTCCTTGAGACTCTTCCCATGGGTGAGAACTTCGTAAAATCTCAGGATTCCTCAGGTCAGAATAGGAATGTCTCCTTCCACCTTTTCTTCTTGTGTGTTTTTCAAGCTCCAGTCCAGTACAATCTTAATGCTTTTATTAGGTTGCTATTTTCATAATCACTGTACTATTTCAATAAGATAATCTTCAAAAGCCATCAATTCTGTGCCTTTTAAAATTCATCAATGCAGAACAGGTTAATTATAGAATACCACAATACTAGTATATAGCAAGATATAATTTTCTTATATATGAATATGTTTGATTTTTCTTTGGGGGCTGTGTACTCACCTGTAAATACACCTGTGTGTGCCCTAAGATGCAGACATGTTTGGCATGGGTGGGGAACCTGAGAAAGTAATGAAAGTGACGATTCTGAGGACCCTGAGACTTTGAACACAAATCTGAATCCAAAATCCAAAATCTCTCTCAGACATTTGGATCCAAGGGCAGTGTTGCTTTTAGTCTGTTTTGCAGTGGGTACACATGGGCTTCCCTGATGCTCAACAGGTAAAGAATCTGGCTGCGATGCAGGAGATAGAGGAGACCTGGGTTTGATCCCCGGGTAGGGAAGCTCCCCTGGAAAAGGGATGACAACCCACTCCAGTATTCTTGCCTGGAGAATCCCATGGACAGGGGAGCCTGGCAGGCTTCAGTCCATGAGGTCAGAAAGAGTTGGACACAACTAAGAGACTAAGGCTCCGCTTAAGGAAGAAAAATAGCACCTGTTCCCTTCCTCCCGCAGCATCAGTTGAGGCTGCTCCTGCATTCAAGGCACTCAAAAAGGGAAGAGTTGAAAGCTCCTTCTGGACACCCCTCCCCAAGCACCAAACACAACATTCGCTGCTAATTATGCTTCATTCCATGACATCTCGTATAGATGTGTTACCAGAAAGCAATGCTACCCAGACCAGTACTTACAGGACCCGTGTGGATTTGTTTTTTATTCTAAATTTGAAATTCTGAGTAGGTGATTGAGTGCTTTCTCTCCTTTTCAATTCAGTATTTGAATTCCATCTTTCAAGTCTGTCCCCCTAATCAGCGTTCCATTCCCTAATCATGCTGTCATTTTCATTGGGAGCGTTAAACATATTACAAGCTTTCTTTCCAGCCACCTTGAGTAGTCACCTAATCAATACCTTTCTGGCAGTTATTTCCAGGGAGAATGGTATTTAGCCCAGGCATATTTGAAGGCATATTCCCTGAACTCTTTCAACAAGCTTACAACCTCTTATCTATTTTCACCAAAATGAGCCATCTATGCATATCTGTAATTTTTCTCCCCTCTGAGGCTTCTATGACTGCAGCGCTATCTTAGAATTATTCTTGGTGAATTTATAATAACGGTTCCCACAATAACTTTTCATCTGGCGACTGCTTTGTTCCTTGTAAACAAACCCTGGAAAGAGAAATCCTTCGTCAGGTCCTTTCTTTTCTTGCATAGCTTTTGAAAAGCTGTATAAATCTCCATTTTAACCCCTGATTGCTTTTCTCCTGGGGAGCTGAGTGCAGGGAGAATAAAAGAGCCAGCAGTTTTCCTTTTCCCTGAGTCCCTCTCTCTTTCTGCTCCGGCCTCCGCTCCAGCCTGCCCCCTGGGCTGCCATCTCCTCTCTGAAGCCCTTCCCCCTCTACTCCTGTCCTCAGTGCTGGCTGCCATCACACTTGCACAAATCCACCTTCCCAAGCCGTCATAGGGTGGACCTCACATTTTTTCAAGTTCCTGAGGGATGCTCTGCCAGCCAGCAGTGAGGGGAGGCTGAAAGAGAGTCAGACAAGCCTATTTATCTGAAGAGAAGCCATCCTCCTGGCTCGCATGCCCCTGTGCAAGGAGCCCTGAGCACCGCAGAGGGTCTGAGGGCTTGGTCCCCAGGTGGGGGGCACCGTTGGGGCCCGACAGGAGAACGGACAGGAGTTTCTGTGCCTGAGTGCAGGCCTGTGAAGGGAAGTGACTGAACTTTTTATAACTCTCAAAAGACAGATGCATTTTCACAAATGCGAATTGTGTCTCCCTGAAATTCACGCATTGAAGTCCCAACCCCTTGGGACCCCGGAATGTGACTCTGTTGGAAGGCGGTGTCTCTAAAGAGGTAATTAAGGTAAAATGAGGTTGTATGGGTGGTCCCTAAGCCAAAACCACTGGTGTCTTTGTAGGAACGGGAGTCTAGGACAGACATGCACACACAGAGGGAACTGTGTGAGGACATCTATGAACCAGGGAGACGGGTCTGCCTGGGAAGACATGGCCCTAACACCTTGATCCCAGTCTTCTAGCCTCCAGACTGCGAGACATGCCTTTCTGATGTGGAAACCTCCCAGTCGGTGGTCCTTGGCCCAAGCAAACCGCTACAGAAAGCCACCTTACCTGGTCTCTACGTACAAGTAAAAGAAGCAGGGAAACAGCAGTGTTTCTGTGATGCATCGTGGATCCGTTTCACGTCAGAGGTTTCAATTTGCCAGCCCAGTGCCCACCTGGTCACCCCTGTCACTCCCGTTTAACAGGCTGGGGGCCAGCACGCATTAACCCTTTGCAGAACAAGTTTGGGGGTATTGACTTCTTGGTCGTCTTCCTGCTCCCCGGTGATCCTCGTCCCGAGGGGGTGCAGGAGGGTGCCACCCCTTTTCCGTGCCTTGAAGTCAGGTTGCTCAAGGCTGGAGTCCAGGGAGAGGAGCCGGTGGCTGGCCTGCCATGTCTGCTCCCTGATCCCTTATGGTCATTCCCTGGGGAGTCCAGACCCCTTACGAGTCCCCACGGTGTGACACCCCCATCCCCTCATCCAAGCCTCATCCAGTGCCTTAGTGGTTGAAATGAGAAGCATCTAGCCTTCTTCTCCTCCATGACCACCTCCCAGTATTATCCCAAGTTTGTTTTTTTTTCTTTTTGAACTAAATGTTTTGGGCTTTAGCTATGACTTTTCTGAGATAATCTATTTTTTAAAAATCTATTATGCCTTAGAAATGGAGAAGGCAATGGCACCCCACTCCAGTACTCTTGCCTGGAAAATCCCATGGATGGAGGAGCCTGGTAGGCTGTGGTCCATGGGGTCGCTAAGAGTTGGACACGACTGAGCGACTTCGCTTTCACTTTTTACTTTCATGCATTGGAGAAGGAAATGGCAACCCACTCCAGTGTTCTTGCCTGGAGAATCCCAGGGAAGGGGGAGCCTGGTGGCTGCCGTCTATGGGGTCACACAGAGTCGGACACGACTGAAGTGACTTAGCATAGCATAGCATGCCTTAGAAAGCTCCCTATGTCCCATCTTCTCCAACACTGACCCCCATTTCCTTCCACACCAAACCCCCCATTTAAATGTCTGTGTATGTGCTGTTCCCTAGGATACCTGTACCTGAAAAGACCAATGTTTCTGTTCTTTTTTTTTTGTAGATATTTGTGCAAATATCTCCCCTTCAGAAATTTTCCTGATGGTCTTACCTGAAAATACATCCCACTATCTTCTCTTTCACCTAGAATTTTTTTTTCTCATGACATTTACCACTGCCTGATCTTATACCAAATACCCAGATGTCTATTTTTGTGCATCTCTTCTGGAAGGTAAATTGCAAGAGTGAAGGCCTCTGCCTTGTGCATTGGTGTGACCACAGCACCTACAGTAATACTTGACACACAAAGGCTTCAGAACATTGCTCCTTTGGAGCAACAGATAAACCAATGGGAAAGACCCCCACCATGGCCGTCCTACCTGATAATCCCAAGAAACACATCCAGAGTCTGTCAATCTGAATTAAATTTTCAAATAGCTTATTTATATCTGTGTAGGGGCATGTGTGTGTGTGTGTGTGTGTGTGTGTGTGCATGCATGCGCACTTGTGTGGATTTGTGCTTGAGTACTCATTCATTTGTGTCCAACTTTTTTGCAACCCCATGGACTGTAGCCCTCCAGGCTCCTCTGTCCATGGGATTTCTTGGGCAAGAATACAGGAATGGTGTGCCATTTCCTCCTCCTGGGGATCTTCCTGATCCAGGGATCAAACCCACGTCTCCTGCATTGCCAGGCGATTCTTTACTGTCTGAGCCACCAGGGAAGCCCTGTGTGAAATCAAAAAATGTTAAAGTTCACTGTCCCCAAATTAAATACAAGCCCCTCAGCCTGACATTCAAAGGCCTTTGGTGACAGCCCCATTTTCCTTTGGGAATTTAACCTCCCTCGCTTGAGATGCACTTTCCTATATTTTTCTGTGTGTTTTGTCTTCCTTGAGTCAAAAACCTCCTTTCCAGATGACACACCTCTCTGCCTCACCTGCCCCAATTCTGTCAGTTGCTCTAAGGTGTAGTTTAAATGTCACCCTTTCCTGTGGAGATGTCTCTGGTCTGCGATACCCACCTGCACCCACCCAGAGCTTTAAAACCCTACAGGGCTTCGCTTGTTTTTCTCTCATGGCCTGTATTCTTGTTCTGCATCTCATGTAGGTACTTGGTGTTTTGTTCCTCCCAGGAGCAGAAGGAGTTGCTCCTGCTGCTGCTGCTGCTAAGTCGCTTCAGTCGTGTCCGACTCTATAGAGTTGCTATGACTGCCTTAAAGAACCACCAGCGAAGCTAAAATGACAGAAATGTATTTTCTCACAGTGCTGGAGGCTATAGGTCCAAATTCAGAGTGTCAGCATGGCTGGTTCCTTCTAAAGACTCTGGGTGGCAGGGTGGGGGGAGACCCTGTGCTTCCATTGCAGGGGGTGCAGGTTTGATCCCTGGTCAGGGGAGCTAAGATCCCGCAAGCTGCGGGGTGTGGCCAAATACATAAATCTGTAAATTTTAAAAACAAATAATAAAGACTGAGAGGAACACGCTCTCTCCCAGCCTCTGGTGGTTTGTTAGGAATCCTGGGTGTGTTTTGCTCTGTCTTCATGTTAACTCGGTGTTTTCCTTCTGTGTGTGTCTCTGGGTTCAAATTCCCCCTTTATATAAGGACTGTCACACTGAATTGAGGCCTAGCCTGTTCCAGTATAATCTTGTCTTATCACTCCTACAGTGATATACCTTTTACCACATAAGGTCACATTCTTAGCTCCTGGAGGTGAAGACTAAACACACAGATATGAAGGGGAGGTGATTCAGCCTGCAACAAGTTCCGCCCCAAAGGTTCTTCCTTTTCACTCCTGTGGCTCCGGTGTCCCACCTAGTGGTATCCGCATTATAGCAACTTCATAAATACATTGCTGAATTGAAGGGCTCCTTGCTTCCCAGGTGGCTCCGTGGTAAAGAATCAGCTTGTAGTGTAGAAAATGTAAATTTGATTCCAGGATCTGGAAGATCCCCTGGAGAAGGAAATGACAACCCAGCCCCATACTCTTGCCTGGGAAATCCCATGGACAGAGGAGCCTGGTGGGCTGCAGTCCATGGGGTCACACAGACCGGACCGAGCACAGCAGAGTATTTTACTTGAGGCCTTAAATGCCTCAGGACAGGACAGAGTATTTTACTTGAGGCCTTAAATGCCTTTCCCAGGGATCGACACATTGCTAGCATCGAGAATATATTTTCAAGTTATTGGCCACTGGGTTTTTTTTTTTTCTCACAGGTTTTGTTGAAAGATTATTCTGCCACCTGATGAAGATTGTGTGACATGCCCTAGTGATGCAAGTGTTCACAGAAGCCAAGCTGACTAACCGTCACTTACTACCCAGTAAACATGCACTGGGAGGAGCAGAGGACGACCTGGCAGAGGGGAGGAAATGTGTCTGCTGACAGATATGCGACTTGTTCAGAATGCAGAAAATCACCGATTTCAACAGAATCACCACAGTGGGCCTTGGGGACACATTTATTTGCATGTTTCCTCAAGCTACTGCCCATCCCTTTCTTTGAAAGCCTCGTAGATCCCAAGCTTGTTGACTCCAGAAGTGAAGTGCCAGATTTATTTTTATACACTGTTGCCTTTCAAATTCATATGATTGTCTTCCTTTCCTGTGTCTGGAGGTAGAGGCGATTTATATTCAAAATGCCTTCCGTAACAATATATCCCTCCAGCCCAGTCATGTGCTTTGAAATTCCTCTGTGAAAGACTACTTCTTCTGTTACTCTCTGTCAAAAAAAATGTTTAAATGGCCTCAGGATCCTTTTTTTCCTATTACATAATTTTTTATTGCCTTGGTTGCAACAACTTGGTTTGCTGCTCAACTGGCTGCCACTAAGGACATTTACGGCGTCAACTGTGAAAAGGTTTATTAGAAAGTGATTTTGGGGAGCTAAGATGGCGGAGGAATAGGACGGGGAGAACACTTTCTCCTCCACAAATTCATCAAAAGAACATTTAAACGCCAAGTAAATTCCACAAAACAACTTCTGAATGCTGGCAGAGGACATCAGGCACCCAGAAAAGCAACCCATTGCCTTCTAAAGGAGGTGGGAAAAAATATAAAAGACAAAAAAAAGAGACAAAAGAGGGAGGGACTGACCTCTGTCCGGGGGAGGGAGTCTTAAAAAAAGAGAAATTTCCAAACACCAGGAAACACTCTCACTGCCGAGTCTGTGCTGATCCTGGGAAGCACAGAGGGCAACATAACAGGGAGGAAAAATAAATAAACAATTAAAACCCACAGATTACGAGCCCTACGATAACTTCCCCAGTGGAGAAGCAGCACAGACGCCTGCATCCGCCATTAGCAAGTGGGGGCTGGGCAGGGAGGTGCAGCTCGGGTTGCATCGCTTAGAGTAAGGACTGGCCTGAATATCCCCAGTGTTACCTGAGCGAAATAATTTGGGTTAGCAAACCAGACTATGGGATATCTACCACATGAAAAGCCAGCCCTAACCTAAGACACCACCAGGCCCGTGCACAGAACAAAGGACTGTAACAGAGATAGCCAGCTGCAGAGCGTTCCCCTCCAGTGACAGGAAGTCAGAGCCAGAGGGAGGCAATCGCAGCCCCAGAGAGACATTATCTACAAAACTGTAAACAGGCATTTTTGCTAATTAAGACTTCTTGGGGCTCTGGTTGGTCAACATCTGCCTGAGAAGGTGCGCCGGTTGTACACTTAGATAACCGAGCAGCGGGGAGGCGATAAGTCACAGAAGCTGATGCTTGCTAAACACCTCATCACCTGCACTGCTGGAACCTGTGAAGGACACAAAACGCAGGCCCAACCGAGTCTGGGCCTCTGAGGACTACCCTAGTGCCTGAACTTGAGTGGCTTAGACCTAGGAGGGGCAAGCCGCCCAGGGCCAGCCGCGGATGGTTCCAGCGGGGAAACCTAGAGCCTGAGCAGAGTGGGCAGGGAAGCTACACGCACCGTGAGTGGGGGCAGGCCCAGTGTGGCTGAGCCACTGCGAGCACACGCCAGTGTTATTTATTTGCAGCGTCCCTCCCTCTCCGCAGCACGACTGAACAAGAGAGCCTAAAAAAAAAAAAAAGGGGTGTCCACCACTGCCCCCTCTGTATCACGGTGGAAATCAGAAACTGAAGAGACCAGCAAACAGAAGAAGCTGTAACAGAGGGAACCGCCGTGGAAGCGACAGGCAATAAACTAAAACCCCGTGGTTAGTACCAACTACATAGGAAGGGGCCTATAGATCTTAAGAAATATAAGCCGGAACAAGGAACTAGCCGAAAATGAACTGAACCCACAATACCCACAACAATATCAGAGAAAGTCCTATATATATTTTTACTATTTTTACAATCATTCCTTCTTTCTATTTTTTTAATTAAAAAAAATCTTTTTTTAAATCCTCTATTACTCCTTTAATCTTCACTTTTATAACCTACTACTACTTTGTAAAATAAATAAATAAATAAAAGACCCTTTAAAAAAAAACCAAACTTCATATGTATATATTTTTATAACTTTTGTGACCCTTTTTTTCTTTTTTTCTTTTCTTTAACATTGTATTTTTGAAATTTCCAAACTCTGCTCTAGATTTTTAATTTTAGATTTTTGGTATTTGTTATCAATTTTGTACCTATTTTTTATATATATAACTTTTGTGACTTTTTTTTCCCTCTCTCTTTCTATCTCTTCATCTTTTCTTTAACATTGTATTCGTGAAATTCCAAACTCTACTGTAGATCTTTAATTTATGCTTTCTGGTATTTGTTATCAATTTGTACCTATATCTTCTTTATAATTTTTGTGAATTTGTTTTCTTTTTTTTTTCTATCTTTCTTTTTCTTCTTCTTTTCTTTAACATTGTATTTTTGAAATTCCAAACTCTACTCTAGATTTTTAACTTTTGCTTTTTGGTATTTGTTATCAATTTTGTACCTATATTTTCTTTATAACTTTTGTGACTCTTTTTTTTCTTTTTCTTTTTCTCTCTTTTCCTTCTTCTTTTCTTTAACATTGTATTTTTTAAACTCCAAACTCTACTCTAGATTTTTAATTTTTGCTTTTAGGTATTTGTTACCAATTTTGTACCTCTGAGAACCCAATCTTCAGTACCCACTTTTTACTAGGAAGCGAGATTACTGGCTTGACTGCACTCTCCACCTCCGGACTCTTCTTTTTTCTCCACCAGGTTGCCTGCATCTCCTCCCTAACCCCTCTCTACTCTACCCAACTCTGTGAATTTCTGTGTGTTCCAAACGAAGGAAAACACTTAGGGAACTGATTACTGACTGTATCTGTCTCTCTCCTTTTCATTCCCTTCTTTTATCCTCCTGACCACCTCTGTCTCCTTCTTCCCTCTTCTCTTCTCTGTATAACTCTGTGAACATCTCTGAGCGGTCCAGTTGTGGAGTGCACATAAAGAAGTGATTACTGGTTAGCCTGCTCTCTCCTTTATTGATTCCACCACATCTCATTAGGGTAACCTCTAACTACTTCCTCCCTCCTCTCTTTCCCATGTAACGTTGTGAACCTCACTGGGTGACCCTCACAGTGGAGAAACTTTTCATCTTTAACCTAGATGTTTTATCAATGGTGCTGTATAGAACAAGTTTTGAGACTACTGTAAAAAGAAGACTGATAACTGGAAGCAGGAGGCTTACGTCCAAACCCTGACTCCAGGGAACATTGACAGGAGCTCATCAAATGCCTCCATACCTACACTGAAATCAAGCACCACACAAGGGCCAACAAGTTCCACGGCAAGACATACCAAGCAAATTCTCCAGCAACACAGGAACACAGCCCTGAGCTCCAGTATACAGGTTACCCAAAGTCACCCCAAAACCATAGACATCTCATAACTCACTACTGGACACTTCATTGCGCTCCAGAGAGAAGAAATCCAGCTCCATCCACCAGAACACCGACACAAGCTTCCCTAACCAAGAAACCTTTGTCAAGGTATGCCACCTGTACAAATCCACACACAGTGAGGAAACGCCACAATAAAGAGAACTCCACAAACTGCCAGAATACAGTAAGGACACCCCAAACTCAGCAATTTAAACAAGAAGAAGGGACAGAAGAATACCTGGCAGGTAAAGGAACAGGATAAATGCCCACCAAACCAAACAAAAGAGGAAGAAATAGCGAATGTACCTGATAAAGAATTACGAATAATGATAGTGAAATTAATCCAAAATCTGGAAATCAAAATGAATCACAGATAAATATCCTGGAGAAAATCATTGAGAAGATGCAAGAAAGGTTTAACAAGGACCTAGAAGAAATAAAAAAGAGTCAATATATAATGAATAATACAATAAATGAGATCCAAAACACTCTGAAGGCAACAAATAGTAGAATAACAGAGGCAGAAGATAGGATTAGTGAATTAGAAGATAGAATGTTAGAAATAAATGACTCAGAGGAGAAAAAAGAAAAATGAATTAAAAGAAATGAGGACAATTTCAGAGACCTCCAGGACAATATTAAACGTTACAACTTACGAATCATAGGAGTCCCAGAAGAAGAAGACAAAAAGAAAGACCATGAGAAAATCAGAATCCAACAACACATTAAAAAGATCATACACCATGACCAAGTGGGCTTTATCCCAGGAATGCAAGGATTTTTCAATATCCGCAAATCAATCAACGTAATGCACCACATTAACAGATTGAAAAATAAAAACCATATGATTATCTCAATAGATGCAGAGAAAGCCTTTGACAAAGTTCAACATCCGTTTATGATAAAAACTCTCCAGAAAGCAGGAATAGAAGGAACATAACTTAACATAATAAAAGCTATATATGACAAACCCACAGCAAACATTATCCTCAATGGTGAAAAATTGAAAGCATTTCCTCTAAAATCAGGAACAAGACAAGGATGCCCACTTTCACCATTACTATTCAACATAGTTTTGGAAGTTTTGGCCACAGCAATCAGAGCAGAAAAAGAAATAAAAGGAATCCAAATTGGAAAAGAAGAAGTAAAACTCTCACTGTTTGCAGATGACATGATCTTCTACATAGAAAACCCTAAAGACTCCACCAGAAAATTACTAGAACTAATCAATGAATATAGTAAAGTTTCAGGATATAAAATCAACACACAGAAATCCCTTGCATTCCTGTACACTAATAATGAGAAAATAGAAAGAGAAATTAAGGAAACAATTCCATTCACCATTGCAATGAAAAGAATAAAATACTTAGGGATATATCTACCTAAAGAAACTATAGACCTATATATAGAAAACTATAAAACACTGGTGAAAGAACTCAAAGAGGACACTAATAGATGGAGAAATATACCATGTTCATGGATTGGCAGAATCAATATAGTGAAAATGAGTATACTATCCAAAGCAATTTATAGATTCAATGCAATCCCCATCAAGCTACCAACGGTATTCTTCACAGAGCTAGAACAAATAATTTCTCAATTTGTATGGAAATACAAAAAACCTCGAATAGCCAAAGCTATCTTGAGAAAGAAGAATGGAACTGGAGGAATCAACCTGCCTGACTTCAGGCTCTACTACAAAGCCACAGTCATCAAGGCAGTATGGTACTGGCACAAAGACAGAAATATAGATCAATGGAACAAAATAGAAAGCCCAGAGATAGATCCACGCACATATGGACACCTTATCTTTGGCAAAGGAGGCAAGAATATACAATGGATTAAAGACAATCTCTTTAACAAGTGGTGCTGGGAAAACTGGTCAAACACTTGTAAAAGAATGAAACTAGAACACTTTCTAACACCATACACAAAAATGAACTCAAAATGGATTAAAGAGCTAAATGTAAGACCAGAAACCATAAAACTCCTAGAGGAAAACATAGGCAAAACACTCTCCTAGAGGAAAACATAGGCAAAACACTCTCTGACATACATCACAGCAGGATGCTCTATGACCCACCTCCCAGAATACTGGAAATAAAATCCAAAATAAACAAACAGGACCTAATTAAACTTAAAAAGCTTCTGCACAACAAAGGAAACTATAAGCAAGGTGAAAAGACAGCCTTCAGAATGGGAGAAAATAATAGCAAATGAAGCAACAAACAACTAATCTCAAAAATATACAAGCAACTCCTACAGCTCAATTCCAGAAAAATAAATGACCCAATCAAAAAATGGGCCAAAGAACTAAATAGACATTTCTCCAAAGAAGACATACAGATGGCTAACAAACACATGAAAAGATGTTCAACATCACTCATTATCAGAGAAATGCAAATCAAAAACACTATGAGGTACCATTTCACGCCAGTCAGAATGGCTGCGATCCAAAAGTCTACAAGCAATAAATGCTGGAGAGGGTGTGGAGAAAAGAGAACCCTCTTACACTGTTGGTGGGAATGCAAACTAGTGCAGCCACTATGGAGAACAGTATGGAGATTCCTCAAAAAACAGGGAATAGAACTGCCTTATGATCCAGTAATCCCACTGCTGGGCATACACACTGAGAAAACCAGAATTGAAAGAGACACGTGTACCCCAATGTTCATAGCAGCCCTGTCTACAATAGCCAGGACATGGAAGCAACCTAGATGTCCATCAGCAGATGAATGGATAAGAAAGCTGTGGTACATATACACAATGGAGTATTACTCAGCCATTAAAAAAATACATTTGAATCAGTTCTAATGAGGTGGATGAAACTGGAGCCTATTATACAGAGTGAAGTAAGCCAGAAAGAAAAACACAAATACAGTATACTAACGCATATATATGGAATTTAGAAAGAGGGTAACAATAACCCTGCATATGAGACAGCAAAAGAGACACCGATGTATAGAATAGTCTTTTGGACTCTGCAAGAGGGAGAGGTGGGATGATTTGAGAGAATGGCATTGAAATATGTATAATATCATATTTGAAACGAGTCGCTAGTTCGGGTTTGATGCCTGATACCGGATGCCTGGGGCTGGTGCACTGGGACGACCCAGAGGGATGGTATGAGGAGGGAGGAGGGAGGAGGGTTCAGGATGGGGAACTCATGTATACCTGTGGCAGTTTCATTTTGATGTATGTCAAAACCAATACAATATTGTAAAGTTAAATAAAATAAAATTTTAAAAAAAGAAAGTGATTCTGGCTCTTTGCAGACACAAGTGGCAACTTTGTAGACAAAAAGATGCATTGAGCTTAAATGTTATTTATGCATTTTATCATAAATAACAAATCAATTAAGAAATTAAATTCAACATTAGAAAAAACAATACATTCACTTTTTATTTTATTTTTTGAACTTTTTATTTGGTATTGGGGTATAGCCCTTTAGCAACGATATGATAGTTTCAGGTGAATGGTGAAGGGACTCAGCTATACATAGACATGTATCTGTTTAAATAATTGTTGTGCCCTCTATTCATGTATATCATCTAACGATTAATCTAATTGCAATATCTAAACATGAGGATGAATTGCTAAATTTACAAGTAAGATTATTAATTCTGAGATATGATTTTTTTTTTCACTGACTGATCCAGGATGAACTGAATAACAATATTTTTTTTTTTTTTGGTGTACATTAAGATTTCATTAGAAAACAAATTATGTGAAAAAGTGGAAAGATTTATGCCACTGGACTTGGTGGTTGGAGAACTGCATGTTGATTTGACAGAGCCAGAGATTTATTTTAAAATGTACAATATTCATATACCATAGCCACAGTAATCTAACTATTGACATTAAAGTGTAGCCTATGTAAAATTCTATGTTGTCAACTGAAAAAACAAATCACTGATTTAATATGAAGTTAAATATAAAATGCTTTTGAGACTTTGACAAATGACTGTATAGTTAAATATACGTTACTAAATCACTCTTCTTTGTATGTTGGCTAATTTTTCTTGATAGCTAAAATATACGTAAGTTGTTTCAGAAAAAAATATACTCAGGGCTCGAAATTACTTTGTATTAATAATGACTGTTCAAATTAATATAGCTCTGTATTATAAAGGGCTTCCCAGGGGGTGCAGTGGTAAAGAATCTGCCTGCCAATGTAGGAGACCTGGGTTTAATCTCTGGGTTGAGAAGATCCACTGGGGGAGGGCATGGCAACCCACCAGCATTCTTGTCTGGGGAAATACCATGGACAGAGGAGGCTGGAGGGCTACAGTCCACAGGGTCATAGAATCAGACAGGACTGCAGTGACTTAGCACACACACACATGCATTATAAAAGTATTTCTCTTTTTATTTAATATAAGCATAATGCAGGTATATCCATTTTGATTATGCATGTCAATCAGATACACTTTCTGTTTGTCAGATAACAACTTAAGGAGATTAAAAAAAACTTTTAAAATCTGAATTAGAAATTACAGAATGGGTTCTTATTGACTTGGGGTTTTTATTAGTTATTGAAATAAAAGTTGGCATTACACAATGCATATGTTAAATGTTTTTTTATGATTATTTATGAAAAGTGACCAGTAAAATAAATTGACTAATTTCAGGATCGAATGAATTTCTACAATGTAACAAATGGATAAAAAAATCTACTAATAATTCCATAAAGAAACAATGAAATTTTTAGCTCACTCAGGGACTGAGTATTCCCCCAAATTGTTATCTGAAATGTAGGGTTCAGTCTTACCAGTTTCTAAATATTCTGAGAGAATGAATTTTCCAAGTTTCTGACTTGCCAGGGTCTAGCCCCAGCTGATCCAGGGAGTTCGAAGCGGGGACGGCGAGTGAGGTGTCAGGATAAATTTTTTTTAATAAAAATAATAAATAATAATAAAATGAAAAAAGAGAAGAGAAAAATTAAGTGAAAAAAAGAGGGTGAGTAGCTTGGTTTATGGGGGAGACAAATAAAAGACAACAAAACAAAATTTTACCGTTTTTGGGGGCCCAGGGGCCCCCCCCACCCCCCGAAGGAGAGGAGAAAACGAGGCCAGCCCGTCGAGATAAGAAGAGAAAAAAAAAAAAAATGGTGGGTTCCACACTCCAGATGGAGACTCAACCAGAATTTGAGAGAGAGCGACATGGGGAGACCAGTCTTTGGGGGAACTGTTCCCAATTCTTTATTTTCTTTTTTCTTCTTTTATACTCTGATATTTTATAAAAATGTCATAGGGGAACAGCCGCCCTTTTTTTTATCTTAGTCAGGTGCTTCATAAAAAATAATAAATAGGTCCATCTCTTCCTGTGATGAGGGAGGGGTAGGAGGAGGGGGAACACTTCTTTTCCTCCCCCATTTTATTTATTGGTGCTCTGGGCGCCGAGTAAATAACAAAAAAATCGGGGGGCTGGCTGAGGACGTCGGACACCCAGAAAAGCAACTCACTGCCTTCTAAAGGAGGTAGGAAAGAATATAGAAGCCAGAGAGAGACAAAGAGGGAGGGGCGGACCTCTGTCCGGGGAAGGGAGTCTTAAAAAGAGAAGTTTCCAAACACCAGGAAACACTCTCCCTGCGGAATCTGCACCGAACCTGGGAAACACGGAGACTATCATAACAGGAAGGAGAACAGTTGAGCAATTAGAACCCACAGACTGCGGGCCCTGCGGTAACTTCCGCAGCGGAAAAGCACCGCTGCAAACGCCCGCATCTGCCATTGGGGAGCCGGGGCTGGGCAGGGAGATGCCTTGGCCATTCCCACGCGGGACGCTCCCCTGCCGGCGCTCCCCAGAGGGACGCTCCCCCGTGGGACTCTCCCCTACTGGACGCTCCCCCGCCGGCCACTCCCGCGCAGGCGTGCCCCCGCCCGCTGTGCCCGCGGCTCCCATGAGGGCCACCCCATCCCCCTCCCCCACCCGCCCGCCCGCCATTCCCGTCGCCGGCCCTTCCCCCTCTGCGGGCCTCAGCCCAGACTTCGTTCGCCTGATTGTCTGGAGTGCTGCCTAACTGGAGTAGTTTGGGCCGGCAATCCAGATTGTGCAGTGCCGACCACACGAGTGGTGGGCCTTGGCCCAGAACACCGCCGAACCGTGCACAGAACAAAGAACTATACAGACCAACCACAGAGAAAGGGGCCTATAGATCTTGAGAAATTTAAGCCGGAACAAGGAACTAGCTGAAAATGAACTGAACCCACAACAATAATAGAGAAACTCTTATATATATTGTTACTATTTTTACCATCATTATTTCCTTTTTTTTTCTTTTCTTTTTTTAATATATATATATTTTTTTAATTTTTATTATTTTTTAATTGGAAAAAGGAAAACAAAAATTTTTTTTCCTTTTTATTTTTTTTTGTTGTTGTTTGTTTTGTTTCTTTTATTTTTATTTTTTTTTTTTATCCTCTAGTACTTCTTTAATCTCCGCGTTTAGATATAACTTTTGCGACCCTGTTTTGTTTTTTTTTTTTTTTTTTATTTTTTCCTTTTTGTCCTTTGCTTTTTTTCCTTTCCTTTTTTCTTTTCTTTACTGATTACTGACTAGATCTGTCTCTCTCCTTCACACTCCCTCCTTTTATCCTCCTGACCGCCTCTGTCTCCTTCCTCCCTTTTTCCTTCTATGTATAATTCCGTGAACATCTCTGAGTGGTCCAGTTGTGGAATGCATTATAGAAGAAGAAGTTTTTGAGACTACTGTAAAAATAAGACCAATAACTGGAACCAGGAGGCTTAAGTCCATACCCTGATCCCACAAAACACTAATTGACAGGAGCTCATTAAAAGCCTCCATACCTACTCTGAAACCAAGCATCACACAAAGACCAGCAAGTTCCACAACAAGACATACCAAGCAAATTCTCCAGAGAAACAAGAACACAGCCTGAGCTCCAATACACAGGCTACACAAAGCGACCCCAAAAGCATAGACATCTCATAACTCACTACTAGACACTCCACTGCACCCCAGAGAAAAGAAATCCAGCTCCACCCACCAGAACACCGATACAAGCTTCCATAAACAAGAAACCTCGACAAGCCACAGGTACAAACCCACATATAGTGCAGAAACGCCACAATAAAGAGAACTCCACAGACTACCAGAATACAGTAAAGACGCCCCAAACTTAGCAATTTAAACAAGATGAAAAGACAGAAGAATTCCCAGCAGGTAAAGGAACAGGATAATTACCCACCAAACCAAACAAAAGAGGAAGAAATAGCGAACCTACCTGATAAAGAATTCAGAATTATGATAGTGAAATTAATCCAAAATCTGGAAAGCAAAATGGAATCATGGATAAATAGCCTGGAGAAAAGCATTGAGAAGATGCAAGAAAGATTTAACAAGGACCTAGAAGAAATAAAAAAGAGTCAATATATAATGAATAATGCAATAAATGAGATCCAAAACACTCTGGAGGCAACAAATAGTAGAATAACAGAGGCAGAAGATAGAATTAGCGAATTAGAAGATAGAATGGCAGAATTAAAGGAATCAGAGGAGAAAAAAGAAAAACGAATTAAAAGAAATGAGGACAATCTCAGAGACCTCCAGGACAATATTAAACGTTACAATATTCGAATCATAGGAGTCCCAGAAGAAGAAGACAAAAAGAAAGACCATGAGAAGATACTAGAGGAGATAATAGTTGAAAACTTCCCTAAAATGGGGAAGGAAATAATCACTCAAGTCCAAGAAACCCAGAGAGTCCCAAATAGGATAAACCCAAGACAAAACACCCCAAGACACATATTAATCAAATTAACAAAGATCAAACACAAAGAACAAATATTAAAAGCAGCAAGGGAAAAACAACAAATAACACACAAGGGAATTCCCATAAGGATAACAGCTGATCTTTCAATAGAAACTCTCCAAGCCAGGAGGGAATGGCAAGACATACTTAAAGTGATGAAAGAAAAGAACCTACAGCCCAGATTATTGTACCCAGCAAGGATCTCATTCAAATATGAAGGAGAAATCAAAACCTTTACAGACAAGCAAAAGCTGAGAGAATTCAGCACCACCAAACCAGCTCTCCAACAAATACTAAAGGACATTCTCTAGACAGGAAACACAAAAGGATATATAAATTCAAACCCAAAACAACAAAGTAAATGGCAACGGGATCATATTTATCATTAATTACCTTAAATGTAAATGGGTTGAATGCCCCAACCAAAAGACAGAGACTGGCTGAATGGATACAAAAACAAGACCCCGCCATATGCTGTCTACAAGAAACCCACCTCAAAACAGGGGACACATACAGACTGAAAGTCAAGGGCTGGAAAAAGATTTTCCACGCAAATAGAGACCAAAAGAAAGCAGGAGTAGCAATACTCATATCAGATAAAATAGACTTTAAAACAAAGGCTGTGAAAAGAGACAAAGAAGGTCACTACCTAATGATCAAAGGATCAATCCAAGAAGAAGATATAACAATTATAAATATATATGCACCCAACTTAGGAGCACCACAATATATAAGACAAATACTAACAAGTATGAAAGGAGAAATCAACAATAACACAATAATAGTGGGAGACTTTAATACCCCACTCACACCAATGGATAGATCAACTAAACAGAAAATTAACAAGGAAACACAAACTTTAAACGATACAATAGACCAGTTAGAACTAATTGATATCTATAGGACATTTCATCCCAAAACAATGAATTTCACCTTTTTCTCAAGTGCACACGGAACCTTCTCCAGGATAGACCACATCCTGGGCCATAAATCCAGCCTTGGTAAGTTCAGAAAAATTGAAATCATTCCAAGCGTTTTTTCTGACCACAATGCAGTAAGAGTAAATCTCAATAACAGGAGAAAATCTATTAAAAAGACCAACATATGGAGGCTGAACAACACACTCCTGAATAACCAACAAATCACAGAAGAAATCAAAAAAGAAATCAAATTCTGCATAGAAACGAATGAAAATGAAAACACTACAACCCAAAACCTGTGGGACACTGTAAAAGCAGTCCTAAGGGGAAAGTTCATAGCAATACAGGCATACCTCAAGAAACAAGAAAAAAGCCAAATAAATAACCTAACTCTACACCTAAAGCAACTAGAAAAGGAAGAAATGAAGCACCCCAAGGTTAGTAGAAGGAAAGAAATCCTAAAAATTAGGGCAGAAATAAATGCAAAAGAAACAAAAGAAACCATAGCAAAAATCAACAAAGCCAAAAGCTGGTTCTTTGAAAGGGTAAATAAAATTGACAAACCACTAGCCAGACTCATCAAGAAACAAAGGGAGAAAAATCAAATCAATAAAATTAGAAATGAAAATGGAGAGATCACAACAGACAGCACAGAAATACAAAGGATCATAAGAGACTACTATCAGCAATTATATGGCAATAAAATGGACAATGTGGAAGAAATGGACAAATTCTTAGAAAAGTACAACTTCCCAAAACTGGATCAGGAAGAAATAGAAAATCTTAACAGACCCATCACAAGCACGGAAATTGAAACTGTAATCAGAAATCTTCCAGCAAACAAAAGCCCAGGTCCAGACGGCTTTACAGCTGAATTCTACCAAAAATTTAGAGAAGAGCTAACACCTATCCTACTCAAACTGTTCCAGAAAATTGCAGAAGAAGGCAAACTTTCAAACTCATTCTATGAGGCCACCATCACCCTAATACCAAAACCTGACAAAGATCCCACAAAAAAAGAAAACTACAGGCCAATATCACTGATGAACATAGATGCAAAAATCCTTAACAAAATTCTAGCAATCAGAATCCAACAACACATTAAAAAGATCATACATCATGACCAAGTGGGCTTTATCCCAGGAATGCAAGGATTCTTCAATATCCGCAAATCAATCAACGTAATACACCACATTAACAAACTGAAGAATAAAAACCATATGATTATCTCAATAGATGCAGAGAAAGCCTTTGACAAAGTTCAACATCCATTTATGATAAAAACTCTCCAGAAAGCAGGAATAGAAGGAACATACCTCAACATAATAAAAGCTATATATGACAAGCCCACAGCAAACATTATCCTCAATGGTGAAAAATTGAAAGCATTTCCTCTAAAGTCAGGAACAAGACAAGGATGCCCACTTTCACCATTACTATTCAACATAGTTTTGGAAGTTTTGGCCACAGCAATCAGAGCAGAAAAAGAAATAAAAGGAATCCAAATTGGAAAAGAAGAAGTAAAACTCTCACTGTTTGCAGATGACATGATCCTCTACGTAGAAAACCCTAAAGATTCCACCAGAAAATTACTAGAACTGATCAATGAATATGGTAAAGTTGCAGGATATAAAATTAACACACAGAAATCCCTTGCATTCCTGTACACCAATAACGAGAAAATAGAAAGAGAAATTAAGGAAACAATTCCATTCACCATTGCAATGAAAACAATAAAATACTTAGGAATATATCTTCCTAAAGAATCTAAAGACCTATATATAGAAAACTATAAAACACTGGTGAAAGAACTCAAAGAGGACACTAATAGATGGAGAAATATACCATGTTCATGGATTGGTAGAATCAATATAGTGAAAATGAATATACTACCCAAAGCAATTTATAGATTCAATGCAATCCCCATCAAGCTACCAACGGTATTCTTCACAGAGCTAGAACAAATAATTTCTCAATTTGTATGGAAATACAAAAAACCTCGAATAGCCAAAGCTATCTTGAGAAAGAAGAACGGAACTGGAGGAATTAACCTGCCTGACTTCAGGCTCTACTACAAAGCCACAGTCATCAAGACAGTATGGTACTGGCACAAGGACAGAAATATAGATCAATGGAACAAAATAGAAAGCCCAGAGATAAATCCACGCACATATGGTCACCTTATCTTTGGCAAAGGAGGCAAGAATATACAATGGATTAAAGACAATCTCTTTAACAAGTGGTGCTGGGAAAACTGGTCAAACACTTGTAAAAGAATGAAACTAGAACACTTTCTAACACCATACACAAAAATGAACTCAAAATGGATTAAAGAGCTAAATGTAAGACCAGAAACCATAAAACTCCTAGAGGAAAACATAGGCAAAACACTCTCTGACTTACATCACAGCAGGATCCTCTATGACCCACCTCCCAGAATATTGGAAATAAAATCAAAAATGAACAAATGGGACCTAATCAAACTTAAAAGCTTCTGCACAACAAAGGAAACTATAAGCAAGGTGAAAAGACAGCCTTCAGAATGGGAGAAAATAATAGCAAATGAAGCAACAGACAAACAACTAATCTCAAAAATATACAAGCAACTTCTACAGCTCAATTCCAGAAAAATAAACGACCCAATCAAAAAATGGGCCAAAGAACTCAATAGACATTTCTCCAAAGAAGACATACAGATGGCTAACAAACACATGAAAAGATGCTCAACATCACTCATTATCAGAGAAATGCAAATCAAAACCACTATGAGATACCATTTCACGCCAATCAGAATGGCTGCTATCCAAAAGTCTACAAGCAATAAATGCTGGAGAGGGTGCGGAGAGAAGGGAACCCTCTTGCACTGTTGGTGGGAATGCAAACTAGTACAGCCACTTTGGAGAACAGTATGGAGATTCCTCAAAAAACTGCGAATAGAACTGCCTTATGATCCAGCAATCCCACTGCTGGGCATATACACTGAGAAAACCAGAATTGAAAGAGACACTTGTACCCCAATGTTCATAGCAGCACTGTTTGCAATAGCCAGAACGTGGAAGCAACCTAGATGTCCATCCACAGATGAATGGATAAGCAAGCTGTGGTACATATACACAATGGAGTATTACTCAGCCATTAAAAAGAATACATTTGAATCAGTTCTAAGGAGGTGGATGGAACTGGAGCCTATTATACAGAGTGAAGTAAGCCAGAAACAAAAACACAAATACAGTATACTAACACATATATATGGAATTTAGAAAGATGGTAAAAAATAACCCTACTTACGAGACAACAAAAGAGACACTGATGTATAGACCAGACTTTTGGACTCTGGGAGGGGGAGGGGGGGGGGTGGGTGGGGGGAGTAGAGTTTTAAAATTTTTAATATTTTATATGAAATTTTTTTTTTTTTTAAAAAAAACACTTTTTTTTTTTATTTTTTTTTTTTTTTTTTTTTTTTTTTTTTTTTTTAATAAAAAAAAAAATATTTAAAAAAAAAAAAAAAAAAAAAAAAGTATGTTTTGGTGTTTGTTTTTTTATCTTCTTCTGGGCGGGGGCTTTTTTTTTTTTTTCTTTTCTTCTTGTTATTTCTGTGTTCTTTTTTTTCTTTTTTTTTTTTTTTTTTTTTTTTTTCTAAAACCAAAACCCAACTAAATTTTTTTGGGTGTAGGTTGAGGGGTTTTTAGTTGTTTTTTATTTAATTAAGTTATTTTTTTTTTTTTTTTTTTATTATTATTAATTTTTTTTTTTTTTTTTTTTTTTTTCTTTTTTTTTTTGTGTGGGGGTGGGGGGGGAGGATGGAGGCGCTAAAAAAAAAACATCTCCAAACAAAATATTTACCCTTCACAATTATAATTTCTAATCAATCCACTTAAATTTTCTAACTTCTCTAAAGAACCTGTTTTTAGAAGATTTAAAGCATCTCGTGCCTCTCACAGTTGGGAGGCTGTGAGTAATCACATGTGGCTGGACAAGCCTGTCAGGTAGGCTAGAGAACCTTCAGAGGAGTTCGTAGGTTAAAACACTCTTGTCACGCCCAGGAATTTTTATTAACTGGAGCTCTAAGTTAACTCCTTCTCCGAAAGAGGTGGTGGGGGACAGCCCCCTGTAAAGTCAGAGGTGTAGGTGAGAGCACAAAGTAGTAAAGTAGGCAGGCTCTGGTTATGGGGGTAGATGCTCGAGGATTTCCAGGGGGACTCCTGAGGCTTGACCGCACATTTGCATATGTCGAGCCTCCTTCCTCATGACCTTTGCCATGGGCGGAGGTCCTCTCGCCGGCTCCCTGCACTGACTCTGTTCTTAATCTACTCCTGACCTGTTTTTTTAATCCAAAGACCCCCTGATGAATATCAACAGTGAAAATGGCCCAGAATATTTCTAGTAAAATTAACTTTTAAATTTCGCCCATTTCTAGCAGGTATTAGTACCTGATCATATTGAACTTTACCTGAGTTCTGTATTTCAAGAAAATAATCAAGGTTAAGAAATCACCCCACCTTAGATTGATACTAAGTTGAGTTAATTAATAGTTATGTATTAGAGATCTAGGTCATTACTAAGATAGAATCACCTGTGCATGCTAAGTACCAGCCCAAGGATCAAATCCACGTTTCTTATGTCTCCTGCATTGGGAGGCAAATTCTTTATCACTAGTGCCACCTGAGAAGCCCACTAAGATAGAATATTAATGCATTAATTACTAAGCATAATTTTACGTGTAATTAGCTGCCTCATTTTTATATGCTACAGAGAGTCTATATTTATGAGCTTCAGTTCTGCTTTTGAGAAGCTGTCCGGTGTTGCACACTGGGAAATTGAAGGATAAGGGATGTTTACGGTTATAAACAGTTGTGAGATGTTATTTGTTAGCTCTGCCAGTCTGATGCATAAGGCTGATGTATGTGAAAACTCACATTTATTCACCTTCCAGTGTTCTCTGTGGAACAGAAGTTACTGTGGGTAAAGTATCCATGCGTGTTAATGAGACTCCATTGGTTATAACAGTGGCAGAAATGTATACATCTGTATGCAAGAAATGCAGTATCAACTTTTAAGGAAAAAACAACTAATTTTGTCCTTTGGAGAAGGAAATTGCAACCCACTCCAGTGTTATTGCCTAGAGAATTCCAGGGACAGGGGAGCCTGGTGGGCTGCCATCTATGGGGTCACACAGAGTCCTAAAATTAAATGACTGGTTTTTCCAGAAGGAGAAAAAAGCTAAGTGTGGGGCAATACTTAACTGGATCCTGAAAGTTGCTAGGGATTCTCAGATAAGAGAATTTGGGTTGCCATTCATAAAACTGGCTCAGCTTTGGTGGGTGTATTTATAAGATTTTCAAAAAGAAATTGAGTATCAAATTATATATTGAGGCAAAACTAAAATTGTTTTTTTTTCTCTGTTATAAGACAATGTTCTTAGAGGCTATACCTTCTGCCGAATCTACCTGTAAAGATTCTATTCTACCAGAGTAACTTTTGGTGGTTTACAATGAATGTCTATGCCCTAGATTATTTATGAAAATAAAGGTTTATCACTTATGAAAGAGCTAAGGGTTTTTACAATCAAGTTACTCTCTCGGTTTGCTTTTAAGCTATCTTGTCCATTTGGTTAAATAGGCAGCCCTTTATTATTTCCTAATAACCCTTGGTTCTTTCTTATTCAAGTCTTTAAACCTGACAACTTCTGCTATTTTCCCTTTCTCAAATTAAAAAAAAATTTTTTTTTGAGCAAAACTATTTTGGAGATTTCCCAAATGGCCCCTGGAAAACCACAAAAGATTTGTTCTTTCACCTTGTAAAAAGAAAGATGTTAGAAATAATTAAGTTTATTTAATAGGTTAATCTTGCACATGGCGAGCATCTAGGTACTTAGACTTTCCATGTTGTCCAGTGACTCATCTAGGACAAAAAGGGAAGACAGAAGATATTGAACTTTATTGGAGCTCTGTGCTCCCAGAAAAGAAGGATGGCTGAGAAATCCCCTGTTCCTTCTTTTGTTTTTCAGTAAAATGGCTAATCACAAGGGACCACTTTGTCCCTAGATATTCTAAGGTGTCCCCAGACCACCTTACCTGCCTCCTGAGAAATCTGTATGCAGGTCAGGAAGCAACCCTTAGAACCGAACATAGAACAATGGGCTGGTTCCAAACTGGGGAAGGAGTAGTCAAGGCTGTATACTGTCACCCTGTTTATTTAACTTCTATTCAGAGTATATAATGCGGAATGCTGGGCTGGATGAAGCACAAGCTAGAGTCAAGATTTCTGGGAGAAATATCAATAACCTCAGATGACACCCCCTTATGGCAGAAAGTGAAGAGGAACTAAAAAGCCTCTTGATGAAAGTGAAAGAGGAGAGTGAAAAAGCTGGCTTAAAATTCAACATTCAGAAAACTAAGATTATGGCATGTGGTTCCATCACTTCATGGAAAATAGATGGGGAAACAATGGAAACAGTGACAGATTTTATTTTTAGGGGCTCAAAAATCACTGCAGATGGTGATTGCAACCATGAAATTAAAAGATGCTTGCTCCTTGGAAGAAAAGCTATGACCAACCTAGACAGCATATTGAAAAGCAGAGACATTACCTTGCCGACTAAGGTCCATCTAGTCAAAGGTATAGTTTTTCCAGTAGTCATGTTGTGAGAGCTGGACTATAAAAAAAGCTGAGTGCTGAAGAATTGATGCTTTTGCAGTGTGGTGTTGGAGAAGACTCGTGAGTCTCTTGTACTGCAAGGAGATCCAACAAGTCCATCCTAAAGGAGATCAGTCATGAATAGTCATGGGAAAGACTGATGCTAAAGGTGAAAGTACTTTGGCTACCTGATGTGAAGAACTGACTCATTGGAAAAGACCCTAATACTGGGAAAGACTGAGGTGGGAGAAGAAGGGGACAACAGAGGATGAGATGATTGGATGGCATCACCGACTCAATGGACATGAGTTTAAGTAAACTCCAGAAGCTGGTGATGGGTGGGGAAGCCTGGCGTGCTGCAGTCCATGGGGTCGCAAACAGTCGGACACGACTGAGTAATTGAACCAAACTAAACTGAATTCTAAGATAAGACCTGTCTCCACCCTCCCCTTGATTTATAACTCCCCCCCGCAGTTTTCTCTCTTCTTTGATATGCTCCGCTTTCTACTGCAGCAGCTAAACTGAAACAATCTCCTTAATTATACTTGTTCAATCATCTTGGACCTTCTTCAGTATCATTCCAAATGTTTAACATTGGTGTGATAGTTCATGGTTTCCTTGCATAATTTTATAGCCATCTATATTGGCCTGACAATGAATGTTCAATGCCACCTAGCAATATTATAATTTCCTTTTATGTTACATATTATTTAAACATGTGGGAAAGAAGAAAATTTAATAAAAGGTTTTAAAATACAAAAAGAGCCTGGTATTTCTAAGCCAGTGTAGGAGCAGATAGTAATTGGAAGCAGTTTTAGAAAAATACACATTTCAGAAAAGTTTTAGAAAACAAAAACTGGTAATCCAGCTTGAGAATTATCACAAGAAAGTGAGGGTGCCTTGGTGACACTCTTTCCCTGAGATCTTGCTGGTTATCAGATATGTTTTTAACCATCCTTTGGTAGGTAGATGGCAATGATTTTGGAAGCATATTTTCTAACTCATCTAAAGAGCTTACTTCAAAATCTGCTGGAAAATAACAGCCTGGAGTCTGAATGTCAAAGGGGATGACAAGCAGATCTAACATCCGAGAGGGAACGTCCAATTGTGCCACTTCTATTTTGCCTATTTAGCACTTGTTCCAAGGCTCTGTCCAATTAATTCTAAGAGCACAGGGAGGGAAACAGTGCTGTTAAATATATCTTACATTGTTTAACTTTGAAAAATTTAGATAGCTAAGATTGAAAAAATTAAATCAAATAATAAAGTGCTGTTAAAATTAAAGTCAAATTAAAAGTTAAATCAAATAATAAAGTGCTGTTAAATACAGCTTATATTGTTTTGACTTTGAAAAATTTAGATACCTCATATTGAAAAAAAATCAAATGATATAGGAAAGAAAGTCAATAAATAAGAATAAAAAACAAGCCTACAAATGAATGTTGAAGTTGATGAAATACATATTTTCAGGAAAAACAATTTTACATGAAATGGGAACACTAAAGCTCTCTATCCACAATGATATGCTATATATGCCGGGACAAATGGAACTACAAAAAAATCTTTAATTTTAAAATTAGACTCTGTTTTTTAGTCTAATTATGTATCTCACAGGATGAGGCAATTCAATAATACGTTCAGACTGTTAGTGATATTTTTTGTGCGTAGGAAAGAAGTATGTGCTGATATAGAAATCAAAGGAGTTAATTGAAAATCCTGTAGTGTTAACTTGAAAATATTTGTATGAAATAATGATTTCTTTTAATTTCGAAAAATATGCACATCACAACTCTGTCCCCTTGAAAGATTTAGAAGCAACGCCAATAGAGAAATAATGAGCACCCTCACAAGCAGGAAGTGGTTTCTAAATACCATTCCCCACTAAAAAGAGCAGGTGCTGATTCCAAATGTGGTACAGGAACTACAAAATTATGCCACAGAGACATCTAGCGGTGATAGGAAGTAAAGCAGGCGTCCCTGATGTTGCGGGGGTGCCTAAGGACACAGAAGCCAACTTATGACCCGCTTCTTGGCTGAAATTGTGAAAATTAGCTACAGGAAAGCCTCGAAGATTTTCTGGGTTCTAGACTTCCAAAATGAAACGAATATCTCAGTAAGGGAAGTCACAGGAAGTTTGGTTTCCCAGAACACTTAAAGGTTGTTTCTGCTATACTATAATCTATTCGGAGAAGGCAATGGCAACCCACTCCAGTATTCTTGCCTGGAGAATCCCAGGGACGGGGAAGCCTGGTGGACAGCCGTCTATGGGGTCGCACAGAGTTGGACACGACTGAAGCGACTTAACAGCATAATCTATAAACTGTACATATATTACATATATTATAACTGTGTTATATCTAAAATAAATGTATATGCCTTAATTTAAAACTACTTTGTTGCTAAAAATGCCAATATAATTGCAATAGTAATATCAAAGATTACAGATCACCATAACAAATATAAAAATAGTGAAATTTGAAATATCAGAGAAATTACCAAAATGTAATAAATACAAAGACATGAACCATTAGAAAAAATAGTTTTGAGAGACTTGCTCAGTGAAGATGGGCACAACATTTCAATCTGTAAAAAAAAAAAAAAAACAAAACAGAACCTATGATGCACAATAAAGCAAAGCAGGATAAAACAAGGTACACCTATATTAAAAGAGGAATAAATGCAATTTGTTTATGTGTATTACATACACACATGGGGTCACAAAGAGTTGGACATGACTTAGGGACTGAACAACAGCAAAATTATGTACACACAAGCGAATAATAGTGTTTAGATAGGAGGGACAGGGAGAGAAATTTAGTAGAGCAGTAGCAATGACATCATTTGGGGTGTCACTGGAAATTAAAACCTTATGATGTCTTTCTCATGCTTTTAAGCAGTGGCTACAGGACTGGAAAAGGTCAATTTTCGTTCCAATCCCAAAGAAAGGCAATGCCAAAGAATGTTCAAACTACGGCACAATTGCACTCATCTCACACTCTAGCCAAGTAACGCTCAAAATTCTCCAAGCCAGGCTTCAACAGTATGTGAACTGTGAACTTTCAGATGTTCAAGCTGGATTTAGAAAAGGCAGAGGAACCAGAGATCAAATTGCCAGCATCCATTGGATCATCAAAAAAGCAAGAAAATACCAGAAAAACACCTGCCTTCTTGATTACTCCAAAGCCTTTGACTGTGTGGATCACAACAAACTGTGGAAAATTCTTCAAGGTGGTGTTGGAGAAGACTCTTGAGAGTCCCTTGGACAGCAAGATCAAACCAGTCCATCCTAAAGGAAATCAGTCCTGAACATTCTTTGGAAGGACTGATGCTGAAACTCCAAAACTTTGGCCACATGATGGAAAGAGCTGACTCATTTGAAAAGACTCTGATGGTGGGAAAGATTGAAGGCAGGAGGAGAAGGGGACACAGAGGATGAGATGTTTGGATGGCATCACTGACTCAATGGACTTGAGTATGAGCAAGCTCCGCGAGTTGGTGACGGACAGGGAAGCCTCATGTGCTGCAGTCCATGGGGTTGCAAAGAGTTGGACACAACTGAGTGACTGAACTGAACTGAACTGATGTCTTTCTCTGAAAATTGAAGTCAATTATTAAGCCCTTTCTTTACAAACTATATTTTATGATACCCAAATAGATATCATTTATTTGGCAAAGTTCATCACAGAATTTTTTGACATGTGACATAAGATTGGGAACTGCTTATTTTGTAACAGATAAAAATTGAGTCTTGTGAAGTCCCTCCCAGCAATTACATGAAAAGTTGGTACTGAACTTTACAGGAAAGAAGTCAACCTGTTAACACTTGAACCCTCAGAACAATCTGAGTAACACTGAAAATGCAACACTGACTGTATTCTGACGGGATGTCAAATGAAGCTCATCATCCACATATAAACTATTCTTATCAAAATGTTGAATCTTATCAGTCCTCAAAAGTTAATCATAACTTAATTAAAACAGCAGAACCAGTTGAATGATTCCAATGAATCAGTCTGACGAATCCAGAGTGTGAAATATTTTATAAAACAAACCACTTTATGCAATCTACCTTTTTTTTTTTTAGTGTGACAAAAAATTATCATTTTCAACTATCTCCTTTGCCCTGGGGCTTCCCAGGTGGCTCAGTGGTAAAGAATCTGCCTGCTAATGCAGGAGATGTGGGTTTGATTCCTGGGTCAGGAAGATCCCTGGAGGAAGAAATGGCCCACTCCAGAATTCTTGCTGTAAGAATTTCATGGACAGAGGAGCCTGGTGGGCTCCAGTTCCTGCCACTGCAAAGAGTCAGACACAACTTAGTGACTAAACAATAGCAATCTCTTTAACATTAGAAACCAGCCCGTTTGTTTACTGTTCATACTTTTCCTCGACACTATCTTACAAACTGTTTTTTTTTTTTTTTAGTTTAATTGGGATGTATTTTTATGGATCCATCCACATGTTCTTGCCATTTCCTCTTTGCCTTGTGCATGAATTTATTTGTTGGATGGGTATCTATACTTAGAAATTCAGCCCATGGCAATAGAATGGGGCAATGCTAATTGAAGTGGAATTGAATCCATGACCTTGATCGTGTTACTGTGCTTCTTAGACCAAGAAAATGACTCCATCTCCCTCCCTGAATTGGGCTGCTGCAGTTGCAGACAGAGTGCATGTGCCCGTGATCAGTTGCATCTGACTCTTTGTGACTCCATGGACTGTAGCCCACCAGGCTGCTTGTCCGTGGGATTCTCCAGGCAAGAATACTGGAGTGGGTTAACATTTCCTCCTCTAGGGGATCTTCCCAACCCAGGGATCAAACCCAGGACAATGCTGTGTCTCCTGCATTGTCAGGCAGATTCTTTACCACTGAGCCGCCTGGGAAGCCCTGCAGGCGGAGTCATGGGACCATTTGTGCGTCTTCTCTATGGGTAGAGGTTGCAAAGTCCAGCAAATTTTGAAAACAATCCATTGGCTATCCATTTCAGTATAACAAAATCAATTCCTCACTATTGATTAATAGCAAAATGAATCAGTAAGTACTTAGTGCATTAACTACACAAACAAATTAGCAGAATTTGAAGTACAAGATAATCATTACCCTTTGGTTTGCTCTATAAAATCAGAGACAACATAAAATACACACACGATGAAAAACTTAATATACACAAAATTAGACACAATATTAGAATCTTGCTGATTTCCTCAGAGTGAAGATGGGTAAAGAAATTAGGAGGGGGTGGGGAAAACAAAGGAGATAAGAACAAGGAAGTTCGTTAAATAAAAACAAAGGATGGCCTGTTGACTGGATGGTGAAAAGAGAAAGAAACTGGATTTCACTGTGTGCTAAATATTTTTCAGAGATGCTGGTGAGTGAGTAGGAAGAAGGCATTTAACTTTAACTGTAGATCTGTAATTGCTACTAATTAAAATCAATTCTAATTCTTTGAAATTGAAGCCAAAAAAATTATTGCTTGCCAATTCCATGTTGAGATTCCTAAAGCCTAGAAGACGTCAAGATTTCTCCAGTAACTTGACTGCTTTTTCCTTATGATTATATAAAATACTTGTTGCATGACTGTGTGCTCAGCCACATCTGACTCTGTGACTCCATGGACTATAGCTCGCCCGGTTCCTCTGTCCATGGGGTTCTCCAGACCAAAATACTGGCCTGGTTGCCATGCCCTTTTTCCAGGGGATCTTCCCGACTCAGGGATCTAACCTGCATCTCCTTTGCAGGCATATTCTTTACCCACTGAGCCGCTGGAGAAGCCCAAAATACTGCTTATGTTACAGTATTGAAGAACTGAAGAGAAGATGTGAAAAATTGTTACCAATGCATCCATCATACAAACGACTCCAAATATCTCCCAATATTTCTGATACCACAATTTTTAACTCTGGATTCCAGAAACACTAAAAATTCCTTTGAACCAAACTACCCGTCTCTCAAACAAAAGACATAAAACTGAAAGTTATAAATTTAGCAGCCAAATTGCTGTGTCTTGGAAAGAGTAAACAAACCCTACCTGATGTAATTTTAGATGTATTGCGAGGGTCTGACCAATCCCAGAAACAGGAATTATAGGAATTCTATTAGCATAGTTTCCTAGCTAAAACTCTATACCTGATAAAATTGTTGATCACAAGAGAACTATTTATTGGCACGGTCATCAGGCTTTGTTCCACAGGGTAAGTGTCCATGTAAGTGTCTATGTAGAGGCAGCAGGAATATGAAGAATGGGAGGGAGTATCAGTGGGTCAGAGAACAGACTCAGTGCAAGATAAACCATGTAAAATATTGTGATGTGTCCTGTCCTTATTCTTGTGTGTTACTGTGGACTGTGTTAGTCGCTCAGTTGTGTTCAACTCTTTGCAACCCCATGGACTGTAGCCCACCAGGCTCCTCTGTCCATGGAATTCTCGAAGCAAGAACACTGGAGTGGATTGCCATTCCCTTCTCCAGAGGAACTTCCCAACCCAGGGATCGAACCCTGGTCTTCTGCCTCGCAGGCAGATTCTTTACTGTTTGAGTTACAGGGAAATCCTAACTCCATCATTACAGTTGCCTTGAATATTTTAATTGTCTGCTTTGTGTTTATCCTCTCCATCACGCTGTGAACTTTCTCAAGTCAAGGATTTTTTTAAACCTGAATTTCTCAAGCATGGTGGTTATAGTGAATTCTCAATGAATGATTATAGAAAGAAGCAGTGATAGAATTGATGAACATCTATTCTAACAATCCCTCAACACACATACACACACGCACACAGAAACATGGATATTTGGTATCTAGGTTAGAAAATTGAGATCCAAGACATTTAACTGACTCATGCCAGGACCCTCAGGCTTTTGGCAGGTCCGATTATAAAAGGAAGTCTGCATTTGTAGACCACTTACTTTAAAACACACTCTCTCTTTTCCCCCTTTGCAATCATTTTAATATCTGTTGAATTCTCTTGCTGTTTTCCTTCCCTAAAGAATACAAACAGCCTTGCACTAAAATTCATCTACTTTAGTCAAACACATAATAAGGAATCCATTCATATTCTGAAATAAATACAAGGTGTATATGCATGCTGTGTGAATACTGCTCACTGAATTCTCAAGGCACAAAAGAGGGAGAGCAGTTATGAAAATGTTTCTGCCTTAAAACTAAAATCTTTACAGTAACTAAGAAAAATTGTTACCTGTCTAATAATAGGCTACTAGTGCCTTTCTATAAGGAAATCGGTAAAATACTCTTTCCTGGGGAGGGCCTCTGTGTCACAAACACACTAACAAGGAGATTAGATGCTTTGCAAACTTCTTTAGTGAGGAGACTGCTCATTTATTTTTTAATGGGCATTTCTGTTTCCTAGCAACCAGAAAGTACTGCATTAATCTATATCTGCTGCTTACGGGAACAGATCAACTCAGGTGCTATCTATGGCAGCTGAGCTGTGGAAGAAAAGGAAAAAGGCAAACTGAAAGAAATTTATCATTTTTTTTTTTTTTTTTTTTGATCCATGCTGTTGATTCAAATTATATGATCCCTGCTCAACTTTCTTGGGTTTGCAAATTACCAAGCTGCAACCAGGCCGTGTAGGTATTCTATAGTTATTAAATAGGAAAGACTAGTAAATAACTTTAAAATAGTTTTCTTAATCTCAATGAGTACAATTATTCATTTCAAAGCTGATTTCATGTCCAGGAAGCACTTTCTGGAATTATATGCATGGCAACATGTGTCAGGCCACAGAAGTGTCACTCTGCATGCCTCACATCAATGGTACTAGAGACATTTGAGAACAGGAAGTCACACTATCACAACCCAGCTTGCTTTTTTATGCAAACCTGGGCTTAAATGCCATGCAATTAGCATCTCTGGACCATCCATGGCTTCCCAAACCTGATTCCTCATAAAGCCAGACACTCCTATCTTATGTCACATCTCAAAGTATCTCACCAACAACAGAGCTGCAAATATTCCCGTGAAATTCGTTCAGGAATTAAAATTCAAACTTGCATGAATCTAGGCCTCATACAATGTCTCAGGGGTGCAGTTTGAATGAGCAGCTTAAAAAATTTTACCTATATATTTTAAGGAAATAATGCCATCATCTGATTGATGATCTGAATAGTACTAAAATAGTTCTTTCTGAATTAAAATTAGACTTATCTCCAGTGTAGGTACTTGTTCCTTACCTATCATGCTCTCACCCTGCTCCTTTCCTAATTTAGAAACTACATTTTAAATTAGTAGATTAAAAACATCAAAGATCCCTGGCGGTCAACTCTGTCTAAACGTGGATCTGTAAGAATAGTATCTGGAGGATAACACTTGAATGATACATCTGAGTAATTTTGCTTTGAGATTATTTTCTTTCATGGTTATGTCATACAAATTTCTCTTTAAAGTACTATGAATTAAAAATGCAAAAAATTTGGTTAAAAAGCAAACACTAAACAATAATTTAATCAGTTGAAATACAGTAAGTGAGGGAAATATTTATATTGTACACAGAAGAATTTGGACATGAACAGAATGTCTATTTTTGCGATTTTAAACTGACATTTGACTAATACATTCAGTTCATCATTCCAGACTACATAAGAGTTTTTACGATGCTCTTGAAGAGGAGGAAAACTTTTCCTTTCTTCTCTTCTAGGTCCTTTGGCTGATCTAATGATTAAATTAACCTAAGACAGGGCTTCCCAGCTAGTGGTAAAGAACCCTCCTGCCAATATAGGAGACTTAAGGGACGCTGGTTCGATCCCTGGATCAGAAAGATCCCCTAGAGAAGGAAATGGCAACCCACTCCAGTATTCTTGCCTCGAGAATTCCACGGATAGTGGGACCTGGCGGGCTACAGTCCATAGGGTCTCAAAGAGTCAGACAAGACTGAAGTGACTTAGCATGCATGCATGCAAGACAGATTAATAGGACACAAATATTATGGAAACTCAGAGAAAAAGGACACTCACTGAAGTGACCAAAGCAGTCAGTTTTATGTCTTTCAGACAAAGAAACAATAAATTTGTGAGGAAGTGACAACGCAAAGACGTTTGGGCATGGGGTAGTAAGTTGGTGAAGAAGTAACAGGGTTTGTTTATACAGCCTTCTCAGCCCTCTATTCTCTGTCTCTGGTGATAAGGTTACCTTCTACCTCCGGACAATCGGAGGGTGCCTTTCACAGCTGAGATGTATTATTTCCTGTTTCCAGGGAGACAAAGGTTTCTTCTTGAACCAGGGGCTTCCTAAACTCTAATTCAAAATAACGCATATACCAGAGTCACATTTTGAGGAGGCCTGCCCTGAACTTCATCACTGTGTAACCAGTGATTTTGTGAGGAATTATGACAGGATCTTACTGATCGATGCAAAAACATCAAAGAACATTTGAAGTAGTCACTGTCTTTTCAATCTATTTTACTAACCTGCCACTATGATCAGTGATGTAATTTAATGAAGTACCGTTATCCTTTACCATGTATGTGAAACTATGTGCTATGTTATGTGTGATATAGAAAGCACGCAGATAACTTAGACAAGACCCTCATAATTATTAAGATTGTAGTGTATTTGTAGCTAATTTTTAAAGCCTACCCTTAGTGGTTCATCCACTCATTCATCCCGTATAGTGTTGCCTGAGCACCTTGTAAAGTATATCCTGGCCAGGAACACAGGAACAGGTAAGGCCGGAGGGATTTACACTGCAGGGGAGGGATGTGTTGCATACGGAAAGAGGTGTTTTCTAACAGGACATGAGAAATGTTATACACGAGGTATAAACAAGTGCTTTCGGAGCCTAGAGGAGAAGCAGTACAGTAGTATATTAAAAAGTAGTTTGTGTTATTTTGCAAGGCAAGCTGTTCTCAGGGATTCATAATTGCAGTCACAGTGGCCTCCTGTGGCGGTAAGATATTTTTACAAAGTAATATCCTTTAGTTATTCTCAAATAAAATTTTACAACTGATTCATACACATTTTCACACTTACTCTAGGGTATAGGAAGTGACAGAGAAAGTAGGCCAGAAAAGCCCTCCTCTTCATCTCTGCCAGTAAGCTAGAATTCTCTCTCAAAGGTTTCAGAAATCCAACTGAGGACCACCGGTCAAACTAACCACGTGGGGGTTCTTTCCCAGACGAGCCAATTCTTTCTTGATCATAGTAACCAAAGATATGTGTTTTTCTCTATTTCTGCCATGGCTTAGCTTTGTTATTGCTGGTGTTTTTCAGGGTATGCGTTGTCTTTTAGTCATCTGTGCAGGCCCTTTATGTTCACCAGATTTCCCTGAACAGAGTTCCCACCTGGAAAATTGTTAAATGAGGAAAAGTGCAGTTGAACTCAAAGAGCCTTCATCTGGATCTCAAAATAAAATCAGTGCCAGCATCGTTGAGGTGACTTATTCAGTCCTGATGTTTCAAAAATAAGATCCCTAACTTAGGCAAACAGATATTTATATAACAATTTACTAGCATCTAAAGTGTCCTGACTGAATTGCTGGTTATGAAATGGAGAAGAATAGAAAGGAAAAAAAGCCCCCGTTTTTATCTTCTTTCAATCTGGAGAAAATGGGATGGAAGATACAGCTGATAAGCAAATGTGTGCACGTTGGATGGTGAGTACTGTGAACACACAATCAGTGTAAGGGGAGAGTAACTTTACACACTTTTCATAGTGAAATTGTAAATATCTATGTCAGCCCATTGCAATATTTCTTTCCTTTATTGCTTTTCATCTTATTTCCTTAGGCCTACTGATTTTATAACAATATTTTATAAAAGAATGGCAGATATTCACAGGAAAATTATCAACCTTAATGATTTTAAAGCCAGAGAACAAGAAAGAAGTTTAAAGAGAGAAAGAAACAAAATCATTCAAAACTTCAAGAGACTCAAATATTCTTCTTTCAAAAGTCTAACTTGTTTTGATAGAAGGCCTTTATTTAAACATAATATCCTAGGTTATTGTTATTTATAGATATTGTTAAACGTTATTTATAAAAAGCAACATCTCAAACTATACTCAGTCCTCTCATAGAAAGTGAAGTCAATAATAATTTGTATTTATTTTCATGAATATCCATGGGAAAATAAAAGAAAGCAAATGAGAAAATACAAATGTCTGTAAAAAGGATTACAATATCATTATACCTACAAATTATTTTAATTAGAAATATAAAGAAAATATATAGCTTTATCTTGAATCAAACAGATTGTTTATTTTTAGTTTGATGCCCACTGTTTAAAAAGAAAAACCACCATTTTAGAAGTTTCCAAATAAACAGCTCATACCAGAAATTACTAGTGATATTTAATCTATTAATATTTATAATTGACATTTTTCCAAACTCAAATATATTTCTTTTTATTTTGTAAGAACATCATTTATAAAACATATGCTCCAAAGTAGTAAAATCCTATGAATATGAAAAATTTATCTTAAGTATTTATCTCATTTAAGGGAAAAAACTGATCATAACCAGTGCTCAATATAAACAAAACTGCAATTAAGCCCAGTTGCAATGAGAAAACAATTGAAGCAGCAAAAAGCTGGAGAGTGAAGGGGCTGAAAAAAAAATCTTTGTCATGAATTTTGTACCTTACTCAGCAAATCTGACAAACAATTGCAGAATGTTGTGTGTTCTGTGTGTGTTTCTGCTTCCTTAAGTACAGAAGTCATTTATGATGTTTGAACACTTGTACACATCTCAAAGTCCAGCGCTTATGCGGCAGAATAAACAGTGGTCCTCATAAATCTATATTGTAAGAAATGGTTACCAGTGATGGTCTCAAAAGAAGAAGTTTGCAAAGAATCAGATTGTTAAGTCGTCAATTTGATGGCAACAAATGAAAAATTCTGAGACCCTGCTTCCATTTTCTGACCGGAGCCACATGCTGACGCAGACAGCTGGCAGTTCTTGCGGTCACCAGGCTGGTGTGAATACAAAGTGACAGCAGTGTGCTACTTGTCACATTTGAATGAACAGCTACCGTGACAGGAAGGCTTTACATGTCAACACGGTAACTGTGGCTCTGTGAGAAATTCCGTGTTATTTTCCCCTGGAGGGAAATTGGTACCTGATAAATAGACTTCTTTCAATGAAGTCAACACATATTTATTGAGAATCTTGGGCCATAAAGAGGGCTGAGTGCCGAAGAATTGATGCTTTCAAATTGTGGTGCTGGAGAAGACTCTTGAGAGTCCTTTGGACTGCAAAGAGATCAAACCAGTCCTTCCTAAAGGAAATCAACCCTGAATATTCATTGGAAGGATTGATGCTGAAGCTCCAATACTTTGGCCACCTGATGCGAAGAGCTGGTTCACTGGAAAAGAATCTGATGCTGGGAAAGATTGAAGGCAGGAGGAGAAGGGGGTGGCAGAAGATGAGATGGTTGGATAACATCACTAACTTACTGGACATTGAATATGAGCAAACTCTGAAAGATAGTGAAGGACAAGGAAGCCTGGAATGCTGCAGTCCATGGGGTGGCAAAGAGATGGGCATGATTTAGTGAGTGAACAACAACCATCACCCCTGGTAAACACTGTGGTTATCCATTGGTTGATGGGGTATATCAGTCCCTTACACTCAGGGAGCTTTCGTCCTATTGGGAGAAATGGGGAAGACAGACATCACAAAGAAGCCAAATCCTTAATCTCCCATTATGGTATGTGCTATGAGGGAAGCAAAACTAGAAGGGGCAACAAGACAGAAACACTGGAGTGCCTTGAACTCGATGGTCAGGATAAGGCAGCTGAGATAAGAGGGAGGAGATCAAGAAAAGGAACATTCCATGGGGCAAAATAGCAGGGCAAGGTCTGCGTTAACAATCTTTGGATGGTTTGCAGAAAACTCAAGTTCAGAGTGAGGCAAGGCTCTGATTGTTTCCACCTGAATAACAAACGTAATCTAATATGCAATATACACATCCTCTATGTAAGCAAAAGTAACGGCCCTGAAATAAACTGACCCGCAAAGCAGTCTTTAGTTTCCAATAAAATTTAAAGGAATGATTATTATAAAGAGAACACATAAACCAATTCCAATCTTCCACTTTCTCCCACGTCCTCCCTCTCCTCCTTGATATCCATATATTTGTTCTCTACCTCTGCGTCTCTATTTCTGCTTTGCAACTAAGATCATCTATACACTATCAGTATCATGTATAAAATAGATAAGTAATGAGAACCTACTGGTTAGCTTAGACAGCTCTACTCAGTGCTCTATAGTGACCTAAATGGGAAGGAAATCTAAAAGAGAGGGGTATTCGTATATGAAGTGTGGATTCATTTTGCCGTACAGCAGAAACTGACACAACATTCTAAAGCCACTATACTCCCATAAAAGTTAATTGAAAAAGCACACAAAAGTACTTTGGGTTATACTTACTTCTTCATTATTTATTACATCTTTTTTTGCTGTTGTCTTTCATTCCACAATTTCCAGCAGCAGTCTTTTTCCTAGGATACATGCTTAACTTCCCTCTCACCGAAAATTTCATCTCTTACCCCAAGCCCATTTCATTTCAATACTCACAGAAAATGAAAATATATCCCTGCAGATCTGGAGAAGAGTTGCCAAGCATATTCAATTTATTCCACTTTTATATCTAATTTCACAGGATTAACCCAATTCCAGCCTCTCCTTGCTGAGGGATGTGAAGACCTGTTGTAGAGTCTTAGTACATCTATGCTTATGACTACATTTCAAGTGGTCCATGAATCATCTGCTATTTCCCACATATCTATTTTAGACTCGCCAAGGGAGAAGCAGTTCTGAAATATGTTGTGTTAGCAGTACTTTTTTTTTTCAAATGACATATGCCACCTAATCTCCTCTGCCACAACAGGAAATCTGGACCCTTTTCCTGTCAAAGCAGCAGCCACTTCTATCAATAGAGTTCCCAGTGCATCATTCAGCGACAGGGCATTCCACTACCCAGAAACAAGCAGTACTGAGCGCTAGGAACTCAAACTGGGTGATATTTTGAGAGTCAGAGTAGCATTCTCCCCAGTACGTGATGTTGGATGGATGCCTCCTGGATAGATTAAGAGTCCTCCGTGTTTTCTCCTCTGACAGCACACTGTCAGATCAGATCGCTAGAATTTCAAGAGCCTGGGTTTTATTTCGAAGGTTCAGCTTCAAACTCGGCTCATTATTTGTAGATGTTGCTATCCAACAAGTGAGTTTTAAGGAATGAAAGTTTTAAAGACTGCAAGTTTTAAAGACAGCATCATGGCATTACCTTGCTATGTAATAAAGTCCATGTGTATTTTTTTTTTTCTTAAGATAAAAGTGAAAAGTGAATAAGTGTTAGATGTTCAGTCCTGTCTGACTTCTTGCGACCCCATGGTCTTGAGCCTGCCATGCTCCTCTGTCCATAGGATTCTCCAGACAAGAATACTGGAGTAGGTTGCCATTTCCTTCTCCAGGGGATCTTCCCAACCCAGGGATTGAACCCAGGTCTCCTGCATCACAGGCAGATTCTTTGCCATCTGGGCAACCAGGGAAGCCCCTTCTTAAGGTAAAGTGTCTTCAATTAGAAAAAAAAATAATACTTTGAGATCAACTAGTACTTTTCTAATCTTTAGCTTATATTGCTTTTTGTGGGAATGTGTGTTTGTGTATGTGTGTGTGTGTGTGTATGCAACAAAGGATGTCTTCAGAGGAATAGGAGCCCTCTGTACACTGAATGAAGGATGCTGCAGACTGTAGAACTGTGACAGACACCACTAAGGCTCCAGATTAGTTACACAGAAAGAGAGGAGCCCGGGTGCACAAAATGATTGAATCAACTATTGACTCCCTACTAGAGACCTAATATTTCAAAATTATGAAACCAAAGCAAAATAACTTGGGATACCTGAACATTCACATATAGTACTTTCATTGTCATTCCCTCTGTTCTTTTTTTTCTAGAGAGGCTAGACACTTTGTCTGCTACAGTTTTATAGGATCTTTGTCTGAGGTTAGCTCCCTCATGGGCTAGGATAGAGATCCTAGGATAGACATCAGTATACACAGGTACATAATTTAGAATTTTTGATAGTCACCAAACATTTGCTCAGGTTTATGTCTGCTATGAAATTAATAAGACCTAAGCAAAAATATTAGTAGTTTTGAGTATGTGTGCATGATATGAACAATGAAATTGCCCACATTAGTGCAGGCAAGCAAGCCTTGACTACTTAGCATTTAGAGCAGGATCATGGCTAATGTTGCTCTTGGAGGGATGGTTTATACTCATGGCAGGACTATTGAGGCTGGAGGAGTAAATGACAACCCATTCCAGTATTCTTGCCTGGAGAATCGCATGGACAGAGGAGGCCGGTGACTACAGTCCATGGGGTCACAGAGAGTCTGACGTGACTGTCCAGCAAAGCCTGCATGTTGAAGTGATGATGGACTTTGCAATAAAATGTGGTATGCGGTACAAAAAAACAATAGAAATAAATGTGCTGATAAAACATAACAGCATATCATATAAATGTGATAGATATCAGATTGGATGAGACAATGATGGAAAATATCTCTAGAGAAAATAAAAAAAAAAAATGGGTGAAATTTGGCATAAATCCAAAACAGGGGTGAAGCAAGTGGGAAGAGCCACTTTAGAAGAACTCAAAGGAGCATTCAGATTCAGGGAAAGAAAGTCAGCTTGTGAGAAAGCAAAATTCCTGGGAAGAGTGTATTCTAGAAGGAGAGAGTCCTTAAGAGTGTTGGATTATGCAGAGCTGTCAGGAAAAACAAAGTCAGAGAAAGGCACTTGAATTGATCTACTATTTGTAAAATCCTCAACTGCCACTCAAATGATCCAGGGCTTTCATGATAAGCCCTAGTTAATGACATGAGCTTCATCTGCAATGCAACGGAGATGGAGGGAGAATCCCATTTAATACCGTTAAGAAACTGACATTTATCACTCCATTCCCTACCATGCAGAATCAGCTAAAATAAAATATCCTGACACTGGGAAGATAGTGGAAATATGAACACTGGCTATGAAAGTTCAAAATGTGACATTTGTTCAAGAAGTTGTCATAACATTTTATAGATATCTCCTTTTAAAAAACGCAATTTCAAGGAGACTTCTCCCAGAATAAGGACATCTTTTGTAACAGCATCATGTATAAAGCACAGTGTCTATTTGGGGAAACAATGTGGATGTCCACCCCAGGGGAAAGAATCAGCCCACACTTCCCATGCTCATCTTGCTGAGTTGTGCATATACCTACAACCCTCCACACCATGCCAATCCCCTTCTGTGAAAACACACAGGACCTTCTCTCTAGCCACAAGCCACAGTCTCATGTTTTACCTGATTCTACACATCAGACTTATGAAAAAGAACTGACTGCCATCACAATTCTTTATGTCCTCAACTTCTTACATGCCTTTAAAATCCAGCTTATGGCTCTAATCCTTTATTCAAACCACTTTTTTCTTAACCATCTACTGGCAAATTCAATGCACTTTATTTTTCCTTATGTAACATTATCCTCTGCAGCACTTGACCTACAAGCTATTTCTTGTCTTGGCTGCTAGGATGTGATAGTTTTCTCATGTTTCTCCCTACATGCACTTTCTCTCTATCCTTGAATGGGTTCCAACATATTCCCATCTCCTTACAGCCAATGTTATGGGCTTCCCAGGTGGCTCAATGGTAAAGAGTCCACCTGCCATTGCAGGAGATGAGGGTTCGAGCCCTGGGTCAGGAAGATCTCCTGGAGAAGGGAATGGATACCCACTCCAGTATTCTTTCCTGGTGAAATCCCATGGATGGAGGAGCCTGGTGGGCTACTGTCCATGGGGTCACAAAAGTGTCAGACGATTTAACAACTAAACAGCAGCAGTATATCCAGTATTATCAGTTTTCCATTCTTTTTCAATGCTCTCTCTCTCTCTCCATTCCACCCCCAACCTCCTGGCAATTTTACATATGGCGCAGACTTATCTCTACCATGACTATGTGATGTTTAAAGAAAAAAGCTACAAGGAAGAAATGGACAATTTTTTTTAAGGAACTGTCTTGAGGGGAATTTGCTTCTCTATTAACATATATTGATTCTAAATCCAGCACCTAATTGGCTGTGTAAATTTGTTTTAATCCTCTTTTTTTTTTTAATCAATTTTCCAGAGAAAATACAAGCCAAGGAAGACAACTCTTTCAGTGAGTTCATGAGATTTTTGATGGCTGAATGGCCGTCAATGCCAGGTCCCTCTGTTGGGAACCAAATCATGACCAGGAGGTTGCTGTTAGAGCAAACGGGTAAGGAGTTAAGTGATTTTTAAATGACATATGAAGCTGTAGTGGTTGGATGAGTCATAGTTCTCTATTTTACAGTGATTTTTATCAAGATAGTGAGGACAAGTCATTAGCAGCAGAGACTGTTCTTTCTGCCAGAGGACACTGGAGGGATACTGACAAACCCTCACGATGCGGTCTCCTAACTCAGAACTTCCTGCCATTCACCTGGTGGGGGTTCGTCATTATAACACTTCTTTGTGCTAGATTTGTTTTCATTGCTAAAAACACGGCTTTAGGTTAATTTAGTCACATTTGGAGTTGAGCTGATCTTATAAGACATCTGACCTCTTACTGAGATTTAGAAAACCACCTAGTTCTATGAGCACACTGAATGATCACTGCCAAGCTGGGCAACTTGGGGAAATATTTAGAAAGTAGCTCATATCACCTATTGTGTGTTGTTTTATTAGTCCAAAATTTCATATTTTCACTTTACCTTAAAAGCTGTCAGATATTTCAAAAACTCCTGTGTAGACTGCACTCATTCCTACATGTTGAGCTCCAGACTATTTCTTCAAACAACTTTTGACACATTTCCAGCAGGTTGCAATAAACAGAAACTTAAATGAAGGCACATTCACCATCAGGTCCACTGTCTTCTCCCTTCTCCATCCCTTCCTCCCAGGCTCTAACAATCCATATCTGTCTTCTGAACTTTCTTTTTTTGAATATTGCTATCAATATCTTACTATGCTTTGAAACATCACCATCATTTTCCATGTCCAATCTTCTGTTTGTCCCCACCCTTGAAATATCTCTAATTCCATGACATCCATCACTGTTCAAGTTCATATTACTTGCACAGAATCAGGTAATAACCCTTTTCATGGTCTCCAGATTCTAATTTCTATCCAATCAATCTCTCCAAAACACTAGAGCCAGCAGAACCTTCCTCAACTACAGCTTTACCTTCCTTTGCTAAAGTCTTTATTGGCTCCCCATGGACTTACTAAAATCTAAAGTGATACAAAGAGAATAATTAAAACTCAAGCTCAATTAGACAGAGCCAGGTTTGACACATAGCTATACCACCTTTCAGATTTGCAACTGACATGAATTCCCTCCTTTGTAGTACAGGCTTAAAGGTACTACTTATCTCATGGTTTACTGTGAATATTGTGCTGGGAAAATGTAAAATGTTTAGAATAGTACGTGGCATATGTTAAGTGGTTATTATCATTATATAAATTATTTACCAGATTATTGAAGGCATATGGTGATTTGTCTCCAAACAAAATTTTAAATTTGAACACCCTTAATTAATATTTTAACCAAATTGATCCCCAAATAGATTATCAGCAGTCATGTCACTTTCCTGTGTTCATTATTTTCTTGTTACAACATTTTCTTAATATAGATGCTAGCTATTTACTTATAAATTCTACTCATTGGTTTAAATCCTGTGCATAACCATTATCTTGAAGAGGTGTGTGTGTGTGTGTGTGTGTGTGTGTGTGTGTGTGTGTGTGTGCAGTCACTAAGTTATGTCTGACTCTTGTGACCGGATGGATTGTAGCCCGCCAGGCTTCTCTGTCCATGGGATTTTCCAGGCAAGAATACTGGAGTGGGCTGCCATTTCCTCCTCCAGGGGATCTTTCCAACCCAGGGATCAAACCTGCATCTCTTGCCTCTCCTGCATTGGCAGACAGATTCTTTACCACTGAGCCACCAGGAAAGCACCACCTTGAAGAATACAGCTTCCATATTCGTGTCAGTCAGAGTAAAAGCAGTATTGATAACAATAACTAATGTTAATTGAACAGTTACACCTTCCATACTCTGCTTTAAGAACTTTACATATATTGCAGCAGAGTCTGCTTCTGCGGATTCTCGTAGCATTTTGACAGTTCTAACGCACCTCCTGTACTATTGGCAGAATCAACCATATTTATAAATCTTGTTCAGACAGTGTCATCTTCTTGCTCAAAATCTTTATCCTGAACCCAAGTGACACCGACAAGGATGATACGAATTCCTCAGCTGTTGATTCAACCGACCGCCACTCACTATTCCAATTTCCTCCTGGTCCCTTGGACATGTACACAAGCACTTCTCTCCAATTCTCCCAGGCTCTACCCCACACACTTTGTCTCTGCTCAGTTTATCTTGCTTCCCCTACTTGGTCACTCTTGCAATTTCTTCACCTCCATCTGTCTTGTCTAGCTTTGGGGACTATGTCAAGTCTACCCCCCAGGACCATTTTTCATAGCTCCAATCCCAAATGATCTCACTCCCTGTGTACAAAAGCACTGTTTGCATCACTCCCTTGGAAACTGACAATCCGAGCTTTCAGTGCCTGAGTGAGTATTTTTTTTGTATCTGTTTCTTCCTTCTTGAAATAACTCAAAAGCTATTCAAGGACAGGGAGCATGTTTTCTGCTTCTTTGTCTAATGCAGACACTATTTTAATTTTGACCAGGCGACACATCATCATCTCCCCCTTGGTTCGCCTTCCCTTGTCACCTTCTTTCTCCTTGGCTAAGCAAAGAGCCCGAAGATCCCAAGGAAGGAGAATGAGGTGTTGACCAGCGAGTCACAGATCAGCTTTCTCCTCACAGAAGGTCTTGAATCTTATAGCAGAGAAGAATCTTGAAAGCCAAGCTTTGTAGAAATAAAACTCTGTCTGAAGTCATTTAGCTCCCATTTGATGGATTGAGATACAGACTTTGCTATACTAATCATAGACTTTGAGAAGTAAAAACCTTAGTAAGATTCTAGCAGGAGATGGAAAGCCAATGCCTTCAGGTTTTCGGTAATTGGGAAAAAAGAGGCTGATTAAGAGAAGGCAGGGTCACAACACAGAGATCTTGTCCTACCCTGTGAAGTTCAAGTCTAGTTTATGGTTGTTCAGTTGCTAAGTCGTGTCCAAAACTGAACCGCGTGGACTGCAGCACGCCTGGCTCCCGTGTCCTTCACCGTCTCCCAGAGTTTGCTCAACACATGTCCATCGAGTCAGTGATGCTATCAGCCATTCCATCCTCTGTCTCCACCTTCTCCTTTCGCCTTCAATCTTCCCCAGCATCAGGGTCTTTTCCAATGAGTTGGCTGTTTGCATTGGAAGAAGAAGGGGAAGGTGAGAGCGTGTTCCAGTTATTGCTGATTTGGAACACACCATCCTGAAACCTAGTGTCTTAAAGAGCTTGTATCCTCAGCCTGGGCAGGCTCTGCTCCACGCTGTCAGCTGAGTCAACACTGCTGGGGGCTGGCATCTTTGGAAGGATGGTGCCTAGGCTGGAAGGACTTCAACTTCTGGGGGAGTGCTCATTGGCATTTAACTCCAACCCTGAGAGATCTCTTTGCCTTTTCTCTCAATCTGATAAATTCAAGATGGCTAGACTTCCTATATGGAGGCTCAGTCGAAAGAGAGAGAGAGATTAAAATCAATAGGAATCAATAGAGAGAGAGATTATTAATCAATAGAGAGAGAGAGAAAAAAACAGGCAAACCCAGTTTTCTCTTGGCTGGCTAGCCTGAAAAGTGATATATCCACTCTTTAGACAAAAGTCTCTAAGGATGACCCTTTTGCAAGGGAAGGTTAAATACCACTTTTGTATAAAGAGTATCAGAGTATCTATGGATGTGCTCTAAACCATCTCTGCAAGTGAGTAGTGGAATGGAAATCTGCATAGGAAGCCCACTGACCCACTGTCCACTGGGAATCTTGCAGGCGACAGCACCCAGGTAACCTGTGCTCCACTGCAGATGGGCATTATCCCTGGAAACAAGACATCACAGTGTGGCTGGACAGAGAGACAGCACTTCTAGAAGCCAGCCCTTCCTGGTGCGGGCAGGAAGGGTCCTGAGTTTCCCCCAAGCCTCTCGATGGATGCGCCAAGTAGCTGCAGAGGGGGAAAAGTAAACGAGAAAGAAAAGACTTCCGGGACAACTGTAGGGCAGAGATCAAACCAGAGTGGTGAATGCATGCCAGTGCCTGTAGGAGGTGAGGTGTGGAGGGACCACACAGGAGGAAGAACCATCAGGCGATGCCAACAAAACTCCAGGCAGCTAGCAGGTTAGGCAGCTGGTGGGCCATGATGATGATACCCACTCCAGGACCTACTAGACCCTCCCAACCCCATGTCAAGTGCCGTGAGCACACATGAACCCCCACTTTTCACCCAGACCACAATTTGGGAAGAAGGTGAAGGAGGCAGAACTCTGAGACTGAGTGTTTACTGGGGACCAAGTTATTTGAGCAAACTCTGGGAATAGTGAAGGACAGGGAAGCCTGGCGTGCTACAGTCCATGAGGTTGCAGAGTCAGACACGACTTGGTGACTGAAAACAACAACAAAGTTATATGATTTATTTCATCCCTAAAAAGTAATTGAGCTTAGATAGTTAAAGTTTATTTATAGAAAGGAAATTGTTAAGTCTAGGAGAGACGGTTCTCATATTTTAGTATCCACTGGGGTGAGCCTTGTAGAATAAGCCGAATCAAATGTAGGATATAAAAAAGCTATACTGTATATTCTTTGTACATCTCAGTTAACGTAAGTAGATTTTCAACACTGGTGTGAATATATCCACAGCACAACATGCTATGAATGTCTTACATAGAGAACAGAGTCCATAAATATGTATTAAGTTGGTCCTTTAAAGATTTTGCAAAGGCAGAGAATCCCAAAAAGTATTCCAAGAAGTGAACATTTATTAAATGCAATCAAACTCAAAATGTGTTTAAGAAGTTCAACAGAAATGGCTTTCCAGCGTCACAGATATTATTCCTGTAGTGAATGGCCACACAACAAGATGCCCTGCATGTTAGACTCTCCAGGGTGAAGGGCATGGACAGGCTTCCTTGGCTCTGGAGCTGCAGGGGGCTGGTGCTGTGGGCGGTTTTGCAACCAGCTCTGCACCAGGGCTGGCACTGCTCTGACCACTTGCTCCCTTGGTGGCTTAGCGACAGGAACCTTGAATGCTAGGCGATGAAGCTCCGTGTTCTCAGTTTCCGGGTTGTGCATGGGCCTTTCACCCAATAACAGAAGGCTTGAGCCTTGACTGGAGGAACTTGTTTCACATCCTTAGAATGAATGAAGAACCACCACCTTTTCTGCCCAACCCTGACCTCACGTCCCAGAGATGGAAAATGCCCTTGGCACCTTTTAACCTCAGAGAAGTCTAATCTCCTTGTTGTGTGTTCTGCCTGTGAAACGCAGAGCTAGCCACTTTCTGCATATCTTCCATTTCAACTCTTTTCTAGCAATCTAGTATCAGTTCCTAATCTCCCCTCCCCAACCCTTCTCCTTTTGAGAGATTTCCTGTGAAAATTGCTGTTGATTTTCAGGAAAATGGATCCCTATTGGCCCATGAAAGGGAAGACCACAAAACTGGTGCAGACTTGAAAAACTAGCAACTAAAAATGACACTTAGACACCAGGAAGCTTTCGCCCACTTTTGCTCGCTCTCAGGGAGTGTGGATGGCAGAATACTCTGGAGAGCTGTGTTGGTCCAAGGGGGGGCCCTAGTTCCTCAGAGCCTGTCCTGCAACCTCTGGAAAGCGAAGATCTGAACGCCCAGTTGAGCACCACCCCCAGTGCGTGTGCTGTCACGTCCGACTTCTTGTTTTCTTAGGCTGTAGAGTCAGCCCACATCATACAGACTTCACCCAGGAACCAGGGTGAAGGGGTCACACTCTATCTTGTGCTGCAATGATCTATAAATCACACTTACTTTTGCAATTGATTTTTGACTGGGCCACCTTGACATCACAGAATTTCCGACACGGTTAGTCTGCTCAGAATTCACTTGATTCACTCAAAGTGTGTTTTTAAAGTTGCAATAAACATTAGGAAAGTTTTTTATGTGCAAGATAATTTTCTGTAATCTCTGAAACCATAGTGATGTACCAGGCTAGAGATCAACATGATGGGGAGAGGGGAGTAGGAAAGATGGAAATATGGGCGTATTTCCAAGGTCCGATGGCAAGAAAATGTAATTGTCTAAAGAATGATATTCCCAACCCAGGATCGAACCCAGGTCTCTCTCATTGCAGGAGGATTCTTTACCATCTGAGCCACCAGGGAAGCCCAAAGAATGATAATTTGGAAAAGTTAGGAAGCTCCTCTCCCCCAAATGCCCTATGAAAGCAGGATAAGTAGACATGCCACCAAAAGTAGGGGACCTAAGGACAAAGAAGCAGAACATCAGTGTTAGTCACCAGATAGAAAAAAAGAAGTAAGTAAAGGCAAATCAGGATTTCCCAGTGTGAGAAATGAGCACAGAAATAGAGCTTTGGGCTGGAACCCACAATGGGCAGACTATCGTGCCCCTCTGCTTCCCTCTATCCATTACTCCTGTGCTGTGTTTAGTTGCTCAGTTGTGTTCAACTCTTTGTGATTCCATGCACAAAGTTCCTCTGTCCATGGGGATTCTCCAGGCAAGAATGCTGGAGTGGGTTACCATTTCCTCCTCCAGGGGATCTTTCTGACCCAGGGATGGAATCCAGGGCTCCTGCATTGCAGGCAAATTCTTTACTGTCTGAGCCGCCAGGAAAGCCCAATTTTATGGTATAATTACCACTTTAATTCCACTCTCCAATTTTGATTCACATTGTCATTAAGCTCCTTGATGTAGATTTGGTCTTCCATGGAGTAACCAATTGGAGAAGGAAATGGCAACTCACTCCAGTTGCCTGAAGAATCCCAGGGACAGAGGAGCCTGGTGGGCTGCTGTCCATGGGGTTGCAGAGTCAGACACGACTGAAGTGACTTAGCATGCATGCATGCATGCATTGGAGAAGGAAATGGCAACCCACTCCAGTGTTCTTGCCTGAAGAATCCCAGGGATGGAGGAACCTGGCGGGCTGCCACTTATGGGGTCACACAGAGTCCAACATAACTCAAGCGACTTAGCAGCAGCAGCAACAGGGGTAACCAATGGACTTCCCTGGTGGCTCAGCTGGTAAAGAATCCGCCTGCAATACAGGAGATCTGGATTTGATACCAGGGTTGGGAAGATTCCCTGGAGGAGGGCACGGCAACCCACTCCAGTATTCTTGCCTGGAGAATCCCAGGGAGAGTGGAGCCTGGTGGGCTGCTGTCCATGGGGTCACACAGAGTCGGACAAGACTGAGAAATGGCAACCCACTCCAGTACATTTTCCTGGAGAATCCCAGGGTCAGAGGAGCCTGGCAGGCTACAGTCCATGGGGTCGCTAAGAGTTGGACAAAACTGAGCGACTAAGCAGGCATACCCTAAAATTACACTAACATTATTTTTTAGTTGCTTGGGGCCTGGATAGGAACTATAGAGATTTAAAAATATAGATATAATAGGAGAAGAGCAGAAATAGTTAGTTGCACATGTCAAAATCTGTGTCTAGCTGACAACAGGATTGTATTTATATTTTGCATGAGCTTAATTCTTTGTGTATATTTTCAGACCTATAATAAACCCCAGGCTGCCTTGAAGGTTCACGTGGGTGTCATCTATGCGATCACCTTCTGATAATAGTTATATTAACTTCTTATTCATCAATAAACTCTCTCCAATTAGAAGATTTTTGAAGGCAGGGGTTTGGGGTTTTGTTTTATTCCCCACATTATCTACAAGAGGGACTTACAGACTTACATAAAGGTATTCTATTGATGTCCTTTAAAGTAATAACTTCAAGCAGAGTTTATTCCCTGCCATTTCTGGAAAAAAAAAGAAAGACTCAACTATGCCTAATCCCTATTCAGGGCAGGGAAAAAGAGAGGACCAAACTCTATGGACATTTGATTGATGTCAAGATTGGGGAGCCTCCATCAATGTAATTCAATGAGAAATCAGATTAGAGTCTGCATACTGAATACTGCATACCAGCCGTTCCCTGGTGGCTCAGACAGTAAAGAGTCTGCCCGTAATGCGGGAGACCCGGGTTGGATCCCTGGGTGGGGGAGATTCCCTGGAGAAGGAAATGGCAACCCACTCCAGTACTCTTGCCTAGAAAATTCCATGGATGGAGGAGCCTGGTGGGCTACAGCCCATGGGGTCATGAAGAGTCAGACATGACTGAGCAACTTCACCACGAGGACTGAATAGTTCGTGTGTCTCTAGCATCATTATATTTCCATTTGTGCTGAATTGTGCACACTTAGGTTAACTTGGGTTTCAGTCCTTATCTCTGAAAAAGACACTCTTATTGAATTCAATAAAATGTGTTATTTTAAAATGGACCTGTTGTTCCATAGGAAAATATTTGCTGTGTCATGTTGTAACCACAGATTTAGCCAGACTGCATAATTTAGATGGCTGCAGCTGCTGCTGCTGCTGCTAAGTCACTTCAGTCGTGTCCAACTCTGTGAGACTACATAGACAGCAGCCCACCAGGCTCTGCTGTCCCTGGGATTCTCCAGGCAAGAACACTGGAGTGGGTTGCCATTTCCTTCTCCAATGAAGGAAAGTGAAAAGTGAAACTGAAGTCGCTCAGTCATGTTCAACTCTTAGCGACCCCATGGACTGCAGCCCATCAGGCTCCTCCACCCATGGGACTCTCCAGGCAAGAGTACTAGAGTGGGGTGCCATTATCTTCTCATGTGGTCAACTATATGATAGCTTCGGAGGCGTATGACAAGCTCAAACAACAGGTAAGAGGCAATTCATTCCTGACATGGGATGAAAAACGACCTTAGTCTCCAGAAATTAGTCTTAAACTATTTTAAAAAGATATTTCCTTAAAAAATCTCCCCTATGTTTAATATCTTTATTAAGAAGTTATTTATATACCATAAAGTTCACCCACTGAATTTTGTACAGGTGGGTATTTTTTGTATATTCACATAATAGTGCAACCATCACAACTGAAGTTATGTACATTTCCATGACTACAAAAAGACACTCCTCCTCCATAGGTGAGACATCCTGAACTTCCCATTTCTCCTAACACAACTTCATGTCTATTTCTGTCTGTAGCCCATCCTGTACACTGGATGAATGGAATCATAGGATGTATATAGCCTCTTATGTCTTGTTTCCACCAGTCAGCATAAAACCTTCACCATTCATCCATGTATATCAGAATTGCATTCCTTTTGCTGTGGATACATCCATACAATATCCATTGCATCATATATCCAATGTATGGATATACCACATTCCCCACTTGATGGGCATTGGGATGGGTCCCGCTTTCTGTCTATATCTTGCAGCATTTTAAAAGATGCCTTTTCACAAACCCACAGAGCCTGCTTGCGCTTTCGCACTTGGGAAGTGTGAAAATCAGCCTCTTCTCCAACCTCCAGCACAGAAGCTTCCCAACTTGTTGGCAGGGCAACCGCCCAAGCTCCTGCTGCAGTTACTCTAAAGATGGACTTCCATTTCTCCCCCGAGCATTCGGTGGCATAATCAAGATAACATTTGGGGGTCTTTTTGTTTTTTTCTCGCTCATTGGCTGAATCCACTTCACCGATCATCTTCATGATATTACAGAATAAAAATAAATACTTCCTCAAATTGAACACAAAGAGCCCCAGTATGATAGAAAAAAATCTGTTTTTCTCCACAATTCTGTCATTGTCTATTGGGGAAAACAAGCACAGTCAAATTTTTCTCTACACTCCACGTTGTATTATAGCAAAGTGACCCGCACTAAAATTTAAGAAATTTTGTGAGAAAGAAGCAGCTCCTAAAACACAAACTTGCATGTGACAAATCAAATGAAAAACCCAAAACGAAACCCAAAGCCCCAAACTAATAAATCCGCATTGTTCTGTATCTTGTTAGTTTGCTTGCTATGTATTTTAAATTTCTTACTTGCTAGTATTTTCTTTATCCAAAGATGGAATTTTAGCATACACACACACATGCATGTCACACACACACACACGTGTTCAGTTCAGTGAGTAAAATAAATTCTTGGGTTCTTCCTCTCTATTCCTTCCTTCCTTATTTCTCTCTTCTCTGACTCTTCCATCTCTGACTCTTTCTCTCTCTCTCCCCTGACCCTCTCTCCCCAGAGCTGGTTCACAGAGACTTTTTTTCCTGGGCAATGTATGAGATGAGCTCTCACTATGCTCTCACTGATGTCTCTGGGAAGGATGTCCAAATGCGGGGAAGCAGCCCAGGGGACCTGCCGGAAATATGGGACACATCAAAAAGCTGAATGGGCTGGGTTTTGGAAGAGATATTTGAGAGCAACTATATGACATGCCTTTCAATCTCAGTATGCAGAAAGTTAGGGAAATGACCAGAACCAATTAAGCTTAGGTTTTATTGTGTGTAATGAAAAAAATAAAATACAAAAAAAATGGTGAAATACAGGAGGGATTTTTACCTTACACTGATGATAAATCTGGAGCTTAGGCATCTATTGCTAGTATGAGGGTTCCCACATCTTATGCAGGGCTAAGCTGTGATTGTTCCATTCAAGCCACCCAGAATTTGTTTCTGTCCTCAGATGAACTCATGGTACAAGATGGTTGCTGGATTACCAGCCATTGTAGCTATATTCCAAGCTTTAGGGATGAGAGACAAAGAGGGCAGCAAGTGACATCAGTTCAGTTCAGTTCAGTTCAGTCGCTCAGTCATGTCCGACTCTTTGCGACCCCATGAATTGTAGCATGCCAGGTCTCCCTGTCCATCACTAACTCCCGGAGTTCACTCAAACTCACGTCCATCGAGTCAGTGATGCCATCCAGCCATCTCATCCTCTGTCGTCCCCTACTCCTCCTGCCCCAATCCCTCCCAGCATCAGAGTCTTTTCCAATGAGTCAACTCTTCGCATGAAGTGGCCAAAGTACTGGAGTTTCAGCTTTAGCATCATTCCTTCCGAAGAAACCCCAGGGCTGATCTCCTTCAGAATAGACTTGTTGGATCTGCTTGCAGTCCAAGGGACTCTCAAGAGTCTTCTCCAACACCACAGTTCAAAAGCATCAATTCTTCAGTGCTCAGCTTTCTTCACAGTCCAACTCTCACATCCATACATGACTACTGGAAAAAGCATAGCTTGGCCTAGATGGACCTTTGTTGGCAAAGTAATGTCTCTGCTTTTGAATATGCTATCTAGGTTGGTCATAACTTTCCTTCCAAGGAGTTGCTGCTGCTGAGTCGCTTTAGTCGTGTCCAACTCTGTGCGACCCCATAGACAGCAGCCCACCAGGCTCCCCCGTCACTGGGATTCTCCAGGCAAGAACACTGGAGTGGGTTGCCATTTCCTTCTCCAATACATGAAAGTGAAAAGTGAAAGTGAAGTTGCTCAGCCGTGTCCAACTCTTAGCAACCCCATGGATTGCAGCCCACCAGGCTCCTCCATCCATGGGATTTTCCAGGCAAGAGTACTGGAGTGGGGTGCCATTGCCTTCTCCATCCAAGGAGTGAGCGTCTTTTAATTTCATGACTGCAGTCACCATCTGTAGTGATTTTGGAGCCCCCAAAAATAAAGTCTGACACTGTTTCCCCATCTATTTGCCATGAAGTGATGGGACTAGATGCCATGATCTTCGTTTTCTGAATGTCGAGCTTTAAGCCAACTTTCTCACTCTTCTCTTTCACTTTTATCAAGAGGCTTTTCAGTTCCTCTTCACTGTCTGCCATAAGGGTGGTGTCATCTGCATATCTGAGGTTATTGATATTTCTCCTAGCAATCTTGATTCCAGCTTGTGCTTCTTCCAGCCCAGCATTTCTCATGATGTACTCTGCATATAAGTTAAATAAGCAGGGTGACAATGTACAGCCTTGATGTACTCCTTTTCCTATTTGGAACCAGTCTGTTGTTCCATGTTCAGTTCTAACTGTTGCTTCCTGACCTGCATATAGGTTTCTCAGGAGGCAGGTCAGGTGGTCTGGTATTCCCAATCTCTTTCAGAATTTTCCACAATTTATTGTGATCCACACAGTCAAAGGTGTTGGCATAGTCAATAAAGCAAAAATAGATGTTTTTCTACAAAGGTAATTTAGCATCTTTTAAAATCCTGAAGTGGGTTCTCAACACTTACTCAAGCACTGTGACTGTGACTTTCTGGGAGTAAACCATATGCCTCTCATGTCAATCTCTATATCATGACGTCCATGGATGCCTGGGTCCCCTCTGGTCTTTATTCAGTGATCCTCTCAGGTGCTGCTAAACCATCACCCAAGTCTACACGTCTCACCCCATGTTCTACACACTTATCCAGGTCACGTGGGAAGCAGCCTAACATTACATGAAGGCAAGAGAACATTTGTGAAGCTGGTTTAGATCTAGATGCCTAGATAAATCATGGGCAGTTCCAAATCTTGGATTTCACCTTCTCCCCAGGCATTCTCCAGGAAGAACAGTATCATCCTTGCTTCTGGATGCCCCACACCCATCTAGAGCTTTATTGTCACTCTCTGAGGAGTTTGGTCAACAGTGGATGGAGAACGAACCTCTTTCTCATGAATTTTCAAACATAAAATCCTTTATTTCCCTCGGATTCTTCTCTTAACCACATCTGTGAAGTAAATTCTCTACTGGGGCCTAGCTTAATTTTGACTACGACTTAGGTTTTTCCAAGGTTGCTAATCCTGTTTGTGACATTCTGTCCCATGATTGTTATTGACTCTTTATGAGTTTCTAGAAAGTGAGGATAGGTTTTGATGAATGCATAGTCATTTAATCATGCTGTTGTTGTTGTTTTTTAGTAACTAAGTTATGTCTAACTCCTTGTGACCCCATAGATGGAGGCCCACCAGGCTCCTCTGTCCATGGGATTTCATCTGGCAAGAATACTGGAGTGGGTTTCCATTTCCTTCTCCAGGAGATCTTCCCGACCCTAGAATCAAACCCACATATCCCACATAGCATGGGCAGGCAGATTCTTTACCCTTGAGCCATCTGGAAAGCCACATTTATACAATCAACTATAATATGATTTAAATATTCCTATGAAACCACCATCTAGTAAATGAAGGCTTAGTTCCTTGAGAATTAAATATGGAGATGATGACACCCCCCACCCCCACCTCTCCTCCACTTCATCTCTTCACCCAGCAGTGTGGCTTACTATGCACGTTCATCACTAAAACACTCATTAACTGTGAAAATGTTTGAAAACAATTTTGCTTTTCTAGTTGTGATTCAGCTTTCCTTGGGAGAGAATCCAAGATTACTTAGAGAAAACAACATTCTTTTGATTCTGAACTTCAATTCACACGTCCCATCTAAAGTTCAAGGACTGTATTTCAGTTAAAAAAAAAAAAACACAACAAAACACTAGATAAACTTTAAAGGGATACCCTGAGGAAGAGTAATTACTTTGGAATTGATTCGGCTGTTCAAGTGGCTTCTCATTTTAGAGAAACAATTAAAGCTTTCCACTTCTGGGCCTCGGTTCCCAGAATAACTGGGTGTTCGAATTCCTTGGGATGCACGTAAGAGATGAAGGTGAGATGGGCACAGAAGATCACTCTCAGCAAACCTCGTTCCCTTACTGCTCCCCTGTGCTCCTGCAGCAAGCTGTAAATGACAATATGCTGTGTGAATGCTAGAATCTCACAGGCTTTGAGGGCTGCACACACATTTTTGCACATTTAGTCCTATACATCCTAAGGTAGTTTAGACTAGACGTTTGCGAATCCCAGATGATTGGGACATGCTGAAGGCACGCAAAGGGAATCCCAAAGGAAGGAACATTAATTCCCCATTCTGTGGGACGCACACAAAGCAGCTGGACGCAGATGTTGACCACAACCCCCAGGACTAGTATTCTTCCCTGGGAAATCCCATGGACAGAGGAGCCTGGTGGGTTATAGTCCATGCAGTCACAGTGAGTTGGGCATGACTGAGCAATGAAACCACAAACAAATTTCCCATTCTGTGGAATGCACAGGAAGCAATTGGATGTGGATACTGTTGACCACAAGGTTCAGGGGAAATTTGAAATTATGGGATCTTACTTCTACACCTTAACATTCTGGATATATCTTATCATGGAAACTTTTTTCGTTGTTTCTTCATTAAAGGTTTAGACAACTTATACCCGCATCCAGAAAACATTCATAGGAATACAAATATCAGTGTATATACTATCTAAATACCAAGTTAAGTTTACATAATGACACTGATACCACAGATATATACCTAGATAGGAAGTCTCATAGAATAATTTCTTCATCAAATAAAATTAAGATACTGGAATCACTGAATACAGGCAACTTGCTTAATATCACCTTTTGAGGTTTGAGTTTAAATTACTGCCATATATTTATTTTGGTCAGTAATTTACATCATGCTATAATTAAAAAAAAACACTCGTGGGACTTTTACTATTATTTCAGCACAGAGTTCTACTAATGGCACCCACTGAGTTCCTGTCTGGGTTGATCATTGTAGTTAAACAATGGTATCAAAAATCAGGATTCTCTGTTCTTCCCTAAATTATATGCCACACTGCCTAGTGTGTTTCAGACTACAAGAGTACTAAATTAAGTTTCTAAAAATATCTAGTCAAAGCAGGCATACTGGACAATGTCAGTGCATGTTATCATTAAAATATGACAGTATCATTGAGGAAGTGTCATTTGTTTCTGATCCCTCATCTTTCCTTACTCTCTTTAGGTAACATTTAGAAGAATGCGTGTAGTTTAAGACAAGGGCTTCAGAGAACTCCTCTGGCAGTCTAGTGTTTAAGATTCCGTGCTTTCAATGCAGTGGTGATAAAGAATTCACTTGCCAATAGAGGAGATACAAGACAAGTGTGTTTGATCCCTGGGTCAGGAACATCCCCTGGAGAAGGAAATGGCAACCCACTCCAATATTCTTCCTGGAAAGTTCCATGGACAGGGAACCTGGTGGGCTACAGTCCATGGGGTCATAGTTGGACGTGACTGAGCAACTGATCACACACACACAATGCTGGGATCCCTGGGTTCAACCCCACGGGCTGAATGGAGGGGCCAAATTAAGAAGAAAAAAGAAGAAAAGGAAAACACGAGGGTTTCAGACCCCCTCATTAGAGTGAAATAAAGAATTTGACGAAATCAAGGATCACAATGCTTTCCCCCCCACATTCGAAACAAACACACCCAGAATTTGAACAGAAGCCAATTCAAATAGGCGGAAACGCATCTCTCATGGGAAGCTGAGCAGGCACCTCTACAATTACATTAAGGAGATAAATCATCCTCTCCTCCCTTCCAGACATAGGAGTTCTGAGATCTGGGACTTCGCAACATGGCTCGTGAGGATCTGCCCTGGGCACTTGCCCCATCTTGGGAACTGCCCCATCACTTACTCCTTGTTGAGCGTTTGTCGTCATCTAACTCGAGTGTCAGAATGAGGATGACTCCTCATTCCTCTGCACATGTTTCCTCGTTTGGTTCCAGGACATAATATTCTCCTGATTTTTCTCCCCTTTCCTCGATTTTCTTTCTTGGGAACACTATGGTGGCTGCCCCTCTTTCCCCCCGATCTCCTATATTTGAGTGTCAAGGTCCACTCGCGGTTCTCTTCTCCATCCTACCCCCTCTCATCGAGTCCTGTCTCATGGCCTCATACTGCGTTCAGTTCAGTTCAGTTCAGTTCAGTCGCTCAGTCATGTCCAACTCTTTGTGACCCATGAATCACAGCACGCCAGGCCTTCTTGTCCATCACCAACTCCCGGAGTTCACTCAGACTTACGTCCATCGAGTCAGTGATGCCATCCAGCCATCTCATCCTCTGTCGTCCCCTTCTCCTCCTGCCCCCAATCCCTCCCAGCATTAGAGTCTTTTCCAATGAGTCAACTCGTCGCATGAGGTGGTCAAAGTACTAGAGTTTCAGCTTTAGTATCAGTCCTTCCAAAGAAATCCCAGGGCTGATCTCCTTCAGAGTGGACTGGTTGGATCTCCTTGCAGTCCATGGGACTCTCAAGAGTCTTCTCCAAAACCACAGTTCAAAAGCATCAATTCTTTGGCGCTCAGCTTCTTCACAGTCCAACTCACATCCATACATGACCACAGGAAAAATCATAGCCTTGACTAGATGGGCCTTTGTTGGCAAACTAATGTCTCTGCTTTTGAATACGCTATCTAGGTTCATCAAAACTTACCTTCCAAGGAGTAAGCGTCTTTTAATTTTATGGCTGAAGTCACCATCTGCAGTGATTTTGGAGCCCCAAAAATAAAGTCTGACACTGTTTCTACTGTTTCCCCATCCATTTCCCACGTAGTGATGGGACCGGATGCCATGAACTTTGTTTTCTGAATGTTGAGCTTTAAGCCAACTTTCTCACTCTCCTATTTCACTTTCATCAAGAGGCTTTTGAGTTTCTCTTCACTTTCTGCCATAAGGGTGGTATCATCTGCATATCTGAGGTTATTGATATTTCTCCCGGCAATCTTGATTCCAGTTTGTGTTTCCTCCAGTCCAGCATTTCTCATGATGTACTCTGCATATAAGTTAAATAAGCAGGGTGACAATATGCAGCCTTGATGTACACCTTTTCCTATTTGGAACCAGTCTGTTGTTCCATGTCCAGTTCTAACTGTTGCTTCCTGACCTGCATACAAATTTCTCAAGACGCAGATCAGGTGGTCTGGGATTCCCATCTCTTTCAGAATTTTCCACAATTTATTGTGATCCACACAGTCAAAGGCTTTGGCATAGTTAATGAAGCAGAAATAGATGTTTTTCTGGAACTCTCTTGCTTTTTCAATGATCAAGCGGATGTTGGCAATTTGGTTTCTGGTTCCTCTGCCTTTTCCAAAACCAGCTTGAACATCTGGAAGTTCACGGTTCACATATTGCTGAAGCCTGGCTTGGAGAATTTTGAGCATTACTTTACTAGCATGTGAGATGAGTGCAATTGTGCGGTAATTTGAACATTCTTTGGCATTGCCTTTCTTTGGGATTGGAATGAAAACTGACCTTTTCCAGTCCTGTGGCCACTGCTGAGTTTTCCAAATTTGCTGGCATATTAAGTGCAGCACTTTCACAGCATCATCTTTCAGGATTTGAAATAGCTCCACTGGAATTCCATCACCTCCACCAGCTTTATTCGTAGTGATGCTTTCTAAGGCCCACTTGACTTAACATTCTAGGATGTCTGGCTCTAGGTGAGTGACCACATTGTCGTGATTATCTGGGTTGTGAAGATCTTTTTTGTACAGTTATTCTGTGTATTCTTGCCACCTCTTCTTAATATCTTCTGCTTCTGTTAGGTCCATACCATTTCTGTCCTTTATTGAGCCCATCTTTGCATGAAATGTTCCCTTGGTATCTCTAATTATCTTGAAGTGATCTCTAGTCTTTTCCATTCTGTTGTTTTCCTCTATTTCTTTGCATTGATCACTGAGGCAGGCTTTCTTATCTCTTCTTGCTATTCTTTGGAACTCTGCATTCAAATGCTTATATCTTTCCTTTCCTCCTTTGCTTTTCACTTCTCTTCTTTTCACAGCTATTTGTAAGGCCTCCCCAGACAGCCACTTTGTTTTTTTGCATTTCTTTTCCATGGGGATGATCTTGATCCCTGTCTCCTATACAATGTCACGAACCTCATTCCATAGTTCATGAGGCACTATGTCTATCAGATCTAGGCCCTTAAATCTATTTCTCACTTCCACTGTATAATCATAAGGGATTTGATTTAGGTCATACGTGAATGGTCTAGTGGTTTTCCCTACTTTCGTATTGAAGTCTGAATCTGGCAATAAGGAGCTCATGTTCTGAGCCACAGTCAGCTCCTCATCTTGTTTTTGCTGGTTGTATAGAGCTTCTCCATCTTTGGCTGCAAAGAATATAATCAATCTGATTTTGGTGTTGACCATCTGGGGATGTCCATGTATAGAGTCTTCTCTTGTGTTATTGGACGAGGGTGTTTGTTATGACCAGTGCATTTTCTTGGCAAAACTCTATTAGTCTTTGCCCTGCTTCATTCCATATTCCAAGGCCAAATTTGCCTGTTACTCCAGGTGTTTCTTGACTTCCTACTTTTGCATTCCAGTCCCCAATAATGAAAAGGACATCTTTTTAGGTGTTAGTTCTAAAAGATCTTGTAGGTCTTCATAGAACCATTCAACTTCAACTTCTTCAGCATTACTGGTTTAGGCACAGACTTGGATTACTGTGACACTGAATGGTTTGCCTTGGAAACGAACAGAGATCATTCTTTCATTTTTTAGATTGCATACAAGCACTGCATCCAAGTATTGCATTCAAGTAAGTGCAGGCGGCTGGGCCTGGCGCACTAAAGCGCAGGTGGCAGCTGTGCCTGGCACACTAAATCGTGGCCAAGACGAGCCACCCTACGTCCAAGGTCGGGGCAGAAGCCAGGAGGATCCCATGCCCGAAGGGCGGCGGCCAAGAGGAGTTACCCCACGTCCTAGGTCAGCAGCAGCGGCTGAGAGTACCAGACTGCGACGGCGCAGGAACGGCAGAGAGGAGTTACCGGCATCTGAGGTCGGGGTGGCGACGAGAGGAGATACCTCATGCCCTAGGCCAGGGTCGGTGGCGGGGAGGACCAACACCATGTCCAAGGAGCCATGGCTGCGTGGACGCAGGAGGGCCTAGAGGAGCTATCCCACGTTGAAGGTCAGGAAGGGAGGCAGTGAGGAGTGACCCCTCGTCCAAGGTAAGGGGTGCTTACAATGGCTGTGCTTTACTGGAGCAGACATGAACAGATACCCCACACCCAAGGTAAGAGAAACCCAAGTAAGACAGTAGGTGTTGCAAGAGGGCATCAGAGGGCAGATACACTGAAACCATACTCAAGGAAAACTAGTCAATCTAATCACACTAGGACCACAACCTTGTCTAACTCAATGAAACTAAGCCATGCCCGTGGGGCAACCCAAGATGGGCGGGTCATGATGGGAGATCTGACAGGATGTGGTCCACTGGAGAAGGGAATGGCAAACCACTTCAGTATTCTTGCCTTGAGAACCCCATGAACAGTATGAAAAGGCAAAATGATAGGATACTGAAAGAGGAACTCCCCAGGTCAGTAGGTGCCCAATATGTTACTGGAGATCAGTGGAGAAATAACTCCAGAAAGAATGAAGGGATGGAGCCAAAGCAAAAAGAATACCCAGCTGTGGATGTGACTGGTGATAGAAGCAAGGTCCGATGCTGTAAAGAGCAATATTGCATAGGAACCTGGAATGTCAGGTCCATGAATCAAGGCAAATCGGAAGTGGTCAAACAAGAGATGGCCAGAGTGAATGTCGACATTCTAGGAATCAGAGGACTCAAATGGACTGGAATGGGTGAATTTAACTCAGATGACCATTATATCTACTACTGCGGACAGGAATCCCTCAGAAGAAATGGAGTGGCCATCATGGTCAACAAAAGAGTCTGAAATGCAAAAATATAATCAATCTGATTTCGGTGTTGACCATCTGGGGATGTCCATGTGTAGAGTCTTCTCTTGTGTTGTTGGACGAAGGTGTTTGCTATGACCAGTGTATTTTCTTGGCAAAACTCTATTAGTCTTTGCCCTGCTTCATTCTGTATTCCAAGGCCAAATTTGCCTGTTACTCTAGGTGTTTCTTGACTTCCTACTTTTGCATTCTAATCCCCTATAATGAAAAAGACATCTTTTTTGGGTGTTAGTTCTAAAAGGTCTTGTAGGTCTTCATGGAACCATTCAACTTCAGCTTCTTCAGCATTACTGGTTGGGGCATAGACTTGGATTACTGTGACATTGAATGGTTTGCCTTGGAAACGAACAGAGATCATTCTGTCGTTTTTGAGATTGCATCCAAGTACTGTTTTTCGAACTCTTTTGTTGACCATGGTGGCTACTCCATTTCTTCTGAGGGATTCCTGCCCTCAGTAGTAGATATAATGGTCATCTGAGTTAAATTTACCCATTCCGGTCCATTTTAGTTGGCTAATTCCTAGAATGTTCAAGTTCACTCTTGCCATCTCATACCATGTATATACTGACAATTGCTTTACGTGTACTGTAAGCCTTGAGCTCCCCCTGAAGTCCAGACTCGTCTACCCAATGGCCAGTACGGTCCACAGCCTGTGTGTCTAACAGACATCCCAAATGACAGGCGCGCACATGGAGAGGCTCATCTCCTTCATCATATCAGCTCTGGGTCTGCTTTCCTCGCTCTGATCATGGCCAATTCTTCCCCTCCATCCCCAAGGCCAAATCCTTCATGGCATCCTTGACTCACTGATTTCTACTCTACAACCAAGGAAGAAGAAGAAAACCCATGAACCTTTGACATTCTGCTTCCTAACAGCTGGGAGGCCCTTTGGGCTCTGTGTTTGGAATGCAGCTGGAGCCCAGTAATGTGGGTTCACTCACGTGCACCATGCTGATCCAAGCTATGATGACCTCTCACCTGGATGAATGCAGGAGACTTCGAGCAGCTCTCTCTATGCTGGTCTTCTACTGGCTGTTCTTGAAGGACCATCAGGACCATCTTTGCAAGTATCAGATTCTGTCAACCTGCTGCTTTTCATTCTGCTTAAAAGCCCCGCTTGTTCCACTGGGTGACTGCATTCCGATGACCTGTCTCTATCTTTGCTGCCCCTTAGCTCTTATCTCAGGGCTTCCCAGGTGGTCCTGGTGGTAAAGAGCCTATCAATACAGGAGATGAGACCTTGGGCTGGAGGAGGAAATGGCAGCCCGCTCCAGTATTCTTCCCTGAAATTTTCCATGAACAGAGGAGTCTGGCCATGGGGTGGCGAAGAATTGGCCATGAATGAGTGCCTAACACTTCCTCTTTCAAGAGGTGAACAGGGTTCAGTGCACCCACACCAGACTCCTCGGTCACCTACAATACTGCAGGTGAGTCTGCAAGGCAGGGCTCGAGCTTCCTCTTTTCCTGTGAATGCAATGCTGTCTTCACAGATGTCAGTCTGGTTAGTTCACACTCGTGCTTCTAGAGTCTGTGTAAAGGGCACGTCCTTGTAAGTTCTATTCTCACTACTTTATGAAAACTGTGTTAGTTGGAGAAGGCAATGGCACCCCACTCCAGTACTCTTGCCTGGAAAATCCCATGGACGGAGGAGCCTGATGGGCTGTAGTTCATGGGGTCACTGGGAGTCAGACTCGACTGAGTGACTTCACTTTCACTTTTCACTTTCCTTCATTGAAGAAGGAAATGGCAACCCACTCCAGTGTTCTTGCCTGGAGAATCCTAGGGATGGGGGAGCCTGGTGGGCTGCCGTCTATGGGATCGGACAGAGTTGGACACAACTGAAGTGACTTAGCAGTAGCAGTAGTAAGTGTTGGTCACTCAGTCATGTCCGACTCTTTGCAACCCCATGGACTGTAGCCCGCCAGGATCCTCTGTCTATGGGATTCTCCAGGCAAGAGTACTGCAGTGGGTTGTTATTTCCTTCTCCAGGGGGTCTTCCAAACCCAAGAATCGAATGGAGGGTCCCCTGCATTGCAGGCAGATTCTTTATCACCTGAACCACCAGGGAAGCCCTAAAACTGTAAACATTTCTCCAACTCTTTTCTCCTCTGCAGTTTGTTTCTTAAAACCCTTCTCAATGTTTAACTAACCCTGTGATTTCTATTATACTTACTGATTACACTTACTGATCTTATGTGTAAGAACATAAGGGTCTCAAGGACAATCATCTTTGTTTTTTTGAAGGATGGGTCCAACAAGTAGAAGACTATACAGAACACAGATGGATGAGAAATACTAAACAGTCAAGGATGCTGTGAATTAAATTCCCCAAAGTCAGAAATGTAAAAGCTTAATGAGCAAAATTAAAGGAGTATTAACATAAAGTCTTATATCTTAGTGTACCCTATGCTGGGTCTCTTGTTCCTTCTCTCCTTTCCTAGTATGTGCTCAGTTTAAAGAGCTGCACTCAAATAGCTCTAAAGCCACAGCATTGACAGAATAAATAGATGAACTCAAAACTTCTTGGAAGTATCCATAATTTGGGGTTTCCTTTCTTTATTTCTCTTTGCCTGCTGTTTTTAGAGAAACAATCTTTAGTTATTCATAACTGAAAAAATTCCTTGGGCTTCCCAGGTAACACTGTCTCTGAGATGCCAGAGACAAGAGATGTGGGTTTGATCCCTGGGCCAGGAAGATCCCCTGGAGGAGGAAATGGTACCCCATTCTAGTATTCTTGCCTGGAATTTCATGGATGGAGGGAAACACGTTAGGCCTGAATAAAAACAGACTGACAAATTCACGATGCATCCTTTGAATTGGCTACATTTAAAAGGAAAATTTTCAGCGAGCTCTGATCATAAGCAGCTGTCTTACTGGTTCCTAAGGAAGACCAAGTTAAATCAGGAAAGAAAATGTGGCAGCTAGCCTTAGGGACTTCCTAACAGGATGATGAAAGAAGAAAAATTAGACTTAAAACAAAAATCCAACATAAATTCCCCTTCTTAAAAATTGCTCTCCTACAAATAATCAGGAAATAGATCAGCTGGATCTCAATGTTCAAGGAGTAACTGAAACAACTGTCTTGAAAACTATACAAAACCAGAAGCAAAATTCTTAGATGTGATATGAAGCTGTTATCTTTAGCAATTCTGAAGCCAATTTTCAAAATCCTTATAGATATTATAAAACATAAATATATTGGAACAAAATTGTCCTGTACTTAAGAAAAAAAAAAAATTTTTAAACAGCAATTACCCTGAAACCCTTAGGGAAAAAAAAAATCTTAAATTCCTTCTCTGTCTCTTGAAGTTATAAATCTTATCATCTCTTTGAAGTATAAGCATAGCCCACAAATGCCTGAGAGTGAAGGAAGAAAAAAGGAAAGAGGACTTTTTAAAAATTCAAACTGCAAAGGGGATCTCTTAACCAAACTACACCACAGTCACCATAAGATTGCTGATGAAGAGCAAAAGCAAAACTTAAAATTCTTTTTTTTTAATTAAATTTTATTTTGCTTAACTTTACAATATTGTATTGCTTTTGCCATACATCAAGATGGATCCGCCACAAGTATACATGTGTTCCGCATCCTGAACCCTCCTCCCTCCCCATACCATCCCCCTGGGTCTTCCCAGTGCACCAGCCCCAGGCATCCGTTATCAGGCATCATACCTGGACTGGCGACTCGTTTCAGATATGATATTATACATATTTCAATGCTATTCTCCCAAATCATCCCACCCTCTCCCGTTCCCAGAGTCCAAAAGTCTGTTCTATACAACGCCCACGGGCGGTAGAGCGCTGTACGCAGGGCGGTAGAGCGCGAACGGTTCTTCTCCATGAATAGCAACGCTTTAGGCATCTGAGCAAGTTCAGCTAATTCATTCCAACTGTAATTTATAAAATAGTAAATTTTGATTTGGGGGTAGTTTGTCAAAAATCTCAAAAATGAATGTATCTGACTGATGACTCAAGTTTTGAATGAAAGCTAAAAGATTTCTCTGTGTGAATGTATGCCTGCTTATGTATATACATTATAAATTGGTATTTTTATACCTTCAGATGATACTGCCAAAATTAATTTCTAAAAGAACTCCACTTAATTAGGTTAAAAACAAACAAGCACTTAAATGAATTAAAATACAGCACAAACTAGTCCAAATGCTTCACAAGCTCACATGATATAGGATTAATCTTTAGTAAATAAAAGCTAGTTTAAGTTTGTTGGTTTAGTTCATACAGACATGTCTGTAGAAATGTCAGTGTGAATATAATACATTTATCCTATGTAAGTTCTAAAAGTCAAATAAGCACATTGTGTCTCTATTACAAAATTTGTCAGCAGATATATACATATATACATAAGATGGCTAATTGCTTTAATGTTTTCTAAAGTCTTCAGGAGTAATCTTTGTGTGATAAGAACACATGCATTAAGCAGATGTAAACAAGTAAGAATTTTCGGGTGAACATATAAACAAAAACTGTCTTATGATGTATCTACATAAACAGTTTTCCCAAATCTCTGGTAACCTACACCATTAGAATTTTGCTAAGTTAAATTAAATGATGAAAATTCACTGGCAATCGATGACTTTTCCCAAATAAAATAAAATGATAGAACACTAATTACTGCACATAGGTCTGTCTTTTGTTGGCTTCCTATTGTAGAGAAACTGAAGACAAATTTTGAACTGTGGTGTTGGAGAAGTCTCTTGAGAGTCCCTTGGACTTCAAGGAGTCCTAAAGGAAATCAGTGCTGAATATTCATTGGAAGGACTGATGCTGAAGCTGAAACTCCAATACTTTGGCCACCTGATGCGAAGAACTGACTCATTAGAAAAGACCCTGATGCTGATGAAAGACTGAAGGCAGGAGGAGAAGGGAATGACAGAGGATGAGATGGTTGGATGGCACCACCAACTCTATGGACATGAGTTTGAGTAAACTCCAGGAGTTGGTGATGGACAGGAAAGCCTGGCGTGCTGCAGTCCATGGGGTCGCACACAGTCAGACATGACTGAGCCACTGAATTGAACTGAAGACAAATTTGAGTCTGTGAGTCAATGCCAGGTCCCACCTTGAAAGACTGAACTGTTTAAAAGAACTTTGTTTGCAGCAATTATAAAGAGGGAACTGAGCAAAATTAAATGATGACCGAAGTAGTGGGGATGGGGGCCATGTCATACTGGCCAGAGAAACACAGGTGGGCATAAGAGGTATAATATACCCACTGAATGACTGTCTACAGAGGGTTTTACCTTGGTTTCTATATGAATAAGCAGTTTAAAATTTATTTTGATATTTTGTACTTTTGAGATAACTCTCATTAACAGCACTGATTATTCAATAATTTATCTTTTGGGTAACATGACTGTCAGTGTTTCTCACATTTGGGGGCCTGCAGAAAGTGCAGTTTCTTGCTTAATAGAAAGTTCCTCACCTTTATCTTAGACCAATTTGGTGAGAGCCTTTTCAGTAGCCCTGTTAGTAGATTCGTTGTTAACCTGAGTCCGCACTTGTTACACAGCTGTCCTTGTCAGACACGTGTTCCATTTTAGACTTCCCTCTCAAGGCAGTGGAAACGACCATCATTTTAATACTTCTAGTCTGAAACTGTCTGACAGTTGACCAGTTAATCAAAAATATATTTGAAATTACGGAATTAAAAAAGTGATACAGTGTTACACACCATATTTGAAAGTAAAACACATATGCATTTTCACTTGTGAGACTATTAGCTCAGGGCGAGAAGCCTCCTTTGAGTTTGAGTGCATATACTAAAGTCTGGTCTAGTCTGCTGCTGCTGCTGCTAAGTCGCTTCAGTCGTGTCCGACTCTGTGCGACCCCATAGACGGAAGCTCACCAGGCTCCCCTGTCCCTGGGATTCTCCAGGCAAGAACACTGGAGTGGGTTGCCATTTCCTTCTCCAATGCAGGAAAGCGAAAAGTGAAAGTGAAGCCGCTCAGTCGTGTCCGACTCTTAGCGACCCCATGGACTGGAGCCTACGAGGCTCCTCCATCCATGGGATTTTCCAGGCAAAAGTACTGGGGTGGGGTGCCATTGCCTTCCCCGCTGGTCTAGTCTATCTTGAGTATATTATAGCCTAAGAATTGACTCATTGGAAAAGATTCTGATGCTGGGAGGGATTAGGGGCAGGAGGAAAAGGGGACGACAGAGGATGAGATGGCTGGATGGCATCACCAACTCGATGGACATGAGTTTGAGTGAACTCCCGGAGTTGGTGATGGACAGGGAGGCCTGGCGTGCTGTGATTCATGGGGTTGCAAAGAGTGGGACACGACTGAGCGACTGAACTGAACTGAACTGAAGAGCATCTTTATGACTTTTAGTTCCATTTTCTTTAACGTGGAAATTATGAATCAATCTGATTTCAGATTCATATTTTAAATGAATTTGTGCATGTTTTCTTTAGTCTCTTAAATTTTCACTCATACATAAATGGAGTTTTTCTTTCACTTGTTACTATAAGTTTTTCGAAACCATTTGACATAAGTTTTACAGAAAAAGATTTCTGGATTTTCCTTCACTGTTTGTCTCTTGAGGTGACATCTGATTTCACCATATTAAAATAATAAGCTCAGTCACTACAAATGGCATTTTGAAGAAACAAAACCATCTCTTGGTGAGCATACATACTAACTATAGGAAGCAGAAATTCTAAAACTCAGAGAGTAAAGAGCGCTCAACTAGACAGAAGCAACCGTCTCCATGGAATAATATCAGTGTGTCAAAGAAATAGAAAAATAGAAAATAAATAAAGGACACAATCTGGGTTCAATGATCATCCATTAAGAGAACATTTTCATTAACTCCAATTAACTTCTGAAATAATTATTGCCTTAAACTCTTCTGAGAGGCATAAGTTCACATTCCCAGGACTATGGCTGATGTATAAATGCACATAGGAACAAAGGTCCGGGAAATCGGTTAGCAGGCTTCCCCCCACACCTGCAGAAACACACATTCTCGAATGTCCCTCACCTGCCAAATCACAAAGGCAGGGCTCCTTAAACAAACAGATAAAACAAAGGACTTACAATATCTTCTCAGAGCTCTCCTCCCAGTTGTCTTCACACAAAACGACCAGTTGATTACAGACAGAACTCTTTTCTAATAACTCAGAGTTAATGCATCAACAAACTAGAAATTGACCATGAATTTTTAATCTGATTTGGAAACAGGATGTCAAGATGTATTTTGCAATTAATATTACATTTTATTTTATTTGTGATCAATACCTGGAGGGGGCTGTGAGTGGAGTGTAGACTGTGAAACCACTTGTTCGTATATGCTGCTGCTACTAAGTCGTTTCAATCGTGTCCGACTCTATGCGACCCCATAGATGGCAGCCCACGAGGCACCCCCATCCCTGGGATTCTCCAGGCAAGAATACTGGAGTGGGTTGCCATTTCCTTCTCCAATGCATGAAAGTGAAAAGTGAAAGGGAAGTCGCTCAGTCGTGTCCGACTCTTCGCGACCGCATGGACTGCAGCCTACCAGGCTCCTCCGCCCATGGGATTTTCCAGGCAAGAGTACTGGAGTGGGATGCCATTGTATATGCTAGAGCCTAGGAAAATGTCCCCTTTTACATTTCAGCTTCTTGGAGGGAGAGAAAGAGAAGGGACAGGCAGAAGCATAAAATAATCACACTTTAAGCCTTAAATCACATTTAAAAAATCATTGCACAATTTTAGGATTTCAGTTTACTGGGTGAGATCCAGTTATCAAAGTAAGAGTTCAGAACCTCTGTTTTTTGTTTTTTAATTGCAGGCTAATTACATTACACTGTTGTAGTGGTTTTAGCCATACATTGACATGAATCAGCCCTGGATGTACATATGTCCCGCATCCTGAACCTCTGTTTTTATAGGAAGTTTTCTTAATGAGAAATACCGGTCCTCGTGAGAGTCACTAGCGCCCTCTAGTGGCCACTGTCAGGCATTACCACCTCCCAAACTCCCTGGGTTTTCTGTCCTTCGTCGTTTGAAACAAATGAGCGAGCAGACGTTTTTGTTCCCAAAGCTGCAACTCATCTGAGACTTTAATAAATAGTTTAGACTTACACCAATTTCATAAAGATAATAAATTCCCCTTAAAAGTCTGAATCTCCAATACACTCGATAGATCTGTGCTCTTGGTTGAAGATGGCCACATCGTTTTTTGTTTTTCTTTTTTTTGCCTCGAGCAAACCTTGAACCAAAAGCATGTATGTCAGCAGCCATCTCGAGATTCGGAACTGAAGAGGCTGACAGGGTGCGACAGGGAGTGCTGTTCTGCTGCTTCCTACCCAGCCGAGCAGAAGACCACAGCACCCCGAGCGCTAGCGGAGAGCAAGGGCGCGCAGAGCACCCTTCATCCGGCGCATTAGAGGGCGGGGGGCGGGTCCGAACTAGACCCGGGGCCCGCGCGGCTTCCTTCTCCTGCGTCCGCCCGGGATGCGCGGGGGCCGGCCGCAGGGGCATGGAGAGCCGCTGCCCGCGAGGCACAGGACAGACATCACACACGCTCAGCGGGGCTCACGAGAGACGCCTGGCGTCCGGTGCACCAGCGGGGCTGGGGGCACGCGTTCACGGGGCCGCCCCGAGGCTGTGCGCCCGCAAACCTGCGGAAGCCGCAATCTCAGCAATCAGGGTCAAGTCTCTTCCTGTAGGAAGAGGGCTGAATCACTGCAATACCACTTTCAACTCCATTCTTAGACACAGAAAATCAAAGTTCGGAGATACCTTCTCTGGCTTTCCTCCAAAGTGAGCCATCCTATATATTTTCAAGTTTTTGTTCTCCAGCTACACTTAGGTAAAGATAGACCCACGGTATCATCTCCCTGACTACCTAGAGAGCAAACGTTTCTGTAAGAAGCCCTTCATCCTTAGTTAACTCCTCTGATTCCTGATGGGATTCTCTCTCTCTCTCTCTATGGTCCAGTTCCCTTTGACCTCCCTGGTGCCTACATTCTTGGTTACACCAGCCCCCGCGATGAGCGATTTTCACCTGCTAACTAATGAGGAAATGACAACATTAGCCAAGTCCCCTTTCCTTCCCTTTCTTTGACAATCAATTTCTTTCTCTATAGTCTATGCTTTTATTAAGAAGCTGAACAAAAAATTGGGAGCAGTGTACATGACAAGATATCCCAAAGGGAAGATGACATTAATATGCTTTGATGACTTGGTCAAACCAAGCAACGATTTCTGGTAGGTCGTTGACAAATGTGAAAACACTTCTTACTAGGCTACATCACAGAAATCTCATATAACTCATTTGCAGAAGTGCAAAAGCAACATGTACACAGGGCGCACACACAATTTTATCACCCCCAAAGTTTGCACAGAAAACCCATTTCTTGATTTAGGAATTTATAGACACAGGAAGCTGGAGGGGACAGTGGACCTTCAACCATCAGCTGGCCATGTGCCCTTCAATCAAACAGAGAGATGTCAAACCTTTCCTCTCATCACTTTCTTCTTTGACATCCATTGAAGGGGACAGTGATGTTCCAGTTTCTGCAAAGATAATGAAAAACTTCTCTTAGACTCCAGTAAGACTGAAAAATTCCACCTTGAAAGTTCTCAGTCTTTGAAACAGCTACTTCTTTATCACGCAGCAGAAAGGAAGGTGTTGGCAGGGGGAGAGATACCTCTTCATGGTAAAATGTCCCTGTGGATTAATGACTGGCTTCAAAACTCTCTGAAGCTATATCTAAAATTAATTGCAAAATGTACTAAAGGAAAGGGCTTGTCTGGTAGCTCAGATGGTGAAGCGCCTGCCTGCAATGCGGGGGACCTGGGTTCGATCCCCCAATCTCCGGGTTGGGAAGATCCCCTGGAGAAGGAAATGTTAACCCACTCCAGTACTCTTGACTGGAAAATTCCATGGATGGAGAAGCCTGGTAGAGGGATCGCAGAGTCGGACATGACTGAGCAACTTCAGTGGCACTAAAGGAAATATTTTTGACTCATTAGTACATATCTATGCAATGTGAAATTGTATAAAGTTAATTTGCAAAAGGAGCTTGAGGTTACATGAAAAATATTATAGTTACTCTGCACCCCAACGTACATACCTGCCCCGTGAATGCTGTCCTCGGTAACTGGTGATTATCATTCTGGTTCCACTGGAAAGGCAGTTAGAATAACTTTAGATAAGGATAACTGAAGAATTGATGCTTTTGAACTGTGGTGCTGGAGAAGACTCTTTAGAATCCCTTGGACAGCAAGGAGATCAAACCAGTCCATCCTAAAGGAGATCAGTCCTGAATATTCACTGGAAGGACTGATGATGAAGCTGATGCTTCAAATATCCTACCAGAACAAATACAAAAAATATATCACTTTCAAGGTATAATTCCCATAGTAACTATTTTTACATTGAATTTGTATATATTGGCTTGTTTGTGTTTCATCATGTTTGCTATTGTTCATACTTATGAAACCTTTTTTGGACAATTTGCCTGTTTTTGGTCCTACCTCACCTGGAGTCTGGTGGGTTGCCGTCTATGGGGTTGCATAGAGTCAGACACGACTGAAACGACTTAGCAGCAGCAGCAGCACCTGTTTTGATTTTTTTTTTTTTTTTTTTTTTAATGAAAAACAGGTATCACGTCTTCAAAATAGTTGCTACTTTCTCTACGTGTTCTCTGTTTTTTGTTTATCTGCCCTGACTTATTTCTCCTGATCGGCACCTCATTTTTAGAACTTCTCTATCCCTACCAAGACAAATCGTCACTTTTTACATCAGTTTGAATATGCTACACAAGTGTTCAAAATTAATTTTAAAGCTTTCACCTCTTATTTCACTGAACTGCAGAACTTGAATGGATCAATCAGATCCAATCTGATACTGATTTTACAAATGAGGACCATCGTGTGGTACCATTAAACCCACAATCAAATCACGGAAACTTATGACAGTTGTGGGCCTCCCTGGTAGCTCAGACAGAAAAGAATCTGCACGCGATGTGGAAGACCTGGATTTGATCCCTGGGTCAGAAAGATGCCCTGGAGAAGAGAATGGCAACCCACTCCAGTATTCTTGCCTGGAGAATCCCATGGACAGATGGGCTTGGCAGACTATGTTCCATGGGCATCACAAAGAGTCGGACACGACTGAGCGACGAACACATTCACTTTATGACAGCTGTTTTTGTTGCTGTTGTTTTATTCATTGTTTTTTTATTTTTGTAATCATGGAGGTTCTCACATATTTTAAGAGATGTCTATAATTTTTATCATAATATACATTGCTTCAAAGGCTATGTCTTATTCATTATTAGACACAAAAGCAAATTTTCATTGGAAATGAATTGCTAAGTTGGATGAGGCTTTTTTACTTTCAAATATTTTATATGTCTGTATGTTAATACTATTTCATTTCTTTCTAGAATGAAGTAGGGCGGAACACACTTTTATTTCTATTTTAGCGTTTTTGCAGATTGGTTTAAAAACTTCTTTCAGAAAGGCAGGAATGGAACAAGTTTTAACAATGCCGTTTATTCCTTTGAACCCCTTTCAAGATATATTCCAAATATCACAGCATGATCTATGATATAAAACCATTTTTAATACTCTACCCTATGAGAGCTTGATTAAGTTCTGTCAGGAAAAAGTTTGAAAGACTTTACAATGAAAAAAATAAGATTACTTTGTGTTCTTTCAATAAAATGGTGGGAAGTCTAGTGACCCTCAGGCCTTATCTGATCTTTCTTCTTTTTCAGCTGACTTATTTTATAATTCTTTAAGTTGTAGATAATTGATAATAATGCTAATAATTATTTTTTCATTGACATTAAAATGCATTTTATTAGGCAGAGATTCAGTGAACAACCACACTTTGGGAAAGGGAGATTCATTTCAGCATTCATGGTTGTGTGGGTCCACTTCTGGATTATTCTTTGCTGTGATTATCCCATTGTATTGGCCTTGTCACTAATTAATGAGTTAAATAATACTCAGGCTATGCTTATTTTAGAATTGTGTGAGGGTCACAATTTTACTTTTTTAAAAGTTAGCTTCTAATAATTCTGGAGTTGCCAGTGGATTGCCCATCAGAGCCAGGTAAATTGTATCATCAGAGGCGGAGAACCAACCGTGTCACCTCCCAGGGAAATGAACCCAAAGTGATTTCTAAATAGCAGCAGACCTGAATCTCTGTCTCTGTAGTTTTTTAATTTTTTAATGCAACTTGTTTTAGTTTAATTTGATGTTTTCTGGCTTGCATGTAACCAAAAAATTGCTTTCTCTTGGTAGGCTCTGTGACCAGGGATTGGTCTATGCTGGACCACTTGAAGATATCTGTAGATGGATGATAGAAATCTATTTTATCTATTTATAAATCTAAATAAGATGACAGATAATCTAGTTTCCCAGTATTTTTGTCTATTTGTTCAATATTTTTAAAGCCTATAACTAAGACCCAGTTTAGTGGCAAAATAATTTGTTCTGTAGTCATTAAAGCTACTAATTTTCTCAATCTCTATTCCAATATTGTGACATGTTGATATTTAAGGCACAGATGTATTACATCCAGTGCAAACAAACTCAGAATTCCTGAAGGCAGACTTTTCTTTTTAAGGTGGATAGAAAGAGACAGAGGCTGGTGTGAAGCAGCATGAAGCAGGAGCACACGCTGCGTTAGGGTTATTGTGTAGATCGAGTAAATACATGCAGAGCAATTAGAAAAGCACCCACAGAGAGCAAACACTCAACCTGAACAAGTGTTCACTTTTACCCTTCACCTTGTGTTCTTGATCAAATAGAATTTTGTCTCGAGACTGTTCAAAAGTTCATCCTGCATTGGATGTATCGAAAGGTGATATGATACTGTAATTTAAGACATATTGTATTTGATAGTAGCCCATTAATAAACATTTATTGAATAAGTGGTATCTTCAAAGGGAAAAGATTACCTTTTCTTTGGACAATGTTTTTTAGAAAATACTTCTTTATTATAAACTTGAATAAGTCAGCTTCTGTATCTCATAATTTATATTCCTATTCATGTACAAAACAGTCAAAACACTTATCTATGACATCCCAGGTGTCTAAGACTTCTGTCCTTTAGGCTCAGCACCTACTAACCTTTCAAATATTCTATACACAATACAGGATTTGGTGCCAGAGAAGACTCTTGAGAGTCCCTAGGGCTGCAAGGAGATCACACCGGTCAGTCCTAAAGGAAATCAACCCTGAATATTCATTGGAAACACTGATGCTGAAGCTGAAGTTCCAGTACTTAGGCCATCTGATGCAGAGTGCTGACTCATTGGAAAAGACCCTGATGCTGGGAAAGATTGAAGGTGGGAGGAGAAGGGGACAACAGAGGATGAGATGGCTGGATGGCATCACCGACTTGATGGACATGAGTTTGTGCAAACTCCAGGAGACTGCAGCCAGAACTTGTGAAATGCAGAGTGGAGAAGGAAATGGCAACCCACTCCAGTGTTCTTGCCTGGAGAATCCCAGGGACGGGGGAGCCTGGTGGGCTGCCGTCTATGGGGTCGCACAGAGTTGGACACGACTGAAGTGACTTAGCGGCCAGTATACTGTAATACTGTATCTTGTATATCTACGAGATTAATAGTGTCCTCAGCAAATATCCAGGATACGCTAAATGAGGAATTATTCCAAATGCTAAATAAGGACTTGTCTTGTTGGTGGTGCAGCTGAGTTCCAGTAAGTTTTATGTGATCTTCAGTCATTTAGAATTTTCCAGCCACAGCCACTCCAGTTAGTGGGAGAGCAGGAACTGAACACGTCTTGTTCTGCTCAGGCTGTTTAGTTGTCAGCTGTGTGTCCCCACTGGCCTTTCTTATCATTTATTAATAGATAAGCAGGCTAGGATTTAACTAAGTGGTTGCTGTATTCAGCGTCTGAATCAAACACAGCCTTTTCCTGACAACTGACCATATGGTGTCCACTAATTTTCATAAATAAATCTTCAGAACTATGGTAACAAGTTGATCTCTGAAGTACATGATGCAAAATCTTCAGGCAATAGGAATTTTGTTATTTCCTTGAAGCGGAAACCTCATCTGATAACAACAGATGTCCTGTTCTCTCCAGTAGAGGTCTCTCTTATACTTTCTCAACAATCTAGAAAATACAGTGAGCCATGGCTCTTTAGCATCACTAACTCACTGGACATGAGTTTGAGCAAACTTCCCGGGATAGTGAAGGTCAGGGAAGCCTGGCATGCTGCAGTCCACGGCATCACAAAGAGACAGATATGACAGCGACTGAACAACAGCAAACAACAATTTTTTAAAAAGACTTTTCTACAGATGTTCAGTGATACTTAACACTGTCAGCTCTAAGTGTTTTTGGAAAATCAATTTCAAGTTGTGTCATCATCAGAGGAATATTTTCCTGCTGCTTCTACATAATTTTAAATGAAGTTGGAACGTGATTCTAACAAATAAAAAAGCTGCAGGAGCTTCCAGTTATTATGGATACTGACCAAAATCTTAGGAAAGACATGCTCTATATGCCTAAATATTTATCATCTCTATTCCCCTTCATTGAAGAGACAAGAGAAGATCCATCGGTGTTCTAGAAATGCAAAATATGCTGTTCACTCCTGCAGCAAGACTCAGAGTTTCAGCTCTTAGCTGTAGCTGCTACAGGATAACAGCTGTGATCTTCTTTTAATTGAGTAAAATGAGTCTTGAGAGCAGAGTGGAAAGTTGTTCACTTGAAATCATGTTTCCTTTTCATTTGTTTACATGAAATGTTGAGCAAGGCTATGTGTGTGTGGTTGAGAGGTGGTGGGGAATAGGGTTTAGGAATGCTATTCCTCAAAGGAAGGTTATTTCTCATCACTCAAATCTGTAAACTCAGTAACTCCCCACACCCCCTGCCCCCATTTCTTTGGGCTTCCCTGGTGGCTCAGATGGTAAAGAATTTGCTTGCAATGCAGGAGACCTGGGTTCAGTCCCTGGGTCAGGAAGATCTACTTAAGAAGGGAATAGCAACCCACTCCAGTATTCTTGCCTGGACAATTCCATGGACAGAGGAGCCTGGAGGGCTACAGTCCATGGGGTCACAAAGAGTTGGACACGACTGACTAACACTTTCACTTTGAGCTTCCCAGGTGGTGTTAGTGGTAAAGAATCCTCCTGCCAATCTGGGAAACATAAGAGATGTAGGTTTGATCCCTGAGTTGGGAAGATCCCTGAAGAATTGAATGGCTACCTGCTTCGGTATTCTTGCCTGGAGAATCCCAGGGTCGGAGTAGCCTGATAGGCTACAGTTCATGGGGTCGAAAAGAGTTGGACACGACTGACGTGACTTAACACATCCCCATTTTATAGGAAAAGTAACAAACTTGATAGAGGTATAGTAAGAGAACTGAAATTAAACATCTGTGACTAGAAATGTAAAGTCAAGCCTGTATCTGCTACTGCTAAGTCACTTCAGTCGTGTCTGACTCTGTGTGACCCCATAGACAGCAGCCCACCAGGCTCCCCTGTCCCTGGGATTCTCCAGGCAAGAACACTGGAGTGGGTTGCCATTTCCTTCTCCAATGCATGAAAGTGAAAAGTGAAAGTGAAGTTGCTCAGCCGTGTCTGACTCTAGCAACCCCATGGATTGCAGCCTTCCAGGCTCCTCTGTCCATGGGATTTTCCAGGCAAGAGTACTGGAGTGGGGTGCCATTGCCTTTTCCCAAGCCTGTATCACTCCCAAGTAAAACCCATTCCATTCTTTCTGCTACAGAAAAAAATCTCTGCTTTAAAGCCTAAAATGTACCAGATTTTCACATCTGAATTTTTTATGTCTTTGTATTAGTATTCATCAAGCATATATGGGCTCAGAGATCAAATAATTTGTATGACAATCACATAACTATCTTGGGTTTAATAAACCTTTTTTTACTGTTAAATGTTTGAACTAATCTTCTCAGGAAATGAATATAAAAATAGGAGTTGACAATCTACCTTATCTTAGAGAAAGAGCTCAGATCCCATAAGAGGACTGCTGCTCTAAAGCATAAAAAGGCTTTATGATTTTACTTACTAAATGACTTTCCAGTCAGGTAAATAGAGTAGCATTTCTTTAAAAGCCTTCATCAGTTGTCAGTTCTGCCCACTAATAAACCTTTATCAGTTCGATTCAGTCGCTCAGTCATGTCCAACTCTTTGCAACCCCATGGACTGTAGCATGCCAGGCTTCCCTGTCCATCACCAACTCCTGGAATAAACCTTCATAAACAGTGATAAAAAAGGAGCAACAGGCAGCAAAGTGAACCACACATCTCTAGATAATGGCTATTGAATGGTAATGCACTAAATGTTCAGTTTAGTATGAAGTCCATCTTCCTCTAGTATAAAATACTATTGATGCCAGCTATTTCAATGATGAAGATTCCAAGCTATACTAAACTTTCTTCAGCAAAGGAATGAGTGTGCATGCTTAGTTGTTCAGTGTCTGACTCTGCAACCCCAAGGACTGTGGCCCTCGGGGCTCCTCTGTCCATGGGATTCTCCAGGCAAGAATACTAGAATGGGTAGCCATGCCCTTCTCCCGAGGATCTTCCCGACTCAGAGACTGAATCCAGGTCTCCTGCATTGCGGGCAGATTCTTTACTGTCTGAGCCACCAGGGAAGCCTGAATAGAAGAAGTGAGCTGAAACTGTTGTAAACCCATCATATGCTTCTGCTTTAAAGTATCAAACAACATGCATTAAATCGTTATCCAGAGAGAACAGCACAACAGAGTGTGATCCAGAGTGATTGTGGAAGTTGGATGGGTCGTACGTAGAGATACAGTTTTTGTTTGGTGCTGATATTTGAAGTTACTCAAAGCAGTTCCAGAGACAAGTGGGAAATAGTCACAATATAATAATCAATCATGTCTTGATCAAAAAAGAATTATCCTCTACTAACCTTTTTAATTTTACTTGGGTCATGTATATGTTCATGAAATAGAATATTTGCAAGAGTGATATGAATCTATTATTTTACATGTAACAGATCCCCAACTCATTTCCTCTGTGACTCAATTCTTATCAATTCTTATTGTTCCTTAGCAACGTTACAAATGTAGGCTCTATAGGGCCTCACATACGGTTGGGGGGAGGGTGGGTTGTGCCTCCATGATGTTTTTGGATTGTCAATGGATAGGACTTTCTAATCAATTAATAGGATGCCATACTTTGTATATATACTTTTTAAAGCATCATATAGAGGACTCCTGTTTTGGTAAAGACAGAGCAGAAGTACCTTTTCTCCCGTTTTCTTCCTGATCATCATTAATAAAGCTCTGAACATTACATGTAAAGCAAAAATAAGAAGATTCTTAAAGGTGGAAAGAAAAGGCAGTCCCAACAGTGACCTTGAAACCCAAAAAGGAGCTAACGGAGTTCCTAGGTTTTCTTTTGCCTCATACAGTCCAGACTTAAAGCTGAAGAATTCTACCAGCAACCCAAAAACCTGAATGAACACCATCCAAAAAGTCCCTACAAAGCCTGTTCTCTCTGGTTAAAAAATCTAGAAAGGTGCATCCTGGGAAAACAGGATTTGATTTTTTATTTAATTGAAGGATAAGTGCTTTACCCTGTTCGCCTGGTTTCTGCTGTACAACACATGTTCCTCAGCCTCGACCTTCCCGCCCCCACCCCTCTAGTGATCACAGAGGGGAGAGTCGAGCTCCCTGTGCTTCCCAGCAGCTAGCTTTTCTTACACATGGTGCTGTCTGTAAGTCGATGCTACTCTCTCAATTCGTCTCCCTCTCTCCTTCCCCCGCTGTGTACACAAGTCCTTTCACTACGTCTGCATCTCTCTTCCTGCCCTGCAAGTAGGCTCATCAGTAACATTTTTGTAGATTCTGTATCTATGCATTAACATATGATGGTGGTCTTTTTTTCTTTCTGACGTACTTCACCCTGTATAACAGGCTGTAGGTTCAGCTCACAAATGACCCAATTTTGTTCCAACAGAATAGTTTAGACAACAGTCTCTCTACTTCAGCGAATACCGCAGGGAAATAACTCAGCTCCATCCCACCTCTGCCATCAAAGGGATCAGGGAGTTTAGATTCTTGCTCTCCCCAGGCTCCAGACTCCCCACTGGACAGTGTCATTCTGGCTGGACGATGACACATGGAGAGCCAGGACTCCCGGCCCTGCCAGGATCGATGAGGTGGCCCCCTGGCCTCACCGTTGGGTTCTGTCACCACTGGGTAATGGCCCAGCAGTGATGAGGCCAACCCCTTCACTCCATGAGCAGAGAACAGCTGAGAAGCTGAAGCAAGACACCCTCGCCCCTCCAAGCCACTGAGGGTCAAATAGGAACCAGGGCAAGGGGCAGCCCCCTGCTCCGTGTCGACAGAGACTGAGTAGGAAACCTGGACCACCCCCCAGCTGGCAGCAAGAAACCACTGCTCCCTTCTCTTGTCCAGGACCCTGGTTCAGCTGGAAGTCATTTGTCATGACAAGAATTAAGGAAAAAAATGATTAAAATAAGGAAATTCAAATAACGGACTTCAAACAGCAACATGATACTGATGCTAGAATTATCTGATAAGGGCTTTAAAGAAGCCACAAGAAAAATGCTTTAACATCATAAGCACAAACAAACAAGTTTCAAGAAAGAAAACGAAGATATAAAGAACCGAATGGAGGCACTAGAACTATGAAATATAATAAGTGAAATAAAAAACCCATTGGATGTGGTCAACAAAAGAATGAGAAAGAGAAGGAAATCAGTGAACTTGAAGTTAGAATAATATGTATCACTGATTATGTATTACAACATGCGAACACCCGGGTGGCTCAGTGGTTAAGACATCATCTGCCAAGCAGGAGACACGGGTTCCAGCCCTGAGTTGGGAAGATCTCTTGGAGGAGGGCATGGCAAGGTTTTCCAGGATTCTTGCCTGGAAAATCCCATGGACAGAGGAGCCTGGTGGGCTACAGTCCATGGGGTTGCAGAGTCAGACATGAGCTGGCGACTAAACAGCAACAAATATGTAAAAAGGAGAGAAATGGACGGAAAAGATGTACAGATCAGCAGAGGCCTGTGTGATGATAACACCTAAAACGTGTCATGGGAGTCCTGGGTGAGGATGCAGACAAAGGCAAGACTGAAAACGGAGTTTAACAGTTAAATAGTCCCCAAATTTGGCAAAAGACATGAATTCTTTCCAAGTACAGGTGGCATATTTACCAAGATAGACTTTACCCTGGCTCAGAAAACAAATCTCCATAAATTTAAAACAAGTGAAGTCGTATAGAATGTGTTCTTCGGCTGCAGTGGAATTGAACTAGAAATCAATAACAGAAAGACAGGAGAAGTCCAGGCGCTAGGAAACCAAACAATATGTTTCAAACAATCCTGAGGTCAAAGAGGAAGTCTCCAGGGAAATAAAAGAAACAGGGAACCGAATGAAAATACACTGAACTGAATATATTCATAGAATTTATGGAGTAATTCCTAGAGGATTAAACAAAATCCTTATAAGTCTAGGATTTATAAGAGCAAGCTGAGGTTGAATTATTATCTCAGTCACATAATACCAGTTTCTTAGAATTACAATCCCATGGTACAGTGTTTTAAATAATATTTTCTTCTTCAGTAATTAGTAATAATAATCACTATTCAGTACTAGTATCTGTGCTGGCATAAATTATTATCTGCATAAAGAAGCTTATAAATGAAAAGTCAATAAATATCTACTGTATTTAGAGAAGTGATTCAAACTGCAAAGTTCTTGTTAGATATTCTCAGTACTGAAGCTATTAAATGTGTTTACTTTCTATAACTTCAGAAATGGCTTTGTGTGTGTGTGTGAAGAGCTTTATTGTTTAGAAAACCAACAGGGATTAATTCCACAATGTTGGTTTCAATAAGGACAATTTAGCTTCAAAGAGGAAAGGAAGGCAGTTGATATACTTTCTCAACATCTGGCAAACCATTTTAAAGCACTGAGTTAACTGGTTGGGAAGGTTTTATAGAAGGTATCTTTGATGCATTTAGTATCAGATGGGATAAATATGAGGTTGTGATTTTAAGGACAAAGTTCTGGCAAATTGCTGCAATGGTATGCTCCAAACAGCTGCCACTGACCCACTGTAATAATATATTAGTTTGCATAATGGGTATCTTAAAATCCTGCAAATAATTGTTACATAAGAAAAAAAAATAAAAGTATCATCTGCTATTTTGAATGGCAGATGAACATCGTGAGCTCTACTTAATGCTGTTGATGTAAAGTACAAGGGAGATGTTATAAAACTCACCGACAGGTATAAACACATTTCAAAATATGTACAAGATCAATCAACGTGATGCACAACTTTCACCCGCCAGCTGCTCCATGCAGATAAGACAACTGCAGAGTCCTGGCAGGAGCCATGCCAATAAAACACCTTCTCCAAGGATCCCGCTGCAAGGGGGTAACATTTCCTTCCCTAGCGTGCATCCTCAGTCCTCCGGTGAAGGCGCACCTTAATTCAGGTGAGAAAGTAGGGGAAACGGAGAATGACTTTGAATTATGTGAGCAGTCAAGTCAAAAGTCAGTGAAGCAGATAAAATAATTAGTGTACACTTCATGTGTCATTAATCTGAAATGAGGGAATGGCAGAGAGAGGGGGAGAAGATGGGGAGAGAAAGGGACTGTTATTCAAGTGGCCTTAGGCGGTTTATTTATTGAAAAGTAGTTTATTGGAAAACTATAAACAATGTGATAATGCCTTGAGGCAGATATTTTCTATTTGAAATATAACTGAAGTTTAGAGCTTGAAGCCACCCTGGAAATCATTTCGTTGTTTATTTTACACATGGGGAAATCACAGAATTCAGCGCTTTACTCAAGGTTACTGCAAGTCAGGAACAGAGCTGGTAATAGAAACTGCTTCTACTAATTCTCCATTTATTTCTGACCATATTGCTTATCCTCTTCTAAATTGCAAGTGTCAGAGTTTCTTTCTTTTTTTTTTTTTTCTCAATTTTTACGCACAGGGCTACACTTCTGGGTGTGCTGCAGTCCATGGAGTCACAAAGAGTTGGATACAATTTAGCAACTGAACAACAACAACAATATTACCGGTGCCTGATCCAGAAGTCAGGTCAGGATGTGCTGAGATGTGGATGCAGAGACTGTGAGGAGGCAGGCTGTGGTTGTTTGACCCCAGAGACCCTGGAGTCTCAGTGTCCACTGAGGAAAGGCACCGTCGTGTTGGAAACAGATTGTGCACTTGGCCTTTGCTTTCCTATCAGCACACATGATGAAAAAGACTGCAATAAAGCAGGTGGATGGCGTCATTGTTGCTGTTTGTTTGTTAAGTCGTGTCCGACTCTGAGACCCCATGGACTGTAGCCCAACAGGCTCCTCTGTCCGTGGGATTCTCCAGGCAAGAATACTGGAGTGGGTTGCCATGCCCTTTGCCAGGGGCTCTTCCTGAACCTGGGTCTCCCACATTGCAGGCAGATTCTTTACCGTCTTAGCTGCCAGTCTTTAGCTCTAAGGTCTTAGGTCTTTAGCTCTAAGCTCTAAACTCTGCTTCCCTATTCTGCCATCAAATCAGGTGGGAGTACTCTGCAGGCTTTAGAGCCCTGTCACTGTAACAGTTATCTTGCAGAAGAAACAAAACACTGAGTAGAATTTGGTGCCCTGATTCTCAGGCTTATATTCTAATCCCAGAGCAGCCACTGACTAACTGCTTCCTCTTGTAGGTGTTTAAGGCTTCCCTGGTCCTCTGTGTTCTCAGGGATACTTTTAAGGATGTAATTCTGTAGTATGTGAAAATGTATCCTAAACAGCTAAGTATGAAAACTCACAGTTACTTTTACCCTCATAGCACTTTATGATTGGTTCCTATACATCCAAACTTTTCCAGTCTTTTATTTTTTAAATTTTGAAATTATTTGACAGCGCCATGCAGCTTGTCGAATCTCAGTTCCCCAGAGATCGAACCTGCGCCCTCTGCACTGAGAGTGCAGTGTCCTAAGCACTGCATCACCAGGGAAGCCACTGTGCCTTTCCAGTTCTTGACAGCATTATTAAGAGTTGGCGGAACCAACCTCACTGTCCACAGTCCCACGGCTCTGATCTCTTACCCACGTTATTTCTCTTGCACCGTCTTGCCTTTCCCTCCGACTGCCCACAAAGTCTAAAATCCCTTGGCATGGCTGCCAGGACCCTTCCCCATCTGGCATGTGATGGGTGTGGTGGCCTCAACACAGTCCCCCTCTAATCAACCGCACAACTTTCTGCACTTTTTTTTTCCCTCTACTGAGCAAATCAGCCTTTCCTTCCCTGTCCATCTGTGGAAAACCTCTACTTTTTGGTCTGTTCCCTGAAGCCTCGCTGGCCTGATTGCAAAAACAATGTTGAACAGTGACATAGAATCATTGACAATATTACACTCAGGGACCATATTTGGGAACTACTTTGTAATCAAAATACATTTAACAGTAATTTTTTTTACCATTTAAAAAATAATCTAGGACTTCCTTGGTGGTCCAGTGGGTAAGACTTTTCACTCCCACTGCCTGGGGCACAGATTCAATCCCTGGTCAGGGAACTAAAGTCTAGCATGGTGCAGGGTGCAGTTGTCTATAAACTATAATAATCTAATATAGTTTTCAAGATGGTTTCATTGAATAAATTCTGGAGGGTGTTAGCAACCAGCCTTCTTCTGAAAATATAAATGTTTTGAGTTACTGTGATAGGAAACTCAAGATTTAATAAAATCTAAATTTAACCAGTGACAAATCAGAGAACAGTTAGCTGAAATAAAATTAATCAGTTGGTTCTTACAAAAAAAGTATTTCCCAGATTGCCTTAAAAATATTGTTTGATGTATATTGAATATTTGGGCAGCATGCCATTGCAGAAAGCAAGGTACAGAAGGTTGACTTAATTTTATCAAGAGAGGTTCAGGTTCTGAAGCTGTCATAACAGAATTAAATTTATTAGAAACTAGTGATCAGATTGAATTGATGTTTCAGGGGGAAAAAATTGCACTTTGCCAAAAGTTTGGCACAGTTCTTACCTTTGAAAGAGAAGGCTTAATTTTGCATTGTGGGTGGTTCAACTAATTAACATAAACCCAGTAATTCTCTTAAATATTAAAGTGATATCTGTATTATTATAGTAGTACTTTAAAAATTAAATATGAAATCATTAGTAAATATATCTGGAATCATGAGAATTATGACCTTAGCTTGGGGGGTGGGGTGGCGGCAAGAGTACTAGAGTGGGTTGCCATTCCATTCTCCAGAAAGGATATTATAGACAGATGGATATGGATAGATATATCCCAAAGTCTTTTTTAGATTCAGCTCAGTTGTGTCCGACTCTGCAACCCCATGGACTGCAGCACTCCAGGCTTCCCTGTCCCTCACCAACTCCTGAAGCTTACTCAAGTCTATCACATCAGTGATGCCATCCAACCATCTCATTCTCTGCCCTCCCCTTCTCCTCCTGCCCTCAATCTTTCCCAGCATCAGGGTCTTTTCCAATGAGTCAGCTCTTTGCATCAAGTGGCCAAAGTATTGGAGTTTCAGCTTCAACATCAGTCCTTCCAATGAACACCCAGGACTGATCTCCTTTAGGATGGACTGGTTGGATCTCCTTGCAGTCCAAGGGACTCTCAAGAGTCTTCTCCAACACCACAGTTCAAAAGCATCATTTCTTAGGTGCTCAGCTTTCTTTATAGTCCAACTCTCACATCCACACATGACAACTGGAAAAACCATATCATTGACTAGATGGACCTTTGTCAGCAAAGTAATGTCTCTGCTTTTAAATATTTTTTAAATTTAATTTATTTATTTTCGGCTGTGCTGGGTCATCCTTGCTGCTTGTGGGCAGGGGAGGGCTATTCTCTAGTTGTGGTGTGATGGCTTCTCATTGTGGTGGCCTCTCTTGTTGCAAAGCATGGGCTCTAGGCATGCTGGATTTAGTAGTTGTGAAGGGGCTTATTTGCTCCTTGGCATGTGGGATCTTCCCAGATCAGGGACTGAATCTGTGCCCCTGTGCGTTGGAAGGTAGATTCTTAACCACTGGACCAGCAGGGAAGTCCCCATGGACAGAGGAGACGGATGGGTTACAATCAAGCCTTTAAATGTAAATAATTTTGTTGTTATTTAGTCAGTAAGTCCTGTCTCTGTCCATGGATTTCCCAGACAAGAATTCTGGAGCGGGCTGCCATTTCTTTCTCCAGGTGATCTTCCTGACCCAGGGATCAAACCCATATCTCTCCTGTCTCCCACATTGCAGATGAATTCTTTACCCAATGGGCCATAGGGGAAGCCCTGCATTCTACAATCCCTCCATTTTCCCACTTAGCAAATATTATTCCAGGAATTCATTGGTGGTCCAGTGGTTAAAACTCTGCACTGACACTGCAGGAAGGCACAAGTTCAGGGACCTGAGATCCTACGGGCTGTACTGTGTGGTCAAAAAACAAAGCAAAACAAATATATTTCCTGGAGCAGCCAGACTGACCTTTCAGAAACATCAATCTGATTGTGTTGCCATACAGCTCATATCTCCCCACAGTAGTGTAGCAATGAGAAAAATTCGAATCTTTTTTTTTTCAAATCTTTTTTTTAAGTAATTGTTTTTATTTTGAAACAATCTGAAGCTTTCAGAAAAAAAAAAAAAAAAAAAAAAACTATGAACACAATATAAAGGAGTTTCTTTCCTACAATGCATTTCAGAGAAATTGTCAATGTGTTGTTCATCATACTCAATATTAGAGTGTATATTTCCTATAAATAAGGACCTTCTCCTATGTTGGGCTTCCTTGGAGGCTCAGAATTGCAATTGGGCTTCCTTGGAGGTAAAGAATCTGCTTGCAATTCAGGAGACCTGGGTTTGACCCCTGGTTTGGGAAGATACCTTGGAGAAGGGAATGGCAACTCACTCGGGTATTCTTGACTGGAGAATTCCATGGACAGAGGAGCCTGACAGGCTACATTCCACAGGGTCACAAAAAATCGGACATGACTGAGCAACTATCAACTTTCACTTTTTTTTTCTCGTACATAATCCCAGTAAGACCAACAAACATAAGAAATAAAAATGGGTACATTTCCACAGTATCATCCTCAGATACCATTCAAGTTCTGCCAGTTATACCAACAGCATTTTGTATAGCAAAATGACCCAGATCAAAACCATGCTTTAAAATTGGTTTTGTCTCTCAACCTTTCCCTGTCTTCATAACTTTGACACTTTTGAAGATTACAAGCCAGACATTTTCTAGCATGTGCTTTCATTTAGGGTTTTCTGATGTTTTTACAGGATTTGATTCAGGTTACATATCTTTGAAGCAAATATCATGAAAGTGACAATGTGTTCTTTACATTGCATCCTATCAAGTTTGATGTGTCTCATTTCTCTGATGTTAACTTTGATTCCCTAATTAAAATACCACCTGCCAGATTTTCCAGAAAGTTACACATCCGTTTAACCAACATCACACTTGAGAATGAGAACGTCACTGTCGCCCTATTCTTTTTCTCTATTGTTGCTACCATGTTACCTGGAAACCAATCACCGGTTTTGTCTTCTCCTTTCTCCTCCTTCTTGCCATCCAATCATCAAACATTTAAATACAGCAATAACAGTTTTATTTGGGGAACATGATAGTCTCCTGTTCAGTTCTATTAGAGGCCCTGAATTGGAGCCATCAGGGTACAGGGTGATTATGGGGGTCTGATCTTAGAAGATAGAGCTGGCCTGCGAGCCATTAGCATATAGATCGTAATAAAATGAAGAGAATGAGAGAAACCACTTAGGGGAAAATTATAAGATGAGGAGAGTGATGGGACAGGAGCAGAATCCTCAGAGATACTAGCATGGATGAGATTGTCAGACAATAGGCAATTCAAGAACAAATAAAGACGTAATTGCAAAGGTTCAGAGAGAGCCACAGGAATGAGAAGGTAGGTGGAAGAAATAATCTTTCAGAGCTTGATCAACAGCAGATGTACCCACAAAGCATTTAGTGGTGACCAGTCTTTGAAAGGAGTAAAAATAGAAATTTGACACATTTTGCTGGTTTTTTGGATAAAAAGGTATATGTTTTACTTTGATAGAAGGGAACACACATTGGATACCTAATGTACATCAGTCATTAATTTCTTAGATGATCTGATCTTAAAATGGTCTTATTTAATAAACTCTCATGAGAAAAAAATATAAATAGGTATTATTATTCCATAATTTATAGTTCAAGCAATACTCAGTTGGCAAATGGTTTATTCAGACTGGAACTCAGGTACATATGAACCTCAGATCTACACTAAATCATGTATGCCAAGGAGATTTTAAAATAAATTCAGATGTATATATATACATAAGAAAACTGATATTAGGTCAGAGTGTTTCCGTTACCTTCTCTTTGGATGTTTACACAGCAAATTAAAATTTTATTTTCGTAAGTTACAATTGTTTTGCAAGAATTTCTGAAGGACAAGACCTTTCTGTACCTTGTGTGCCTGCTCACAAGGATGCTCAGTCGCTCATTCGTGTTCAACTCCTTTCCACCCCATGGACTATAGGCCACCAGGTTCCTCTGTTAATGGAATTTTCCGGACAATAATACAGGAGCATGTTGCTATTTCCTACTCCAGGGGATCTTCCTGATACATGGATTAAACCCACATCTGTTGTATCTCCTGCATTGGCAGGTGGATTTTTTGCCACTTCTCCACCTAGTAAGCCCTTTATGTTGCTTATTAATGTCAAAAGTCTAACGGAGCCACATCAATGATTACTGGAAACAGCCACTTAAGAAGATGGATGTATACAGAAGAAATACCACATTTACTCAGCATATATTCAGTGAATGCCCAAATTGTTCCAAGCCCACTTTTGGTATTGAGAAGATAACAATCAGATCAGATCAGATCAGCTGCTCAGTCGTGTCTGACTCTTTGCGACCCCATGAATCACAGCACGCCAGGCCTCCCTGTCTATCACCAACTCCCGGAGGTCACTCACACTCACATCCATCGAGTCAGTGATGCCATCCAGCCATCTCATCCTCTGTCGTCCCCTTCTCCTCCTGCCTCCAATCCCTCCCAGCATCAGAGTCTTCTCCAATGAGTCAACTCTTCGCATGAGGTGGCCAAAGTACTGGAGTTTCAGCTTTAGCATCATTCCTTCCAAAGAAATCCCAGGGCTGATCTCCTTCAGAATGGACTGGTTGGATCTCCTTGCAGTCCAAGGGACTCTCAAGAGTCTTCTCCAACACCACAGTTCAAAAGCATCAATTCTTCGGTGCTCAGCCTTCTTCACAGTCCAGCTCTCACATCCATACATGACCACAGGAAAGACCATAGCCTTGACTAGACGAACCTTTGTTGGCAAAGTGATGTCTCTGCTTTTGAATATGCTATCTAGGTTGGTCATAACTTTCCTTCCAAGGAGTAAGCGTCTTTTAATTTCATGGCTGCAGTCACCATCTGCAGTGATTTTGGAGCCCAGAAAAATAAAGTCTGACACTGTTTCCACTGTTTCTCCATCTATTTCCCATGTAGTGATGGGACCAGATGCCATGATCTTCGTTTTCTGAATGTTGAGCTTTAAGCCAACCTTTTCACTCTCCACTTTCACTTTCATCAAGAGGCTTTTTAGCCCCTCTTCACTTTCTGCCATAAGGGTGGTGTCATCTGCATATCTGAGGTTATTGATATTTCTCCCAGCAATCTTGATTCCAACTTGTGTTTCTTCCAGTCCAGCATTTCTCATGATGTACTCTGCATATAAGTTAAATAAACATGGTGACAATATACAGCCTTGACGTACTCCTTTTCCTATTTGGAACCAGTCTGTTGTTACATGACCAGTTCTAACTGTTGCTTCCTGACCTGCATACAAATTTCCCAAGAGGCAGATCAGGTGGTCTGGTATTCCCATCTCTTTCAGAATTTTCCACAGTTTATTGTGATCTACACAGTCAAAGGCTTTGGCATAGTCAATAAAGCAGAAATAGATGTTTTTCTGGAACTCTCTTGCTTTTTCCATGATCCAGCGGATGTTGGCAATTTGATCTTTGGTTCCTCTGCCTTTTGTAAAGCCAGCTTGTATATCAGGAAGTTCACGGTTCACATATTGCTGAAGCCTGGCTTGGAGAATTTTGAGCACTACTTTACTAGCATGTGAGATGAGTGCAATTGTGGGGTAGTTTGAGCATTCTTTGGCATTGCCTTTCTTTGGGATTGGGATGCAAACTGACCTTTTCCAATCCTGTGGCCACTGCTGAGTTTTCCAAATTTGCTGGCATATTGAGTGCAGCACTTTCACAGCATCATCTTTCAGGATTTGGAATAGTTCAACTGGAATTCCATCACCTCCACTAGCTTCGTTTGTAGTGATGCTTTCTAAGGCCCACTTGACTTCACATTATAGGATGTCTGGCTCTAGGTCAGTGATCACACCATCATGACTATCTGGGTCGTGAAGATCTTCTTTGTACAGTTCTTCTGTGTATTCTTGCCACCTCTTCTTAATATCTTCTGCTTCTCTTAGTTCCATACCATTTCTGTCCTTTATTGAGCCCATCTTTGCATGAAATGTTCCTTTGGTATCTCTGATTTTCTTGAAGAGATCCCTAGTCTTTCCCATTCTGTTGTTTTCCTCTATATTTTTTTTGCATTGATCGCTGAAGAAGGCTTTCTTATCTCTTCTTGCTATTCTTTGGAACTCTGCATTCAGATGTTTATATCTTTCCTTTTCTCCTTTGCTTTTCACTTCTCTTCTTTTCACAGCTATTTGTAAGGCCTCCCCAGACAGCCATTTTGCTTTTTTGCATTTCTTTTCCATGGGGACGGTCTTGATCCCTGTCTCCTGTACAATGTCACGAACCTCATTCCATAGTTCATCAGGCACTCTATCTATCAGATCTAGGCCCTTAAATCTATTTCTCACTTCCACTGTATAATCATAAGGGATTTGATTTAGGTCATACCTGAATGGTCTAGTGGTTTTCCCTACTTTCTTCAATTTCAGTCTGAATTTGGCAATAAGGAGTTCATGGTCTGAGCCACAGTCAGCTCCTCATCTTGTTTTTGCTGATTGTATAGAGCTTCTCCATCTTTGGCTGCAAAGAATATAATCGATCTGATTTCGGTGTTGACCATCTGGGGATGTCCATGTATAGAGTCTTCTCTTGTGTTGTTGGAAGAGGGTATTTGCTATGACCAGTGCATTTTCTTGGCAAAACTCTATTAGTCTTTGCCCTGCTTCATTCCGTATTCCAAGGCCAAATTTGCCTGTTACTCCAGGTGTTTCTTGACTTCCTACTTTTGCATTCCAGTCCCCTATAATGAAAAGGACATCTTTTTTAGGTGTTAGTTCTAAAAGGTCTTGTAGGTCTTCATAGAACTATTCAACTTCAACTTCTTCAGCGTTACTGGTTGGGGCATAGACTTGGATTACTGTGATATTGAATGGTTTGCCTTGGAAATGAACAGAGATCATTCTGTTGTTTTTTGAGATTGCATCCAAATACTGCATTTCAGACTCTTTTATTGACCATGATGGCCACTCCATTTCTTCTGAGGTATTCCTGCCTGCAGTAGTAGATATAATGGTCCTCTGAGCTAAATTCACCCATTCCAGTCCATTTGAGTTCGCTGATTCCTAGAATGTCGACATTCACTCTTGCCATCTCTTGTTTGACCACTTCCAATTTGCCTTGATTCATGGACCTGACATTCCAGGTTCCTATGCAATATTGCTCTTTACAGCATCGGACTCTGCTTCTATCACCAGACACATCCACAGCTGGGTATTCTTTTTGCTTTGGCTCCATCCATTCATTCTTTCTGGAGTTATTTCTCCACTGATCTCCAGTAGCATATTGGGCACCTACTGACCTGGGGAGTTTCTCTTTCAGTATCCTATCATTTTGCCTTTTCATACTGTTCATGGGGTTCTCAAGGCAAGAATACTTAAGTGGTTTGCCATTTCCTTCTCCAGAGGACTACATCCTGTCAGATCTCTCCACCATGACCTGCCCATCCTGGGTTGCCCCACGGGCATGGCTTAGTTTCATTGAGTTAGACAAGGCTGTGGTCCTAGTGTGATTAGATTGACTAGTTTTCTGTGAGTATGGTTTCAGTGTGTTTGCCCTCTGATGCCCTCTTGCAACACCTACCGTCTTACTTGGGTTTCTCTTACCTTGGGCGTCGGGTATCTCTTCCCGGGTGCTCCAGCAAAGCACAGCCATTGTACCCTACCTTGGACGAAGGGTCTCTCCTCACCGCTGCCCTTCCTGAACTTGGAGGAGGGGTATCTCCTCCCTGACGCCTTTCCTGACCTCGGTCATGGGGTAGCTCCTCTCCGCCACACTTAGTGCACCGGTCCTCACCACTGCCCTTCCTGACCTTGGAGCCCCATGTACTCATTCCCTGATCTCACAGTTTCCCTTTAGAGAGTGGATGATAGATAACCCACAAGCAAACACGATGTGCTGAGGGATCCTGAACACTCAGGAGAGATAAAGCAGGACAAAGGGATAAAACGCGCCAGTGTGGGCGGAAGAGGATGGAGCGTGGCTCTTCGGGATGGAGAGGTGGTGGACTCAACTCTCAGGTGACAACTGAGCATAGACTTGAAGTCTGTGAGCTAACCATGCGGTTGTAACAGGGAGGAGGTGATCAGGAAGGACTAAAGTGTTTTGTCAGATCAATAATAGCCGGCGGCTTATTCCAAGATAGATTGTTAGGAATGTGGGGAAAGGTTGACTAGGAACTAGTGATAATGATGGCAAAATACACACAAATGATATTCAAGAGTAAATGGTCTGTTTTGAACCAATTAGCCCATTTTCTCTGGGTATTATGTTTCATTCTGCTTGATGTCCACCAGAAAGCATGGGCTAGTGCAGGTGTTCAAATTCGGTAAAGATCATGTCCTTAGAATGGAAGCAAACAGACCCATTAGCTCATGCCCTCCGCCCCTCTGGCAGAGCAGAGCAGAGGTTAAAGGGATCCTCAGTAATAATCTACGACTTCAATAAGCTAAACCCATATGGTTACTCATTCACAACCTCCCACTATGGTATGTCTACATTACATACCTATGTATGTCTATGTTATAATTTCTGTTTTTAGGATGGAGAACTGGAGTTGGTAATGAAGCAGAAGTTTCCTGAGAAAGTTATTTTCAAGCCTAATTTACATTTTTGGCTCACTAATTTTGTGATGTATTATTAGACTGGAAAATCCCAAATCATTACTTGGAATAAATATGAAACCCACATGGCTTCTTCCACACAAGAGCACTTCACAGCTTCTAAGTCCATGGAAGAGAGTTACTACCAGGACCCCTCTCCTGAGACTTTTCTATTCAACCAGACACACCTGGTTTTAAAGCAGAAAGGTCAGCCTCATCGCCTCACGAAGGCTGTGGTGGCATCTCTACAAAGCGTGTCATTTTGAACACAAAGTCGATGAGGTGCCTCTATTGGGATTACATTATTGGAATCAAGGAGAAATATTTTCAAATGTCATACTCTTATCATATAAATTTCTGCACCTATTTTAAATATCATAAAGAAGAGTATTAGCCAGAAGCACTTAGATAAAAGTCTTTTGTGACAAAAGAGATAAGGAAATAAAACCCTGGCAGGGTATTGTCGGAGAGCAGCCATATTGTTAAGAATCTGAGCTGTTTATTCACAGATAAACAGCTGTGACTCTAATCCCAGCCAAGTAACCTGTGGCAAGATTCTTCATCTTTCTAGGTTTAGGGGCTCTTATTTTTAAAATGGGCAAAGTAATAATACTTATTTCATTGGGTTGCTGTGGGTGTTAGAGAAGATAATGCCTATAAATTGTTAAGCACAATTTCTGGCATATAGTAAGCAGTTAATAAATAATAGCTATTGGAAAAATATTTAGTAATTATGTTATTTTGTACATATAACTATCACATTTATTAAATGTAATATGTTTTATTAATATTTAATAAAATACATTAAAATATAATAGTTATTAGATCTTTAATAGATTATAAATTATTAGTTTTATAAAAAATTAAAAATTATTAGATTGCAATAAAATAAAATCGAATACTGTAAAATTTAATACATTTTATTAAATGTATTAGACTCAATTTCAAACTTATTTAAAATTCTAAGATCTATAAAAGTCTCACATTTAATTTTTTTAAAAAGATCAATAAAATCATTCAGAGTATTTTTTATAGTAAAAAATATACAGTGTCAGTTTTATACACACTAAAAGTATTTTTAGTAAAACTTCTTTCAAGAGGAATTCCTGGTTCCAAAAGTGGTCGATTACATCTGCACCATGTTGAATTATTTGCTTCCATCTAATGTTCAGCCATAAAATATGCTTTTAAGAAATTGATGAAATAGTAAATGGCTTTAACATTTTAAGCAATTTTTTTTCTGTATGTCGTTTCAGCATTTTTCACCAGGATGAGAAAAAGACATTCTGCCTAGTGAGAGAACATTGATATAACCACAGGAATATGTGTTATTAATATTTATTAAGGTTATTTTAAATTCAAAATGGTTTCCTAAAAAATATACACCCTTCAAATAAAGGTAATTCTGTATTTCAAGCCAAAATAATCAGGTAGTAAAGGAAAAAAGGAACTTACCTAATCAGAAGAAAATATAAGAATTTAAGGATGAATTTGGCATTTCCTTTTTTGCAGAGATTAGAAGTCATGAGAAACACCGTGTGTGTGTGTGTGTGTGTGTGTGTGTGTGTGTGTGTGCACGCACGCGCGTGCATGTTAGTCACTCAGTTGTGTCTGATTCTTTGTGACCCCATGGACTGTAGCCAACCAGGCTCCTCTATCCATAGAATTTTCCAGGCAAGAATACTGGCATGGGTAACCATTCCCTTCTCCAGGGGATCTTCCTGACCCATGTCTCCTGAGTATCCTGTTTTGCAGGTGGATTCTTTTACTGCTGAGCCATCAGGGACGTCTTCTCTCACTTTATCTACAGATAATTTCACTTGCCAAAAAATAAGGCGAGGGGCGTGTTTTAAAATGAGCCACCCTGAAGTCACACTCTAGTCAGGGTGCTAGCGGCCATGAATTAGTTGAGGAGTTTCCCACATAAAAAAATTCTATTTGAGTCTGAGAGTCTGTCTTACCTTTTGCTTTATCGTTTAGCTATAATCATCTTATAGAAACATGCTACTGAAAGGCGAAATGATGGTTACCTGGGATAACAAGCTCATCTCCTGAATTAATTCTCAATAGAATATATACTGAGAGGTGAAATTTTAAGGCAAACCACAATTATCAAGATTCAGAACTCATTAGGGTTTAAAAACATATGGACTTGACCTACAAACTAAGATTCATCATCTTTCTCAAAAGAAAACCACGGGACTTCCCTGCTACTGCAGTGGTTGGGACACTTCACTTCCACTGCAGGGGGCGTGGGTTCGATCTCTGGGGATCTAAGATCCCTCATGCCATGCAGCGAAGCCAAAATATAGAGGAAAAAAACCCTTTTACAGCATTTCCTTGTTGTCTCAGGCAGGCTATGATGGAAGCTATATAATGACTGCAGTGTTACTATTTGTGTTTAACACATAAAATGTCAGAGAGATGCAGAGACGTCAACAGTTACACGACTAAGAGCAAGCAAGCGTGGTCTGAGGTCCCACTTGCTGCTTTTTCACAGTCTTCTGAGATTCTGTAGATATTTTAGGAGCCATTTATAAAGACTATGTCTGCCCTTGGAAGTAGAAATGTAACTACTAAAGTCAACAAAAATTGACATTATTAGAAATATAAAACTAGACGTAAATCTATACTAATGTGTATACATAAACTGCTCCTTTACTTGTGAAACAATCCTTATGTTTTCACAACAGATATTGATATTCTACTTAGCAAAAGAATGAGACTTTTTTCTAAGAAATGTAAGCAAGTAATATTTTAAGATAGTTTCAGTAGAAAGCCAGGATTTCTGTTGGTACAATGACTTCAAAAAAGAAGTCAAATTACTGCCCTTGAGGTAAAGATCAGGAATTGCTTTCAGGCTTTCAAAGAAAAGGAAGTTATTACATAGAAACATCAAAGTGAAAACTGACGGATGCAGAGAAGATCCCAGGCAGAAGAGGACCCTGGTCATTCTCAAGAAAATCTCCATTTTGTGGGATCCCAAAAGACAAAACCGCTGCTATGAATTTTTGAATGTGTATTGGGATTTAACAATGTGAAACACTTCCTGGGATCTTTAATTGAAATGTACTTGATTATTTAGTAAATTCTTTCTTACTCATAATTGCTTTGTGTGAGTTGATCTTGGATGGGCTTCCCAGGTGGCTCAGTGGTAAAGAATCTGCCTGGCAAGACAGGAGGTGCAAGAGATGTAAGTTCAATCCCTGGATTGGGAAGATCCCTGGAGAAGGAAATGGTAACCCACTCCAATATTCTTGCCTGGAAAATCCCATGGACAGAAGAGCCTGGCAGGCCATAGTTCATGAGGATCACAAAGAATCAAACATGACTGAACACACAATATTGTATTATACACAATATTATACTGTGCTAAGAGAAAGATGAGAGGCTGATTTTTTCATCTGTATTTTCATGACAATGTGCAAACTCATGATCACATGCAAGGAAATGTGATCCATAAAATATAAGACTTCTTTCTATTTAATTCACAACAATATTCTAGGGAGATCTTGGGCACCATGGGGTTCAGGGTATGAACAAGTAGCTAATTTGCCAAATGGGGATCTGGTCTTTAGACACAGTGCCAGCCCAGAGAGGAGCCTGGATGCAGGAGGCCACCCTGTTTTGGACTCTGTCCACTTTTCTGCTCTGCTAAAAGACTCTGATTCTGGGAGGGGTTGGGGGCAGGAGGAGAAGGGGATGACAGAGGATAAGATGGCTGGATGGCATCACCGACTCTATGGACATGAGTTTGAGTGAACTCCGGGAGTTGGTGATGGACAGATCACCTGGTGATGGACAGATCACCTGGTGATGGCATGGCGTGCTGCGATTCATCTGGTCGCAAAGAGCTGGACACGACCGAGCGACTGAACTGAACTGAACTCTTTTCAGAGGGACTTTGTCCTTATGAAGGGGCTTCCCTGGTGGCTCAGACAGTAAAGAATCTGCCTGCAATAGGAGAGACCTGGGTTCAATCCCTGGGTCAGGAAGAACCCTTGGAGAAGGGCATGGCTACCCACTCCGATATTCTTGCCTGGAGAATTCCATGGACAAAGGAGCCTGGCCAGCTACAGTCCACAGGGTCACAAATAGTCAGACATGACTGAGCAACTATCACTTTCACTTTGCCCTTATGAAACCAAGATAACTACTTCAATTCATGCACCATGTATAGAATCCCAAGTGGGAAGAGAAGGTAAACGTTATGGGTCACCTGAGTTCTATTCTTTTGGGTCAGAAACAATCCATTTGCAGAATCCTCATGCAACGACTTCTATTGACACACCACCACCTTGAACTTGTTCGTGGGGCCATGTCTGGCCAGGAAGGGGGACGTGAAGCTGGGCACATCACTGGGTGAAATGGGCCACACTTCCAAGGCTGAGGAACTCTAGATGGTTTGGGGACATCATTCTTCTCTTAAAAACCAATTCTTCAAGAGCCAAAAGAGTCATAGAACTGCGAATCTGTCACTCTCCTTGCAATTTTAACAGCCCTCTAAATGCACCCCCATTCCTATCATAGAGTTAATTAATGCAAATGGTAGTTTCCTGGAATAGACTCATTAGGTAAATCCCAAATGGATCTCAGGCTGCCAGTTAGGAATAAAAAGAAGTAGGCTTGTGTACAGCTCCTGCATTAATTAGAACCCATCTGGTTTCATGAACGGACTCCAAACCCTCCACAAGTCAAAAGGATGTGTTTCATCTGCTGTGACAATAGCAACACCTAAGGCTCCGTGTCGTCCCATCTGATAATTAGGACGGACACCAGCCTGGCTGCAGGGTCCATTTTTGGTGGGGTCTCCCTAGGGCCCCCTTCCCCAGCCTGTGTCAAGAAATCACTGAATTCCATAACGTAGTGACTACAGGGACCTAATAGGTCATTTTCCTTGTTTAAAGAGACAGCATTTTCCCCTCTGAGATTTTGTTAGTATCGAATAGAAGATGGTCTTGGAAACTGGAGTCTACTTTCAGATATGTTGGGATCTAGCTTGCTTCCTCCTCACATAGTTCGCTTCCTAGAAGGTGTGGGCATTATGTTGGCAGCACCCAACTGGCAAAGAGAAGAGTAGGACAGTATTTTCAGAGCTATTGGGAGACCTTAGGGAAGTCACGCAACCTCTCTGGTCCTTTTTGTCAACTATGGAGCCAGTGGTTCACCCTGGATGACTCTGAAACCTTTCAGCTTGCACTCTCTTCTCTCCTCCCTCCACAAGGCAAGCCCTTGATGACCCATTTCTCAATGTGTCTTTTAAAAAGCTCACATGTGCGGTAGGTAGATCATTCAATATGGTTTCCTTTACTTAGAGGGCAAAACATTGCTTCCCCATCATTTTCTATCCTAATCATTTTCAAAGGTTGAGAAGTTAGTGAAATTATACCTACTACTATAGTCACTATAATTAATATTTGTTAACAATTTAGTTATTTAGGGAAACATTTTCATGTAAATTCACTCTGATATTCCTTCTGAAGGGTACAGCTTCAAACCTTGAATTCCAAAAGGGATTAAAATCCCACACTACCTACCTCATTGTTGGGGAATTAACTCTTAAGACAGAAAAACAAATACTCCTGATCACCCCCTCCCACACAGTAGTGCAGTTCAGGTGGGTTAATTGACTTTTTTTAAAGTCTATTCATACATAATGCACACTAATTATTAATAAAGGCAGAGTAATGTTTGAAGAATAATATAAGGAATCATGACTAGAATACTTAACAAAATGTTTTTTAAGACTAAAGTGAAGCAAGTTTTCTCCCTCTTAATAAGCAATCATCTGCTCATAAATTCTATAGACACTTGTTGGACATTCTCTACATCAGATGTTTTGCTGGATTATAGTAAAAGTGTGGGCTTCCCCAGTGGTTCAGCAGTAAAGAATCCCCCTGCAATGCAGGAGATGAAGGAGACATGGGTTCGACCTCTGGATCAGGAAGATCCCCCGGAGGAGAGCATGATGACCCACTCTTGTACTCTTGCCTGTAATTCCATAGACAGAGGAACCCAGTGGGCTACAGTCCACAGGGCTGCAAAGAGTCGGACACAACTGAGCACACACACGTAGAGTGACAAAAATGTTAATAGGACCATGTGTGCTGGTTGCTCAGTCATGTCCAACTCTTTGCAACCCAATGGACTGTGGCCCACCAGGCTCCTCTGTCCATGAAATTCTCCAGGCAAGAATACTGGAGTAGGTATCCATTCTCTTCTCCAGGGTTCTTCCTGATCCAGGGATTGAATCCAGGTCTCCCTCATGCAGACTCTTTACCACCTGAGCCAGCAGGGAAGCCCCTGAAATCCCTTGTCTCAAATTCAAATACAATAAGGAGAAATAACCAAGAAAATCCATCATTGCAAGAACAGACTATTGTATCTGAATTCAAATCTATGGGAGCAGGGACTAGAGGGGTCACCACACCAGCTGAGAAAGTCAGGTGTATCCTGGAATGCAAGAAAGACACTGAATCTCTTACAGGGTTGCCAAGAGGCAATCTGGAAGGAAAAGAGATAAGATGATGCTGAAGCCCTCAGGTGAAAATAGAAGTTTTTGTAATACAGACTGATTCTCCAAAATGCCAATTTGGCACCAAAGAAATACTCAGACCAGTGAAAGTGAAAGTTACTCAGTCGGGTCTGATCCATGGAATTCTCCAGGCCAGAATACTGGAGTGGGTAGCCTTTCCCTTTTGCAGGGAATCTTCCCAACCCAGGGATCAAACCCAAGTCTTCTGCATTGCAGGTGGACTTTTTACCAGTTGAGCCACAAGGGAAGCCACTCAGAACAGAATTTCTTCATCAAAAGGAAGGTGACTTCATCTAGGATGTCAGATTAGAAAATTTAGGCGTCTGGATGTCTAATGGTGATGGATGAGAAGTAATATATGTGGTGACTGAAAGAGAAAAGACCAGAGAAATGTCAAAGATACTTAAAGCAGAGCTTATTTTGTTGAAAGTCGAACAACAGCAGTCTGAACTTATGGAAGCCAAAAGAAACATCAGAAAACCCTAAAAGGTATCACAACAAGAGATGAGCTTTAACTTTAACATGAACAGCATATGGGCAACTTAAAAATGGATCCAGAAAGCCATTCTGCAGACAAAAGTGACAGAAATTTAGGTAATTTCCTGATTCAGAAGCCAAGATATTTGACTGACTCAGACTAACTAGACTTCTGCTTTCTGCTTTCATGGGCATTTCTCTCACACCAGATTCCAGGTATCTGATTCTGTTCTCCCCACGGTCGTGCAGTGGCTGATGTGAACACTCAATGACTTTATTCCCCTCTGCTAGTGACTAAGTCTTTCAGAGTTGGAGAATCACTCTCTCTTTGTTCATCACCATCTCTCTTGAGTTCTGGCATGGAGTTCAGCAAAAGTTGAACAGCAAGAGTGAATGGCAGTTGGTTATATTAATTTGTGTGTGCATGAGTGCTCAGTCATGTCTGACTCTTCTCGACCCTTTGGAATGAAGCTTGCCAGGCTTCTCAGTCCAGGGGATTCTCAAGGAAAGAACCCTGGAGTGGATAGCCATTCTCTTCTTCAGGAGATTTTCCCAACCTAGGGGTTGAACCTGCGTCTCTTCAGTCTCCTGCGTTGGCAGGCGGATTATTTACACTGCACCACCTGAGATTTACATGAAGGTAAACTAGTAGCTCAGATGGTTAAAAATCTGTCTGCAGTGCAGGAGACCTGGGTTCGATCCCTGGGTCTGGAAGATCCCCTGGAGAAGGAAATGGCTACCCACACCTGTCCATTCTTCCACGGACAGAAGAGCCTGGTGGGTTACAGCCCATGCATCGCAGCAGGAGACCTGGGTTCTATCCCTGGGTCGGGAAGATCCCCTGGAGAAGGGAATGGCTACCCACACCTTTCCATTCTTTCACAGACAGAGGAGCCTGGGGGGCTACAGTCCATGAATCGAAAAGAATTGGACATGACTGAATGAATATCACTTTTTTCAAACTGAGCAAGAAGCAATGTGGAAAATAGACAACCTGACCTCTATTCACTGACTGGTCACTGCTCTTGGGCACAGCATCTGAAAGACTTCCATTTTTCAGCCATCAGCAGCAGCAGCCCTCCTTCTTGAAAAACCCTTGACAAGCCTCCTCCCCTGGAAAACTCCTAATTTTCCTTTGACTTAAGAATTATTTGTGTGGCTTCATGGCCAGAAAATGGAGAAGGCAATGGGGTCGCTAAGAGTCGGACACGACTGAGCGACTTCACTTTCACTTTTCACTTTCATGCATTGGAGAAGGAAATGGCAACCCACTCCAGCGTTCTTGCCTGGAGATTCCCAGGGACAGGGGAGCCTGGTGAGCTTCCGTCTATGGGGTCGCACAGAGTCGGACACGACTGAAGCGACTTAGCAGCAGCAGCAGCAGCAATGGCACCCCACTCCAGTACTCTTGCCTGGAAAATCCCACGGACGGAGGAGCCCGGTAGGCTGCAGTCCATGGGGTCGCTAAGAGTCGGACATGACTGAGCGACTTCACTTTCTCTTTTCACTTTCATGCATTGGAGAAGGAAATGGCAACCCACTCCAGTGTTCTTGCCTGGAGAATCCCAGGGATGGGGGAGCCTGGTGGGCTGCCATCTGTGGGGTCACACAGAGTCGGACACAGCTGAAGTGACTTAGCATAGCATAGCACAGCATGGCCAGAAAAACTGCATTTGGTCCCTGCCTTGGCTGGAGAACAAGGTTGTCTCTGAGTTTGTAAGAAGGCGATATAACAACCAGATCAATATCAGAGATGTAGGAAATATCTTTCTGATTGTTCCAGGGCATTACCTGTTTTCAGGATATCCAATCTCTATTCATATTATACAAATATAAATATATCTTATATCTCTACATAGCTAAGTCTATGGCACTGCAATTATCTATTTACTTATTATCTTCATGAGAACATGGATGTTTATATTTAAATTTCTAGGTCACAAATAGGTATCTGGCACAGAGTATGTACTTTACAAATATTAATTTAATGTATGAAGCCATGATTAAAATATTAAGTGAACATGCAAATATTTTTGAAATGTAAAAATGTTAAAACTCACATAAGCACAATCAAATTACTTTATTGCTTTATTATATGTGTGTAATATGTATATATAATTGTACATTATAATTTTATAAGCTTTACTATGCATGTATAGTATGCGCATACATAATGGCACATACCCTATAATACTTCAAATATTTATCATATTTATTTTTTATTGCTACTAGTCAGAAGTCAAACTAGTAAACACTCTGTTTTTACCAAGAATGTGAGAAGCAGTATAACTGAGTCAAATTGTCATGAAACTATGAAATCTATGAGTATGGCATTACTTCAATTTGTTAACTAAAGTTTTATATTTTGTTTAAGTTTAGATTCACTTTAGAAGCAATCTGTCAAATTATTTCAGGTTGGCAGACAGTACAAACAGTCACTTTTTTCTGCAACGTTTTGAAAGAATGTGGGCGAGAGATTTTTCTTCAAGAATGGAATTTAAAAGTTGATTTTCTTGCTGCCAGTAACTATGGTCTCATATGTTTTTAAATACCTTTCTTAAGAAGAAGGATCCAGGAAAAAACTGTTCTTCAGTCTTTAACATTGACCTATTGGTTCTCTAGAGTTAAAAAGAAAAAGCAAAATCACTTCTTGATTTATATCAAATAGCGTAGGTTGAAAGAATATGTTGCCAGCAGGAAGATATGAAAATTGACTGAAACCCCAGCACCAGAAGTGGAGAACAAACCCCCAGCTTTCAATGTCAAAGGTGGTTGGTGAGAAGTAGGTGAGATATTAAAAATGTTAAGAGAAGACAGATTTCAGGAAACCAAAGTTACTGAGCAAAGCAATGAAACTGGTTGTTGTTGTTGAGTCACAAAGTCGTGTCCAACTGTGCCAGCCCATAGACTGCAGCCCACCAGGCTCCTCTGTCCTGCACTACCTCCCAGAGTTTGCTCAAATTCACGTCCCCTGTGTCGGTGATGCTATCTAACCATCTCATCCTTTGCCATCCCCTTCCCCTTTTGTCTTCTATTTTGCAGCACCAGGGTCTTTTTCAATGAGTCAGCTCTTTGCATCAGGTGACCAAAGTATTAGAGTTTCAGCTTCAGCACATGTGCTTCCAATGAATATTCAGAATCGATTTCCTTTAGGACTGGCTGGTTTGATCTCCTTGCAGTCCAAGGGACTCTCAAGAGTCTTCTCCAGCATTACAATTTGTTTGTTTGTTTGTTTGTTTGTTTTTTTATCAAGAATCTCTTTTATTGATTATCAGAAACATTACAAACATCTAATATGAACAAATTGTAACATGACAGTGATTAGTTTGAACAATTAATACATTTCAGATATAATATTATACATATTTCAATGCTATTTGAAAGCATCAATTCTTTGATGTTCAGCCATTTTTGTGGCCCAACTCTTTATTTATAGCTATGTTTTTCTGTATCATTTGATGAATAATATAACATATATATATATATATATGTATATTATATACACACACACACACATTGATAGCCTGCTGTGCCCCTGAGGCAATGTTAGATACTATATGTATACAGAGAGGTAACAAAACACACAATAAATAGGGCTTGCCCTCAGTGGAATTTTCAGTCTACAGGAATGACTGTTTTCTTTACTAATTGTTGGCATACTGGAGTAACATTATCTTAGTAGAGAAGTGGATTGAGGGACATGGGGTGAGCATCACCCAAAAGAAACACAAGGAATGTGAATACCGAGGACCAAAGACCAGTAATGGTGTTTTAGCCAAAATCCAGGTTAAAAAACAAGGGTAAACAGGAAGTGTGGATCTTATAAAAGTTGCAAACACTGCCATGTAGATTTCCTCTTGGACATTCATGCAATTCATCACAGTCATGGTGATGACTGCAAAGGATTCAGCATTTCAAGTAAAAGAGGCAGAAGCTAGGTGTTTTTGCTATCATCTTAAGGGATATTCTTAATTGTAAATGTGCCATAGATACATTCTCCATAACACCATATTTACCATATTATAGATCCAGTTCTTTTTCATGCTGTCTTTGGAAATACTATACTCAATTATGTTGCATTTTGAACACAAATCAGTATTCACTTATGTCTTCAAAACATTGTCTATAATCTGTTTCAGTCACAGGTAAGCAGCAAGGTATATAACTGTTTGATTATTGAGTCAAATTACATATTTGTATATACATTGATAGTAACTCCATTCAATAATAAATTTGCAGCAGTATTATGGATATAGATTACTTTATTCCTCAGAGACACATATAGAATAGGAATAAGTAACACCTGTAAAATAGTGGGTCCTGATAGATGGGCCTGAATCTCCTGATGGTAATTGCATTGAACATTTAATAGCAGGTTTTGTTTTCAAAGGCCTTCCTCTGCATGAATCTTCATGACAGCATTGGTGACAGTGCTATCATTTTGTGTGTTTAGGTTTGTAGACTCTGCACAAAAGAAGGTGTTTTTTTTGTTTTGTTTTGTTTTTGCCTCATGTATAATTCAATATGCTGCTACTTTCTATATAGGAAGACCTCATCTTTACCATTTATGATTTTAAAAATCCAGGCTTTTAAAAGATATGCTTACCTGGAAGCGTTATTTTCATTCTATGGCACTGCATTACCTATTAAAAATATATGAAATTTTTTATAAACTCAGGGGGCTCAAATGTTGTATATTCTCAATAAATGGTAGCCATTGCTGTTCAGTTGCCCAGTCATGTCCAACTCTTTGTGACTTCATGGACTGCACCACTCCAGGCCCCTCTGTCTGTCACCATCTCCTGGAGTTTGCCCAAGTTCATGTCCATGGCATCAGTGATGCCATTCAGCCATCACATTCCCTGATGCCCTCTTCTCCTTCTACCCTCACTCTTTCCCAGCATCAGGGTTTTTCCAATGAGTAGGCTATTTGCATCAGGTGACCAAAATAATGATAGCCGTAATAATAATTAAAAAAAAGAAATGTATTCTCTAGAGAATAAACTTTAAAAACATAGTCAATATATACTATGCCAATATCTTGTCAGCATACTTAAACCCTTAGTCTCATTCCTAGATGTCAATATGAACATTGTTATTATTTCTATGAGGTCAAAATCCTTTTTGCAAAATCCTTTTGCAATTTCCAAAATAATCTCCTGCCAAAGCCAGAACCAGTAGCTGATCACAAAAAGCAGTTAGGGAAATTGTCCATTTTAGATACACAGGCTTCTTTGTATATGCTGACTATTTCTATGATGCTTTCTACTTTGTTCCCCCACAGTTAACTGGGTTGACTTAAGCACACTGGTTGGAATATATGGGGTTTTCCTGTAGGAGAGGTAAGAGACACAGGTTCAATCCCTGGATCAGGAAGATCCCCTGGAGGAGGGCATGGCAAGCCCAGCCCACTCCAGCATTCTTACCTGGAGAATCTCATGGACAGAAAAGTCTGATGGGCTACAGTCCACAGGGTTGCATAGAATTGGACATGGCTGCAGCGACTTAGCACAGATGCTCAGTGAAAATATATATATATATATATTATTCGAAAAATTTCAAGTGTGTTCTTCCCAGTGACCATTTTTTTTCCTTTCAGAAAAGAATCACTGCACCCCTACTATTGGTAATACCACCATTTGGATTAAGCTGTAGGACAAATCTACCTGTAATTAGTCTAGGTCAGGTCAGGAAAGTAGAATTTCCATGGTATTATAAGTCTCAGACAATATAGAATCCACCTGCAATGCAGGAGACCTGAATTCGATCCCTGGGTCAGGAAGATAACCTAGAGAAGAGACTGGCACCGCGCTCCAGTATTCTTGCCTGGAGAACCCCACGGACAGAGGAGCCTGGCAGGCTACAGTCCATGGGGTCGCAGAGTCCGACACGACTGAGTGACTAACACACCGTCACACACACCATAAGAATAAGGAGTTTAACAAGGGAACTGGGGATTCCACGGATGTAAGAGGAGAATGGTAGAGCAGGGCTGAGAACTGCGAACATGTTCCGTAAGGACTTATGAGCGAAGCACAGGGGACAGAGAAGGCAGAGCTCAGGAGCCCCGGAGCCGCCATTTCTGGTTACCAGAGCGGGGAACGGGAAGCTTGGAGACGTGGCCCGGAAGGTGCTGCGTCTGCCCCGCGTGACTTCCTGAAAACGATGTCCACCCCGTTCCCCCTTCCAAGTGCTGTGTGAGGGCCTCTCATCACCAACACTACCCCTGAGTCAGAGAGGAAGGGAATACCTTGAACCTCGTTTCCCATCCTACTACACAGTGTTGGTGGCGCTTCATGAAAAACAGACAATCCAGCTGTATTCCTGTAAAGAGAAACCAAACAACTCACCATTGATGGGAAAATCAGTTTTCATGGAGATGAAGATGCAGGCATATTGTTATTTTTTTGTTTTGTTTTTCTTCCTAACCAGCCAAATGGTTTTAAATTCTTTTTTCGGTGTTAGTCATTTAATGTCTGCTGCTGCTGCTAAGTCGCTTCAGTCGTTTCCGACTCTGTGCGACCCCATAGACGGAAGCCCACCAGGCTCCCCCGTCCCTGGGATTCTCCAGGCAAGAACACTGGAGTGGGTTGCCATTTCCTTCTCCAGTGCACGAAAGTGAAAAGTGAAAGGGAAGTCGCTTAGTCGTGTCCGACTCTTGTAATGTCACTGAGCATCAATTCCCCAAGGAAAAGCATGGGGCTACTTATACCGATCTTATAATGTTCTGAGGATTGAATTAGATAGTGCATATCAAACAACAGCCCATCTGGGAGCCTGATAAACGCAGTCATCATTTAGAATACGTTCGTCAACGAGAAACCTAGATTAATCTCTGGAAATCCCTGTATTTATTGGCTCTGTGAACTGGATAAATCAGTTGACATCTTTAAGACTCATCTTACCTATAAAATGGAGAACATAATAATATCTTCCTTCAGAATTACAGGCAGGATACAATTAAACAAAATAATGTGTGTTCAAGAATCACTTTATAATTAACCTTAAATGATTTCACAGTAACTTGTCATTTTCAATACAAATGTTCATGCTGACACGAGAAAACTCATATCTATTGTTGAGAAACTGAACCCTCCTAATAGATGCATAAGTCGTTTGTCTTTGCTGTGACCAAGCTCCAGCTTCTGCCATAATCTGACTTGTGGATGACCATCAGGTAAATCGAGAATACTCTAGGGAAAGCAATGAATTGAGTCTGATTATAAATTTTTTTTTTTTTTTTGGTGTGTGATTGCATTTTTGCTTTTTGACAAGTACAATTTCCAAAATAATTTCTTGGATAGTCTTTAGATATATCCTTTCAGAGCTTGACAGGATTAAGCTGTCAATTTACAAAGAATTGCACCAAGAAATGTAATGGTACCTGAAAAAATATGTAAGCATATCAAAGTAAGCATTCTTGGTAAACCTTGAGGAGAATGTAAATCTCTAATCATTTTTTTTAAATCAAGTCCATCATGAATAGTTGAAATATGTTTGTGATTAAAAAAAGCTAATAGGAAAAAAAAATTATAAGATGTTTGCAATTCTGCTAAGCTTGGCTTGTGCTCAGCACACATTTTTTGAAAAATTTTACTTATGTATTTTTCTGCTCATCACACTATGCTCTTTTGGCCCAATACGTTCTTCACACACTCACTCAAATTCAAATCAGAGGGGCTTCCCTGGTGGTTAAGATTTGGCCTTCCAGGGAAAGGGTTGCAGGTTCGATCCCTGGTTGAGGAGGTAAGATCCCACATGCCTCCTGGCCAAAAAAACCCAAAACATAAAACAGAAGTGACATTGTAGCAAATTTAATACAGACTTTAAAAATGGTACATAGCACAGAAGTCTTCAAAAAATTGAATCTAATATCATGTAGATACTTTCTCTCAGTGTAGATCACCCTGATATACACCCTCTTCTTGCTCATCTTGTTTCTTACCCTGCTGGCATTAGCTTGCCCTATGATTATTCCTTTTATTATGGAAAAGTTTTTCATTCAACCAGAAAGTGTTTATTGTGAGTCCAGCATATCTTCTGGGGTTACAAAAAAACGAAAAGGATTTCTTCTTTCCCTCAGAAAGCTGGCACCCTGGTGGGAAGAAAAGATACAAATATAAGCAATTTAATTATTTATTTAATGAAATATGCTGGGCATCGACTTGTCCTACCAGAGACCAAATATGGATCTTCCCTCTCTACCAACCCACTGAATAGTGAATGACACAGGAAAAGATGATGACACCAAAACAAGATGACAAGCAGGGAATAATTACTGTCTAAAGAATTTAGAAAGTATAAATTAAGGAGAGGCTTTGTCAGTGATCTGTGCTCACGCAAGATCTGTGGCGTGGAAGAGACTCCTCCAGGGCAAGGCACACACGGCCGGAGGCTGTGGGCATGCACGCGGCTCCCTGATGTGCTGGCATGTTCTCGAAAGCCCGCCGCCTGACTCCACTCTGTGGACTCCAACAGTTGTGTGGGGATGTCCAGAGAATCTCAAGAATGGCAGAATTATGTAGGCATCAGAGCTCCTTTGGTGCTTCCAGCTGAGACCTTTGGTGCAACGTCTCTGAACCCTGCTCCTTCAGGCTTTCCCAAAACTTACTTAAAAGCCCTTACTTCCTAGATGTGTCTCCCATGCCTTGACTGTCTCAGGCGGCTTTGATTTTCCTGATGGCCCCATGTCAGGCACGTCTGTCCTCTCTCGCCTGCACTGTTGATGCCCCAGTGGTTCCCAGTGGTTCTTGGGGACCTCATCCTTGCTCTTGCATGGGCTCTTCTCCGGACAGCAGCAGAAAGCACGGGGTACAGCTGAGCCACATTCAGCCACTGCTCTGCTGAAACCCTGCAATGGCTTCACAGTTAAGTCAGAATAAAATCTGATTTTTAAAGCATGGCTTGATCATCCTTATCTGATGCCATCCCCAGCTGCTCTTCCCTGTATCTCTTGATGCTTACTCCCTCCCCATCCCTCCCATACTGTCTTCTCATTCCAAATTCCAGGAAATCTCTCCCCGCAGATATTCACATCTCCCTATTTTACTTGACTAAGACTTTGGTCAAGCATGACACTATCAGAAGTGCTCTCGTCTTTTCCTCATAGAGTAACAATTCTGCATCTCAGCTCTCTATTGCTCCAGTATGCCTAGTTTTTTGGTCAAGACGCATTCATAAGATGACATGTGATTGTTATTGCTGTTGTTTGTTCTCTTTTGTATATTTCCTTTAACTATATTGCATGACACAAAAGAGAGAATATTTTCATCTGTTGTATGACTAAAACAGTCCATGTACCTTTGCTGTTTGGTGGCTCAGTCGAGTCTGACTCTTTGCGACGCTATGGACTGTAGCCCACCAGGCTCCTCTGTTCATGGGATTTTCCAGGCAAAAATACTGGAGTGGGTTGCCATTTCCTTCTCCAGGGGATCTTCCTGACACAAGGATTGAACCCTAGTTTTCTGCATACGCAGGCAGGTTCTTCACCAATTGCTTGCAATAAATATTTATTGATGAATTGCTATTGTTTGTGTTACATTTGTTGAATAAATTGGCAATGGCCCTGATAACTATCAAGACAAGCCAACTGCTGCTGCTGAGTCACTTCAGTCGTGTCCGACTCTGTGTGACCCCATAGACAGCAGCCCACTAGGCTCCTCTGTCCCTGGGATTCTCCAGGCAAGAATACTGGAGTGGGTTGCCATTTCCTTCTCCAAAGGAGCATACATTTGTGGCAGTGAACTTCTTGGAATGCCAAAATGTCTAACTAGGAAATTCATGGATATAGAAAGAAGAGTCAGACTCTCAATTCAGACACACAAGAATCACGTGTTATACAGGATCAAAATTCACCAATATGTCAAAGGATACAGGTCATCATGAATCTAAGGTGAAGCATGTGAAGTACAGTGGTGCAAACTCAACACTCCCAGTCCTTTATAGCTGCCATGGGACCACCAGATACAATTTCAGCATAGGGTCCCTCTAAGTGGATTGTGTATGACTTCCCTTACTGAGAGAGACATTTCAGTGATGAAACATTGTCATTTATTACTTAGATAGTTGCATGCTGATTTGGACAGTTTTTAGCAGATTTTGTGCCATAAATCCATAAACTGTAATTTCATTGATCACAAGCAGCTTAAACAGGCCAGTGCATCACGCTATAATGAATCCACAGATGAAGATTCTCTACTATCTTGTTCCAGTGATTCCCATCAGGAATTCATAAAGCATTCTTTCAAGAAGAATTGACTGTCATTTCTGTCTTTTGTTCCTTGTCTCTATTGGCGCTCATTAGATCAGAAAGAGTGGTTTTAAGTTAGTGGCTAACATTTTCTTCCTCTTTTTTTTTTTTAAATTAAGAAGTGGGTTATCAAAAAGCAGCAAAATTGTGCATGGCTAAGACTGTAGATTCTATACCTAGACTTCCAAAATTAAGTCCAGGCCATACAACGTATTAGTTACAAGAGGTTGGGTATGTTATGGAACTTCTTTGAACTGCATTTTCAAGTCTGTAAAATAAAGCTAACAATAACTACTTTCTAAGGTTGTTATGAGGATTGACTGGGAAATACCTGTAAAATGTTCAGACCAGTGATTCACAAAAGTTGAACCTTCAATCATGCTTTCTGACCAAATACTTTAATGCAGAGCTATTGTTTAGGGAGTCATCACCCTTTTGAGATAAAACTCCTTTCTGTGCCTTCAGAAATGGCTAAGTGGGCTAAACTTACTAGGAAAACAGGAATACGTACAGGTGGGTGTTCTGGTAAAAATTCAAATTTAAGTACTATCAAGAATATTTTTTGTGTGAAATGAATTTATCATAACAATCTATAGTTTCATCCAATTAAGCCAGGAAAATGGATATTCCCCTCTGTATAATCACAAACTGCAGGGAATCACAATTGAAAAGACCCCAGACTGAGTCAAATTACTCAGTGCATCTATCAGTCACATTTCGTTGTCTCCCTCTTCCCTTGAGATAAAAGGTTGATGGTGGTTGACTTTAGAAAGATTAAAATTCTTATCACCGGGTGATTAGATTTGAAGTCATTCCTTGTGAAAAATTGAAGTTATAAAATTTTAACTTTCTATGTTCCGTGGCTGATTAGTTAGAATTCAAGTTATTAACCATCCTAGGAAATGCTCTAAAATGTCTAATAGACCCGGGTAGAATCTCCATGCTCTCCTGAAGGCACTGATCAACCATTTTTAAAAAGGGGGTTTATTCCCTGAGAATAAAGGGAAAATTTAGAGATCCATAAGAATTGATTCTGGTCCACATGAATGAATTAAGGAGAGTTGACTAGAGCTGTTTGCATGCATGCTCAGTCACTTCAGTCACGTCCAAGGCTTTTGCGACCCTATGGACTGCAGTCCACCAGGCTTATTTGTTCGTGGGATTAACCAGGGAAGAATACTGGAGCGGGTTGCCATTTCCTCCTCCAGGGGATCTTCCCGACCCAGGAATCAAATCTGCATCTCCTGCATTGGCAGGCAGATTCTTGACCACTAGCACCACCTGGGAAGCCCCAGAGCTGTTTAGGTCAGGAATATAAATCAGAAAGAGAACATGTGATGCTTTTTCATTTCAATGCCATTTTAATATAGATGATAGTCTCCTTTTTAAATCCCCATGAGAAGTGAGAGATACCCATGAAAAGGAGGGCTTCTCTGGTGGCTCAGTGGTGAAGAATCCGCCTGCAATACAGGAGACACCAGTTTGATCCCTGGGTTGGGAAGATCCCCTGGAGAAGGAAATGGGAACCCGTCTAGTATTCTTGCCTGGAGAATCCCATAGACAGAGGAGCCTAGTGGGCTACAGTTCATGGGGTGGCAAAGAGTCAGACATGCCTGAGGCACCGAACAACAAAACAATAACACGACAGGGAACACCTGCTCATCACAAACATATGCATTGCTCTCATATCTAATTTAATGTCTCATGACTAAAGAACTAATAGCTCAGAAACAATTGAGTCAAATACTTCACTCTTGTGTGAAATTTAATTAGGCAACATTGTCATAAGTTAAGCAAAACAACCTCAGGGAAGGATTTCAAAAATGCCCTTAGCAAGGGAAAATATTTCAGTTAAAATCCATCAACATCTTTGGGTCAGGAAAACAGAAAACACAGTAGATACATCAACAGAGAGACTATGCTCAAGGAAATTCCGTTACACAGGCTGGAAGACAGGAAAAATGAAAAGGGATGGGGGGGTGGGTCACAGGTATTAAGCCACACAAAGCCTGGCCAGCTCTGGGACTGAGGAAACACAGAAATGAACCGAGGTTTTCAGAATATAGACTCCAAGAGTCCTTCAGAGGCAGGGCTGAGTGCTTTGAGGGAGACACGTAGGCTGGTTCATCTGTCTCTGAGGGAGCGGTGAGCCTTGGTCCCCAGGTACTGAAGGAGGCTGGAGGCTGCGCTGAGTCCAAGTCAATGCCAGACGCAATTCAATCCCTTGAAGGCCGACAGAAACAGAAGGAAACCTAGTCATCCTCTGAGTCCTCATCTGTCACTCCATCTTCCTCTCCTCACCTCTGTGAGGAGGTCTGAGCAGGGATCAGCTGGCAAAGGAGATGGTTCATTTGCAGCGTGTCAGCCCTACTCATCCAGAGCAGAGTCGATTTGAAGATGATATATAACACCTTTCCAACAAGAACAGTCCTTCAAAAAAATGATGCCTGTTTACAGGTGGCTGAAGGACAACATAGGGCCAGAAAATATCTGTATATCATAGAAAAATCTCAACAAAATTGGGAGAAGAAACTTGCCTTAGAAAAGGGGTAAAGAGGGAGTGTGTTCTCACAAGTACATGAATATTTAGAAAATCATAATTCTTTAATATTATCAATTAATAAGAGTTTGTTAATCGTTTCTTTTGACACATAAAGAACGTCCTTTCAGACAGTTGGGCAAGTGTATTATATGAAACTATTTTGTAGTAGTATACATCCTTAACAATAATGATCTACTAGGAAGAGCTGCCTTTCAAAGAGTGGTTTTTTAAAAAGATACTTTTATTCATAAAGTTAGCATATGTAAGAATATAAAAATCTAGAGAGACTTTTATTAAAAGCTATTAAGTAGTACTCCCTCAGGCTCACTTTGAATCTGGCTTAATTTTACAGCGTTTACAAAAGTGAAAATGTTATCGCTCAGTCATGTCCGACTCTTTGTGACCCCATGGACTGTAGCCCACCAGGCTCCTCTGTTCATGGGTGTCCAGGCAAGAATTCTGGAGTGGGTTGCCATTCCCTTCTTCAGGGGATCTTCCCAACCCAGGGATCAAAACTGGGTCTCCCATATTCCGGGCAGATTCTTTACCATCTGAGCCACCAGGGAAGGACCATAGTTTCTAGAAGGAAGGGCTAATAAATAGAAGCCAAGTGACAGGTCAGGACAGTGCTTCTGTGCCAAGTAAAGAGATGATTAATTTAAATGTAACTTTTGTACTCATCTGCTCCTTCAAACAGAGTCATACTGACTGTGCAGTTAACAGCTATTTTGAGGGATACCCAAATTGCCCATTCTCGATACCTACATTTAAAATCCTTATGTTCTAGAAATAACAATTCTCAATTACACATCATTAGTAGCACACCTGTGCTATGTCTCTTTCAGTACCAACCTCAGTTATGACAGATGGTGGCAAATTAATAGCTAAGAGGTAAAGGCTGACCTCCTTCTCCCCCAGCTACTCACCCCTACAGTCCTTCCGTTTGGTCCTGTCCTAAGAAGCCCTCCCAAACGGATGAAAGGTGAGGTCTACTCCTGAGTTGTCTAAATCCCAGGTTGATCACAGTGCTGGAGAGCTCCTTCTTTGTCAGCAATGCCTGGTTCATAGGTGGATAAACATGGGCCATAAAGTTGACATTTTTCCCACTCTGTGGGACAAACTGGTTAGACACACATGTGAAAACTAGAGCTCCCATACTTGTACCACCATTTCACATTGTTTATTTATAGACAGTGTCATCTCTAATTTTTGTAGCAAATTTCTTCATTAGGTACAGACTTTGTATTTTACAGATAAAGTGAAGCTCAGAGAATTCCAACAACATAAGAGTGCATGAAAAATGTGAAGTGAAACTAATATTTGAATTTGAATTCATTCTGTTGAAAAGCTATGTTCATTGCATCATACCACATTTTTGTACCATAATTTGGCCACCTGATGCAATAAGCCAACTCAGTGGAAAAGATCCTAGTGCTGGGAAAGATCGAAGGCAAGAGGAGAAGGGTGTGACAGAGGATGAGTTAATTGGATGGCATCACCAACTCAATGGACATGAGTTTGAGCAAACTCTGGGAGATGGTGAAGGACAGGGAAGCCTGGTGTGCTGCAGTTCATGGAGTTGCAAAGAGCTGGACATGACTTAAACAACAATAATGATTATGAGACTGAAGTTACCTATCTAGTTAGCTATATGCTTGCTTATCCTGCTCTCAAGCTATCATGCAAATGTATACCAAACTATTGTCTGGGACTGAAAACCAGAATTTTCTGTCAAGTGTTGGTGTTTCTGTTTGTACTTGTTAAGCTCTGGAGCACAATGTTCAGTAAGATGATGCAATAATATAAGCACTGGAGAAAATCTCATTTGGGTGAAATAAAAATTGGTGGGTCCCAAAAGTCATACATTTCACTGTGGACAAGAGGAGGCCAGGAGTTATTTTTCATAACTGCTCCATATAGATGATGCATTTGTTGCATGCTGACTAGGAAATGAAGTTTACACATAATTTAGGAAAAATGATTTATTTATAATGTATTATAGGGTATAAAAAGTATCTTCCAATGCATTGTCATTTGGTCCTCAAGAGCAATAGGATGGAGAGAAGTTACTATAACACATATTTTTACAGCTGAGAAAACACAAAAGCATGGGATTTTGTGATTAAGCATCAACTTATTTCAGTGAAACATACTATATTGGATATTAAAGGGTTGTATTCACATCAGTGAGGACTGATGGCTGATTCAGCTTGAGTTCAGACCTGGATATTTCATTCCTTATTATGTAATCCTAGAAAAGCCACCAAAACTCTTTGCAGTTTCTTCATATGTACAATGGAATTTATGACAAAAACAAGAACAACCATAACAAGTATTGTTAGTAGTAATCATAGAATTGCTAAGATGACTAAAGGAATAAACACATGGAAAACTTTCAGAATGGTGCTTAGCATGTAACGCTCAGTATCTTGACTAGTTACCCAACCATAATCTTGAAATAATAAAAAATGGTAGAAAACAAATTGAAAGTAAGACAGATATTTCTAGGTATCTAACAATCCACTAGTTGTTCTTTTAAATATCTTGTTTCTATACTGTTCTGATTTCCTCTATTTATTGCAGTTTCGTTCAGCTTAGGTAATACAGTGCTGTCAGAGGATTCTACTTCCAGTACAATTTTTCAGCCAAACTTTGCAGAGATATTGAAATCCTAAGAATGAAATGTGAAATCCCTTGAATGGCATTACCTACACTCAGAAATCAAGATGTAAATGCAATTTTGCTCTTCCAACTGTATTGACTATTATTCCTTTAGTCTAATCCTCTGTTCCAGCCAACTCAAATCCATGGCCTTGGGAGACTGTTCTGTACTCTGATTTCTCTAGGTGGAAATCTCCCTGCTATACTACTTGGCCACAGTCCTCAATCTTCAAGATCTGCTTAGAAAAGCAACTATTCATTAAACCTCTCTTCTCCCCTTGAGAATATATCCTAACTCCATATCTGTGCTAATAATGTCTTTATTATAAAACACTCTTTGTATTGTACACTCCTGACAGTTGAATATATTTCATCTTCCATGCCAGATTAGCAGGAAGCAACTAATTAGCTTTTCTAATGGAAAGCTTAGCAAATAATTTTGAACTTCATTTTCCTTACTGACCTCCTCTAAGAACACTTTCTTCTATAAGCCTCCATAATTTTGTTCCTTGTCAGCTTGCCACCTTTTATTGTCCCCAAAGCACTTAGGAAGAGTCCTGGCACACAGTTTATACAGGCTCAAAAAACACTGGCTATGTTAATCTTAGCCCATGAGAAAATGAATGGAAAGCACAAATTTTATAATGTGATATAATAAGTAAATTTTTATTTTAAATAGTTTATATGTTGTGTTTTCTGGCCACTTTTACATTTTGTGTCTAGATCTGTGTCTATTAAGAGGAGGGCAAATTTTTTTTTATTTTTCCAAAGAATGAGCCAACGTAAAATGACAATGCTTTAGAGTATGGAGAGGTGGTAGAAGCTGGGGATAAACAAGAACATGTTGGCTGCCCAACTGTGGACAAAAAGAAATGGTTTAACAATCATGCTGGTGCAGTAATAAGAGCCTTTCTGGGAACCAGCTTTCATAAGTTTGAAGTCTGAAGCAGGTTGAGTTTATTATTCTTACCTCTCTAATTAGGTTTATAGCCCCACTTTAATTCTCTAATCAAATGGAATTTAATTATGACAAATCAAATATTACATATGATTATTCTCCAATATGATATGTAAAAATGACATATGTATAAAATCAAGTGCAAAAAATTGTATTTCCAAATCAGCACACTAGACTTGAATTAGGCAACTGAAATGCATTTGGAGAGAAGTAAAAAAACCTTCATTCAGGGTTTCAGAGGTGTTGCACATAACCATGATATGCCTCCCAGATTTTGAAAGTGAATTCAAACGTAGAGAATTGAAACCAAAACAGCTATTTTCAAATGAATGACTGTGATGTGTAACTACGCTATCATAAAATTATCTTATGGGATTAATAAAGCAGTCATGCAAGTAATATTTGAATTCACTTTATCAAAAATGTATCTTTATTAAAATAACTTGATTTGAAGCATCTTGAAAGTCTCAAAATATTCCTTTCCTTATCTACATATGTCTCCCCATTTGAATTTAAATCAAAGGTTGATATTCAGATGATATGGTCTGATATAGCCAATACATATGCTGGTAAATTTTAATGCTGACTTTTAAAGACCTTCCCACAGGGGATTCTCAGGCATTGTGGAGCCGCTGCACTCTTAGGATCCAGCATCTAGATTCACAGCAGGGACAACAGGTGCCTCCAGGGCCTTTCCTCAGACTCATCACTACCTTCTTGAATCATGAGGCAATGCCCATACTTAGACATTTTTAGTGTTACCACTGGCGAGGCCTATCTTCATTTGAAATATTTTTGCTTTCTATAGAGCTGTTGTGTGTTAAATATATGTAAGCCATCTATCTTCATCATTATACCTAATGCAGTTGGATTTGTTTTTTAAGTTCTTGATTTATGGTGTAAATCTCCTTTCAGCAGTGAACCAGCAGATTGGAAGGATCCTGCTTTCTTTAGGAAGAACTAGAGAGAAAAGTCCTGTGGATATTTCAAGGGACAGTGAAAAGTAAGTTGTTCACATGTACATCATCCTTTTTGAGATTATTCATTCAAAGTGTATAGGATCTTATGACAATTTCTAAATAGAGATAATATTTCTAAATAGAGATTTTTAAATAGACTCAATGGGCATGAGTTTGAGCAAACTCCAGGAGATGGTAAAGGACAAGGAGGCCTAGCGTGCTGCAGTCCTTGGGGTCGCAAAGAAGTCAGACGTGACTTAGCGACTGAACAACAACAACAGAGAGAATAATATAAAATATAGCCAATCACTTAAAAACAGAGCTCTGGATGCATTAACTTTGAAACAGAAAGGGCATGAAAATAAGCATAAAAAAGAATTAGTCAAGTCAAATTAAAAAGACTAAATTTTAACGTAATGTGTATAAAATCTGTAGCAAAACAATAAAAATAATCTTTCTTTATAATGTTCTACACAGCTTTTCTATTCACCAGTTTATCAAATTCATGAAGTGATTATCTCTGTGGACTGATATTTTTTTAAATACAGACTATTCAGAATTTCTATCATAATCAATTTTCTTTTCATAATTTTTTCTTTCCCATTTATTTGTTTCTGTAACACAGAATTCCCAACAGGGATGTATGTGAGTAAATTCATCTATTGAGTTTGTAGAGCTTGCCTGAGTTACCAGGTTGAAATTGTGATAGACTAGACAGCTTTGCCATTTGAAGGACAAAATTCTGTAGAATTCAGCAGTTTTGGAAATGCTATTAAGCAGATTTATAGTAATCTGGTTTTTATAAATTATTTTCTAGGAATACACATTCAATATTTTAAAATTACCCACCACTAAATCAAACTTTATAGAATGTGTATATAATTCAAAAGCAATTAAATATATTATAATATTGTTTTATTTATATTAAACATCATAATTAGTAAGCTTTCAGGATTTACATATGTGCCTGAGTATAAGGACAACTCAGAATTGTGTAATTTGGGTTATATGGAGCTTGTGATTTTAAAGTATTAAGAAAAAAAAAGTTTCTTTTCTAAAAGGGGACCATAGTCCATAAAGTTTTCAAAGTCAAATTTGGAAGAAGTTTGCCTTAATTCTTAAGGACCTCCTGTAGTCTAAAAGGTGGGAAGAATTGATATAAAGCATGTACTTATGTAAGTCAGTTTTTATCACTCTAATAGAAGAAAGCATTTCTCTTAACTCAAGTTAGAAAATTATTATACATTTTTATATATCTTTATATAAAAAAGTTACAAGAGCAAGCATGTGACACAGGAAATGGAAGAGTAACAGCAGTATTAGAGAATGCATGCTTTTTACAGTGTGTCTAATAAAAAGAACATTTTTCCAACTCAAATATCCAGTACTGACATGCAGGGTATTTTCTTAAACTGCCAATCAATCATATTGCTAAATGCTTAATCAAAAATCATTTCTATTAAAGGGTATGAATGGTAAAATACATTACTTCAAAACTATTTGTGAAACTTGGAATCTTCTTTTGGTTAAAAAAAAAAAAAAGGAAATGGGGGTGTATAGGAAAGACAAAAAAAATTGAGATTTTTCTTATTGCAATCTAGTAATTTTACTTCGTACTTTTGGCTGCATTTAATGATATTACAACAACAGATGTTTATAGTCCATAAAACCTCTAGCTGGTGTTTCCATGGTCCATATTTTCACTTTTCACTGTAGCATGTTCAAAATCACTCAGGAACGCACTATTCTCAAGCAGTCTATATAATGAAAACAATGTACATGTAACACAAAGTTCATCCAAAATTGTGGGGTTTTTTTCACATATCACACAATGTACAATTATCTAACAAAGACATAAAGCAACATAGAAACAAAGTGAAACCGACAGGAAAAATAAAGTTGGGATAGTCTCAATCAGGAACTAATTTCTTCTTCAAGTTTCCAGCAAATCTCAAAATGTATTTAAAAACTAAGGAGCACTTGGTGGCCTGCAACCAAATTACGAAATGAACATATCATTGTGCAGCGGGGAGGTCTTGCCGAAGTAATAACAAATGTCTGTAATTCTTAAGTTTGGATAAAGGCAGTGGAATGAATTTAGAAATATGTCCACTTTTCACAATTCACTATAGAATTTCCTTTTCACAGTCCCCATGTTTGTATAAATAGTTCTTCTCTGAAAATAAAACACAGTTAAAACATTTTCCTCCAATGAAATATGCGCACAAATCCACCAATTTATCAAGGTAACATAGAGCACAGGAAAGCATTCACCTAATTCAAGAATAGTTGATACGTTTGAAGAGCTTTGAAGAGATTAACTGCCAAGTAAATGTAACTGGAGACAAATTAGTCTAATAGAGACATAGACTATTAAGTGCTAAAAATAAAGCCATTATGTTACCTGATAACAAAAATAGATGTACACATAGACAACTGATATTTATGGAAAGTTTTACATTATCAAGCATTCAAATTTTATATTATAAAATTTGACATAACATGCTGCATTTAATTTGGATGAAATAAGCTACATATTCATGCAAAAATAAGAGTGCAAATTGTATCAGTACCACCAAATAGTGTATGCATTTTGAGTAGATATTGCCAAATTAATACAATTATTGCCAGTTTTATATGTTGACTTCAGTTATATTGAGACAGTATTCAATTCTTTAACTATGAGAACCTTGGATTTCTTTTGGTATTTCTTTTAAGAGTTCACCAATTTTTGTATCTTTACCTTAAAGCATATGAAGTTTAATTTATTAACTTAACATCCTTTTAAATTACATTGTAGTCTAATGCTTGATGGTAAGAATATTAATATGTATTTTAAAGTTACGTCTACTAAGAATCATCCATCCATCAGCATTGAATCCAGTATGTTTCTAATCATGAAATGTTATGAAACACATATCTCAGGAAATAATGAGTAGATAGCACATTCCCTAAAAAAACTGCAAGACGACTGCAACAAAACAAAACAGAATACAACAAAGTGGGAGAAGGAACCGAGGGCACTTGCTTACCTTGAATTTTCTTTTTAGACCCTAGTTGTGTTGTATTCAGATTCATGTTTGCTTAGAGACCCAATGAGGCAGAACCTGGAATGTTATGGCTATTTCATTCAACAAAGTAATATTTTCACAAAAAATAAATATGCACACAAATATTTACTTAAAAGCATTCCTAAAAATTCATAAAAGTGTGGAAATAGATTTTTTTTTTCCATCAGCATGCAAAAATAGCTAATCAACTAAAAATAGGTTTCTGAGGTTATATAATGAATTGAGGAAGTATGAACTTTTATAAAACAAACTAAATGCTAGTAAACATGCAAAGCAAAACAAAAGTAGATTGGATTTGGGGATTTAAAAATCACTTCTTTTTTTCTAAGTTTAAATTTTCTTTCCTCAAGACTTTTATTAATTTGGGGGCTCATAATACAATATAGATAATATTGTCTTCATATCAAAAGGAAAATGTTTTTACTAATCCTTGCCACAATTAAATATAAATGTTTAAGGTTTTAGCATACCACACTATCAAACACAATTTGTAATATAAGTATTATGTGGTATGTGGGAAAAAGTATTTTAATGTTCATACCAAAAATATAATGCGTTATATTGCAAAATATGTTATTTTTACATTAAAATTGTTCAGCAAGATGGGTTAACCACCTTGGTAAGGCAATTAATTCCAAATATCATCTCACATCTTAAAATATAGAAATATTGATGAGAGCAACCTTTATCACCACATGGAAAAAAATTAGCCATATAAATCTGCAATATAAGTTAACACCAGAGTTTTTATAGAAATAAATATTATATATGTATAGAAATAAACAAAATCTCTTTGGTCTGTGTAAGCACACCTATATGTACCTAAATGGGATTTAGGAAAAGTATAGATAGCAGGGAAACAAGGAAAAGAAGAGGCAAACTCTGAAATACTATGGTTTGTCATTAACGAAAGAGAGACTGAAATGGGAAGACAAACTAGAACACGGTATGCTGGAAGCATCTCAGTCTTCAGGTTATACTTGTCATCAAAAAATCTATAGATACTGACCGCTGGACGGCTTTCTCGTGGCGGGACAGCCTGTGACTCGTGGTGGGCACCTCCTCGATCTCGTCGATGTCACAGGCGTCGGCAGCCTCCTGGGAGTAGTTGTGTTTCATGACGAGGATGTTCCTTCTGTTCATGGGCGGGATGAGGGGTTTGACGGGCTGTGGGGGCATCTCGGTCAAGACAGAAGCATCTCTCGTGCTGAGGTTGCTGCGGCTGCCTTTCGCACTGGACAGTTGTGAACCACAGTGATGGTCATGAATGCATTTGGAAGAGGACCTCCTCAGTTTATGGTAGTTTTCAAAGTCGTCGGCCACATCGGCAAAGTCAGCTGTGGCTCCCGTCCCTCTGAGGGTGCACAGCTCATAGTGAGGAGGCTCAAACACCTCCTGGAAAACTGTCTGGTCAAAGTCCGATTTCCTTTGGACATATTTTTTACGAGGCTGTTTGATCTGCACAATGACAGAAATGATAATAAGGATGATCACAATGCAGGAAGTCACGCCAATGACCGTCCCGCTGGTGTTGGTCAGCTGGTCCAGCAGCCCGGCCTTCCTCTTTTCTACAGGTCCAGGAAGCGAAAACAACAAACAAACAAAACAAGAAACAACCCACCACGCATTAATATGGCAGTCAAAGCGTACATCGAGAACTTCAAGATGAAATAGGCTGAGCATAGACATTTTCACTGTCTCAAATGTAAAACAAGTCTTTAAAAGACAAAGAATTTCACAAGAGCCCTATTTGCTAGCCTCAGAAACAGCCATCACCACCAACCCAGCCACTGCACAGCATCACTCCCTTAAATGTAATATATGTTTTGGAGACGGTCTCATAAAACCTTTAGGATGACATCTGGAAATCAACTGGTCATGATAAAAACAGTACATTCTTTTTCTTCTCGTTGGTGTAAGAAAACTCACACATGCCACCAATGGGAACATGAACATACCTATATTGTTTTGTACTTATTCTTGATGTGGACAACTGAACTCACAGTTTTCTGATATCAAAAGGTTATGATATACACTTTAAGACAGACACTTCTGGAATGCTGGCATGAGGATTTCTGTGGGTCTTTTCCCCAATGAAACAGTTTTGGAAAAAATTTTAAAAGTAACATTTAAAGTTTCTGGAAATTGAATGGCATACAGCAAACAGAGATACATACGTTCAAGAAAATCTATTAAATTTCTTTAAGAACGGGGATAGATTATGGCCTTTGAGCTCCTCCACCCTCAGTTCGTCCTGATGGTTTCTCTCCCTATTGGCCCCAGTTTGGAGGTATAGCACCCCCCACCCCACCAGCAAGGGCAAGCGGCCAGCACTTCTCTACTCTCTTCCCATCCCCCAGATCCATCCTGCAGATTCTCCATTCCAGGCAGGAGTTGGGAACTTTGCTGGGCCTTCCCCTCCTCCCTCCAGGCCCCACTGGTAGGATAGAAGGTCTACTCCTGGACAGCAGGTTGAGCACACTGGGCTCCAATCACACACACCCCAGCTCACTCAGAGCGTGAAACTATCTGAAGGGGCAAGCTGAGTAGACCAGAGGTCACCATCCTCAGCCAGGGCCTGATTCATAAAGTGGGAGTGTTCCTCCCAGAGAAGTGAGCCACTGTCCCTGCCTCCATCCCACCCCTCCCATCAGCACAGAGAGTGGCGGTGCCCATGGAGAGAGGTGGGCCACAAGAACCATGGCAACAAATCCACTTTAACCAAGTAAAGCCAATCTCTAACAGTGCTGTATGAGGTTCTTCACAAAACATTTAATTCCCCTTCCATTCCAGAGCGGTTCCTTGGACACAACACGGATCATTGCCCACATCCTCTAAATAACTGTTGCCAGGTCTGCTTTTCTTGCAATAGGTACTGTGGTAATGTCTCTCTGCTTCAATATTTTAATAGAAGATATTGCACTTTAGGGCTGCCCAGGTGGCAGAATAGTAAAGAATCTGCTTCCCATTGCAGGAGATGAAAGAGATGTAGGTTTGATCCCTGAGTTGGGAAGATCCCTTGTGGAGGAAGTGGCAACCTGCTCCAGTATTCTTGCCTGGGAAATGCCATGGACAGAGGAGCCTGGTGGGCTACAGTCTCTGGGGTTGAAAAAGAGTCAGTCACAACTGAGCAACTGAGCATGCACATACACACTGGACTTTAAGTATGGACAGTTATTTGCCTGTTTTTTGTTTTTGTTTTTTTTTTTTCTTTGCAAATTGGTGAATATAAGATCTGAACAGAAGAGGGTATGTGGTACTTTGAACTTAACCAAAACCTGCATCATTCATAACCAAGCCAAGAGTTTTGTTATTCAGTTGCTAAGTTGTGTCTGACTCCAAGACTCCACGGACTGTAGCATGCCAGGCTTCCCTGTCCTTCACCATCTTCCAGAGTTTGAGTTGGTGATGCCATCCAACCATCTCATCCACTGTCACCCCCTTCTTCTCCTGCCCTCAATTTTTCCCAGTATCAGGGTCTTTTCCAGTGAGTCAGTTTCTCATATCAGGTGGCCAAAATACTGGAGCTTCAGTCTCAGCTCTCTATGTAAACAAAACTTTGTGTACAGGCCAGAGAAGGAGGCTAGATCAAAGGAAGATATTCTCATTGGAAAGGAAAGAAAGTTTTTCTGTAGGAAAACTGAAGTCGAGGTAAATGGCTTCAGGTACCTGAGGGCCCTAAGGTTCCTTGGATACACTTTCACCTCTAGAGTATGTGTACAGTGTCCCATGAAGACAGACTGGGGTTGATGGAGAGGTGCAGGCACTGATGAGGGAGCTTCTGATAGGAAACCCAACTTGGCTTGAGAAGCTCCAGTGGCCAGTCCACAGTGCTGCAGCTCCAGAAGGGAGATTCACCAATGAGCATCTCCGTCCATGGGAGTCTCCAGGCAAGAATACTGGAGAGGGTAGCCATTCCCAGTACTCTTGCCTGGAAAATCCCATGGATGGAGAAGCCTAAGTAGGCTGCAGTCCATGGGGTCGCGAAGAGTCGGACACGACTGAGGGACTTCACTTTCACTTTTCACTTCATGCATTGGAGAAGGAAATGGCAACCCACTCCAGTGTTCTTGCCTGGAGAATCCTAGAGATGAGGGAGCCTGGTGGGCTGCCGTCTATGGGGTCGCACAGAGTCGGACACGACTGAAGTGACTTAGCAGCAGTAGCAGCAGCCATTCCCTTCTCTAGGGGATCTTCCCTTCCCAGGGAGTGAACCTGGGTCTCCCGCATTGAAGGCAGATTCTTTACCATCTGAGCCACCAGGGAAGCCCATTCAAGTGTAAAAGACAGTTCACTGTGTGTTAAGGAATGCAAAAACAACAAGAATAAAAGCCAAGAAAAAGGCCTACAAATAAATTCTAAAACAAATAGGAAGTTGGTAAAGCCAATATAGGATCTATTTTTAAGATCACCTGATGCATACAAATGTTGGATAAGCTTCTTCCCACACTACAGATAGAAAGATTTTGCCAAGTCCAGGGACTCATGATTACCTTTACAATGATTTTCATCCCAAGGGTACACACAGTTCTGGAGTCCGTTGCATACCAAGGTATTGTTAATACACATGTTACTGTGGCAGAAGAAAGTATTGCCTTCACAGGGAGCTAAAAGAGAAGAAAAAAATGAACATCAGTTTTAACTGATGTTCAGTTGTAAATCACTCACATCACAAACCGAGAAACAAAAAAGATTAGTGTGATAATTCGCCGTCAAGTTGAGATAAATGAGAAGACCAACATTCCATTCGCAGAAGTGTTGCCATAGAGGTAATTATTTCTTGTGCTACTAACAGAGTTGGCATTCTTCTAGATGTGTTCAGCTTATAAAATTGGCACAGGAGGTTTTCCATCATAAAAATGAAGCACTTTATCAATGCGAGTTCTTTTTTCTTTTTTAACTTTGTGCATTCATTTAGTGAAACTTCACTGATGACCACATGCATAACATTATGCTTTACACTGAAATTCTGTATGTATAAATTTAACTGTCCTGTTCAAAAAATTTTTAGTTTAATGGAAATATTGAAGTACTTTGGAAAGTGTATGCTTACAAAATACTAACGAAGAAACTATATACTAAACCAAACCCTATGATATTATTTAAGCATATGAAAGAAGCAAGGAATATCATGGAAATTCAGAACAAGGGAAAATTTATCTTGAACAACATAAGAAAAGTACATATCGTTCTCACTGACGACTCAGATAATCACGATGGTGTGATCACTGACCTAGAGACAGACATCCTGGAATGTGAAGTCAAGTGGGTCTTAGAAAGCATCACTATGAACAAAGCTAGTGGAGGTGACAGAATTTCAATTGAGCTATTCCAAATCCTGAAAGATGATGCTGTGAAAGTGCTGCACTCAATATGCCAGCAAATTTGGAAAACTCAGCAGTGGCCACAGGACTGGAAAAGGTCTGTTTTCATTCCAATCCCAAAGAAAGGCAATGCCAAAGAATGCTCAAACTACCGCACAATTGCACTCATCTCACACGCTAGTAAAGTAATGCTCAAAATTCTCCAAGCCAGGCTTCAGCAATATGTGAACCGTGAACTTCCTGATGTTCAAGCTGGTTTTAGAAAAGGCAGAGGAACCAGAGATCAAATTGCCAACATCCGCTGGATCATGGAAAAAGCAAGAGAGTTCCAGAAAAACATCTATTTCTGCTTTATTGACTATGCCAAAGCCTTTGACTGTGTGGATCACAATAAACTGTGGAAAATTCTGAAAGAGATGGGAATACCAGACCATCTGATCTGCCTCTTGAGAAATTTGTATGCAGGTCAGGAAGCAACAGTTAGAACTGGACATGGAACAACAGACTGGTTCCAAATAGGAAAAGGAGTACGTCAAGGCTGTATATTGTCACCCTGTTTATTTAACTTATATGCAGAGTACATCATGAGAAATGCTGGGCTGGAAGAAACACAAGCTTCAATCAAGATTGCTGGGAGAAATATCAATAACCCCAGATATGCAGATGACACCACCCTTATGGCAGAAAGTGAAGAGGGGCTAAAAAGCCTCTTGAGGAAACTAAAGTGGAGAGTGAAAAAGTTGGCTTAAAGCTCAACATTCAGAAAACGAAGATTATGGCATCCAGTCCCATCTCTTCATGGGAAATAAATGGGGAAACAGTGGAAACAGTGTCAGACTTTATTTTTCTGGGCTCCAAAATCACTGCAGATGGTGACTGCAGCCATGAAATTAAAAGACGCTTACTCCTTGGAAGGAAAGTGACCAACCTAGACAGCATATTCAAAAGCAGAGACATTACTTTGCCAACAAAGGTTCATCTAGTCAAGGCTATGGTTTTTCCTGTGGTCATGTATGGATGTGAGAGTTGGACTGTGAAGAAGGCTGAGCGCCTAAGAATTGATGCTTTTGAACTGTGGTGTTGGAGAAGACTCTTGAGAGCCCCTTGGACTGCAAGGAGATCCAACCAGTCCATTCTGAAGGAGATCAATCCTGGAATTTCTTTGGAAGGAATGATGCTAAAGCTGAAACTCCAGTACTTTGGCCACCTCATGCAAAGAGTTGACTCATTGGAAAAGACTCTGATGCTGGGAGGGATTGGGGGCAGGAGGAGAAGGGGACGACAGAGGATGAGATGGCTGGATGGCATTACTGACTCAATGAATGTGAGTCTCAGTGAATTCCAGGAGTTGGCGATGTACAGGGAGGCCTGGCGTGCTGCGATTCATGGGGTTGCAAAGAGTTGGACACAACTGAGCGACTGATCTGATCTGATATGATGGATCAGATATAATGATATATCTGATATGATGATATGATATGATGAAATTAGCCTACTTGGCCTATATTTCACACATTCTACTAACTTTAGCTACGATGGCCAATGATCTCCAGATTATAATTCATGTTGGATAAAGTAAGAACTCTAAGAATTATGTAACTTGGTTATAAAAATACAAGAACTAGTGATGACTCTAATAAAACAAAATCTAATGTTAGATATGACTTCAATATTACAAAAATACATTTCTTTCATTATAGAATAATTGGTTACTTTTAACAAATCTCTAGAGTAATATTACACTAGGAATTACAGACAGGGCTTTAAAGTAATATTTGTTTTTGCCTTTTTAATCATCCACATCTCATGAAATGTAATTTTAGTGTTTATCTTTGTCAGTAATAGTTCCATAACCATTTTCAGGACAGGTATCCCCAGAAAAACCCATTAGATACAAAACACAAAATTTACAGTGGTTCATCAATCAGTAAAGTTTTTTTTATCAGTGATCAGTATTATCTAAACAATGTGGTCATAATTTTCACCTTCAAAACCACATGTTGTGGGTTTTTTTTTTTTTTTTTTTTAAGGAAAGTTATCTTCTTTAAATGTATTTTCTATATTAATCAAAATTGTTAGGAAAATGCTTTACCTAAGGCAAGTTAAAATATTTTAATGCTCCCAGAGGAATACTTTCTTTAAATGATCAAGTCTTGAAAATCAAAAGCAACATAACCTGAACCAGGCATTCCTTTGACTCTCTAAGCCCTTCTCCTTGCTGTCCCCCTCATCCCAGATCCCAGGAGAGTTTCTTCTTCCTTCTGCTTGGTTTGCCTCTAAATCCCTTGTTAAGTAATAAAAAAGATGTAATTGTCATTTTGAAAAACAGTATTAAAGAGTAGAAAAGATGCAGATGCAGTAGTCATTTTGAAAAGTATCAGGCTTAACATTTTATTTGACTCTTGCTTTCAACATGGTGTAAAGCTTTTATAATGCAAAATGTAATGATCCAATCTATTACTGCAAAAGTCTGCTTTTCAGTATGGAACTAAATTTGAATTTCTGTAGTCAACCATTTTGCAGAACCAATATGGTCTGGTCTGTTTAGCAGATAATGAATGTTGTCAAAATGTGTACACAGAGCAAAAAAGGAGTTTTCTGCAAATAGATTAGAACAGCTGCAAAATGTAAAAAACACTTACTACCTGATAAATTGCAGTGGTTTTGAACGTACAGCTAATCCATCAAGTAAAGAATACCTTTAAAAGATCATAAATATGCTTTGACCTTGCAGAAAGAGGTGGAAAATTATTAGAATTACTATTAAATAGGATGGGCTTGCTTTTAAAGTTTTAAATCTACAGGTAAAGATGGCATAGCATTCTGTACCAGTGAGGTAGAACAGTAGCTTAGTAAAGGCACTAATGATTTGGATTCCAAATTCTCCAAAAGTGATTTTGTTTCTGTTTCTGCTACTTAATGAGTCTCAAAAATGTCTTACAAAACATCAGTGTGTCAGTCACTTATCATTAAATATTGGTGGTTTGACTGGGAATAGAACAGGGCATCTAGGACTGTCAATAAATCATATTCCTGACCTATTACATGAGATAATTATGCAAATATGCCAGTTAATTGAAACCATCCTCACTTGCAAAACAATTACTATTCCACTACTACTTCATTTTTCCTTCCTCACCTTCGCTAACATTTATAGAACTGACAGGCAAACAACAAACACAAACAAATAAGCAGCCTGTGCAGTGGCTAAGAAACAAATGATCATAGCTTCTACTTCTTGAACAAAAATGAATTTTGTCTCATAGACACCAAAAACAAAATAGAATCGGATTCTGAATTGTCTTTATATTGTATGTCTGAACATTTCTGTCATCTAAAATGTGAATGCATGGGAGTTTATTAAAGATTCTTATTTTTACCTCCTGCTAAAAAAAACTAAATGGCACCTTCCTGCCTCCCAAATCAAGGTATGTCCTCACCGTCCCTTCAAGGATGTCCGGGGGCATACATACACTTAGCCCATAAGCACTTCCCATTGCTCCCCACATGCTCCTGAGATCTTCGGTTCATTGGCCACACTGTTCCCTCCCTCTCTCTGTGTCCTAGAAAAATTCCATCTCTACTCTGCTATCCAAGTCCTACCAGAACTGAATTATCTATAGAGTTTTGAAATACCATTCCAATCTATCAGAAAGTTATCTTTGCCTTAAATGCTATTCAACTTTTAATTTTTAAAAGAGTTTAACACTTAGTATAAGTTTTTCATCTTTCCCCATGAGTTCTTTAAGGCTATGGACATGCTTTTTTTTTTAACAACAAAAAAAGTATTTTTAATTTCTTAGTGGGTTAATTGGAGAAGGAAATGGCAACCCACTCCAGTACTCTTGCCTGGAAAATCCCATGAATGGAGGAGCATGGTAGGCTACTGTCCGTGGGGTCGCAAAGAGTCAGACACGACTGAGTGACATCACTTTCACTTTCGGCGGGTTAATATTTCTAGGGTTGTAGTAAAGAATCAACAGATATTTTAATTAATTTAATATCAGTGAACAAAAGTTTAGCTGGCCAATTTAGCTCTGAATATCCCAGAGAGAGATGATTCTTACAAGTGTGATTATTGGTGGAGAATTAACCCTCCAGGTCAAGTCTTCAAATACAATAGAAATTGTGATATTCTCAGCAACTAAATCTCATTCATTCATTTGGTTCTCTGACTACTGCTGAAAAAGCACACATTCTATCAATTTTTAGAGGACTTATTCCACTTGGAAATTCAATATACATTGTCAAAAGCGATTGTCTCTTAAAAAACCAACCCTCTTACTTCCTAAAATTATCTGAAAGAAATCAAGGTTTACTTATGTTAGGTCGTTATAATAGGAAAAAGAAGTCCAAAATGGTGGTGGCTAAAATACAAAGGAGGGAAAAGCCCGTGAAAATAGAACAAAGGAAGGTCCATGGACCTGAGTGAGGACCTCAGGTAAAACAAACAGCCCTCCTGGCTAGCCCAGTTTACATACAGCAGGCTCAGGAGGAGGAGATAAAATATAACAAGAGGAGACAAAATTGAGCCAGGGGCTTCTCTTTGCAAATTTTGGGTTGGCCCGCTCTCATGGCCTGAGGATGTATTTCCCTTTGCTTTCTAAATAAAACTGAGCTGTAACACGGATTCATCCGTTGCTTCACATTTTTGCTGCAGTGAGACAGAATCGAGGAAAGTACACACTCCCCGACACATAATAAAGTGGCAGCTAATAAAGTAATCCTCAAAATCCAAAGTATTTCACACAGGCAGTTTCTACGATCAGAAATCTACTTATTTCCAAGGATCAGGCCAATGAAAACTGTGAGCACAGGTCAGGTATTTAGCAGATTTTCTGGCAGGTTATGAAAGGGATTCCTCGGCACGTTTTTCCCACTGCCTTCTCCTCCTGTCCTTCAGCTCCTCTCTCCACCTATGCCACTGATTACAAAGTATTGGGCAGGTCATCATCTTTCCATTTCTGAAAGTTGTACCTGAAATCACTTAGTTAAGATTAGGACTCAAACCCTCGTGGCAGGGACTCTGTGCTATGCTTAGTCACTTAGTCATGTCCGAACGGGACTTGAGACCCGCTAAAATCCATTGTGCCTGGCTTCAGGACCTAATGAAGCTCAGGCTCTTGATGCCTTATTGAAAAAAAACTCAGTGAGAGCCACAGTGATAGGTAAAATGTGGATTTGTTTGGATTCAGACAGAAGCATACTCAGAGTGTGGGCCATCACAGAGGGGATCGGCTGTGGAATATGATGTGGTTAGTTTTTGTGGTATGGGTGATTTCATATGCTAATGAGTGGGAGGATCATTCCAACAACTGGGGAGCCACCCACTCCTCAATCTTTTGACAATGCCTTGGAACTGTGCTGGTGCCTCTGGGTGTGTCATTTAGCTTGCAGATTGAGGATCAAGGTTTAGTTGAATTTGACTAGCTATCTTGGACCCATCTGATTTTAATCGGTTTATGTTATGCCCTTGGGCTTTGTTATTTTTTCAAAAGTTGGGCCCTGCCCCCTTTCCCTCCTGGTTCACGCTCTTTTCCTGAGTGCCTTCTGGCTCACATTGTTGCCTTTCCAATCTTCTGCAGGGACAACCAGAAAATAGCTGGCCCTTGGGAGAGAAATACCATATAATAGCCAATCTCTCTAGATAGTGAGGCCTTCATCTTCCATGTTTCTTACAACATGTGCATCAACAGCATTTCTCAGTGAACCCACCAGGGCAGATGACAGGCACACAATGCCTGCTATTGGTGGCATCTCTTCAAGGGCAATTGGGCTTATAGGGATAATGTTTGCCCTTTTGGGAGTTAGCCCTGCAAGCTGTTTGGACCCATATCCTTACCACGCTTCTCCTAAAGTTACATAGGAGACATATCCCTGGATCAAGTCTCCACTCCACTTTTATGGAACATCTAGTTTGTTGCCTCTTATCAATTTGTTCTTAAGCCACTTCATAACTCCTACAACCAGGACTCTGCCCCCTTGTAGGCAACATTGCTCCACCCAGCCTATTAAAATACTCTTAAGGCCCCTAACAGGACCAGATAACCCACTCCTTTGTCATTACTTCTGTTATTACCTAAAGTGGATCTATGACAATAAAATGTTTACCATTGGAAACACCCTAAACTGTTCTTATGGAAGACTAGGGGAAGAAATCAGTGACTTACATTTCCTCAGAGCAATAAGAGGATAAGGCTTATGGCTGTTTTACCAGGTTCCCAGTTTCAGGGCACATTCTTGGATTGCTTTACATCATGGTTTCTATTCCTATCTGCAGTGGACATACCAGCATAGAGGTAAGATTACAACCCCTTAATCCTTCCCAGCACTGGGCATGCTGGAGACCTTCGAGATGCCCAACTCCAGCCTGGGGATCTCCAGGAGGTCAACCTGCCTTGACCTGCCTAAGGATCTGATCCCTGGGAGGTTGGTATGCCTTAGCTTGCTTGGGGATCCGCCAGCCTGGGGTCCCAGAAGGTAAACATGCCTCGACCTGCCCAGGGAATCGATTCTTTGGAGGCTGACATGCCTCAACCTGCCTGGGCATCTGCACCCTGACTCAGGATTCCTGGCTCTCAGGTTGCAACAATACTGGGTAGGATAAGCTTCAGAAAGACTCACCACTAAGGAAGTCCATCCATGGAAATAGAAGCCTATTAGTTGGGACTGTGCATGGTCTCAGCAATAACTGAGGAGTCCAACGAGAACCCCATTGCTTTTCTGGAAAGTCTAAAAGAAGCCCTCCAAAAGTTTACCAATCTGGACTTAGACTCTTACAAGGGATAGGTGATTTTAAAGGACACATTCCTGTCCCTATGTGTATCAGGTATCAGGATAAAGTTGCAACAGCTCCAGTAGCAGGACGCTGCTGCCTCTTCAGATGAGATGGTCCAGATAGCCACCAATACCTTTTATAACAGAGAACAGGAGAGAGAGGCCAAGGCCCAGAAGAGGGAGAGAAGGAAAGACACAAGGCATGCTCAGATGTTGGCCACCCTCCAGGGAAGCCCTATGGCAAACCCCGAGTCCTTTAAGGACAAGGCACAGGGAAAATGCCCAATCTGTAGACAGGTGGGACATTGGGCCAAAGAGTGTCAAAACCATGACAAGTCTCATAAAATGGCTTGCTACAAATGTCATTAATTGGGACTTGGGCGGCACTCTGGCCTCAGGACTCAAGAGTCTCAAGGTCAAGAGCTAAGCCTTCCCTCATGATGGTTCAAGAGGACTGAAGTGGCCCGCTCCAGCCAGCCTGCCTGTCACAGATAATCATCAACAGGGCTGGAGCCAAGAGTGCAACTGGATGTGGCAGGGAGATCCGAGAATTTCTTGGTTGACACAGGGGCTACCTACTCCGTCCCGACCTCCATCTTCACAGCCTTCTCCCCCCAAACCTGTACCATTTTGAGTGCTACAGGAAAAACAACTACAAAAAGAGTCACCTGAGCACTTCTTTGTTGCTGGGATGGACAACTACTTTCCCACCAGTTTCTTGGTCCCTGAGTGTCCTACTCCCTTATTGGGAAGAGATTTTTCCTATTGCAGTCCTGATAGAAGATACTTTAAAACTTTCTTTTCGGGGCAAACCAACTATTTTTACCAGCCACCAAATGAAACAACTCCTGAATGGGAGAGGCCATATATGGATGTTTGATCAAAGGAGCCTCAGATATCAAGTAGAGCTGATGGAAAATTCCGGTCTCACTATATCCACTTGTGAGGTTTTTAACCCAGCCACCCTCCTGCCTACCCTCGAGGGCTCTCTCCCCTTTCACTGTTGCCTAGAAACCTTGGACCACTGGAAAAAATCCCAAGAAGGATTATCAGAAGATCCTCTGACCAATCCTGAGGAAATCTAGCATACTGATGGAAGCAGCTTTGTCTTAGATGGAAAAAGAAGAGCCGGGTATGCAGTAGTCTCCAATTTTGAGACCATAGAGGCTAAGCCTTTGCCACCAGGTACTTCCGCCCAATTAGCTGAGCTCATGGCCCTGACTCGAGCTTTAGAGCTAGGAAAAGAAAAAAAAAAGTAGCCATTTACACTGACTCCAAGTATGCCTTTCTGGTGCTACATGCACATGCAGCTATTTGAAAAGACAGAGGCCACTTGACCACCCAATTGTCCCTAATCAAATATGGTGATCAAATCCTCAGGCTCTTAGAGGCAGTTCATCTGCCCACTGAGGTCTCAGTCTCCCACTGTTGTTGCTAAGTTGCTAAGTCACTTCAGTCGTGTCTGACTCTGTGTGACCCCATAGACGGCAGCCCACCAGGCTCCCCCATCCCTGGGATTCTCCAGGCAAGAACACTGGAGTGGGTTGTCATTTCCTTCTCCAATGCATGAAAGTGAAAAGTGAAAGTGAAGTAGCTCAGTAGTGTCCGACCCTCAGCGACCCCATGGACTGCAGCCTTCTAGGCTCCTCCATCCATGGGATTTTCCAGGCAGGAGTACTGGAGTGGGGTGCCATTGCCTTCTCAGTCTCCCACTGTAAAGGACACTAAAAAGGGAGCATGAAGTGGCACGAGGGAACCAAACAGCTGATTAAGCTGCTAAGAGAGCAGTATTACAGAACAATGACCTAATAGGGGTTGCCACATTAGTTCCACAGACTAATTTACCAGAAACTCCATCATATTCTGAAGGTGAGACTTTTAAAGCTAAGAGTGAGGGCCTTCAAGAGGATCATATGGGGTGGTTCCAAAAGGAGGGACTCCTTTTTCTGCCTGGACCCTCCAATAGAAGTTAGTTAACTCCTTACATGCCACCAGTCATTTAGGGGAGAAGGTACTCCAAAGATTACTAGAAAGGTCCTTGAGAGGAACAGGCCTCTAAACAACTATAAGGCAAGTGGTTTCTTCTTGTCTCACTTGCCAATTAAACAACCCCTGAGGAGCTCGAAAACCCCAGCCCATCCAATGACACAGGACCTATCCAGGAAAGGACTGGCTGATGGACTTCACCCAGATGCCAGTTTCTTAAGGGTATAAATACCTATTAGTCATGATAGATTCATTCACAGGATGGATTGAAGGCTTTCCCACCTGGACAGAGAAGCCTGAGGAGGTGGTAAAAAAAAAAAAAAAAAAACCAACTCGATGAAATCATTACAAGATTTGGCCTGCCTGGGTCATTACAAAGTGACAATGGGACATCATTTACTTCTAAGGTCACCCAAGGGGTCTCTAAAGCATTGGGCATTACTTATTATTTCCATTGTGCCTGGAGGCCTCAGTCTTCAGGAAAAGTAGAAAGAGCCAACCAGTTCTTAAAATCAGGGATAAAAAAGATAACTGGGGAGACCTCCCTGGGATGGAAGGAGGCTTTACCAATAGCTCTCTTTCACACCCATATTGCCCCTAAGAAACAGGTTGGTCTTAGTCCTTATGAGATGCTATATGGGAGACCTTTTGTTTATGCCAATGAATTCTTCCTAGATCCAGAGGCTCAGATCCTCTGGTCTTATACCATGGCCACTGGACAATTCCAACAATTTATATGCTTGTCAACCAGCACCCTAAAGATTCTAAAGAGCCACCACTATATACTATAGGGACTCAAGTCCTATTTAAAATCTGGAAAGATGGGTCCCCAAAGGCTCCACTCCAGCCCACATGGAAGGGCCCCTACCCTGTAATACTTTCTACCCTCATAGCAGTCAAGGTTCCAGGACACAACTCTGGATTCACTACTCATGAGTCAAGCCATGAAAAAAAACAGAAGAGGGCTCTCAGTCTACCTGTGAGCCCCTGGGAGATCTCAGATATCTATTCAGACTAAAAATGAGTGCCATTCTAATGCACACCCCCAAAATTAAGTTTCTGGGGGTAAAATTTCTCAGGACAGCTCTAAAGAGCCAACAAAGCTTGGCAGGGGTTGTGTTCCAAAACAGACAGGAGATAGATCTCCTGATCCTTGAAGAAGGAGGGACTTGAGCCATCTTGAATGAGATGTGTTGTTTCTGGGTAAATACCTCCCGCTAAGTTAAAGAAAGTCTCACAATACTCAAGAAAAACATTCTAGATCCTACAGGACCTCAGAAAACAAGCTGGAGAGTTCTTGGGGTGGCTAGAGTCTCTTTTTTGGGGATCCTTCTCCTGGCATGGAGGGAATTTGGAGTGGGTTAATGTCCCTGTTAATCCTTGTTATCACCATATTGATGCTGCTTATGATTGCTCCATGTATTTTCAATTGTCTAACCCATTTTGTCTCTGTCCAGGCCAAAGGGCTACGACACGCAGTGCGCCAGTTTGACAAGGACATATAAAACTACAGCCGACCACAGAAAATATCCCTCACCCTTGGATGGACACCACTATAAGGACTCTGAGGATTGAGACTAGCAAGAGGGGGAGGTCCAATGATGCTTGCCATCCAGTTCAGCAGGAAGTAGCCAGAGAGATCTTGACGCACCTATTCCCAAAGAATTGGGCCTACCATCTCTTGAGGGGAGAATGTTAAGTAGTTAGAATAGGAAAAAGGAGTCCAAAATGGAACACAAATAAGGGGAAAGCCTGTGAAAATAGAACAAAGGAAGGTCTGAGGACCAGAGTGAGGACCTCAGGTAGAACAAACAGCCCTCCTGGCTAGCCCAGTTTATACAGGTCAGGCTCAGAGGGAGGAGGAAAAAAACATAAAAAGAGGAGCCAAAATTGAGCCAGGAGCTTCTCTTCTCATTTTTTGGGTCGGCCTGCCCTCATGGCCCAAGGATGTATTTTCCTTTGCTTTCTAAATAAAACTGAGCTGTAACACGGATTCACCTGTTGCTTCAAGTTTTTGCTGCAGCGAGACAGAACCGAGGAGATTACACACTCCCTCGACACATGATAATGCAGCTAATAAAGTAACCCTCAAAATTCAAAGTATTTGACAAAGGCAGTTCCTACAATCAGAAATATACTCATTTCTGGGACTAGGTCTTCTGTTGCTTTCAGAATAGCAAACATAGCCTCATATCGGTGTTAAAACCCAAGTACATAGAAGAAAGAATTTGCATTGCGTTTGGTCTCTCAATTATTTAAAAGCATATTTAGACATAATGAGTGTAGCAATTGCACTTCATCAGAAGGATTTATCAACCATCACCATTTTATCATCCAATCTAATGCTAAGTATTTCTTTTTGAGAAAAACCAGAAACTGAATGTATTGACATATTCCATGAGCCAAAACATGCCTTATGTGTAAGCACAGCAGTGCTCTGGATTTAATCTTTCATAGAATGATATTTATAGACATAGAAAATGGATATTTTAACCCTGAGTCTTTCCAAACTGATTCCTCTTCTCTCCTGCATGGACAGATAAAGACGATTGTATAAAGTACCCTTTTTGGACCAGGTTAATTGTCAATGAACTTGAAGCTTAGAGAGTGCTTCTTCAGGCACTTGGTCCTGGGGCTGTTGAGTACTAAACACTAGTGAGGTATGGCAGCAACTCAGACTTAAGGAGAGATAATCCTAAGGAGAGATCACTTTTTTCAACAATACTCACTCAGTTATCACATCTATAGAACAGGGAGACAAGTTGTTGCTGTTTAGTTGCTAAATTGTGTCTGACTCTTTTTTTGTGATCTTAGGGACTGTAGCCCACCAGGCTCCTCTGTCCATGAGATTTCCCAGGCAAGAATATTGGAGTGGGTTGCCATTTCCTTTTCCAGGGGATCTTCTTGATCTGGGGGTCGAACAGCAGTCTCCTGCATTGGCAGGAGGATTCTCTACCACTGAGCCACCAAGAAAGACCCATATATTCTGTTACCTGCAGACAAAATGCTCCTTTTTGATGTTCAAGGCAAATGAAGCTATGTGACTGACTTCCTGCCAGCTGCCTGCTAGCTGCTGGTGGTGGCTGCATGTGAGACCCTGGTTTCCCTAGTTTTAGGATCCACTACAGCATCATATCCCAAGACGACCTCCTGGCCTTACCCTTCTAGTGATCCTCTGTGCTGAAAAAGTGTATGTTTAACTGTGTTTAATCCAACTATCTCCAATTTTATTTGTATACCTCTTAAGAGACAACACACACACAAACTCAAAAACAAAAGTTTGGCAAGTGTTGCCCCAGTGTTCAAAAATCATTATAGTGCTAGGATTCTTAATTCTTAAGGTGTCAGGGAGTAGTAGTAGGGAAACTACTGAGATATAAAGTTGGGTGGAAAATAAGGATGCACGTTGTTTTAAATTATAGTCTCACATACAAATATATATATGAAAACCTTTACTGGAAATATTAAGCTAAAATGCTAGCAATGACTATCTCTAGGATATTTATGTTATATTTTGGTTTTTCTGGGAAACTTTTTCATATATACATATACACACACATAGTTACTTTTATGATTGGGAAAATCTGATGATTTTTCATGAAAAAAAGTCAAATGTTAATCCAAATAAGTCTATTTTATCTTTCAAATTTTAAGAAGTAAAGGAGTAGCTTTCAAATAACATTTACATTTTATTATATTCAAAGATAATGAATTACATATTTCACTGAATTCATTTCTTTCTTTTGGAAATTATTTTTTGTTGATGTTTTTAAATCCTCTATGTTCCCATTCTTACCATTAGGTGGCAAGCATTTACCATTTTTTGGTGAAATAGTGATTCAATCCTTCCAGATGCTTATATTATGAATGTATCTGAGAAAAATAACCTTTACATCTATACATGGCTGATAGTTAAGGAATAAAAACTTGATTAGGAGACAACAAAATGAATTTTTTGGCATATTTGAATTAGGTAAAGGAGGACAAGAGGAAGAAGGGCAGTCAAACACCCAAAATTAAATTTATTTTAAAATATGATAATCACAAAACATATATTTTGTAGTGTTAATCATAGATCTATCATCATTTTTCAGTATCATGTCACATGCTTTAAGTACTGTTCCAATTCTGTAATTAGGTGCATGCTAAGTCGCTTCAGTTGTTTCCAACTCTTTGAGACCCCATGGACTGTAGCCCACCAGACTCCTCTGTCCATGAGATTCTCCAGGCAAGAACACTGGAGTGGGTTGCCATTTCCTCCTCCAGGGCATCTTCCCGGATGCAGGGACGGAACCCGAATCTCATGCCTCCTGCATTGGCAGGCAGGTTCTTTGCCACTAGCACAACCTGAAGATATTTAATTCATAACTGCTGTCTAATGAACCAACACTAAAGTTCATTCAGGTTCTTTCTTTCTTCCCCCACTACATTTCTTTTCAAGCCCAGAAATCCACTAAATACTACTCAGAGAATATTAAAACAAAATGGAAATAAAAACTGTCAGATATCTCTCTGAAACATTGATATTTCAAATACCTGTGCTTTCTGGTTAATAAAACTATCATTTGGTAGATCAGTTCAAAATCAAAATTACATTGTATTTCATCAAGAAAATTTGGAAATAGAAGTGATGCTTGATCCTATTTTTCTTTAAAAATTATTTTTATCACCTGGGGCTTCCCTGGTGGCTCAGTGGTAAAGAATCCACCTGTCAATGCAGGAGGCATGGGTTTGGTCCCTGATCCAGGAAGATCCCACATGCAAGGACCAATTAAGCCCACGCGCCACAATTATCAAGCCTGTGCTGTTAGGCCTGTGCTTGCAGAAAGAGAAGTCACCGCAATGAGAAGCGTACCAACTAGTGGGAATACCCCTTCCCCTTTTTCCTGGTGGGAAAAACTGAAGTCGCCCAACCCCTGCCAAAAAAAAAATGTCCTATTCAGTGTCCCTTTGCTACAACCTTCTCGTTTCATTCCAGTGTCTCTGAGCTAAGTCGTGGAATGCCGTTGGTAATGTAAATGACTATGAGAATGCAAATTGTGTCCTTAGAGGAAGCAGAGAACCCACTCCAGTATTCTTGCCAGGAGAACCTCATGGACAGAGGATCCTGGAGAGTCTATGGGGTCACAAAGAGCTGGACACGACTTAAGACTGAACAACCAAGCACAACTAGAGAAAAGCCCTCGAGGTAACAAAGATCCCGTCTAGCCAAAAATAAATAACCTAAAAAAAAAAAAAAAACTCAAAAAAATCATTTTATCATCTAAAAACTGATTGGGGTTTATAGTCCCCCATTTCTGGATTATAGGGAACAGGCTCCATTCAGCCTCCAGGACCTTCCCTGAGTTCCCAGGAGCAGGTTTAAACAGATACTAATTAGGGAAGAGAGGAACAGTCAGAAGAAACAATGGTGCAACCTAGGGGCAGAGTCCAGGCTCCCCCTCCAGGGATATACTTAACAGTATCTCTGAGCTGTTTCCCAGATACTAAAACCCCCACCAGGTGGGAGAAATTAACAGCAGGATGTCCCGATGCCTACCAGCGTGTCGACTCCAGACTGATTGGAACTGGAAGGTTGATGACGCTGATATTCACTTAACTCCTCACCAGCTCATTAGAACAAAGTTCATGAGCTGATTACACCCTTTTTGAATCAAACTCCTCATTTGCCCTTTCAGGTCCAGGACACATTTTGAAGGCATTAGCCCTTGCCTGGCAAAGCAGTAAAGCTGTTCACCTACTTCATCCAAAGCTGTCTGTCTCCGAGACTTAAATGAATATCTGGGTTTGTGTGCGCGTTAGTCACTCAGTGGTGTCTGACTCTTTGCGATTCCATGCACTATAGCCCACCAGGCCCCTCTGTCCATGAAATTCACCAGGCAAGAATACTGCAGTGGGCTGCAATTCTCTTCTCCAAAGAGCCTGAATTTGTCTTCATTCTCAGGGGCTCATTCTTCTGGCTCTCACTCGTATCTGAGATAAGGGGTTTATTTTGTACATCCAGACTCCAGGTAACTTCCCCACTTTGCATCTTAATTACCTTCTCAAATTGTACATGGCTGGATGGGCTCACAGAACACATTACCACCCCACTCCTCTTAATCACTCCCTGCCTCAATTGGGCCTTCACACAGCCTCCTGACGTGAATAATGGCACATCCTCAGCTCCAGGCTAAAGTCTTAGGGTCATATTTGGATCCTCTGTGTTCTGATGCCCTCAGCAAACTGTCTGTAGGTCTGCCAGCTCTCTCTCAGCTCCAGTAATGTCTCCACCGGTATGACGGAATCATCTTTCACTGATGATCTCCTACACGGATCCAAGGAGACAGCGAACAGAGAAGCCTTGGACATTTAAGTGTAAAACAGGTGGAGGTTCAGTTCATTTCAGTCGCTCAGTCATGTCCGACTCTTTGTGACCCCATGGACTGCAGTACGCCAGGCTTCCCTGTCCATGACCAAATCCCAGACCTTACTCAAACTCATGTCCATAGAGTCAGTGATGCCCTCCTACCATCTCATCCTCTGTTGTTCCCTTCTCCTCCTGCCTTCAATCTTTTCCAGCATCAGGGTCTTTCCCAATGAGTCAGTTCTTCGCATCAGGTAGCCAAAATATTAGAGTTTCAGCTTCAGCATCAGTCCTTCCAATGAATATTCAGAACTGATTTCCTTTAGGATGAACTGGATTGATCTCCTTGCAGTCCAAGGGACTCTCAAGAGTCTTCTCCAACACCACAGTTCAAAAGCATCAACTCTTCGCGCTCAGCTTTCTTTATAGTCCAAATCTCACATCCATACATGACTACTGGAAAAACCATACCTTTGACTAGATGGGCCTTTGTTGGCAAAGTAATGTCTCTGCTTTTTAATATGCTGTCTAAGTAGATTATAGCTTTTTTTCCAAGGAGCAAGTGTCTTTTAATTTCATGGCTGCAGTCATCATCTCCAGTGATTTTGGAACCCAAAACAATGAAGTCTGTCATTGTTTCCATTGTTTCCCCATCTATCTGCCATGAAGTGATGGGACTGGATGCCATGATCTTCATTTTCTGAATGTTGAGTTTTAAGCCAACTTTTTCACTCTCCTCTTTCATGTTCATCAAGAGGCTCTTTAGTTCTTCTTCACTTTCTGCCATAAGGGTGGTGTCATCTGCATATCTGAGGTTATTGATATTTCTTCCGGTAATCTTGATTCTAGCTTGTGCTTCATCCAGCCTGGCATTTCTCATGATGTACTCTGCATATAAGTTAAATAAGCAGGGTGACAATATACAGCCTTGATGTACTCCTTTCCTGATTTAGAATCAGTCTGTTGTTCCATGTCCAGTTCTAACTGTTGCTTCTTGACCTGCATACAGATTTCTCAGGAGGCCAGTCAGGTGGAGGCCAGTCAGGTGGCCTGGTATTCCCATCTCTTTCAGAATTTTCCACAGTTTATTGTGATCCACACAGTCAAAGGCTTTGGCATAATCAATAAAGCAGAAATAGATGGTTTTCTGGAACTCTCTTGCTTTTTTGATGATACAGCAGATATTGGCAATTTTATCCCTGGTTCCTCTTCCTTTTCTAAATCCAGCTTGAATATCTGGAAGTTCACGGTTCACATATTGTTGAAGCCTTTGGAGAATTTTGAGCATTATTTTACTAGCATGTAAGATGAGTACAATTGTGTGGTAGTTTGAGCATTCTTTGGCATTGCCTTTCTTTGGGACTGGAATGAAAACTGACCTTCTCTAGTCCTGTGGCCACTGCTGAGTTTTCCAGATTTGCTGGCATATTGAGTGCAGCACTTTCACAGCATCATTTTTTGGGATTTGAAATAGCTCAACTCGAATTCTATCACCTCCTCTAGGCACAGTATGAAAAAGCAAAAAGGTATGACACTGAAAGATGAACTCCCCAGTTCAGTAGGTGCCCAATATGATACTGGAGATCAGTGGAGAAGTAATTCCGAAAAGAATGAAGAGATGGAGCCAAAGCAAAAACAACACCCAGTTATGGATGTGATGGGTGATAGAAGTAAAGTCTGATGCTGTAAAGAGCAATACTGCATAGGAACCTAGAATGTTACGTCCATGAATCAAGGCAAGGTGTCAAACAGGACATGGCAAGAATGGACAATAACATTTGAGGAATCAGTGAACTAAAATGGACTGGAATGGGTGAATTTAACTCAGATGACCATTATATCTACTACTGTGGGCAAGAATCCCTTAGAAGAAATGGTGTAGCTGTCATAGTAAGCAAAAGAGTCCAAAATGCAGTACTTGGATGCAATCTCAAAAATGACAGTATGATCTCTGTTCATTTCCAAAGCAAACCATTCGATATCACAGTAATATAAGTCTATGCCCTGACCAGTAATGCTGAAGAAGCTAAAGTTGAATGGTTTTATGAAAACCTACAAGACCTTCTAGAACTAACACCCCAAAAGATCACCTTTTCATCATAGGGGACTGGAATGCAAAACTAGGAAGTCAAGAGCTCCCTGGAGTAACAGGCAGATTTGGCCTTGAAGTACAGAATGAAGCAGGTCAAAGCCCAACAGAGTTTTGCCAAGAGAACACATTGGTCAGAGCAAACACCTTCCAACAACACAAGAGAAGACTCTACACATGGACATCACCAGGTGGTCAATACCGAAATCAGACTGATTATATTCTTTGCAGCCAAAGATGGAGAAGCTCTATACAGGTAGCGAAAACAAGACTAAGCTGACTGTGGCTCAGATCATGAACTCCTTATTGCCAAATTCAGACTTAAATTGAAGAAAGTAAGGAAAACCACTAGATCATTCAGGTATGACCTAAATCATATCCCTTACGATGATACAGTGGAAGTGAGAAATAGATTTAAGGACCTAGATCTGATAGATAGAGTGCCTGAAGAACTATGGACAGAGGTTCATGACACTTTACTGAAGGCAGTGATTAAGACCATCCCCAAGAAAAGAAGTGCAAAATGGTTGTCTGACAAGGCCTTACAAATAGCTGAGTAAAGAAGAGAAGCTAAAGGCAAAGGAAAAAAGGAAAGATATACCCATTTGAATGCAGAGTTTCAAAGACTAGCAAGAAGAGATAAGAAAGTCTTCCTCAGGGTTCAATGCAAAGAAATAGAGGAAAACAATAGAATGGGAAAGATTAGAGATCTCTTCAAGAAAATTAGAGATACCAAGGGAACATTTCTTGCAAAGATGGGCACAATAAAGGACAGAAATGGAATGGACCTAACAGAAGCAGAAAATATTAAGGAGAGGTAGCAAGAATACACAGAACTATACAAAAATGATCTTCACGACACAGATAATCACGATGGTGTGATCACTCACCTAGAGCCAGACATTCTGGAATGTGAAGTCAAGTGGGCCTTAGGAAACATCACTCCCTTTTAAAACACTCCAAAACCTTCCCAGGAAAGTGAGATCAAATCCCAAACTCCTTAGCACCGACTGTGTGTTTTGGGGTTTCTTCTGGCACACGGATGCATGCTCAGTCTCTAAACTGTCTCTGACTCGTTGGTACCCCCATGGATGGTAGCCCACCAGGCTCCTCTGTCCATAGGATTTCTAGGCAAGAATACTGGAGTGGGTTGACATTTCCTCCTCCAGGGGATCTTCCCAACTAATGAACTGAACCCGTGTCTCCTGCATTGGAGGCAGATTCTTTCCTACTGAGCCACCTGGGAAGCTCCTTTTCCTTACCCCAGGTCTTACCCAGCTTCTCCCTGAGCTCCAGGGTTGCCCAAACCACCCAGGGCATTCATGTCCACATTGTTCTCTAGCACGTTACCTCATATTGTGTTTTTCCACAATTCTTATTAGGGTTTATCTTTTTAAATTAACTCACTCACACATCATTAGGTTCCTTTTATAAGAATGAGAAGCAAGGGACTTGTTCTCCTCACTGCCTTATCACTGGGGCTCAGAACAACAGGTTCTATATTGTAGGTCCTTAAACACTTGCTAATTAGATATCAGAGCAAAACTCCTTTAAGTAGTAAAATGGATATGAAGTACTGTCTTCTCATTAAATTCTAACAATGCTTTTACTTTCTAAGGAATAGCTAAATTTTTCTTATGCATTTGATGGAATAAAATGTCTAAAACATCAGAGATCCCAATTATGAGTAAGCATATGAGTCAGCATTCAGGACTCAAAAACTATATTAAAAAATGTATAACTTGCTGCTAAGTATGATTTTTAATGGTGAGATCAGAATTATCGAAAAAGAAAAGGAAGATATAACACACACACACATATACACACACACACACACACACATATATATGTACAGCCATTAGAATTCCCTCCTAAAACAAACATTTTGTTTTTCCCAAAATGAATGGAATAATTTCCCTGCCACCATACTTTAAACATGAAATGTATCTTGGGCTATGCCATTAGAGGAAATGCCATTTTACTTGAAAAATGCTGACTAGATTTGAGGCCAGAAATAGATTTGTGCATCTTCTCTTCATCTCTTTCATCATCTTCATATTTTTTTTGAAAAATCAATATCTGCTTCCAAAACTCTATGTTCCAATGTGACTTAGTTATCAGTCAAGATATCCAGTATTTTTATTAAGCTATAGCTTAATCTTTTCTAATACAAGAAGTTCTATCCACAATCTAATCCCACTCACATTTATTAGATCCCCAAATGTTTCCTCTAAAATTGCATATTCCTACAGTTCTAAGAAATATGCTATTACAAATAGAGAAGCATCTTCATGAGAATATTATAATGCATGTATAGAGACCACTAGGAGAAGGCAATGGCACCCCACTCCAGTACTCCTGCCTGGAAAATCCCATGGACAGAGGAGCCTGGTAGGCTGCAGTCCATGGGGTTGCTAAGAGTCAGACACGACTGAGTGACTTCACTTTCACTTTTCACTTTCATGCATTGGAGAAGGCAATGGCAACAGACTCCAGTATTCTTGCCTGGAGAATCCCAGGGACGGGGGAGCCTGGGGGGGCTGCCATCTATGGGGTCGCACAGAGTTGGACACAACTGAAGTGACTTAGCATAGCATAGCATAGCATAGAGACCACTTCCTTCCTCACAGAGGGCACTGACCACTTCATGATTTATCCATTCCATTTGATGCCAAGAATTCATTACATAGTTTTATACTGCGATTATGTCTGCATTGGATGACACATACAGTGATGATTTATGCATTGTGTGCAATTAGATATCACTCTAGTTACAATAATTAGGATATTATATTTCTCTGGGGTCTGCACTCTGATTATTATTAGGGCTTGGGGGTGGGGACCAGGGCTTGTTTTCATAGGTCATGAACACATGTCTGCAACAGTTGTTAGTATAGACTCAGCATTCTGTTAAAGACATGAATGCATATTTGGTTTCTTTATTGAACATGCCAATTCCCCAAAGGAGGACTTTCAGTGTTGTTGTTTAGTCACTCAGTCACAACGGACTCTTTGCCAATCCTTGGACGGTAGCCTGCCAGGCTCCCTGTCCATGGGATTTCCCAGGCAAGAATTGGAGTAGGTTGCCATTGCCTTCGGGAGAAGGCAGTGGCACCCCACTCCAGTACTTTTGCCTAGAAAATCCCATGGACGGAGGAGTCTGGTGGGCTGCAGTCCATGGGGTCGCTAGAGTCGGACGCGACTGAGCGACTTCACTTTCACTTTTCACTTTCATGCATTGGAGAAGGAAATGGCAACCCACTCGAGTGTTCTTGTCTGGAGAATCCCAGGGATGGGAAGCCTGGTGGGCTGCCATCTATGGGTTGCACAGAGTCGGACTCTACTGAAGCAACTTAGCAGCAGCAGCAGCAACAGCCATTTCCTTCTCCAGAAGATCTTCCTGACTTAGGGATGGAACCTAAGTCTCCTGTGTCTCCTACATTGGCAAGCAGGTTTTTACCACTGAGCATCCAGGGAAGGCCAGAACTTGGAGTAAATAAGAATTAAAGCCAAGCATCAGGGAGACCATAGCCTCAGGCTTGCAATTCTGTTAATTCAAAGACTAACGAATTACTGGGTTACTGGTCTTAATCTTTTAAAAATACACAAACTCACCACAGTGATGACTAAAGATCTGTATCAGGACAATGTCAATTTACACTTTAATCTATCTTATAATTGGTCATTTGCTCCCTCTACCACTTACAGTTTTCTTTCCTTGATGAAATACATACAGACCATAATGCTAACAAAGGTCCATCTAGTCAAAGGTATGGTTTTTCCTGTAGTCATGTATGGATGTGAGAGTTGAACCATAAAGAAAGCTGAGTGCCAAAGAAATGATGCTTTTGAATTGTGCTGTTGGAGAAGACTATTGAGAGTCCCCCTCAAACCAGTCCATCCTAAAGGAAACCAGTCCTGAATATTCATTGGAAGGACTGATGCTGAAGCTGAAACTCCAATATTCTGCCACCTGATGTGAAGAACTGACTCATTGGAAAAGACCCTGATGCTGGGAAAGATTGAAGGCAGAAGGAGAAGGAGACAACAGAGGATGAGATGGTTGGATGGCATCACTGACTCTATGGACATGAGTTTGAACAAGCCCTGGGATTTGGTGATGGACAGGGAAGCTCGGTGTGCTGTAGTCCAAGAGGTTGCAAAGAGTCAGACATGATTGAATGACTGTATAGAATTGAACTGATAATGACTTTTGATCTCAGCACATGACCCAAACTTGTAAATGTGTTTGGCCTAGACTTTCCTAGAGGGAAAACTAAATATTACAGTTTTGATTTGATTACTATCAAAATTTTTTGGTGTATTTTTCCAGAGTGTTACTGAGCTCTGTGCACTTTTGTAGTAATAATCAAAGTACAATCTACACTTTTTTTTTCATTTTAGGATCCATTAAATTTAGCTTATTGAGGTGATATGGTAATTTACTTGTGGATTACAAAATGGAGAATTTGTACTACCTAGTATAAACAAAAGCTGAAGGGGAAAAAAAAAAAAACTATACAAGAAGAGAATTTGGTTTCTTAGAATGCAGGATGATATACTGAAATATATGAGGAAGTGTGTGGTGGGAGGAACAGAGTTCCAGATACAAGGGAATGCTTGCTGAAATGAGTCACACATTTGAATTCAATTTGAATGAGTGAGGCTGCACCTTGAGAGGAGCAACCATCTTATTCATCTTTGTGCCACCAGTGCCTGGAGCTTCCGTGTTTACTGAAGGAACAACAGAATGAATGGAGGAACACAAAGCAGTAGAAAACCGGACCCTTGTCAAGGACTAGAACTTTCAAACTTCTTTCAAAAGGGAATAAAGATTATTATCAATATTTGCAGTGTATACTCAGACCAACCAGGATATCCAGTGCACTTCTATATACCAATAAAAACTATCCAAAAGGGAAATTAAGAAAACAATCCCATCTACAATTACATCAAAATGAAGAAGATAACCTAGGAATGAATCTAACCAAGAAGATGAAACACGTGTACTTAACCCATTGGTGAAGGAGGTCTCCCTTTTGATGATCAAAGTCAACTGCCTAAGGATCTTATTTATATCTCCAAAATAACTTCTACCATATAATGTACTTTAACTAGAAAATCATATCTCAAGCTACTCAGGTTCTGCCTATCTCAAGGGGAGAAAGATTATAAGACTCCAATACTTTGGCCACCTGATGCAAAGAGTCAACTCATTGGAAAAGAGTCAACTGATGCTGGGAAAGGCTGAAGGCAGGAGAAGGGGATGACAGAAGATGAGATGGTTGGATGGCATCACTGACTCCATGGACATGAGTTTGACCAAACTCTATGAGATGGCTAAGGACAGGGAAGTCTGGCATGCTGCAGTCCATGTGGTCACAAAGACTCAGACACAACTTAGTGACTGAACAACAACAAATACTGAGAGGTGGAAATTTTTTGGATTATATCAGAATTCTGCCTTCCACAGAACCTTTCAACTCAACTCCTCATTGAAATTAAAATTTACTGTGTGTATATATATATATATATATTTCTTTACTGTAAATAAACCTGTAGTTTAGATTCTATTGTCTTTTGCCATAAAATGACGTGAAACTAAATATATAATCTCATTTTAGCAAAGTATTGTAACCATTATTCCCACATCCTTAAAGTGAACAATTTTCTTTTCATCTCTTTTTAGTTGCATGTCTGTTTTTATCAGAAATACGCTGCACATTAATCAAGCATTAAGTGATTGAGACTTTATTGTGGTCTAAATAAGAGTAGAAGAGCAGTTGAAGGTGGAGCTTGAGAAGTCACCTTGAGATAGTACTCAGGGTATTGTTTCATTCCAGTTGCTGCAAATTCTTGGAATACAGAAAAAGACCGGCTCAGAAAGTCTGACTTGTGACTCACTGTGAAGAGGTACACTTCACTAATGTCTCCATCATGCATATCAAATACTTAACCATATAGTTCTATCATAATTGATCACGTGTTTTCATATATAAGTATGCTCAAAATTGAAAATATATCAATTCTAATCAGTTTTTTTAAAATCTGAATGATTATACAGAGCAAGACAATGTCTTTATATAAAGTGATGCAAATGTGTAAAACTCTAGCCTTACAGGAAATCTGAAATTGAGTTACCAAAATAAAGTATAACACACTTTCAATATCACTGTAAGAATTATTCAAAGTGTTCTATGTTTATGTCAAGTTGGATTCATTCTTCTTCATCCTCAATTGTGTTTCTAATCTGATTTTTTCCTCCTATTTGTTGATTTTTGACCCAAGAAAGCAAATTAGTCACAATGGTTAATATATTTTCTTCTTCATTTCAGAATACATTTAAAGTTTAAATTAGTCATCTTTCTTAGAAAACACCATCCAAGGTTATTAATAATATATTAAAATTTGAGATCTTTTTTGGGTACCTATGTGTGCTTTCATCTCCATTAGATGGACTGTTTGAGAGGACTGAGATTGTGAGTAATCTGAGTACAAAATGCCAGTATTAAAGACTATAATCAAGTAAGACAGTGCCTCTTTGGTGATAATACTGTTTTTTTTTTTTCCCTCTAGTTGCTAGGTTTCAAAGTTGCTCTGTGGGGTAAAGTCTGGATACTATTCCTCTGAAGCCAATGTCTTTGAGCAGCAGCCAGCAGCAGTGTGATACTATTAATCAAGGCAGGCATCTCAGGTAGAGCTGAGAAAAAGCTGAGTTAAACAGTCAGCAAGACAGTGCAGGCAGGAGTATGCTATTTATGGGAGCGATCCAGTGAAGACATCACATTATTCCTCATGACACAGTTGAAGGTAAATACTTCTCCATTCAGTGATCTTATAGTTCCCCCATTATAATAGACGATATTTGTTGTTGCTGCAAATGCTGGCATTTAACCCAGACTTTTAAAATGCCTCTAATGTGCATGGGAAACCTCAACGTCTGATGACTCACAGTAAGAATTTCTGTACCTCTCTTACACACTCATCCTTTGTCTTTTCTGTGATTTATTCAGACACAATGGACATGAGTTTGAGCAAACTCTGAGAGACAGTGAAGGACAGGGAAGCCCAGTGTGCTGCAGTCCATGGGGTTGCAAAGAGTTGGACACAATTTAGCAACTGAACAAAAACAATGAACAACAACAGATTCAAATGCAAAAATAAAAATGATTTGAAAATATATTCCCATTGGCATCCATTAGTTCCTCGGTTCGTATTTTGAGAACAGAAGCCCCTTGTCATGATTCTACTTTAGTCTGATGTTTATGGTAATGTGCAATGCTGTACAATATATGATTACAGAATGTAACCACGAAACATAAATGTAAGATACATTAGGTAAGACAGAAGAATGCAAATTCAGTTTGTAAAGCAAGTAAAACTATGCTGACAAATATGTGTCATGAGTGATGCCTAAGTGCAATCTGCTTTTAACATCATTATCATTTTTAGAAAGTGGGAGCTCTGCTCTTTCCTTAAAGATGACAAAGGTATCCATGGAGACCTGCCAATATCAGGATTCAGGTCTTACATTCTTGCCTCATTGCTGTTAACAAATCATTGAGCATGGGGTTGAGGGTATTCAGGGGAAGTCAGTTAACCTTCTCTGGGTCTTTTCTTTTTCTGTTTGAATTCATAAAGTGTTTGGGATTGAAATACATGACTTCTTATCTAACCTCTTCATATCTAAGCTCTTATCTAACCTCTAAAATATCTTACAGCCCTAAAAAAGACATTTTGACAGACATTAGAATATTATTGAATATGCCCTAAAGCACCTCTCAACACTGAACTGGGGATATCATCTAAGAAAAGTGCGAACTAAGAAAAATATCAAGGTGCTTTCTCACTATTAGAGTAAGCAAGGGCTGGTCACTGATTCACATCTCTGATCTTTACTGCATATGTGTGTGCTGTGCTCACTTGTGCCCTATTCTTTGCAGCCCCATGGACTGTGGCCCCCCAGGCTCCTCTGTCCATGGGATTCTCCAAGCAAGAACACTGGAGTGGGTTGCCATTTCCTTCTTCAGGGGATCTTCCTGACCCAGGGATTGAACCCGTGTCTCTTACATCTCCAGCATTGGCAGGCGGGTTCTTTACCTCTAGTACCATCTGGGAAGCATGATACATACACAGTATGATATAATCCCATCATTCTTAAAATAAGAAGAACTTTAAAGACTCACAGATCTCCACCTTTGAATTGAAAGGTGCTTTGTCTTCCTTTCGGAGAAGGCAATGACACCCCACTCCAGTACTCTTGCCTGGAAAATCCCATGGATGGAGGAGCCTGGTGGGCTGCAGTCCATGGGGTCGCTAAGAGTCGGACACGACTGAGTGACTTCACTTTCACTTTTTCGCTTTCATGCATTGGAGAAGGGAATGGCAACCCACTCCAGTTTTCTTGCCTGGAGAATCCCAGGGGCAGGAGAGCCTGGTGGGCTGACGTCTATGGGGTCACGCAGAGTCGGACACGACTGAAGTGACTTAGCAGTAGCAGCTTGTCTTCCTTCCCCCGTCCAGCCTAGACACTTGCCCTACACCATTCACACTTGATGAGATCCCATTTCTCACATATTCTCCGTGGAAGTTCATTCAATGTTGTACTATCACACTTTCTATGAGCTAGTCACTTTTCCCTGAATCACAGTCAAATGGCTTCATATAATTAATTTAACATTAATCTTACTTCTCAGACATTAATCCATACCACCACTCCCTCAAATTTAAGGTAGTTGTCACATTTTGGACAAAAGACATCTCTAGGATAGGGATACCTTCTCCTTTAGTCTTTTCCCCTGACTCTAAATGCTTTTGCATCTGGATCAGCCGCTCCTAGCTAACTACTCTGCTCTCATTAATAACACTCAGGAAAGAACAGGCTGTGCAATTTGCATTTTCACCACTGCAGCTTCCTGTGAGAGTATTTCCTCTGAGCTGCTTATTGCACATTTGTAAACACAAGCTAAGACTGCATTAGATATTGTTGTCAATTATTTTTTAAAAGTATTGGCCTCTATTGAGGTTAAATGAAATAAAATCTTAGGAAATCCTGGAGTCTGGGTTCCTTTGCTTGACATATGAAATGTAAGAAGACATTTTATAATTTATCCTTACTAAATTATGGTGCAGTTTTGATAAAAATTGCATATTTTGTAATATTTTAGTAACTTTATTATATCATTTAATGCATGTTAAACTAGAAAGAAGTTCTTAGTCTATGATTATCCAAGGCTGATAAAAATATTGAATAAGGTATAATCTGACCCACACCAAAGGCACAATCAATTGGATTTGGAAGAGTACTCATTGATGAAAATACCACATGTGCTATCTTCTAGCCTGAACTGATTTAAGTTCTAAGCAAAAAAATGAGGAGGTTTTTTTCTCCAGATACCTTCCTGAAATAAAGATGTGCTAGCTCTAACATTTTGATCAATTCCTGAAAGGAAGACCAAGATAACAACTTGCTGTTTAAATTTGCAATAATCCAGGATGGGAGACTTAACATACTCTGTGATGGTATCAAGATTCAGAAAGACTGAGGGACATTCCCTACTTCTGGTGCCACAGAATTCTCCAACTGGGTAAGTAGAGAGCAATTTAAAGCCAAAACCATTCATTCATGGTACAAAGTAATCATCTGGTACATTTAACATTTTTGGATTTAAAAAAAAAGATAGTGGCTGCTGCAGCTAACTTTGAGAAATCCTTGACATTTCAAAAACATTTTGTCTTTTCTTTTTTTATGTACAGTTTCAAATGACAAGGTACTGATCCCTTAAAGCTGAATTTCTTGGGTTATTTTTCATTTGCATAAATTTATCAAGCATAAATTACTCAGGGTTTCTGAAGAACATTCCAAATATATGTCTATTCATATGACTCATTATTTGTAAGAACATGATTTTCTAAAATTGCTGTGCTTTTGCTCATAACTCAGGGTATCATCCATTGTGCCATTTAAACTGTTTTCTGGAACTTTTTCTGTTTACTCTCTTCCCAATCAATTCTTCCCCTTTGTCTAGTTTACCTGGAACTCTGTAGTCACAGACCTATTTAAAATCAATGGGACTGAAAGAGAAGCTTACTAAAGAGAACCTACCAAATATTTTTACAAAGATTTTTAAGATTTAAACTCAAACATCATTGGAAACTGCTGCCTCAGTTCCCTGGCTTCCTAAGATCTAACCCAAAGACAAACGGAATTCATCATACCCCAGTTTAGTAGTGTGAAATGTCTTGAGTAAGGCTACAGTGCATATGTTGATACTGTGTTGCCGTGTTAGTCCCTAAGTCCTGTCTGACTCTTTTCGACCCCATGGATTGTGGCCCACCAGGCCCCTCTGTCCATGGGATACTCCAGGCAAGAATACTGGAGTGGGTTGCCATTTCCTACTCCAGGGGATCTGCCCAACCCAGGGATCCAACCCGGCTTTCCTGCATTGCAAGCAGAGTCTTTACCATCTGAGTCACCAGGGAAGCCCTGCACATGCTGATGTAAGTAATCAAAAGGTCATATGTAACTCTCCTGTTTCTGGATCAAAGAGAAGGAAAGGGAATCTAAGCGGTTTGAACAACTTATTAAGGCTCAAGCTGCATGAAGCAAACACCATTCACAGTGCATGAGATCTGCACCCTCCGACCCACTGGAAGGCCGAGCAGCGAAGAGCGGAGACGCTTACGTTCTTGGAAGGACGTGAAGAGCATCTGGAAGCGGCTGTTGCGGCTGCCCTCGTCGGCCCACATGCGGATGACCCCGAGCCCCGTGCGGAGCATCACGTCGTTGGCCACCGTGCTGCAGAACTTGGCTTTCAGGTCTTCCACCGAGCTGCTTCCGTCATACACCGCCACGAAGTTCCTCTTGCATTCGTTGGAATTCTGCATCTCATAGTCCAAGAACCGTAAGTAGATCTGTAAAACAAGGAAGATGCGATAATTTCCCCGAAAAGAGGGAAGTAGTTCAGTAAGCACCAGCGCTTCCTTTTTCTTTCTCAGTCTCACAAGACAAGCTTGATTGCAATCAATCTTATTATTTTGTCCCTGTGGGTGGCAGAAAGTAAAGACGTATATCACTCAGACCAACTTCTGCTTAATACTTTTTTCAAATGTTATTATCTCTTCTTTTAGGTATTCTTACCCAGATAATCCTTATGTCTTCTCTTTTCTGGAATTAGTTATTAGTTTTCATACTTACTGTTTTATTTTAATCAGCACAAATGTGTTTTAAATATTGCTGATATATTCTTGTTAGAGTTCCATGAGTTCAATTTATTTCCAAAAATGTGTGGAAATGCAACATTTGTACTAATATCAAACAAAACCAGAAATGGCATCAGAAGATAGTCTCTACTTTTACTTTGCTTAAATTATTTCACATAACTACACTGCTTCATTTTTAAAATAGAGTATATATATTTTAAAATACAGCTAAATCTGTGGTCATTCTAACCATAACATAGTCAAACCATTTAGTTAAGTCCATGTAAATAAAAATTAACACTTAATAGGTAAAATGGACTGTACAACCTGCTTTAGAGATTATTGTTAAATACTCCCCCAAACTCTATAAAGTGGTGCATTTCTTATGGTATTCAGAAAATGCAGACTTGGATGATATAAATTGCAAATTAGACACAGGGTCCCTCAAGCCAGTCTGTAGTTCTTTCACCATATTACACTGCTTCAGACATACTGTTTTAAGAGCAACAGACATTACTTGACTCTCCATGAATTTGCATTAAAAACTGAAAGCAATTAATTCAATCAATGTAAATATATATAATGGACTACTGCTGCTGCTGCTGCTAAGTCGCTTCAGTCATATCCGACTCTGTGCGACCCCATAGACGGCAGCCCACCAGGCAGGCTCCCCTGTCCCTGGGATTCTCCAGGCAAGAACACTGGAGTGGGTCACCATTTCCTTCTCCAACGCGTGAAAGTGAAAAGTGAAAGCGAAGTCACCCAGTCATGTCTGACTCTTAGCAACCCCATGGACTGCAGCCCACCAGGCTCCTCCGTCCATGGGATTTTCCAGGCAAGAGTACTGGAGTGGGGTGCTGTTGCCTTCTCCTACTCAGCCACAAAAAAGAATGAAATCCTGCCATTTGAAGCAATATGGATGGACCCCAAAGGTATCATGCTGTATGAAGTTAGGTGGAGAAAGACAAACATCATTTCACACATATGTGGCATCTAAAAACCAAACCAAACAGTTTTTAAAAATCAACCTCTTAGATAGAAAACAACAAAACCAAACCAGAATAGTTGTTACCAAAGAGGAAGTGAGTTGAGGGTGGGCAAAATAGGTAAACGGGGTCAACCATATGGTGATGGATGGTAACTGGTCTTGAGGCAGTGATGACCTTGCAGAGTATGTAGGTGGTGAATTATAGTGCCGTATTCCTGTAACTCATGTAATAATAATATTTAAAAAATGACTTCTTCCATTCTCCAACCACAGAGGCATCATTCTCCCTTTGTGCTACAATATTATTTTGGATATATTTTAAGCTTTAGTTACAGGTCATATGTATCTTCTGTTGAACTGTGTGCTCCTAAAAAGCTGGGACACTGGTGTACTTATTTTATTTTCAGTGTCTGACCATGTGTTATGTATGTTAAGCACTCACCATAAAACTTAATGGATGTATATTTAATGACTGACTATAATTTTGTTTTCTTTATTGACTTCATTTTTTTCAGCATCCATCACATATCTATTGGCCACCTACACACCAGACTTTGACTGCTATAAATCATGATAATTATATATATATAATAAATGACAATTTATTATTTGCAGAGGAAATGGTATGCAATAATTCTCAAGACAAGTTATTTATAATATAACTCTAAATTATGACATAAAAGCATATATGTAGTAGTATGATGCAGACTTATAAGGAACTGACTGAGTAAAATGTGAATCTTAAGTCAGGAAATCATATAGTTCTCAGGAGTAAGAACAAAACAGAAAATAGGGAGAAACAGAGAAAATTGAGAAGCAGTGGAAAACACCATAGTTTTATTATGCTTTGAATGGTGAGAAGGTTTTCATGTATATGGGATCTGTAAAATTTCAGTTGGAAGCTATACCAAAACTCCCAAATACTTTGATACTGATTTTAAATTAACTGACGTTGTTGTTGCTGTTGTTTAGTTGCTCAGTCATGCCCAGTTTTCTGCAAGCCTGTGGACTGGAGCCCACCAGGCTCCTCTGTCTTTGGGATTTCCCAGGCAAGAACACTGGAGTCATTCCTTTCTCCAGGAGATCTTCCTGACCTAGGGATTGAGCCCACATCTCTTTACTACTCAGCCACCATCACTACAGCCTTATAAAACCTACAGCCCAAGAAAACCTCCTGTTAATCATTCCCAGGTTATCACTTTTTTATTCTTTCAAAAGTTAAGATATTACTCATGTAGCCTATCTTAGATCTACTCTTCCCAACCAAATATTGCATTTCAGAAAATTATCCAGAAAATTTTACTGTCCATCCTAGGAAGGTATATCTGAAAATATCAAACAAGTTTCTACTAACTAGTTTGTTTTGCAAATTTTCACATGCATTTGTACAAAGGAATTGTATCTGTCATTCACATGATCTTTGCCAGGAAGCAAAGGAGACCAAATAGTTTACTTAAGGAAAATAAATCCATATGAAAGCCTTAAACAGGATCAAAATCCTGAACTCTTATTTTAAAGATCTTTTCATTAGGCTCATCCTGATTAAAAGTAAACAAATTGAAAACTGTATAAAAATATAAATAACTATAAAGTCTAAGTATTCTTGGAAGGTAGAAGAACTTAAATGCAACAAAAATCAAATATATATTTATATTCTCAAATAGTACACAATGATTCCAACATATTTAACTAACCCTCAGAGTAATATGCAATTAGAATTGTAAACACACATAGTTCATAATAGGAGAAGACACTGAGCAGAGTGACTGAAAATGCCTCCCTCCTGTGTTCTTACAAAGTTATAAGAAACAAACACAATGCCCACAGAAAGAAAAATAATTAAGGCGATTGTTCGACTAATTCAAGAAAGAAAGATTTTTGATTGTGTCATATTTTCAGGTTGATTCAGGGGTGAATATGTCTGGACAATTATTTCAGGTTTCTTTCGGACTCTGAATAAAGAAACAAAACTTGAAATGCTAACTATTTGCATCGTACATTGACAATAATTCAAGACACTGTGCAAAGGCATTATCTCACTCAAATTTCTCCAACAGCGATGCACACTATTATCACAACTATTTTAAAATAAGATGATGTTTAAAAAAGCCAAGAGATGCTCTTAAAGCAACACAGGACCTTAAGTAATAAATCAGTATTTAACTCAGTTTTGCCTGACACTTTTCTCCTTGGTATCAAACTTTTCAGACTCAGATAAATTTTTTTGAAAATTTTCAGAAGGACAGTCCAGAAAGAAAGTTATAGTCCTAAATGAAAATAAACTACAACAAAATCGACAAGTAAGCAAGCAAAACAAACCATTTCTATTTTTCTAAAGGGACAAAGAAACATACTGATGATTGACATATGAATGAAATTCACAGAAAACAAATGTGTCCCTCTGAAATAAATGGCTGTTTTAAATTTTCTTTAAAAATAGGATTATCTTATAGAAGAACATTGATACAGTTAAACGTTTGCATAGTTGGCCCTTGTTTTCTCATTTGACATTTTCTCTTACAAGAACCTGCATAGCTGAAGTGGAAGAACCTTCTATATTTAAAGACCATACTTATTAGAGCTATTTCAAATCCTAAAAGATGATACTGTGAAACAGTTGCACTCAGTATACCAGCAAATTTGAAAAACTCAGCAGTGGCCACAGGACTGGAAAAGGTCAGTTTTCATTTCAATCCCAAAGAAAGGCAATGCCAAAGAATGCTCAAACTACTGCACAATTGCACTCATCTCACACACTAGTAAAATAATGCTCAAACTGCTCCAAGCCAGGCTTCAACAGTATGTGAACCATGAACTTCCAGATGTTCAAGCTGGATTTAAAAAAGGCAGAGGACCCAGAGATCAAATTGCCAACATCCACTGGATCATCAAAAAGGAAGAGAGTTCCAGAAAAACATCTACTTCTGCTCTATTGACTATGCCAAAGCCTTTGACTCTGTGGATCACAGTAAACTGTGGAAAACTCTTCAAGAGGTGGGAATACCAGCAACCTCCTGCCTTCTGAGAAATCTGTATTCAGGTCAAGAAGCAACAGTTAGAACTAGACATGGAACAACAGACTGGTTCTGAATAAGAAAAGGAGTATATCAAGGCTGTATATTGTCACCCTGCTTATTTAACTTATATGCAGAGCTGCTGCTGCTAAGTTACTTCAGTCGTGTCCAACTCTGAACATAGGTGACCCCATAGATGGCAGCCTACCAGGCTCCCCTGTCCCTGGGATTCTCCAGGCAAGAACATTGGAGTGGTTTTCCATTTCCTTCTCTAATGCATGAATGTGAAAAGTGAAAGTGAAGTCGCTCAGTCGTATCTGACTCTTAGCAACCCCATGGACTGCAGCCTACAAGGCTCCTCCATCCATGGGATTTTCCAGGCAAGAGTACTGGTGGGGTGCCATTGCCACTTCATGAGAAATGCCAGGCTGGATGAAACACAAGCTGGAATCAAGATTGCTGGGAGAAATACCAATAACCTCATATATGCAGATGACACCACCCTTATGGCAGAAAGCAAAAAAGAACTAAAGAGTCTCTTGATGAAAGTTGAAGAAGAGAGTGAAAAAGTTGGTTTAAAACTCAACATTCAGAAAACTAAGATCATGGCATCTGGTCCCATCACTTCAAGGCAAATAGATGGAGAAACAATGTAAACAGTGAGAAACTTTATATTTTGTGGGCTCCAAAATCACTGCAGATGGTGACTTCAGCCATGAAATTAAAAGACACTTGCTCCTTGGATGATAAGTTATGACCAACCTAGACAACATATTAAAAAGCAGACCCATTACTTTGCCAACAAAGGTCCGTCTAGTCAAAGCTTTGGTTTTTCCAGTGGTCATATATGGATGTGAGAGTTGGACTATAACAAAAGCTGAGTGCTAAAGAATTGATGCTTTTGAACTGTGGTACTGGAGAAGACTCTTGAGAGTCCCTTGGACAGCAAGGAAATCCAACCAGTCTATCCTAAAGGAAACTAGTCCTGAATATTCATTGGAGCGACTGATGCTGAAGCTGAAACTCCAGTACTTCGGCCACCTGATATGAAGAACTGACTCATTGGAAAAGACCCTAATGCTGGGAAAGATTGAAGGTGGGAAGAGAAGTGGGCAACAGAGGATGAGATGGTTGGATGGCATGATTGACTCAATGGACGTGAGTTTAAGTAAATTCTGGGAGTTAGTGATGGACAGAGAAGCCTGGCATGCTGCAGTCCATGGGGTTGCAAAAAGTCAGATACGACTGAGCAACTGAACTAAACTTATTAGAATGCTATCCATAGAGGAACTGAACAATTATAGTCACTGGATATTACATATTTTAAAACTTTTAAAAACAATTTTAAAAAATAAATAAAATATTCCAATGATAATTAGCTTTACTGAGTACAGAGTTGTTACTGTACAAACCAAATCCATTAACCAGACCAGTGATCAAGTTTTTTTCGCACTCTAGCTATAGTATCGGGGAAGGCAATGGCACCCCACCCCAGTACTCTTGCCTGGAAAATCCCATGGACGGAGGAGCGTGGTAAGCTCCAGTCCATGGTGTTGCTAAGAGTCGGACAAGACTGAGTGACTTCACTTTCACTTTTCACTTTCATGCATTGGAGAAGGAAATGGCAACCCACTCCAGTATTCTTGCCTGGAGAATCCCAGGGACAGCCATCTGTGAGATCGCACAGTCGGACACGACTGAAGCGACTTAGCAGCAGCAGCAGCTATAGTATATACCATATTAAAAAACCCTCCCACATTAGGATTTAAATGATATTTTTTCAGCTTAAAGCTCATGCCATAATATCACTAAGGGGAAAAATGCCATATGACAATGTTTTTACTTAAGGTTGAAAACAATAGAAAGCTTGTTAATGTGTCTGCTGAAGAAAAGAGAAAGTGATAAACAGAATCATATATAACTTCAGTAAAATAGTCAGATTGCAATCTTGTCTCAGTGCATCATTTTGGTGCATTCTTCTTTCTAATCAATCACAAAGAGTTTGAGCTGACAAAATGATTTATAGAATAGGACTTGGGAGGCTTCAGAACATATAAGCAATTTCTAGTAATGTCTGTCTTCCAAGTCACACTAATAGGAGAGTAGAATCCCTTTTGCATATTTAAACCAAGGATATCTGGCTAACAATTTACTAACTTAATATACTTGCAAACATTTAATAACAACCATGAATGAAACCCGCTTCCGTTGTCTGTCTCTCAATGATGTGCGAAAAACAAACATTGTTTGGGGTCATTTTTTAAGACTTGCCAGAACAGTTTTCTCCATGATAAATATAAACTAAATACACCACAGTCTGAGAAACACTGACCACAGCTTCAATATTACTTTACATTTTGATAGATAAAGCTACATTCTAAAAAGTGTGTTGCCCAGGACTTCTGTGGTTGCTGTTTGTGGCTGGACTTGCAGGGCTTTCTAATTTTAAGTAGTAAACCCCATGAATTTGGAGTAGAGCAGTGTGCACTTTATTCAGAGGAGAAAACCATAATATCATACTGTGTTCTGAAGTGTTGAAAAAACACACACTCACGCAACAAACCCAGATAAAACAACATTAATGTGATTTTCTGGCCTGCACAGACAAGCATCTCTGTAACTTTCCAAAATCTGAGGCTACAAACTGAGATTTCATTTAAAAACAAAGTTGAAGCATAACACTGTCATAGGTAGTTCTCTAGTCAGTTAAAATTTTCATGTTGTTCATCCAATTTTTAATTTTTGGAGATAATAAGGGCAGGCCCTGTCTTTAGAGCCCTTAATCTTATCATTGCCATCAATTTTTGCTGCTACCCTTTGCTTATGCATTAATTTTCTCCTTGCTCCCATAACAAATCACCACACACTGAGCAGCTTTAAACAATGTTGTTGTGTGGCTGTGCTCAGTGGTTCAGTCTTGTCCGACTCTTTGTGACCCCACGGATTATAACCTGGCAGGCTCCTCTCTCCGAAGGATTCTCCAGGCAAGAATACGGGAGTGGGTTACCATTTCTTCCTCCAGGGGATCTTCCCAACCCAGGGATCAAACCCACGTGTCTTGCATCTCCTGCACTAGCTGGTGGATTCCTTACCACTGCCCCTGCCTGGGAATTCTGCTTTAAATAATGCGCATGTATTATCTTTAAGTTCTGTAGGTCAGAAGTATTGGTGAGCTGCACTGTGTTCTTTGCTAAGGTCGCATGAGTCTGAAAACTGAACTTCACTATAAAATATTAATTTAGTGTATTTGTAAATTTGTTCTTTTTGTCTTAATATTATTCACATTTTGAATTAAATAACATTTAAAAAATTATTTTGAGGCTTTAAATGATGGATAGTTAATAAAAGTTATAGTTTTATTCTCCCCAAACCTTAATTATTAAATAAATACATTTATATACTTTTATAAGTCTTTTGACTTATTTATTTTCCTGTCTTAACAAAGTTGTTGATTTCCCCAAACACTGTGGTTTTGTGACATCACACTGGATTGGGGGTCAAGAGAAAGACTTGCTTCAATCCTTCTACTAACTAATCAAATATTTGAGCAGTTACTTATCATAGATTCATCAGGTTTTGTTCTTAAAAGGAGTTTACTATTATCTATGCCAAAAAATAACTTGACTTTTTAATTATTATACAAAATCCCAGCCAAACTTTATTGGTTTTTTTTTTTTTTTTTTTTTTTATCATCCCTTGACTCCAGTGAATTCTCAGTTGATCTTTGGACATCTCCATTATTAAAATAAAAAAAAAAACCTTCTTTATATTGAATATTTCTCTAGATCCAAGCATTCAAATAAATTGCAGTACTTAAAAAACATGCAAATTTTCTTATCCTCTTAATTCTATTTCCTGACAGTTCTTCAAATGTTTATAGATTGTCACAATGTCCAGTTATATATATATATGTCAGTTTATTTTTTCCATGTGTGTTAACTGAATGACAGATTTTTCCTGGCACTGGGTACCTACAGAGAAGGGCCTTCCCAGATGGCACTAGTGGTCAGGAACCCACCTCTTAATGCAGGTAGTCGTAAGAGACACAGGTTCCATCCCTGAGTCAGAAAGATGCCCTGGAGGAGGGCACAGCAACCCACTCCAGTATTCCTGCCTGGAGAATCCCATGGACAGACAAGCCTGGCAGGCTGCAGTCCATAGTGTTGCAGAGTTGGACACGATTGAAGTGAGTTACACACACACACACGTACCTAGAGAGAAATAAGCTCCAACCTTCACGAAATTAACATTGTTACCATAATTGGCTCATCCAATATCCTTCTCTAGTGGTTCTTTACTGAACCAGATCCAGAACTAGACACAATTAATATGCTTCCATCTTACTTGCTCTAGAATCTATATGAAACCCAAAGAGTTGCTTGCTTCTGCTGCTGCTGCTACTGCTAGTCACTTCAGTCGTGTCCGACTCTGTGCGACTCCATAGATTGCAGGCCACCAGGCTCCCCCGTCCCTGGGATTCTCCAGGCAAGAACACTGGAGTGGGTTGCCATTTCCTTCTCCAATGCATGAAAGTGAAAAGTGAAAGTGAAGTTGCTCAGTTGTGTCAGACTCTTAGTGACCCCATGGACTGCAGCCCACCAGGCTCCTCCATCCATGGGATTTTCCAGGCAAGAGTACCGGTGTGGCCTGCCATTGCCTTCTCGGAAAGAGTTGCTTACAGAGACATATTTCAACATCTCATTGTTAACCAACTTCACTATCCTGACTCTGCTTATTGATCTGTTAAACGCACTTATCAGTAATGGATTTCCAACTTTCTTTCTGGCTCTGGTATTCCAATTTCTAAGAAATCTGGGTTAATCACATTCTAATTAAAAGCAATCATCTGTATTACAATTCTCAAACAAAGGCAGTATCGGATAGTGTATTTTCTATTTATGAAAGGGCTGAGAAGTGACATACCCTTGACGTAAATTTTCATGGCGCCCCAGTAAGCGATTTAGCACTTCCATTGTGTCATATGTTGCAGTCATCAGTTATCATTCACATACTCACAGGAGCCATTCCAAGCATAACTTGTGCTTTGATAGTCTGTTCTCCTAGGCTGCTAGGACCTCCATATAAATAGAAACCCCAAGGAAAGCGTCAGCTCCACTTCTTGCTTTTTTCGACAGTTATTCAAAGCCACTTCCTATCCGCTAACCTTTAATTTAACAGAGAAGGCCTGTCACAATAGAGCCATCTTTGTCCAGCTCTGCAGGCGGCTTCCCCTTCGGGTCACAGAATGCCAGATTCTGTAACAGGCAGGTACACCTGCCATTGTTATGGGATCGTATAAAAGACGGTCTATTTACCAGCTGGAAGGAAACGGTGCGTGTTCGCACTTTCATTGACACCCTCTCTTTGACACTGTGGTGACAAAGATGCCAGTTATGACCATGAGGTGGGGCTCAGATACTTCCTGTTGAAAAAAAAAATCTAAAATAGCTTTCACTCATAGAGTTGAAGGAAAATGAATAGCACATGTGAATCCACAAATTATGTAAGAACATAATAAACTGCAATTGAACTCTCACATAATCTTTGTAGTAGGTTGGGTTTTATGTCCCCAGTAGCCTTGGATTTTTTTTAATGGAAGTATTACTATGTCTTTTGTCATAAATCATAATTTTAACAAAGTAAATTAACCTTTTAAAAGATTTGTTCCGATACAGGGAGACCTGTAGTGGTAAAGCTGGAAAGTAGACCATGGTCTAAATCTCCATCACCAGAATTTTGGGGAAAATATGCCACACTTCCAAATTATATGCAAACCCCCAAAACACATGCATAGGAAATCAAGAGAAGAAAGATAAAAATATTTCCTGAAATACCAACTCACATGGAGACGAGTCTTATTTTCCCCTCATTTGGAATATCCAGCCACCAAATTCTTTCATATCTAGCCTGGGGTGACAACTCTATCCTTTCTAGACAAGGAAAATCTGTTTTTTTTGAAAATACACATCTGACCACATCACTTTGCTGTTTCACAGTCTTGTATGTATTACTAAGAGGAGGGCATGGCAAGCGACTCCAGTATTCTTGCCTGGAGAATCCCGTGGATGGAGGAGCCTGGCGGGCTATGGTCCGTGAGGTCTCAGACTGAAGGGACTGAAGGGACTTAGCACACACAACTCACACGCATCACTAATGCACTCAGGATGAATCTGGGCTCTTGAAGGGCACTAACAGAACCCTTCAGCTTAACAATTCACCTCCGGAATTCTGCTTTAATGTGGTCACATGCAGTTAATCCCCGAGAGGGGGCATCTGTTATGATCCCATGAACTTAGGGAAGCTATTTACTCTACCTATCAAGGCAAGTCCCACCCTGTCTACCTGAGAGCATCATTTCTCATCAAAACTTGATCCTCATGCAACTTGATCCTACCTTTGACTCCTCTCACCAGAGGCAAGTGGTCTTCTCCTTCACTCTATTACACCTTATAAATACCTCAATGATCTTGTCTTATTTCGTGGATTATTTTGATACATAGTTGTCTAAAAATTAAACTGGAGATATGACAGCATAATTTTTCATTTCTTCACCACAGTGCTTGAGAGTTTATAGACACACTAAGCCAATTAATTAAATAACAAACTTCAACCTCAATAAACCGGCAACTCTAAATCTAACAAATCAGTAAAGCTTTATTGTAACTATATTCTACTTCTAAAGGAGGACAATAAAAGGAGAATAAGCAAATAATCAACACACTAAACCAGTGATTGCTACTGGTACAAAATTCTCATTCCAGTATTTCTTAAGATGCATCCATAATAGCATGAATAGAGTTGTCCTAAACAAGTGTTTCCAAAAACAGAGATCTGAGTCTGAATCTGGACCACAATGTTACACACCAGAAATACATGACTTTGTGAGCCCTGGACAATGTCTTTCACAGATTTTAAGTTAAAAAGCAAGCAAACTGCAGATACTGACAATAAGGGCATAAGTTAATTAATCCATAGCTTGCTTACAACATTTCAATCCATTTTTTAGAGGTAGATTTACCCTAGAGTCTCTTGCCCAGATTATCCAAGGATCTCTTCAGCATTCTTTCCATATTATTGTGACCTTGAAAGTTACATTAAACAGAGGAAGACACGCTACATTTCAAAACAAAAATAAAATGATCACTTATGATTGCACTTGGAAATATACTGAGCATGTCTGGTTGGTTCAAAGCAATGCAATGCTGGAGACACTTTTCAAGTTGTCAAACCTGCATTTCACCTTGAGACTGACCTTGGATCGCGGGGGTGCTCGGATGTACCACTTGCAATCAACAGCCTCGCTAGCAGAAGCTTTGCCTTCCTTCATAATTTGTATAGACTCCACAATGCCTTCAGGGCCGCCCATCTCAAACTCACACACTAAATAACGAGATGCCAGACAAACATACAAAAATGGAACTTGAGTAATAAACCAAAAGTATATATCACAGCAGAAAACAAAGGTGTCTGAACAGTATTAAATATCTGTTTTACCAACCTGGTAATGGTTTCAAAACTCCAAGGTCCTTAAAGTCAGGATCTTAAAAATTGAGAAAAAGACAATTAGTCTTATTCTGTATTTATGACTTAAAATGATACTGAGTAAGATACCATTGAATCATTCAGGAATCTCCCTTATAAACCTATTAAGGAAAATTAAATGGTTAAATAAAAACCATATAATAATGTTAAGACTATAATGTTAATTTATATAATATTATTACTACAGGATTTTATCAAAGAGCCACTTTAAAAAACCTTCCATTGTCATTCCTTCATCTAATAATCAAGTAAAAATCTTACTCATTGTCTTTATAATCAGACAAGAGGTTTTTTTTTTTTTTTTTTTTTTGTAAAATGAATCCATAGTTAGGGCTTCCCAGGTGGTGCAGTGGTAAAGAATCCGCCTGCCAATGCAGGAGATGCAGGAGACATGAGTTCGAGCCCTAGGCTGGATGATTCCCCTGGAGGAGGAAATGAAAACCCGCTCCAGTATTCTTGCCTGGAGAATCCCCATGGACAGAGGAGCCTGGCAGGCTACAGTCCATGGGGGTCACACAAGAGTCTGACACCACTGAGCGACTAACCAACAACCAAATCCATAGGTAAGTCAAGGTTTGGGTAAACGTCCACCTATTCTAGATACAATTATTTTGTGTGATTTCAAAGAGTCTTTCAATTGCTGAAACAGAATTGCAAGTGGAATGCTGTAAACCATAAAGTCCCTCTCCTCCACCGACTGCGCTGCACTGCTCCTTTGGTGGTGTTGTTTTGTCTGGGCTGTGCACCCTGTGGGATCTTCTGTGACTGGGGATTGAACCCAGACCCTCGGAAGTAAAAGTGAGGATTCCTAACCACTGGACCACCAGGGAACTCCCCATCCTGTTTTCCTCAAATCTTCTTCTCCAACTCTTCATCCCATGCTAGTTTTCAAAGTGCTCCTCAGGATTCTGTCTACTCAACATCCAGTCTCCTTCCAGTCTTCTCAGTCTCCCCCAGGCCAGGGGTCTGTCCTTCTCTGCTCATTTAGGTGTTTTCCTGCTCAGTCATCCAGTTGTATCTTTGTGACCCCATGGACTGCAGCCTGCCAGGCTCCTTTTTCCATGGGATTCTCCAGGTAAGTATACTGAAGTGGGGTACCATTGCCTTCTCCAGGGGATCATCCTGACACAGGAATTGAACTTGAGTCTCCTGCCATGGCAGGTGGATTCTTTCCCACCTGGGAAGCCCCATATGTGCTTTCAGGGAAGCCTGATTTATCATGAGCCTCTGCAGCATCCTAATTGTTATAAACCATCTTAATTGTTATAAACCAAAAGTGGTAGTCTTGTTACCATTTCCTGGAATTGATACTGAAGTGAGTATGCAGCCAAGATAACATACCACTGAACCTATTGGAGGGCTTCTGAGAATGTTTCACTTGATAATATATAGAGACAAGGCGCATAGTTTCCCAGCTCAGGTTGTCGGCATGTTGGTGTTGGCCCCTTTGGGATCATGTGTGGTGGGCAACTTATGATGTTGGCAGAGGCTAAAGAAAGAAAATGCTGACTCTTATGATGAGCAGAGACTTCCCAGGTGTCTTAGTGGTAAAAAAAAAAAAAAAAAAAAATCTGTCTGCAGTGCAAGAGATGAGGGTTAGATCCCTGGGTCAGGAAGATCCTCTGGAGAAGGAAACAGCAACCCACTCCAGTATTCTTGACTGGAGAATTCCATGGACAGAGGAGTCTGGCGGGCTATAGTCTATGGGGTCACAAAAGAGTTGGAAACGACTCAGTGACTAAACAACTGCAACAAATGATGAGCAGAACGGAACCATGGAGAACTGTGAATCCTTAGGGATATCACTGGGCATTGTATTCACCTTGTCTGGACTTGCAACTCTCTGAGCTTCTTGCTTTTGAAACAATACACGTCCCTATAGTCTCAGTTACTTTGAATTGATTTTCTCTTATTTATGGGCAAAGGCATCGAAGGCTATGATTTATCTTGGAGACACATGGTATTCAATTTAAAAGATGATTGTGAAATTTAATTTGTCTTTGCTACTATGGTATTAGTGATAAATCAAAAGTCGTACAAAGTCAGAAATGTTTTGTAAGACACCACTTAATAATGGTCTGGGGCTGAAGTATTGAAGGCTAGCACTCTTTGTGGATAGAATTAGGTCTGGATATTAAGACCATGTGTCCGTGTGTATCTGAGAATGCTTCTTAGTGCATCTCTGTATGTGAACACACTGCAGACTGATGTCACTAGTTCTACAAAGTAAAGGAAATATTTAATTTTTTGTGGTTTTTAAACTAGTAAATTGCACTGATCTGTTGAAGCTGAAAGAATTGTAGGATTGTTCACCCTACAATTTAGAGGAGTCCTCTGTCCTCTTCTTAGACTCACTTTATTGCAGGACACTGTTAGAATAACAATACATTTAGAATCAACAAAGAAATTCTTTTGCATAAGTATTTTGAAAACAGTTCTTTTGCCTTTTTGGGAAAGAAAAACAGAAATACCTGCATGGAATTTCCATTAAAGAAACAGAAATGAGGACAAAGAGTTTATTTGGATCGGTCTCCTCCTAGCAGAGACTTTTTTCCCTTCATCTAAGTCAACGGGTATTTGATCATTTTTTCAAGAAATGTATATGTTAATACCTACTGTATACAGAAAAAGAATTATTTTGTAGAGAAATATGCAAACTGCCTGTCGTCATTTAGCAGTTTTATTGGTATTGAAAATCTCCAGCCATTAAGCTTGCCTACTTCAGTCATTTTTGTTGTGGTTCAGTTGGGTCTGATTCTTTGAGACGCCACGTACTGCAGCTTGCCAGGTTCCCGTCCTTCACCATCTCCCACAGCTTGCTCAAACTCAGGTCCGTTGAGTCGGTGATGCGCTGTAACCATCTCATCCTCAGTTACCTGGAATCTTTATTATTCATTACATTCTTTCTTACTATTTTGCACAATACTTAACAATGGCCATTAGTGCTACGTACTATCTCCTCTTTGATGAGAATGTTTCAACCTTGCAGAGCTGTTCCTGTAATTCCTGTGAGAATGTAGTTGGTATTCTATTCTCTAGTTTGAAGGCTAACATTTGTCATTTTTATAACTCATGCCAGACAACGTTGAGAGAAATTCCAGTTCTGAGAATTGAAAAAATGTATTTTTGTCATTGTATTAATGGTGAGAGCACTGATTGCTTAAAAAAAATTCTTTGGGGAAAATAATCATTTGTGAATCAGACACCAGTAATATAACCAGCACATTAATACATGGCCCCTGTGGGCTGCAGAAACAAACAAAAAATAAACAACACAGTGATTTGTAAAAACAGCCAACACTGAATGTAAGGATATTGAGATTGATTTATTGCTTCAGGTTGTCCAGGGCAATGACATAAATTATTATGCAGAAGCACAGTGACCTTGGACTTAGAGCTCCCCGAGTCTATGCTCCACTAAACAATCTGAATCAACTTTTAGAAATACAAATCAAGTCATGATACACACCTGGCTTCCCATTGCCCGGAGGTTAAAGCCACAACTCTCTGTAATGGAACACAACCTCCTGGTTGTTCATTTCCAAGACCACCTGCCCAGCACACCCCAGGCTGCTGACCTCACTCTCTCCTCTCAAAACACATGGACACCTTTTGTTTCTCCAGCACCCTAGACTGTTCTCTTGCTCAGCACTTTGAACTTGCTCTTATCTAGGTCTGCAGTCTCTTCCCCACCAGGGCTCTGCACCCATGAATCTTTCTTATTCTTCGGTTCTTGGCTCAAATATCTTTGAGGAAAGACCTTTCTGAATGACCCACTCTAAGGCAGCATTGACGCCCACTTTCTTTTGTTCATTTTTTTAATATAAAAACTCCTTATTATTTCATATTTATTATCTTTTTATTGACCACCTACTCCCACTAGACTATAACAAAGTACACAAGGGCCTTCATATTCTATTCTTCCTCCCTTTATCCACAACCCAGGACACTGCTTGGACATAATAGGTACACAATAAATGTTACTGAATATAACATATGTCTTTGTGTTTGTGCATAAAAATAATTGTAAATCAGTCAACAGTACAAGATAATCAAGTTATATGTATAACTTGTATGAGTTATATGAACTGATATAACTTGATTATCTTGTTTTGTTGACTGATTTGCAATGCTTTATATCAACACGTTTCCAATCCAGAGGCACTTATAGGAAATCATTAATGTTGTATTTAAGTGTACTTAGGGGAAGGCAATGGCACCCCATCCCAGTACTCTTGCCTGGAAAATCCCATGGACAGAGGTCCCTGGTGGGCCGCTGTCCATGGGGTCGCTAAGAGTCGGACCCGACTGAGCGACTTCACTTTCACTTTTCACTTTCATGCATTGGAGAAGGAAATGGCAACCCACTCCAGTGTTCTTGCCTGGAGAATCCCAGGGACGGGGGAGCCTGGTGGGCTGCCGTCTATGGGGTCGCACAGAATCGGACACGACTGAAGCGACTTAGCAGCAGCAGCTGCAGCAGGTGTTGTATTTAAGACTGACCTCCTATTTAATGAACCACATCTTTTTTCTTCCTGGGCACACAGCTGACTATGTTTCCAGGCTTCCTTGCAACTCTGGGTACTGTGTCCACTGAAATGTGGGCAAAACACATTGAAGGCTGAGCTCACAAGTATTTCTTGAAAAATTATCCACTCCCTTTCTCTCTCTCCCGGGGTCAACATCAGAAGGCAGACCTCGAAGATGTAGAACTCCAGCTCCAATTCTGAACTGGAAGTGGAGCACAGCATTTTCCTGATGAGGCTACATGAGCCTCATCAGGAAAATTTCAATTACCTGAAATTACTGAGGTTTTAGGATTTTGTTATTATTATCACAAATTATTCTCCTAACCCAACACTGTTCAACAGGGGCCTCTAGGGTTCAGGAGACTCTCTCATGACATCCGATGGCTAACCTGCTTCACAGTCCTACTAAAATGTTGTCTTTTGCTATCCTCATTTCTCGGGAATATAGGGCAGAGTTTTTCAGATCCTACATGGCACGTGATGACATCACAAGTGTGGTTAAAGAAGGATTCGCTTATGTTTTCAAGAGCAGTCTCAGGCAGTGAGTTTAGGGTAGAGATGACATACAGTTTCAGAGATGAGCCCACTTTATTCTCAATGATTTAATAGGGCACTGACCTGTTATCTTTAATTTCCCCTGCTATAATCTCTGTAACTCCATTTTTGTCCAATACATTCTAATTTAGAAATCTTGAACTTTGTCTTGAGTCCACATGGAAGCACAGCTAGAATTAGTATGTTTTTCCTGTCCTATACACACATACACACACACACACATATACATATATATATATAGATGGATAAAGTATAAGCATTATGAAATTTAACAGTATTTCCTCTGAAATGAAATAAATGTATTTATAATATATTTTTCTTACTGTGAAGGATGGACATTTTGTCAGAAATGGAGGAGACTAAAATTCACTTTCTCCATCACCATTACAACATCTGTATCTAAAGTTTGAGAAAAGAATGAAACTCGTATTTCAAAGAGGTTTCTTATTTATGGACAGGAGATATGTACTCCAAATAAAATGAAAAAGCTTTACATAAAAAATGAAAATATGGAAAAAAAACTATCTTTCCTTCAGCTTTATTGATGTTAATAATTTGCCCTATTGTGATTTAGGAAGAAATATATTTTATAGTAGTTTTATTGTGACAGTTTGATTGCAGCATTATTTTGAGACAGTTAATAGTTTGGGAAGGCTTGAATATTTTAAACATAAACATAATACGCTCTTTAAAAGCTAAAATTCTCTTTTAGAGAGAGTATTGTGTGTGCTTCTCCAACCAGTGTGAGAACTTACCTTTTAAGATGCTTTGCAGTCTTTTGCATTTCTAGTTTGAAAGCTGTAACAGATAATTTTTCGATTTTAAAGAGTTCATCACATTTACAGTTGAAAAATTCAGTTTTTATTTAATGATTGACCTCAAAATTATGCCACAACTGAATTAATGCAGTAATACCATTCAAAAATGTCCTGTTGCATAACACACAGTCAGTTAAATTTTAACATCTATGAAGCCTAGGAAAGTACAGATTTCATTATACTTTCATTTCTTATTTAGAGTTTAGTTCATTTTCTTTGAAGGAGATCTTTCACTTCTATGAGTCAGAGAATTCCATTATTTCAATTTCTTTTTCAGCATCCTTAGGTGTTAAAACATGCACTAAGGTTAAGAAAGCAACTTTCCTAATTTTACAAAAGTCTACAATGCCTCTTTAAATATAGTAAAATATACATATTTTAATTTTATGATGAAATAATGCATGTTAATAATTATATATGAGATAATGTTATATAATTGCATAGTTATTACATATTACTTTTTATTTGGGAAAATTTTGAATAAACAAAAAATAATATTGCAAAACCAAAAAAAGTGAAAATTCGTTTCACTTTTCAAACTAAAAACAACAGTCACTGAAATATCTTACAAAGCAAGTTATTGTGTTGACTAGAGAAGCACACACAAGACCAGAAAAACTAGTCAAGCAATGCTTTCGTCAGCTGACACTGCTGAATGTCTACTGGCTGAAAAGTCTTTTTTTTAAAAGCAACAAAACCCAAGACACTGCCGCTTTCCAACTATATAGTAACTTGCAGATGTAAAATTTTAGCTTTAAACAAGAAGACAGTTGACATTTTGTCTACGGAACCTTACTTTTTTCTAACAGATAGACAGATGTACCGACGTGGCTGAGCTTGCTTATTTTTCTCAAAGTCATCATAGATCTTCGTTTATATGAACGCTTGGCAACAAACACAAGTAGTATTGAAATATTCAAATTGTTGGATAACTTTTAAATCTTAGGACTTACACTGAAACATCTGTGTTGACAGTTGCATTGATGGTGCAAAAGTAATAAGTGAATAAAACTGCTGAATCAGGACAACAGCACCAAACCTTAGCTGTTAGGTTCCGTTACATAATTCATGCTCGTGCATTCCTGACGGTACAAAAAGCCTTTTACTTTAGAATCTCCTTGATGAAGCATTCAAAATTACTAATTTTTCAAAATGTAAAATTTTGATTACATATCTTTTCTGCAGAAAGAACAGAGTAAATCTGCTGACTCTTCAAGGAAAACAAACTGAAAATATTTGCTGCCAACGAAGAAATTCAAGCAAACTGAAACATATCCATCAGTGTGTATTTGATAGATCCTCAATACTGAAGTAATTTTTCAATGTGACTGTTGTTTATGTGAACAAGTGTGACTATTGATATTGAGTAATGAAATATGTTCATATTTAGAAGATCTGCTTAACAGTGATCCAATAACTGTTATCTAGTGATTTTGGTGTGAAATAATTACGCATGGGTAAAAGAGGCATTTGAAGAGGAAAATACATTAACAGATGTTAATGAAACAGAATATGAACACTGACAAAGTTTCACATTCCCCATTGCAACTAAGCTTTGAGAAACTATCATTCTATGAAGTTTGGGCTAGTATCCATGTGAAAAGGCTGTTAAACACTCTTCCCTTTTCCCTCTACATTTCTTTGTGAGGCTGAATTTTCTTCATATACTTCCATCATAAGAACACATTAGAAATTTGTAATACAGAAGCAGATCTGAGCACCTAGCTATGTCCTATTAAGCCAGGCATTAGATTGACAAAATTGTGAAACAATGTAACCCCCCTAATATTATTATTTTAATATTCATTAATGGATACATTAATATTAATCAATGTTTTAAAATATGCTTTTATGTTAACACATAATTGGTTTTCAGTGTGATTTTTCTATGAATTAATAGTTATTTAAAATTTTATGAGTTTAAATGTCTAATATGACAAATACTGAATGATATAGCTTATAAGCTGAAGCACTTTGAGGTCTTCAGTATTTGTTAAGAGAAGATAAGGCTTTTGAGACCAAAATATTTTAGAAGTTCTGCCTTAACCAACTCCATCTTTGAGTTACGGGGAAATGTCTAATCCCAACAAAACTTATGGCAAGTTATTAAATTCAGAACTGTGCAATTCATTTATTTTACATTCCAAGGAAATTTCCACAATGTTAGCAATATTACCGCATTGTTGTTAGAGATTCTTTACCATCTGAGCCACCAGGGAAGCCCCAGCTTATAGTTGGACTTTCAATAAATTATTGTTTATCTGACTAAATTATGACTAAATCAAAATCAGAAGCATCTTCATTTTACAAATGAAAAAAATAGAGCTTTGACAACTTTAGAAAAATAAACTAGTTCTGACCCAAAGGCTAAACCTAAAACTTTACACAAATCACTGAATAGTTCGGAAGCATATTTTTCTTAACTAACATCAAGATGTTGTTGGTTTAGGCTTTTAAATGTACAAGTGAGCCATTTTACCATAGAGCACAGCAGTGTTTCTAGAACATTTATGGGAAAATGTAATTGCTTGACATGGCCATGTAAAACCCCCTGATTATAGAAATCAACTTTGATACTGTCATATGTTTGCAGTGCACAGCTCAACCAGAGAAAGCTAATTGGTATTTTCATCAAAATTTCACCATCTCACACAGCCTGAATTATGTCATGAGCTCCATAAGGTTTCCACTTCTCATCTCTACTTACTTTTGAAAATCTGTAATGTCTGTATCTTTATTAAGTCACCCTTGGCCTTGAAACTAACTGCCCACGTCAATAAGCACTTTCCTGCCTTTTTTACCTGCCTGCAGCCCATGGGTGTTCAGCCTTGTTTCCTACTCAAGATTGAAAAGTACTGTTTGTGGTTTTTGAAATCGGTTAACTGAATTTAGGATGCCATTTTAAAAACTGACAGCAAAAACAGTTGACAGCACAGTATTAAAATTGCTTGCATCATCATAGTGTATAGTGTTCTGATAATAATAATAATAATAAACTGATTTCTCTCTTCTCCAGAAGCAACATCAACCCAGTATAAAATGCACAGTTTAATATGCATTTAACCCTCTTCTAAAGGTTTACTGTTATCTATGACAACAGTGGCTTCACTATGAGTTTGCCTTCATAAGGGAAACGTGAATATGAATGTCAAAGTATTAGGCACTCAGTTGTGTCCCACTATTTGTGACGCCATGGACTGTAGCCCACAGTGCAGAGTTTACATATCATGATTTCTTCTATTATGATTAACATAAAATTTATGTATATATGAATTTTAGAAATAAAAACATACAAGAATTTTTGGAAGGAAGTTTGCAAGTCCTGTAAAATATTATTGATATTTGCATGGTTTTTATAGATGTATTGCTTCCTTATTTATTTAGCTGTAATATATTCTGTGTCCTCATGATGCTCATATTCTTAATTTTAAATATACTGAGAGAATGTATTCTTTCTTATAAAATGAATGCACAGATGCTGGATTTTGCTTGTGTTCACATGAAGTAGGCTTTTGCAATGTTTGTTTTTGATAGTCACAAGGCAATAGTAATATTCCAGGCAGAAAATATGCATTTCTCTTTAGAATAGAGACAAACCTTGAGGAAAGAACAGAAGAAGAAATCATCAGAAGATTAAAAGAATAACAAAGACAATTAAAAAAAAAAAAAAAAACTAGATTGTCCAAAACCAGAGTTTGGTATTTGAATCAGATATTATAGAACATATTAAATTTTCTGTCCAAGGGAAACCAGGAAAGCTGTTGATTGATTATTGGCAAACCACTCCCCTGCCAACAGTTTCTCTCAGAATTCCCTCATTCACTCATCCAGTAAGTAGATGATCACAGTGTCAAGCCAGACTCTGTGGGGCTCCTGGGCACAAAAGGCTTCCTGTGTCCCCCATTTCTGGATTACCAGAAGCAGTCTTCCTTTAGCCTCCAGGATCCTCCCTGAGTTGTAATGACCAAGTCCAAATAACTGCGAAGTAGGGAATGGGGGAGATGCAGAGATAAAGAGGAGCAGTCAAGAAACAATAGTGCGGGCCTGGCCCAGAGTCCTGGTTTCCCCTCAAGGGATACACAACACGGTGCTGTTAGTCAATAGCTCTTTGCCATCCCATGGACTGTAGCCCACCAGGCCCCTCTGTCCATAGGATTCTCCAGGCAAGAATACTGACGTGGGTTGCCATTTCCTTCTCCAGGGAATCTTCCTGACCCAGGGGTCGAACCTGAGTCTCCTGCATCAGCAGGTAGATTCTCTACTGCTGAGCCACTGGGGAAGCCCATATACAGCACAGTATCTTTGAACTGTTTTGCAGATACTGAAACCCCACCAGGTGAAAGAGGTTAACAGTATGCTGCCCACAAACACATAGACCCCAGACCCATTGGAACCACAAGGCCGATGACTGACTCCAGATTAGTTCACCACCAACTAATCAGGAGAATGTCCACAAGCTGATCAAGCCCTCTTTGGACCACTAATACAAAACAACTCACTACCACCTCCAGGTTGGGACACACAGTTTTGAGGACATCAGCCCCCTGCGGCCCCCTTCACCCAGCAAAGCAACAAAGCTAATCTTTTCTACATAATCCAGAACTCTGTCTCCTAGAATTAATTGTGTCAGGGCACAGAGGCTGGATTTGGCTTCCTAAGTAGGTCCCAAATCACATGAAACCACAAATAACTGAATCCATCTTCCGAACCATCTTTTTCCACTAGAACTGGTTTAGTAGGACATTTGCTGGCACAACTGTGGTGTCAGCACTGTCAGTGATTAAAATACCTCCAATGCCCTTCTCTCTTCATCCATTACTTCTCATTGCTCCTTTCCCAGTACCCATTCATGTCTTTTGACATGCATAGTGAGTATTGTTTAATAATCAGGAGGAAGATTGGAAGGTTGACCATAGGAGAGTTTAGAGTAAATATTTTGGCAGGTAGTGTGGAGGCCTATTTCAAGGTCCCAGGTGTAGAGCCTTGTACCAAGGTCAGAGGGCAAAAATTTCCGGGATTAACCAAGACCAAAAGGCTTTTCAGGTGGTCCCAGTGGTAAAGAACCCCCCTGCCAATGTAGGAGACTAAGAGACACAGGTTCGATCCCTGGGCTAGAAAGATCCTCTGGAGAAGGGCATGGCAACTTGCTCCAGTTTTCTTGTCTGGAGAATCCCATGGACAGAGGAGCCTGGCGGGCTATAGTCCAAGGGGTCGCACAGAGTTGGACGTAACTGAAGTGACTTAGCACACACACATAGCAACTGTTACCATGAGTCTCCTGATCTTAACCAGCCAGTTCCCTGGCCCCATATTTGGTAAAATACTCATTTTATTACCTGCTCTATAGCATCCTAACCAGTCACCTAAAGCCACATTTCCGGTAGGGATTTTCTCTGTCTTCAGGTTATAAACAGTGGCTGTGCTTAGTTGCTCAGTCGTGTCTGACTCTTTGCGACCCTGTGGACTGTAGCCTGCCAAGCTCCTCTGTCCATGGGATTCTCCAGGCAGAGAATACTAATGTTGTCATGCCCTCCGCCAGGGAAGTCTTCCCAACCCAGCGATTGAACCCAGGTCTTCCGCATTGCAGGCAGATTCTTTACTGTCTGAATCACCAGGGAAGCCCAAGAATACTGGAGAGGGTAGCCTATCCCTTCTCCAGGGGATCTTTCTGACCCAGGAATGGAACAGAGGTCTGCTGCATTGCAGGCAGATTCTTACCAGCTGGGCCACCAGGGAATCCCAGAACCACTGGCTACTAGTCCACAAAAGGGGTTGACTCTCTCTTGAGCCAGCCCACTGTTCTAACAGCATCTCTGATTCTAATAAACTCTATATTCCTCTCATTCAGCCTCATGTCTGGAAATTCTTTTATAGCCAGTGAGCAGACCATGGTAGGTAGTAGAGACTGGATCTGAGGTATTATGCCTAGATGAGTCAGAACAGGAAATGACTTCTTGAGAGCAATTGAGAGTCTGGGGATAACTAATTGCTTTGGAATCTGCCCGGCATGTGTGTACATGGCTGCAGAGGAATAGAATCCTCCTGGCTCTGAACATGGCAGGAACTGAAAGCAGGGGTGGCTCCACAAGTTGTGTGTGTGTGGCAGGGGGGATGGTGAGGAATGGCTCATCCTCACATCAGCATCTTTCATCCCATTTAGGTCACTTGACGCTAAATAAATCACATCACTGACAACTAAGAAAATGACATATTTTATTAAAATGCTATGTCTTTCATTTCATTTAAAAATATAAATGCAAGTATCCTGAAGAAGCCTTGTAAGTCATAGCTGATGCAAAGAGCTGATTCACTGGAAAGACCCTGATGATTGAGGGCAGGAGGAGAAGGGGGTGACGGAGGATGAGATGGTTGGATGGCATCATCAACTCAATAGACATGAGTTTCAGCAAACTCCGGGAGATAGTGAAGGACAGGGAAGTCTGGCGTGCTGCAGTCTGTGGGGTCACGAAGAGTCAGACACGACTTAGTGATTGAACAACAACAATAATAGCAAAGTTGTACAAGCCAAGTAAATTTAGCTTCAATACAAGATTATTTTTTTTTAAGGCAAGATTTTTTTGAACTGTCAATTTGACGAGCTTAGCCCCTTCTAAATAGAACTGGAACAGCCTCTAATTGGAAACGTGGGGAATGTTCTCTGTTGGTACCCTTGGCAAGGACACTAGAGTGTGTATGCCAGGCACTAGCAGTGCACATGGGCAAAGAGAGCCACAATGGGACCAGAAAAAAGAGCAAATTCAACAAGCCAAGCTCTGGCGCTAGCAATTGATTTATGTGGAAGCACGCAGGAGGCTCCTGCTGAAAAATCCTCCTGAAGTCCATGGAATGGCTTCCCAGTCTAGACCAGACTTTGTTCTGTCTTTATATATAAATGTGATCTTACTTTAAAGTCACAGTTCCCACCTCCTTTCACCAAGAACAGAATCTTTGAGTTCTAGCTATTCTTCTGCTCTTCAAATCCCCAAACTTGGCCATGAGCAGCCCTTTATCACAGCCACAAGCAATGCATGGAGATGTGGAAGGATTGAGATTAGAAGGGCAAAATGATATGCCAGTTAAATAGTGTTAATAACAATAATAAATGAAAAAATGACAATGTATTCAATTAAACAAAATGGACCCGAAAGAAAAGCCAAAATATATCATCAAAAAGTGAATTAAATATTAATTTCATCAAGAAGAATCCACCAGAAAGCTTTAATGATGTTGAACTTGTATTATGTAACAACAGTAAGGCTTCTTTCTAAAAGATTAGGATAAAAATATCAGCTGGGCTTGGTACAAAGCAGAAGACTTGCCAATATCAACTATTGATAGATCATAGATAGGATACATATTTCCTGATGTATAAAGCGACACCTAAAAACAAATTATATCCATGTAAAATTTAGAATTTTTGCTCTTGGGAGAAAAATGGATGAAAAATACCTGAAATATTATTTTCTATACCTAAAATATTGTTTGTGGTTTTAAAATTACAAATTAAATACAATTGCTGTAGCCTCATTATCTTCTTCACACTGCAATTATTTCTATGAGAAAGTCTTCAATTTGGGGAAGTGCATCTCACTTCCTCAAATGCCTGAGATGAGTTGGAGAATTCCTGCATAAAAGTCATAACATAGTTCTTATGAATGTGTATAAATATCCAAATGTAAGCTAGATATCTGGTAAATTTCTAGATATCCATTTTTCCCTTAGTGTATAACAACATAGACTAGGTACAAAAGGACCTTTTATGTCATTTAGCTCAAAAATCATATCCAAATTTTAGAGTAAAACAGAGCTAATCTAAATATGTATGAAGCCATTTAAGAAAGCACTGTATCTAACATCGCAATTGGTAATTTCAGAGGTCTTCTCCTAGGTTTATGAAACCATCTGAAAACTGAACGATCTTCACTTTTTTGTATTCTCCACTAGCAAGTAATCTTTATCCATTTTAAATCTAGGGGAATTAAATAATTACAAAAAAATTTATCATCTTTCCATTTCCATTTTTCACAGTGATTTCCATCCCCCTCTCCTCAGGTCCCCCAGATCACAGTGATTCTGCAGGTTAGAATGAGTGTATAAGACAGTATTTTTCATGAGTGTTTCACTTGAGAATACGAGTGATTGGAACTGGGAACCTAGTTTTGAACAACATGTTAACCATATCAGACTAGAGCTCCCAAAAGCCATCCAACTCTGAAAAAGAGTTAACTCTTAAAAGTGTAACCTCCATCCTGGGGAGAATGATTGATGCCCGAGCATCCATTTGACCCCCAAATCTATCATTTCCTAAAGATTTAAAGAGTCAAGCTAATTTTCAACCTGCATCAAACACAATTTGAAATGTTCATTGGAATATGTCTTAGAATTTTAAATAGCACTATACTGACATTTCTTTCCACTGGTATTTAAAAAAATACTTGTGTAACTCTGAAAACACTATTGCATTACAAAAACTCTGAAATTGTTCATTTGTCCTTAGACAGCACTAGTTTAAGACCCAGTTATTTATTGAGACATTTGTTAAATCTGCATTCCCTTTGCTTATTTTTCTTCAAATATAACTGCACTTCAGGTTATTTCATTAAGAGGTGTAAAAATAATCCATAGTTTCCCCAAAGTAATGGTCTATAGCAGTATAAATCAACATCATAAATTTTAGGTTGGAAGGAGAAAATGAGGTCCCTCCTGTTTAGTCAGAGAGTAAGATTGATGAGATCCCATTAATTTTATTCCCTTAGATTTTTCATTTTATCAATCATTAGCCTTCTCGTGGTTCCCTGAGCTGAAAACTTGCAAAAACAAAATTAACTTTGCACCGTTCTTTCATCAGCAAGATACCAAGAGCTTTCAATTATTTTTGTAAAACCTCTCACTACCAACCAACATCCTTTTCCAGTTTGCAAAGATCTTAGTCCCACCTTCTCACCTTAGGGCATCAGAATTCTAACCGATCTCTTTGCCTTAGTTCCCCCTTTCTTCAGTACTTTGTATATCATTTTTTAGCTGAATTGACATAAAAAGCAAAAATAAGTCCTCCCATATGCGGTCAAATGATTTTTGAAAAGGGTTCCAAAACATTCAATGGCAAAAGGACCTTCTTTTCAACAAATGATGCTGGGAAAATTGCGACACTTTTCATTCCAACAATGTATATATTTGTCTAACAAATCTTAGCTTATTTATATATTTGATACTATTTTCTTTACAGAAAATTATGAACTTCAAAAAAACTGTGTAATTGCTGAAATTTGGGAATTGATTAACACTTCACAATTAAGTAATGCTATGATTACAAACATCAGTATAGGGTTTATTTTTATTTTTTTTTAATCAAGAATCTCTTTTATTGATTATCAGAAACATTACAAACATCTAATATGAACAAATTGTAACATGACAGTATTTAGTTTGAACGATTAATAAGATATTTTCATAACATTCCTAAGTTCTATTCTGACAATAAATTTGTCAGAACTTTGATTAATCTTAAGTCTGCCAACACTAAAATATATAAATCTGAATTTTAAAAGACTTGAAATATTAAAAACATTAAAACTTTTGATACAATTTTAGTTTCACTTCTTAATTTGCCTATCTTAAAATTTATTTTCTCAAATATTGAAATTTCTTATTGTCAACTATCATGAAACTTTCCTCACAAGGAAACGAACAATAATAATATTAAGCATGAAAAACAATGTTAAATGTAGAGAAATTTCAAAATAAAATATGTTAGAAATAAAAAAGTTTATTTTTTAATTGATGTATTTGTACAACATAGTGATTCAACATTTTTATAGATTATACTCCATTTAAAGTTATTACAAGATAATGGCTATATTTCCCTGTGCTGCACAATATATCCTTGTTGCTAATTTATCTCTTAATCTTATACCCCTATCCTGCCCCCCTACTTTTTCTTTAAATACATAAAATTAATTCTGAATTATACTTGATATGAAAAGACTGTCATTTCAGGATATTAAATTTTTATATTATTAATATATCAGGACTCAATTTTTTCAGCTAATTATATTTAATGAAACCGTTTCCAGAATCTATTTCAAAATGTACTTATTGGCATGAGATGCATACTATAAAAACTAAAACATATAGACAGCATTATTCTGGCACTAGAAAAAATAAAATGGTTCTGTATCTGCTTCTGTACTAGAAGGAAGTGAAGAATATGTTTTGCATTAAAGCTACATAAGTGAGAAAATTCAAATTTCTAAACTACTCTAAAAAATTCAGAAAAGTCTTTGACATATGGACAGTCCATTGATGTTCATTTAATCTATACATAGACAATGAGAGATGGATAAATGATTTTTTACTTTTTACCTTTCAGGAAAGACTGACAAAAAAATGTGTGAGAAATAGATTGTATAAGCTCCTATTTCTAAAGTTTCAACTCGTCACAATTTACCTCCATGTAGAGCAGTTAAACATCAAGATTAATGTGTTGGAACCACCCAGACTGGAAGGCAGAATCAAGGACAGATTATGCTGGTTGCAGTATCCTTTGCCATCTTTACCTAACCAGGCAATAGAACTCTGCCCCTCTTCCACCAGCCCACTTGCTCATATTGGTGGTACCATTTGTTCAGCAGACATCTGCTCTCCTTGGGAAATACACAGGATGATACAACAATTAATTATCAACTTGACTGGGCCCTAGGGTGCCCAGACATTTGGCCAAACATTGTTCTCTGTATGTCTGTATGGGTGTTTCTGAATGACATTAACCTTTTAATTGGTAGAGAGTAAAGAAGGTTGCCCTCCTTAGCATAAGGTAGGCAATGTGAACTCATCCATGTCCAATTCTTTGTGACTCCATGGGCCATAAAGCCTGCTAGGCTCCTCTGTCCATAGGATTTTCCAGGCAAGAATCCTGGAATGGGTTGTCATTCCCTTCTCTAGGGGATCTTTCCCAACCAGGGATCACACCCACGTCTTCTGTGTCTCCTGTGTTGGCAGGCAGTCTGCCATTGAGCCAACCTGGAAGCTCCCTCCTTAATGTGGATGGACCTCATCCAAGGAATAGTTGAAGACTGGAATAGAACAACAATGGAGCTGGAGTAAGAGGAAAGACCTCCAGCCTGCCTGCTTGAATAAGACATCAGTTTTTTTCTGCCTTTGGACTCAAATTGAAATCTGGGTCTGGAGCTTTTCCACTGATATTGTTCAGTTCAGTTCAGTTCAGTCGTTCAGTTGGGTCTGACTCTTTGTGACAACATGAACGGCAGCATGCCAGGCCTCCCTGTTCATCATCAACTCCCGTACTTTACCCAAACTCATGTCCATTGAGTCGGTGATGCCATCCAACCATCCCATCCTCCGTCGTCCATTTCTCCTCCTGCCTTCAATCTTTCCCAGCATCAGGGTCTTTTCCAATGAGTCAGTTCTTCACATCAGGTGGCCAAAATATTGGAGTTTCAGCTTCAACATCAGTCCTTCTGATGAACACTCAGGACTGATCCTTTTCTGATGAACACGCACAATCCCCCACAGACAGACCTTTAAGTATGATTGCGTCCCACACCTTAGTTCTGAATGTTCTTCTCCAACACGAGCTTAGTTCCTCACCGAGCAAGATCAATTCTTTGGTTCTTTTCATGCTTTCTTTGGTCCCCACCTTTGATGTTTTATTTCTAAAACTTCTAATCTGGGCCAATTCCACTTAATAAATCCATATTTATGATTGATATAATTGATCCCACATTCGTCCATTCTCTGAAGAACCCGACAAACAGAGACACACAGGACCCCATCCCCGCCCACCTGCCCAGAAACAGCCTAAACTGGCAGCACCCACTTATTATCAATGCCTTAGTACCTATAGTTTGATCTGGGGTTTATATAAATAAATAAATGAAATCTCATAAGAATAAGAAACATTTAGCAGACCCTCACAAAGACACTTTAACGCTGGTGACTTCATTAATCCTCAAAGTTAATTGTAAGGGGACAGTGATCAAGACCATCCCTAAGAAAAAGAAATGCAAAAAGGCAAAATGGTTGTCAGAGGATTCCAAAAGAAAGAGAAGCTAAAGGCAAAGGAGAAAAGATATACCCATCTGAATGCAGAGTTCCAAGGATAGCAAGGTGAGATAAGAAAGCCTTCCTCAGGGTTTAATGCAAAGAAATAGAGGAAAACAATAGAATGGGAAAGACTAGAGATCTCTTCAAGAAAATTAGAGATACCAAGGGAATATATCTTGCAAAGAAGGGCACAATAAAGGACAGAAATGGTATGGATCTAAAAGAAGCAGAAGATATTAAGAAGAGGTGGCAAGAATGCAGAGAAGAACTATACAGAAGAGGTCTTCATGACCCAGATAACCAGGATGGTGTGATCACTCACCTAGAGCAAGACATCATGGAATGTGAAGTCAAATGGGCCTTAGAAAGCACCCCTATGAACAAACCTACTGGAGGTGATGAAATTCCAGTTGAGCTATTTCAAATCCTAAAAGATGATGCTGTAAAAGTGCTGTACTCAATATGCCAGCATATTTGGAAAACTCAGCAGTGGTCACAGGACTGGAAAAGTGGCTACAGGATTGAAAAAGACTCTGATGCTCTGCAGTTTTTATTCCAAACCCAAACAAAGGCAATGCCAAAGAACTAATGCACAATTGCACTCAACTCACACATGAACAGAGTAGAGTTCAAAATTCTCCAAGCCAGGCTTTAACAGTATGTGAACCATGAACTTACAGATGTTCAGGTTGGATTTAAAAAGGCAGAAGAACCAGAGATCAAATTGCCAACATCTGTTGGATCATTGAAAAAACAAGAGAATTCCAGAAAAGCATGTACTTCTGCTTTATTGACTATGCCAAAGCCTTTGACTATGTGGATAAGAAAAAATTGGAAAATTCTTAAAGAGATGGGAATACCAGATCACCTTACCTGTCTCCTGAGAAATCTGTATGCACGTCAAGAAGCAACAGTTAGAACCAGACATGGAACAACAGACTGGTTCCAAATCAGGAAAGGAGTACATCAAGGCTGTATATTGTCACCCTGTTTATTTAATTTCTATGCAGAGTACATCATGTGAAATGTCAGGCTGGATAAAGCACAAGCTGGAATCAAGACTGCTGAGAGAAATATCAATAACCTCAGATATGCAGATGACACCACACTTATGGCAGAAAGTGATGAAGAACTAAACAGCCTCTTGATGAAAGTAAAAGAGGAGAGTGAAAAAGTTGGCTTAATAGTCAACATTCAAAAAACAAAGATCACAGCATCCAATCCTATCACTTCATGGCAAATAGATGGGGAAACAATGAAAACAGTGAGGGACTTTATTTTTGGGGGGCTCCAAAATCACTGCATATGGTGACTGCAGCCATGAAATCAAAAGATGCTTGCTCCTTGGAAAAAAAACCTATGACCAACCTAAGCAGCATATTAAAAAGAAGAGACTTTGCTGACAAGTCTAGTCAAACTATGGTTTGCTGTCTAGTAAAACTATGCCATGTAGTCAAAGCTATGGTTTTACCAGTAGTCATTTATGGATGTGAGATTTGGACTATAAAGAATGTTGAGCTCAGAAAAATTGATACTTTTCAACTGTGGTGTTGGATAAGACTCTTGAGAGTCCCTTGGAGTGCAAGGAGATCAAACAAGTCAGTCCTAAAGGAAATCAGTCCTTTGAATATTCATTGGAAGGACTGATGTTGAAGATGAATCTTCAATACTTTGCCCACCTGATGTGAAGAACTGACTCATTGAAAAATACCTTGATGCTGGGAAAGATTGAAGGCAGGAGAAGGGGATGACAGAGGATGAAATGGTTGGATGGCATCACCGACTCGATGAACATGAGTTTGAGTAAGCTCCAGGACTTGGTGATGGACAGGGAAGCCTGGAGTGCTATAGCCCATAGGGTCACAAAGAGTTGCACACACCTGAGTGACTGAACTGACTTGAATGAATTCTCACAGTAACATCTACTCTCAAGGTGGTTATCATCCCAATTTTTAAAGCCAAAGGAAGTACAACTTCAGGTGACTGAGAAAAATGGTGAAGATCGTGCTTCACACAAGTGGAATTTAAATGCAGGTAATCTTGCTCTAGGGCCCATACTCTTACCTGCTACATGACTAAAGTGTCATTCTATGATTTAAAGGAGCTGCAAGGGGAAAGGTGTGAGGCTGTCATGACACATTGTGCTCACGGTCACCCAGGTTTCATGCTGACCTTCTCCTGCTGGTTTCCTTTTAGTCTTCTAGGTTGTCCCAATGTCCTCTCAACAGAAGAGGAGAGAAGGTGAAGACCTGCTGGGCTCTGATGAGTGGAGGGTGTTCCCTAGACACCTCTGTGCCCATGTGTGTGCTCAGTCATGTCTAATTCTTTGCAACCCCGTGGACTGTAGCCCACCAGGTGCCTCTGTCCTTGGAATTCCCAGGCAAGAGTACTGGAGTGAGTTGTTATTTCCTCTTCCAGGTGATCTTCCTGACCTAAGGATCAAACCTATCTGTGACCACAGTTTTCCTAATACCAGATTCAGCAGGAAAGAGCCTGTGAGGAGAATAACAGAGGTCTTGTAGCATCTCCGACTCCTCACAGATAGAGGGGGATCTGTGTGTGACTCACAGGTACAGAGAGGATGTTAGAAGTCATGTGGGAGCTTGACTGGGATTCTAGTCTCCCGAGGCTGGAGAGAAGGTGGGGAGAGGTGGCACCAGAGAGACAAGTGATCATCAAACAGGCAGGTGGACCGTTCAAGAGAGTCAACTCACATGGGCTCACAATGCCAGGAAGCTATTGATGGACCAATGCCCCCGTGAACAGTGGGTACTGGGCACAACCCAAGCCACAGATCAGACTACAAGTGTAGTAGCTACTGTTTCCTGATACCACCAACAAAAGATAATGAGGAACACTGCCCCGCTCTTGTGTCCCATGGCAGGACTTGGGAAGTAGAGGAGAGAATCGAGCCATTTGCAGAGGAGGCGTCAAAAGAATTGAGGGGACTTTTGACTATGACTAAAAAGAAAAAGAAAATGTACTGCATAAGATGAAGTTGTTTACTGCCAAGCAAATCTGCGAGCTCAGAGTCAAGAACATAATTTTGGTGATGAAACAGAGTGACACTTTTCTAAGCCTGAGTTTCATGCATCTTATAACTACAGAATAGATAATAATTGTGCTACTATTATCAAAACAGCATGAGTTGTCATAGGAATAAAAGCTGAAGACTTAACTCTTGGCAGACATTGTTCTCTAAGCTTTTTAAAAAAGTAAATTATTAAACCTGCATATACAATCCAACTTCTGGGAAAACAAGAACAAAAGAAGCTACTGTGATAAATTCTCCAATCTCCTTCCCTCCAAAAAATAAAGATACTTAAAAATTCTTATTGTCCACCCACAAGATTTATTGGAACACATCCACACCCACTCTTTTATGCATTGTCTGGGGCTGCTCTCCCCCGACAATGGCAGAACTGAGTGAATTTCACAGAGGTTGTGTGGCCCCAAAATATTTACTTCCTGGTCCTTTCCTGAAGGCGATCTTGGCAATGGAAGGATCCGGATGGAAAAGAAAAATAGTAGGCAGTTGCATAGAGGGATGATTTTGTGGCTGTATTTTTAAAAGAACACTGTGACTGCCATGTGGAAAATATTCTGTTGGGAATAGAACTTGACTTTATTATACAATTTTATGTCTGTATTACACCATTTTGTTCTATGGCAATAATGTTTACTCATCCAAAACTTTTAATGGAGTAGACAAGTACTTTAGAGAGTAGGCAGAGGTTTTTGGTTTGTTTTCATCTCAGTAAACACAGTTCTCAAAATTCCTAACATTTAGTGGCTACTCATGAAATAACTGTTGAAGAAGTAATGGGACTTGGTCATATTGTGAGTCAAGTCACATATAGGATGTGACTGAAGGGAACTTTATTTCTAATTATATTTCCATGGCATTCTACCATGCATATGTTTCTCTGCTCATAAAGTTTTTGTGAGCCTCAGTTTTAGAGTTATGATCTAAAATTGAATTTACAGTTATCTGGCTCTGAGTACTTGGTATAGATGAATTAAGAGTCTTCTTTTGACAATAGAAAAGGTCTGGGAAATATTCATTAACTACTGAGAACATGATCGGATGAGAGTAGTTTCCAAATAATTATTTCTCAAGACTAGAAAAGTTACTTAAATTACAATAAAAGAGATTTGGACCAAATATAAAACTGTATATTGCTTTTAGTATGATGGAACAAGAAGGGTTGTCACATATTCTTGTGAAAGTTCTAATACAATAAGAAATTTCCAGTCATGGATGGTTCAGGTAACCATACTAAACATGGAAAGAGATAAGAAATGGTGGTTTTCTTCCAGTTAATACCTGTCTATCTTTTTATATTCCTTAATTTTCTATATTCCTATATGTGTATATGTATACTTTAATTAATTTCAGGTCTGTTTCTTGTGAGTATTATACAGCTGATTCTTTTCCTTAATCTAATCCACTTCTCAGTTTTGTTTTTTTTAATTGGTAAATTTACTTTGTTTATATTTTATATTGATTAGTATAAAATAGGAGAAGGCAATGGCAACCCACTCCAGTACTCTTGCCTAGAGAATCCCATGGACGGAGGAGCCTAGTGGGCTGCAGTCCATGGGGTCACGAAGAGTCGGATAAGACTGAGGGACTTCACTTTCACTTTTCACTTTCCTGCATTGGAGAAGGAAATGGCAACCCACTCCAGTGTTCTTGCCTGGAGAATCCCATGGACGGTGGAGCCTGGTGGGCTGCCATCTATGGGGTTGCACAGAGTCGGACATGACTGAAGCAACTTAGCAGCAGCAGCAGCAGTATTAAATATAAACAAAGATGTTTTTGCCACCAAATTTTGAATTTTCTTAAACCTCCTTTTTCTTCACATTTCCTTTTTCCTGTCTTTCTGCCTTCTATTTGATTTATAAGCTTTCTGTATTCCCTTCTAACTCTTTGATTGTTTGGAAACTACAGACACAGACAGTAAGACAGTATTTCTATACACGTAGTGATTGTTCTCAAATGTGTAAGTTATTTGTTTAATATGGTAACCTTCCAATATTTTAAAGGCTCAGAAGTGGGTTTGAAGAATTTTATAGTCTATTTTTTCTTGATGTTTAATATATTCATAGTAAATTGTTTGGAAATGACTCTGAGGACTTTGATTTCTTGTCATAGTAATTGACTAGAAGTTCTAAGAAGCACTACAGTTAAACACACATACATACACATGCACACGCATGTACACACTCTTCCTCAAGGATAGTCCCATGACAATCACACTCATAGAGACCTCACTGGTTCACCAACCACAAAATGACTCTCAAACTATCCTACAAGTCTGAACTGAGCTCTTGCTGCATGGACGGAGGCTGGGCTTAAGTGACCTGGTCCAGAGGAGGAGAAAATGTGGGGAAAAGAATGCAAACATAAACTGGTCTGAATCTTTGAACATACATCAAGGAGGGTATTGAGCTTCTCCAGTAGTGGCTCAGTGGTAAAGAATCTGCCTGCAATGCAGCAGATGTGAGTTCGATCCCTGGGTTAGGAAGATCCCGAGGGGATGAAATGGCAACCCACTCCAGTATTCTTGCCTGGGGAATCCCACGGACAGAGGAGTCTGGCAGGCTACAGTCTATGGCATCTTAAAAGAGTCAGACACAACTGAGCAACTAGACAACAAAACAACAAAGGAGGGTACTGCTGATATGTAGTTTCAATATGGACATTTCTATGGGGGTTTTGAAATTTGGAAACCACTTTCAAGGGTGCTGAAGTGGCACTGGTCAGGTGTTACCCTTTGCTACTGGCAGAAACAGAGCAGAAGCAGAACAAGCCATCTTAAGAGGGAAGTTTCCCCAGATTAGTCCACATTTGGCAATAGACTAAAAGAGAATATAAAAAGTTCACAAAAGGAGAAGGGTCATCATTCCACATGACATCCAGCAGAAAGAATATACAGTAGATTCTAGAAAGTGAAATCATCAAATACAGAATACACTTTCTATAGATACACATATAACGATATGAAAGAGGCATTTGCAAAAAGAAGTATACAAAAAGAAATTATTTTTTTAAAAAGACTGAAAATGGAATTTCTGTATATAAATTTGTTAAAGAACACAATTGAAATTGGCAATATTTTAAAAATAATAGCTAAACATTTTGGAGAGCTAATGAAAATATGAAGCCACTGATCTAGAGGGTATAGTATCTTCCAACAAAGTAAATAAATAAAAGGAAATCCATGTAGACACATGGCAGGAGAATCACTAAAAGAAGATGAAGATAAAACCTTGAAGGAGCAGAAAGAAAGGCCATGTCAATTAAGGGCAATGACAGTTAGAGTGATGGCAGACATTTCAATAGCAAAAACACAAGCCAAGAGACAGTCAAATAATATCTACTGAGAGCTGGGAGAAAATACCTGTCAACCTAGAAATTGTCAGCCAGCCAAAGGATCTTTCAAGGATGAAGGAGAAATAAAGACATTTAGACAGTAAGTAAATATGGGAAGATTTTTATCTCCAAGAGACTGGTTCTAAAGGAAATTTTGAGGCTGTAATTCTCAAAGAAATATGATCCCAGAACAGTTTCAAACCTAGGAAAGATCAGAAAATAAAGGGAAAAAAATGGTAATAAGGAACATCCCACATTTTCTAATCACAATACAACTTAAATTAGAAGTTAGTAACAAAAATGAATTAACTTCATATAGAAATTGAAAACCACAATTGCTGCAACAAAAGAATGGGTCAAAGAAGATATTTTGAAAGACCTAGAACTGAATGACACTGAAAGGATTTGATAAGACCTAAATAAGACAAGGGTTATAGTGTACACCATGATCATGAAATTTTACAACTCAACATATTAAAAATGCTGGCTTTCCTCAAGTTGATCTACAGACCAACCAAAACCCCAACAGTGGTCTTCTTTAGTGGGTCATGACAAGCTGATTCCAGTTCTTTGATGGAAGAATAAAGATCTAGAAATACCCAAGACCCTATGACTAGTTATTAAATCTTATTATAATACAACTTATCTTTATTCTTATATGTTCACAGTTAGTCTCAGCACATTCCTGACACACCTAACATGATTTAAACCTGAGAAATTTAAATGTGTATTTCAACATCCAGTATCTACTTTAGCTGTTAAAACAGATCTGTGTTTGTTTTACCCTAACATATGTTTACTTTTTGGAACCCAAGCAAATTATTTTCTCCTTTGCCAAAAAGTAGATTGAAAAAAATAAATGGAATAATAAGAGCAGAATAGAAACCCTAGGGAGCAAAACAATCTTTGCCCAGCTTCTCTGAAACCGACACAGCACACCCACTGTTCTTTAGTCAGGATCGTAAGCTAGTCCTGCTAGGACTTCTAGTGACAGTATGGTTCTGCCACATCAGTGCAGCTATAAAGACAATGTGCGTGTGTGTAGGGCTGAGCACTGCCGTAGAGGTAGAGGATAAAGTGCAATATCCCAGGACTGACCCAGGCAGGTGAAGATACATCTGAATATATAGGGAGTGTATCCACAGTGGTGGGGGTGGAATTAACCTCAGCCCAAGAAAAGAGAAACTCTTGGCTGTACAAATAAAGAAGAAGGGCACTTTGGAAGAACTCATAGTGTATGTCTCTGAGATTGCTTCAGTCCAGTCCCCAGGGGTACATGTGTGGATGAAATCAAAGAGGAAGTACTAAAATATATATTGCTTTGTCATCCTATCGTATGGCATATATGTCATCTGCAGAATTACGGAAGCACAGAGCAGCCCCCACATGAGAGAGGAACAGCAGTGCTGTATTGGCTCAGGCTTGAGAGTGGGAACCGTGCTGCTGAAATTGGCAAAAGCTGTGGCATGTGAGTCCACATGTTCAGCACCATGGACAGTATCCAGACACTGGAAACTGAGGCTGGCATTGAAGTGTGAACTTCAGCAATGTAGGTAACACCACATATGTCTTCAGAAAACCATTGTCATATCACTTATATTAGGCACTGGAAGGGACTGGAATATCTAAACAAGGATCCCAAAAAAGAAGTAGAAAAATAGCAAAAATAACAAAGGCCTAGGTGCTGTGACTTGGCTAGTGATTCCTCATTGAGCAGATGTAATAAAGAAGCTTGCCAGAATTTGGTGGAGCAGACTTCATTTGGGGGATAGCACAGGCAGGAAGGAGATGGATTTCACCAGGTAGAAGCAAGGCATAAGAAAAACCTGTGTTAAAGCCAATTCCTAGTGAAGCCAAGTTTTGCATAAAGACGTGACAAGAGATGGACTTTAACCATCCCCCTTCCTTGTCTCTGCATTGCCCCTCAGATTCAATCACCAACCCATTCTTCATCCTCCCATTCCATTATTTCTTTCACTGACTAGGTCCTTGAAAGGTTATTCTTTACTTATTTGGTTGCCCAAATTTATTCACTGCTTATTTATCTGCAGTTTGAATTCTACCTTAACCACTCGGGAAAACTGTATTTGATAAATGAAAAGAAATCAGATTGATAATTATATTTCAGCTTATACACTGGAAACCAACTTACTTGAAATGGTTTCTTCCCCTTGGTTTCTGACATCCTCACTCTAGCACTTGAAGTTCTGACACTAGTTAGCCATCCATCACAGCATTTATTTTAGGTGTCAAACGGCACCCTCTCTGTTTTCTTGCCAATACACCTACTCAAATGTTGTCTTTATCTTTCTTGGTATTTCTTTGCTGAGCAATACAATCTACACCCATGATTTCTACTACCACCCCCAAGCCAATGACTAACACAATTGATTTCACTGATCAGATCTCTCCTATAATTTAAAATTCTATTCAACAAGTGGAGCTACAACAATGAATTAAAAATGATCTGCTTCACTGAATTACAGTCTGGCGCATCAGATAATAAAAAACACTATGTTGCTTCACTTCTGTATTTCACCTCAAACCAAAGATGTTTCAATGTAACTCACTGTCTTTTCCCCTCACATATAATCAGAGAACTGCTGCTGCTGCTAAGTCGCTTCAGTCGTGTCCAACTCTGTGCGACCCCATAGACAGCAGCCCACCAGGCTCCCCCATTCCTGGGATTCGTGGGTTGCCATTTCCTTCTCCAATGCATGAAAGTGAAAAGTGAAAGTGAAGTCTCTCAGTCGCGTCTGACTCTTAGCAACCCCATGGACTGCAGCCCACCAGGCTCCTCCATCCATGGGATTTTCCAGGCAAGAGTACTGGAGTGGGGTGCCATTGCCTCAGAGAACATATGCTACAAATTTTAACATCTCCATAACTCTTGGTGCTATATCTTCCTGTTCATCTCTAGTGCTACCACTGGAACTCATATTAATTCACCTGGATATATTTTACAGGTTCCCAATTCATAAACAAGTCTACCTTCTCCCAAATTACTTTCTGTCTTATGATCCAATGATATTTCTGTTTCAACAATGATCATCTTCATACATGAAATCTTTTGGTAGAGGTTTCCATCGTTTAAAGATTGAACAAATATGCTGGCATAACAAATACTGACTTTTACAAACACATCATTTATTATATTTTTGTGCATAGCCTTTATTTCAACCAAGCCAAATCACTTGCTGCATATTTTTTTAATGGAAAAGCAATAGCAATATTTCTGTTTTGGGGCATTGTGGTGCAAGAGTCTGGAAGGTCTGTTCATACCTTCCTCCTTCTAAGTACTTTGAGGTCAGATTTAGATTTACCACTTGAGAATGCTTTCCTATTGCTTAGTCTTGTCTGAGTTGTAGGCATCTTCTTCCTTAAAACCATATGTTACCTTTATTATGGCATGTAACATATTGTACCCTTTGTCTCCTAAAGTAAAGTAAAATATGAACAGTATAAGCTTTATATATTTATCTCCAATTCTCATCACATGAATAAATAACTAACAGGAAAACTTGGTGATAATCTTTAAAATTTCTGCTAGGTCTGCTGTGTGCTTACTCTTAAATTCTGCTGCAATGTAACATGTTTTATAATTCTCAGAAAATATAATACAAAAATATAGGCCCTGAACTTTATTTACAGAAATATTTCATAACATCCTAGATATTTCAGTAAGACTCAAAATAGTTTTAGGAAAATTATTATTTTTTGCAAGAGTTGATAAGTCTCAGGTCTGAAATTTGGGTAGCTTGCATCACTCTCTTAAAGATCAAATTTCTTTCAGGGAAAAATAAACACTTCAGGTTTTATTTGCTCACATTTACCCTTCAGGAAGAGCCACTTCTGAATTATATTGCATAAGAATTAAGAAATAGCCAAGTCATCTTCTTTAGGCTTTTATTAACCCATACACTATAAGGCTTATAATTCTGTCTCCTGAGCTCACAGGTAGCATTGGGCAGTTGATGTTTATCATCCCTGTTACAACATATTCTGGTTTATCAGGATGACCCAAGGGACTGATCTGCGACTAGACTAGCCTAATATACTCTGCTGGTTGCCCTGATGTTTAGACAGACTAACAGGGATGAACAGACCAATGCATTATTTATTATAATTCATCTTTCTGTTTAAAATTTTAGTTTTTGGTGTAAATGATGTACATTTTGCTTATATAGGAGTGTAATAAAGTACTGTTTCTAATAATGATATATTTTTATTAGCAAGTGATATTGACAAGGAGCAGGGCCCTATGGTCCTTGCCCCTCCGCGTCCTCAGCCTGCCTTCCGTCCTGGGAACACTTCAGTCGAAGAACAAGTGCAATCAGAGAAGTAAGAAATGCTGAGACAAAGGAAAATAGTCAAAGGAGACCAAATAATAATAATGTAGTCACTAAGCACAGTCAAGGACTTTTAGTTCCTTTTCAAGGATTGTAGATAATTTCTGAGCCGATACTGAAAACCCAGGTGGAAGAAGCTGACTACACGATGACCAGACTGTATCCAGGACATAAGCCGCCACAGTTCTGAGAACCAGCCTCAAAGAAATGGGAACAAATGGACCCTGGAACTGAAACAATTGTACCTAAAACAGTCAAGATGATACTGGTCAGACCACTGATGACCAATTGGAAGGCTGTCAGAGCTGACTGTGCTGTTTCTGCATGGAGCCTGCCCTGCCGGACTCTGTCTATAGAAGGTCTCACTCCCTGCTTGTCCAGGGGAGGGGGAGTAGGGGGTGAAGGGAGTAGACCTTTGAATAGATGTTGGCCACCCTCCCCGCTCTAGTTGCAGGCATCTGAAATAAAGCAAACTTTCCTTTTCACCCATCTGGCCTGTTTATAGGCTTTTGAATGGCAAGCAGCTAGACCCCGCCACCACCACACACACACACACTTTTTCCTTAACAATACTACCTTATTCAATTTTTCAATATGTGGTTCGTTATATGCATAACTTGAAAAATATAATGAGCAAAAGTTAGGAATACTCTTGGGTAGTCTGAACACTGTTCAATGGCAATGTCTTATTAATTTAAAGATTTTAAAAGTATTTATCCTACTTTCTCTGGTCATCAATCTTTCATTACTTATATACTGATTTTAAAAGAACCTCAGTAGATACTGAATAATATACAGAATCAGGTCAAGGAAAGTAAAACCTACCTAGGAAAATTTAACCTATTAACATGAAACTTATAGAATATAACACACAGCAGTAAAAAAATAACTACTGCCAAATCTGAGGATATAGTCTAGAAAGGGCATACTATAGGAATTCAAAGAAAAGTCACCAAAGTAGGAATATTCAAGGGAAAAACATTTTATGAAAGAAGAATACTTTTTTCAACAGGGTAAAATGCCCAGAGAGTTCTACTTAAAACAATTAATGGTGAGGAATCTAACAAGAACACAGCAAAAGGTGGTAAAGAACTTTTCAGAGAAAACAAAAAGTGGCAATCATCACTTCCCTTCCCCAGTTTTGTCTCTTCAGTGACTCTGACCAACATTAGATAGATTTTGACATACAAAATTAAAAGAGGGGAAAAAAGCATGAAAACTATTTACTTAAATAACTCATACAATCAAAACAGAGAATCTACAGGTTGCATTTAGCTTATGACTAAAAGTACCCACTAGAAATATTTTATTTCCTACCCTGGAGACAGATTTAACCATGTTTCTTGCTCAAATAGTCACTGAAGATTCTAGTGTGTATGTGCAATCTAGAGAAAAGTGATAAATGCAATAAATGCTTATTAAGCAATATATTCTGAGAAATGGAATATTTCCTGCCATATCAACAAAGGAAGTAACAGTCATCTGAGACTGCCAGCACCACCGATGGTGAGCTGATGAGCCTTGAGAGGCTCAGGAAGGAAAGAATACCTGCCATCTGGCAGCCATCAGACTGCAGCCCCTCCCCCACAGGGCTGGGAGGACTCTGGAAGTGAAAACACAGGAGGCTGGCCCCAGATGGCTGAGGTGCACATCAAAGGACGGATTTCAGTGAGCCCAGACTCTTGCATCTTTCCATACATATTTATAGAAAAGCGCTAAATTCTTTAACTCGAGGTATCTGCTTTCCCTTTAACAATAATCAATTGACGTTCAGCCTACCTGGCCTTTGTTGCATGACTTCCATATAACCTGGCTCCCCCACCAACCTCCTGAGAGCAGTTCTCTCCGGGTTACTTGAGATGCTGCCTCCCAGGCTTGAAGTTCTAACATAACTCAACTTTTAGGCTGTGAATTTTTCTAAGTCAATAATTCCATACAACGTACCAAAACCTTTGCATGCCTTATATTTTAAATGTCTCAGTAACCCAATGAATTTGGTGCTGTTGTTCCCACTTTCTACGCAAGAGATTTGAAGGGTATCAAAGGCCACATGACTACAAAGTAGATGGAGCAGGATTTAACTGAACTCCTTTAAAGGGAGATACTTCCCTTTGAACCACAGGTTCTCTTTTGCTGTAGCAAAATCTTTAGAACACCAGCTAAAAGGATGTGAATATGTGTAACTTTATGCTAGATTGCTGATATTTAATGCAAACCATTTCCATAGAAATAGAGTCTATACCAGACAATATAACACAGAAAAAACTATTTGCGCCCCAGCTCCAATTCTACTTTTAAGTTACATGATATTTTAAAAAGTTAATCAAGTATTCTAAACAATATTAATTTCTTTTTGCGTAACAGAAGTAATGAAAATGATTTAGTTGTCAACTACATAACATTTTTATGCAGATCATAATGAGCTGAGCCAAAGAAAATTTGTGTTTTGTTATTCATTCATTTATTTATGCATTTATTTTTGGCCCTGAAGTCATCTCCAAATCTCTCACTGTTTAGAGAAACTACTATCTCAAATTTTTATTGACAACATTGTTTGGGCTAAAATATGTTAAATATATAGTAGTTTCCAGGATTATGTCACTGGTGATGTTAAAGTCCTGCTGCTGCTGCTTCTGCTGCTAAGTCGCTTCAGTCGTGTCCGACTCTGTGTGACCCCATAGACGGCAGCCCACCAGGCTCCCCCGTCCCTGGGATTCTTCAGGCAAGAACACTGGAGTGGGTTGCCATTTCCTTCTCCAATGCATGAAAGTGAAAAGTGAAAGTGAAGTCGCTCAGTTGTGTCCAATCCTCGGTGACCCATGGACTGCAGCCTACTAGGCTCCTCCGTCCATGGGATTTTCCAGGAAGGAGTACTGGAGTGGGGTGCCATTGCCTTCTCATTTTAAAGTCCTAGTGCATAATATCTGAGCTGAAGAACTCAACAATATTCTAGTGGGAGAGGGTTAAGTCACAACTAAGATTGCAGTAGGAAGCCCATGAATGCCAGTAGGGATATGCAGGAGAGGGACCTCACAGAGCAGAGTGGTCTTCATCTGAGATTAATCTGCGACTTGGAATTTGCTAAGTGGAAGACGCAACTAGCTGGACAGCATTTCCAGTGGCACAAACGGTGATGCCTTGGGTGCTCTGAGTGTGGTTCAAGAAGTTTAAATCAGAGTTCTGAGCACTGGAGCATCCAGGCATCAGACTGGAGAAACAAGAAGATCACAAAACGCCCCGTGTGCCCTGCTAAAGAGTTTAGATTTTATCCTGAGGCAAAGAACCACCAATAAAGGAGTTCAATTAGGCCAGCATCATGACCTGCTGTGAATTTTAGAAAATCACTTTAGTAGATGTTTGGGTATTACAGGAGGGACAATCCTGAAGCAGGAACACACATTAAAACTCCTTTCTGGCAACTCAGTTAAGAAATGAGGAGGGCACAAAATCAGTGCCAAGGCAGGAAGGTACGGAAGAGATTCAACAAATAATTAGGAAGCACTTCTGAACGACGTGATGTTTAAATGAGATGGAAGAGTGAAGGATAATGCACAGCTTGTTGTTTGAAGGCCAAGGCGCCACTACTCAAAACATGAAGTATGGAAGGAAAACATCATTTTCTGGGAAGCAAATACTGATACTCTTGAATTTGAAGTGGACACGCAAGTAAAAATAGGAGTTGGTTGAGAAATAAACAGATGAGAAGGAGGAAATACTTGAAGCGTATTCTTCTACATGTTAATACTATGGCTAATGTTTGAAACACAAATATGACTCACAGTTACTTCCTTATGAATCTCATGGTTTAGTGGGAGGAAAATGATGTAAACAGTTAATTACAATACCATGTGGAAGAGCAATAAGAGGGGGATATAATACAGTCATCCTAAGGATCCATGAGGGATTGGTTCCAGGACTTGGTGTAACTAATTAATCACTTAAAATATGTTATTTAATATCTGTAACCAGATATTTAAGACCTTTAAGATGAAGATACATATTTGTCAGGATCATCAGTGGATCCCAATGCCCACAATGCTCAGAACAAGTACACAATATAGTCTTGATTAATAAATGCAGGAATAGAGACGCTGATACAGTGAGTGGACACGTGGGCCTGGTGAGGCGGGTGGGGAAAGAGGGTGGGTGGGATGAACCAGGAGACTGGGATTGACGTATACACACTACCACGTGTAAAACAGCAAGTGGGAAGCTAATGCAGAGCGTGGGAAGCTCAGCTCTGCACTCTGGGGCGACCTAGGTGGGTGGGAGGAGAGAGAGGAGGAGAGGGACATGTGCATACATATGGCTGAGTCTCTCTGATATACGGCAGAAACTAGCACAGCACTGTAAAGCAATTATACTCCAATTAAAAAAAAGAAAAGCCTACATAAATGAATGAGTAGAAGGACATTCTAGGCAGGAGAAACGTGCAGAAGCATCTTCCAGAAGAGTGTAACTGCAAATGGCTTTTTATAAATGGAAGACATGAGTCAAAAGTAGAATGGTGGAGGAAGGCTAGACAGACGTTACATTGTTAAGGCCCACGACTGTCCTCCTAAGAAATGGGATACTCAGCCACTGAATGGTTTTAACCAGGGGGTGAATACAATTAGATTTTTCTCTCATATAACTCTGGCAGGAGTGGGTTAGAGAGATGGGAAAATGTGTCTGAAAAAAAGGACACAGGATATTACACTTGGCCAGATGAGGCATCCTGGGGGCCAGAATAAACATAATGTGAGTAGGAATGGAGGAGATTAGAAGCATTGGAGAACTTTCAGGATGTAGATTCAGGAGAACTTAGTGAGTGATGAGGACTTAGGGAGTAGGAGAGAGAAAATTAAATATGATTCTCTAATTAAATATGGTTCATCTAATTTGAATTTCTGGATGAACCATGGTGCTCTTGAATAACAACAAATAGAACACAGGAGAAGACTTAAGCCTGGGGGAATTTTTTAGTGTGTGGTGTTCACTTGGCATGCACAATTAATGGCCTCAAGTTTGAACATCATAAATATAACAGTGGACATCTAGGGGATCTCTATTAAGAAGCTCTCTGCAGAAGTGACTCCCCAGTTGACTCCAGAGAGACTACAATAAAATAAATGTAGGAAGAGCAATGGCGTGGGTTGAAGATTAAACAAATACTGCATTGGTCGACAAAATAAAAATTGAGTTAAAATATTGTTCTTCCTTACTGTGCAGGTAGACACACAATTAGTTTATCTATTTGTGTGTCTAGGACCACAATTAGTTTATCAATTTAACTTTCTTAGGAAGTACTGCATGGGAGTTAAAAGCAAGAGTTAGAGTCAAACTTCAAGGGAATTCAATTTTTCTACTGTAACTTGTAAACTGGGTGAGGCTGGGTAGGTTTTTAAACATTTCTAATTTTTGTTTTTTCTTTCTGATATTGGAAAATAGTTTTAATAGATTTGTTTGCTAGGATTTACTAGGTTTATTCCTTATGGCAGAAAGTGAAGAGGAACTAAAAAGCCTCTTGATGAAGGTCAAAGTGGAGAATGAAAAAGTTGGCTTAAAGCTCAGCATTCAGAAAATGAAGATCATGGCATCTGGTCCCATCACCACATGGGAAATAGATGGGAAACAGTGGAAATAGTGTTAGACTTTATTTTCCTGGGCTCCAGGATCACTGCAGATGGTGACTGCAGCCATGAAATTAAAAGACGCTTACTCCTTGGAAGGAAAGTTATGACCAACCTAGATAGCATATTCAAAGGCAGAGACATTACTTTGCCAACAAAGGTTCATCTAGTCAAGGCTATGGTTTTTCCTGTGGTCATGTATGGATGTGAGAGTTGGACTGTGAAGAAGGCTGAGCACCGAAGAATTGATGCTCTTGAACTGTGGTGTTGGAGAAGACTCTTGAGAGTCCCTTGGACTGCAAGGAGATCCAACCAGTCCATTCTAAAGGAGATCAGCCCTGGGATTTCTTTGGAAGGAATGATGCCAAAGCTGAAACTCCAGTACTTTGGCCACTGCATGCGAAGAGTTGACTCATTGGAAAAGACTCTGATGCTGGGAGGGATTGGGGGCAAGAGGAGGAGGGGACGGCAGAGGATGAGATGGCTGGATGGCATCACCGACTTGATGGACGTGAGTCTGAGTGAACTCCGGGAGTTGGTGATGGACAGGGAGGCCTGGCTTGCTGTAATTCATGGGGTCGCAAAGAGTCGGACATGACTGAGCAACTGATCTGATCTGATCTGATTCCTATTGAGTTCAAAGAGGAATAATCTTACTTTATTTTACTTCCAACTATAGCCTTTAACTGATGTAGAAATTTCTTTCCCTGGCAGTGAATGAAAGCTTGAGAGGATCCTATAACTCTTTAATTGCTAAGAAAATTCTTCTTATGATCATTAAGACTCACTTTCTGATATTTTAGCTTCTCAAAATCCAATAGTTGCTTGTCATCCAGACATTCTCCCCTGGGACTTCCCTGGTGGTCCAGTGGCCAGGACTCTGACTTTCAGTGCAGGGGGCCTGGGTTCAATTCCGGGTCAGAGAACTAGGTACCTCATGCCTCAGCTAAAGATCCTACATACCGCAACTAAGACTGAGCACAGCCAAAAAATTAATATTAAACATTTAAAAATAAATGAATAATTAATTTAAAATACTTAAAAAATAAAGTGCAGATTTTTGTGGCTGGGGTGGATAAAATTCCACATTAGGTAATATTTCTCATCAGTAGAGATTGGCTTATAGGGTCATTCTCCAACCAATAATAAAAGTAATTTCTTGTAATTAAGGTTTTAAAAATGCAGGGGAATTTATTTATTCACTTAATTATGACATAGAGATAAAACTTGCTGTTATTCGAAAGACGGCAAAATATGCAGAAAGGATAAACTCTAGGATGAATGAAAATATCTCAGTGCTCTACAATAAAAATCACAAAGGGTGAAAAAAAGTCAAGTTTAGCCCTGAAGGAAACAGATGTCTGTTAACAGCAGGACATAATACCTAAATATAAACATTTCTTATGTTCAAATCTCAGCTTTGGTAGGGAGATGACCTTAAGCACAATATGCAAAATTTTAAATATTTGTTTTTTTCAAGAATTTAAAACGAGAATGGCAATGATACAATACCTCACAGGTGGGCTATAAAAATCAAATGAAATATTGTATGCAACGTGCTTAGAACAACCTCTGGCATAGAATAAGAACTCAATAATTCTTTAGCTTTATTAAGATGAATATCTTATAATCAGACAGTGGAAGGCAAGAATCACTGCCTAATCATACCATTATTTCATTTAAATTAATTTTGAATGACTACATTTATCACATATTGTTCTGCTGGACAATAACATGGAGAAATTTGGGAAGGAGATATTTTATCTAATAAATTCAAATACTTTTGATAAGAAAGCAGCTTTTTGTAAATATGTAGGATATGTGTACCAGAATATTTTCCAAACTAACTTCCCCTTTCTTATCCCTACCATCTAAATTGTAGCCAATAGTGAATACCATTGCTCTTTTACAACGTTACAGCTTTCAACAGCAATCAGCGTAAATTCAATAGAGACAATCAAGCAACAGATAAAGTAGTAAAGTAAATATTGTCTGAATTACAGGGAAATAATGAATATAGAAAAGGAACTTTTCTTTTCTTCCTCCCCTGACCTCTTCATTCAATTAGACCAAATGTGTTTCTTCAAATCTTGAAAGACACCTGAAATTATCCTGATAATTGAGATATTATATATTCAAAAGTAAGTATAAGTAAATGATATCATTACTAAAAGGAAGTATAGCAAAGCCATACAGAAAGGAAATGAAAATATTACTAAATGATCTGTCATTCAATATGCAATACAGCTCATGTCTACCCTTGAACCTTTCAAAACCATCCCAGGGAAGCTCGTCTTTTGTAACCTGTCTCATGGAAGCTGTTCTCTCTATAACTCAGGACAAAGCCCCTAATCATTAGAACCCTCCAACATGGGACTATGTCCTGGCGTGTGTGGTCAGTCGTGTCTGACTCTTCGCAACCCCATGGACTGTAGCCTGTCAGGCTGCTCTGTTCATGGAATTTTCCAGACAAGAATACTGAAGTGAGTTGGTATTTCCTCCTCCAGAGGACCTTCCTGACCCAGGGATCAAATCCATGTCAAATCCACGTCTCCTGCGTCTCCTGCAGGAATCCATTGGCAGGTGGATTCTCTACCCCTGAAGCACCTGGAAAGCCCCTGAAGTTCACCTACACTCAAAGAAAAATGGATGCCAATTGATTCCCAACTAAGACTGTCCAATAAGAAGAAGCCAAGACCAAGTAAAATGTAAAATTCCAAAATATACAATTTTGTGTTCTAATTTACTTGGAAGAGTATTGGCTCAAACTCATACAACGTTCTATTCTAATTTGTGGATGTCATAATTAGTTGTGCTCAGTCCTCTAATTTGCTCACTTCTTCATCTTCCCTAGCTGCTCATCCTGCTTCAGCTCTGAATTGCTCACAGGCTTGCAATGTGCCCCCAGAGCTATCACACTAGGCACTGCCCTTTCGACATCTTTAAAAACAAACATAGCCCTTGCTATTCTTTTATTCTCCAACATAAGTTATGACATAATCACCAAATCATTAAGGATGGAAACTTCAGTCACTTCTACTCTTCTTTCTTGACACGCACACCTAATATGTCACTAAATCTTAATGATGTCAAATTTGTTCTTTCAGTACATTGCCGCACACACTACACTCATTTTGGCTCTTACAATTTCTTACCTGCATGATTTTAATTGTTTATCTTTGTTTCCTGCATTTCTATTCTTTCTCTACTCAATCCATCCTCCACATTCTAATAAATCATAGGCAGGACTACAATAAATGTCTCAAATATTGTCATTTAATTTAAAATACTAGTCTATTTCCCACTTCTCCTAAAATTATATATCATTACCATGGCTTAGTCTCAAGGTGATCAGACCTGGGTGTTCTTTGGAAGGAATGATGCTAAAGCTGAAACTCCAGTACTTTGGCCACGTCATGCGAAGAGTTGACTCATTGGAAAAGACTCTGATGCTGGGAGGGATTGGGGGCAGGAGGAAAAGGGGACGACAGAGGATGAGATGGCTGGATGGCATCACGGACTCGATGGACGTGAGTTTGAGTGACCTCTGGGAGTTGGTGATGGACAGGGAGGCCTGGCGTGCTGCAATTCATGGAGTCACAAAGAGTCAGACACGACTGAGTGACTATACTGAACTGAACTGAACCATGGCTTAGAGAAGGAAATGGCAATCCACTCCAGTATTCTTGCCTGGAGAATCCTATGGACAGAGGAACCTTGTGGGCTACAGTCCATGGGGTCGCAAGAATCAGACATGACTGAGTGACTTTCACTACCATGGCTTTTGAAACATTATTTATCTGAATCAGTCTCATCTCAACTTTTTACAAAATCACAACTCTGCTTTCCAAATGGTCTTGACTGCAACTTCCTTGGTGGTCCAATGACTAAGACCCCATGCTCCCAAAGCAGGGACCCCACGTTCGATCCCTGGTCAGGGAACAAGATCCCACATGCTGCAACTAAAGATCCCACATGTGGCAACTAAAGCTCCCACATGCCAAATGGTCTTGACTTCCTGCTACACATTTTACCAACTTTTCCAAACCTGCTATCTCATTCTTTCTACCTTCTTTGGGTACTTAACTCCATTCATTTCTCTTTTAACTCATGTAGGTGTTCATTCATGTAAATTTCAGTAACTATCAGCTCATGCCAAACACTGAAGAGGCTCTAGAAACTTAAAGATATAAACCAAAGTTCCTTCCTTTCGAGAAGTCTGGTGTCAATGGAGAGAAAGAAGTTTTTTGTAATGCATGTCACTAAGGCATGATGGAGCCGGCTGGGTGAGCCCGGGAAGATACAGGGTCATGCTGAGGATGCGGGGAGGGGTGTGCAGGGGAACGCCACCAAGCGACATATCTCTTGTCATCAGGTGATGCCCCCACTTACCCTTTAGGGGCCAGCGCTCTGTGCACTTGCCATGGCACTCACTATATTAGGTATAAATATTCCTGTCCTCAAACACACCCTCAGTTCCTCAAGAGGAGATCCTGCATCTCAGTCATGTTCACATCTCAGCGTTTACTGCACAGTTTGGACCAACTATGGGTCAAAACTCTTCTAGTGTTGTTGAATGACTCCAAGAAATAATCAGGGGTTTAGATGTGATCTCAGGGAATATCACGTCATATCCAAGAAAATATGTTCATATTTTGGCTATATTGTTAGTAGCAAAATCCATAATGATATTGAGTCAAGTCCTGGTCTCATGAGGAAATTGAAACTCTAAGAGATTAAGTAAACTGCTGCTGCCCAAAGTCACATAATAAGAAAGTTTCTAAGTCAAAACTTTGACAGTCTAGCACTATGGCCCATATTTGACCACATTTAACAAAATATTATATATATATGTATACATGTATATGTACACATACATATAATATGAAATTATTAGAAAACCATGAAACTGAGAAAAATAGGTTTATGCAGAAATGAAAAACTGGAGACTCATCCAGGTAGACTGCAACCAAGACCTAGCATAGCACCGATATTCTCTGAGAGGGACTGAGCGTTCCCCTGCACGTTTCAAAGGAAATGCCGAAACAACTCTTTTCACTTAAATATACACTACAAGTTACGGCCTCAACTTATTTTTCCCTGATGAGGACAGAGATGTTACACTGAAAATAACTTGAAACTATTGAGGAACTTTTCTAAAACAAGGGTACCTTTTAGGTGTAAAAGAACATGTCATCCATAGATAATGAGACAACACAACAAATCACATCCTTAGAAGCAATGTGCCTTAAGTTAACAAAAAGCTGGGCCTTACTGTGGATTACTTTATGATCTAGAATGAAATATATAAGTTGTTAACGGAGGAAAAACTGATACACAAGTCAAACTAGACATGAAAAGGGCAGTCCGAAGAACCTACATGCCAACAACGACATTTGAACAGGAAACTAAACACCATATTTATTCATAGAATCATTACATTTTTCCTACGTCAGGGCTCATAAACAAGAGGGACACAATATCTGAATTTTTTTCTAGGAAATGTGGGATCAGACCAAACCATGGGGCTGGTACAGTGAGGAGGCATAATGAAGAGTCTCGGGACCCAGCAACCTGTGAGCAGAAGGCAGTAAGGAGTTAGTAGAAGCCAGTGGAAGACACACTGCCTACAGCTGTCCAGGAAAGAGGTATGTGGCCACTACTCAGGTAAGTGAAAAAAGGAATGGGGAAGCAGAAGCAAGAGCAAGAACCAAGGGGATAATGAATGGGATGGACAGAAGAAATGATACAAATGATAAAAACCGTGGTCAACAAAAGCTAAGCATGGTTGTATTACTTTTTGATGATAATTCTCTTTGAATTTAAATTTGGGATAAACCTGATTTATCCCGTGTATTATTTGAAAATTTAAATAATAAAATTGTAAATATTATTTGAAAATATTTATTAAAGGAAAGTAATATGCCCATGCAAAAAACCTAAGAATAGTTTTCTCACCAGTTAACCAATTATCTACCACAGCAGATCTCTGCAAACCTGACTCATTTTCATGCTGTGGAAACTCTCTATGTCAGACTTCACCTATCATTGCCATGACAACCCTCATCTCTGCTTTCCTAGCTCATCAGCACCGCCACTGACCAGTCTACAAATTAGATTTTGTTTGCCCGCCAAATCTGCTAAAGGTAATACGGTTTCAGGCTGCACCAGCAAGCATAATAGAGTCTGGGAATGTTTTAAGGTAATAGGGATCTCTGTATCTCATTTCTCTTTGAATCACTTAGAGAAATTCCTTGGGGCTTTGAAGTGCAAATTTCAGAAGGAAAGTTCCAAGGGACTAGAACAGTCTTCTGATTTGGGTTATGATCAATAGACAACAGAATAGACGTGACATATGTACGACTAATATGTCCTTCTGCTTAAAAGACAAGTTTAGCTCCTCTGTGGCACATGGCTTGCTGATTGTGAATAGTCCCTTCTGTATCATAATCACTCTGTAATCCTTGTGGTCGTCTGGGTGAAGTGAGGTGTCTGAAATGAGTTGGAGAGGGAAAATGCCATCAGGATGTACTGAAGCAGAATTTCAAGCAAGTCAGCATAGCTGTGGAATGGTGGGAAGCTAGCCAAGTGAGCAAGCAACAACAGACAGCATAGCTCTTTTGAAGCAAAGGCATCAGGGAGATATGCCATGAGAGGCAGAGGCTTAAAGAGTGCCAGGTTCTACAAATAGCTATTATTGCCACAAACAAAAATGCCACCATCCCATGCACATCTCTGGAAAGGATCGCAAGTTGCTATTTTGTTGGAGTTGCTGCCATATTTATGTATAAAGATGGCATTCACATAAAATCAAATTATATATAGAGATAGGTACATACATACATACATACAGAAATAGAGTATTAACTTTTTGAAGGGGGAAGGGAATCACTCTACTACACAATATCTTACTCTTTTCATAGAATATGGACTCATTGTAGGGAAGACAGGATGTTTTACACACTGTATATTTACAATATTAGCACAGTAAATCAATAAATATTTGTTGAATAGGTGTAAGTGGCAAATACAAGTGGAGATTCAGTCATTCTGTGAGTTCACTTTAAGTATAGTTACATGAGCTGTACTTAAATAGCTATAATGGAAGACAACTTATAAAATAGAAAGACATTTTTGGTCAACAAAATAACAGTATGGGTGTTTTCTTGATAACTATTTGATTGATTCTGCACATAAATAAATAATAAGAAGTATTAAACTATGGGCAAATTGTTGTGAAAATTTTTGGAAAATAAAAAACTTACTATAATGTTTTCTTAGTCAAAACATATAGGATGTTATAATTTGAAAAGCATACTTTTTGAATATGCTATAAGTTAAATGTTAGCGTTTGCTAGGAGATTTTACCAAAAAACCTTATAACTATGGACACTTAGAAAAAAACATAAGGATGCAAAATGAAGATAAAACAGATGCTTTTTTTATTGTTGTTGTTGTTCTTTTATTGTATTTCTTGAATGTTTCTCTGACTCAGATGATACCATTTCTCTTTAGGACAATTTTAGTGGAGAGTGGATGGTGGTCTTTGGATGTTGGGACATCCAAAGGTGTGATTGGGTCCTGAGGTGGTGGGTTCAGAGGTGATGTTGTGATTGATCAATGTATGATCCTAGATAGTCCATTAAGACGCCTTTGCGGAAATTAGTAAACAGCACCCATTTCTGGATATGGTTCTGCGTGGGGCGCCTAAATGGGAACAGAATCAGCTCTCCTTCCCTCAGCCTAGTGTCCTAGACATCACAGCTGTACACAGCAGCCCTGGAGAGAAGGAAGCTGTTGGTGACTGGAAGCAACTGGTCTCTGAAAAAAGTCAGAGACACATGGGTTAGGAAGAGGGAGTCATTGCAGGAGAAAGAAATGCAAGGTTTTTCCTTGAGTGTTTAGCACATCAGTCATAGGTTCCCAGTCATGAGAGCACTTTGCACACAGCTAACTGACGGGGTCAGTAACAGGAGACATTTGAGAAGAACAGGAAAGGAGTCACACACTTCTGGCTGGGGGGCAGGGGCTAAAAAGGCAAATGTTTATAACAGAGGTAGAGGGAAGGAAGATAAATCATTGCCTTTTTCATCACTGTCAACTGAATGGCATTTCAGGCAATATGGGAAAGGTGAATTTTAAAATCCATAACCAGTGATGGTGAAATGTGGGTGATACAGTTTTATCCCTTAATTAAATTTCTTAATATAACTAAACTGAAAGCACTTACAATATGTAATGTAATTAAAGTCATGATCTCTACCTTTGTGAAAGGTGTATCAGCATAGTGGTTATGTAACTGGTAAACAAGCAGTCATTGAACTTCTACACAGAGCTCATGAACCTGGGCAACACCTCTTCTCTAGATCACTGCTTTCTTTATCTTTAAAATAAAAAGGCTGAATGAGATGAACTTCAAGGTCTCTTTCAGATCTAAAGAAAACACATACCTACAATGTAAATATACCTGAGGCTCCGCATGGACCAGTCTCAAACGTACCATATTCAAAAACACGCAGTCCAACAATTAATCCTTAAAATAACAACAACAACAACAAAAAACAACACACACCTAAACACTTTTCTCTACCTTTCCAGGAAAGAGCAAGATGAGGAAAGGTATTCTGTCTGTATAGGAAACTTCTTTAAAAATCTTTCTTCTCTTCTGCTACAGCTTTCAATATTCTCTGTACAGATGGGAGCTAATCCTGGAAATTCTCTCCCACTCTCAACTTCTCTCCTGAACACCCACCTAGACCAAACAGCCTCTCTTCCTCTCTCTCTCTCTTTACTTATTCCTCAACCTTTCCCTTGAGCCCTCTTCTATACACATCAGATCAACCAAATCACAGGCTGGGAGCATGAGAGTTGAGGCATGGAGAAATTGCCCTTACATGAATATCTTTGGTAATTATTACATGTCCCTACTGTGACTCTCAAGTTTTCAGTTTCATTTCTTGAAAAATAAAAGCCTCAAGAAGAAATGTAATTTCATTTCATACATTTTCCATTTGACAGTATTTGTTGGGGTTGAAATTAGAATACTGGGAGCCTACAGTGTAAAGATAATAGAAAGACAACATAATGCTATCTGACCAAAAATTCAATCTTTTATTTCTAGGTGAAAAAAATAATCAGATAAAGTCCTTGTCCTTGTTTTAACATTAACCTATAAACTCTTTTATTCTTTCATATTTTAGTATAAAATGCAAATTAAAGTTTAGTTACTGAAAAACTGGTACAGATAGATGAAATATAGCTTTTCTTTCTTACCACCAAAGCATATATCTAAACTCTGATTATCTAGACAAGAAAAATTAGTAAATTTCAACATGTTTTAATATTCACACATTTCAGACAGAAAAAGCACTGCAATGGATAATTAAAGTAACATTGAGTCTAAGACAGTATTTTACCTAATTAATATATATCATTTAATATGCAAAGAAATCTTTTTTAAACATTCAATTTAAATCACTGCACTGCAGTGTATCCCTTCCATTGCCTTTGGAGTGAATCGGTATGGAGTTTTCCAAGGAGTCTAAGAATTGTGCAGAATGTTCCTGAAACATTTTGCACTGCTCAGATGAAACGTGCTATTTAAGTACAAAATATCCTGATAATTTCAATGTTGACAACGCCACTCATCCCATGACAACACCTAACTCAACCTGACTTATTTGATACTTTAAGGCATAATCCTTAAACTAAACTTCTCCAATAGGATGTGTATAACTTTGATACATACAACAAGTTCAGGAAAATATCATCAAAAGAGGAAGATTTCAAAAACATTACATTTTATGTCTGTAAAGATGAGGCTAAAAAGCTGGCTTAAAACTCAACATTCATAAAAAGAAGATCATGGCATCCATTCCCATCATTTGCCATTTCCCATGGCAAATAGATGGGAAAACAGTGGAAACAGTGACAGACTACGTTCCTGGGCTCCAAAATCACTGCAGGTGGTGATTGCAGCCATGAAATTAAGATGCTTGCTCCTTGGAAGAAAAGCTATGACCAACCTAGACAGCATATTAAAAAGCGGAGATATTACTTTACCAACAAAAGGTCCATGTAGTCAAAGCTATGGTTTTTCCAGTAGTCGTGTATGGACGTGAGAGTTGAACCACAAAGAAGGTTAAGTGGTGAAGAATTTATGCTTTTGAACTGTGGTGTTGGAGAAGCCTCTTGGGAGTCCCTTGGACAATAAGAAGATCAAACCAGTCAATCCTAAAGGAAATCAGTCCTAAATATTCACAAAGCTCCAATACTTTGGCCACTTGATGTGAAGAACTGACTCATTGGAAAAGACCCTGATGCTGGAAAAGATCGAAGGTAGGGAGAGAAGGGGATGATAAAGGATGAGATGGTCAGATGGCATCACTGACTCCATAAACATGAGTCTGAGCACGCTCCGAGAGTTGGTGATGGACAGGGAAGCCTGGCGTGCTGCAGTCTGTGTGGCTACAGAGTCGGACATGACTGAGTGACTGAACTGAACTGAAAGAAGAGAAAGTCTCCCCATTAGGAAGGAAAGCACAAGGCTAAGTGGGCTTCCCCAGTGGCTCAGCTGGTAAAGAATCCGCTTGCAATGCAGAAGATGGGGTTTGATCCCTAGGATGGGAAGATCCCCTGGACAAGGGATTGACTTTCTATTCCAGTATTCTTTCCCGGAGAATTCCATGAACAGAGGAGCCCGGCTGGCCACAGTCCATGAGGTCGCAAAAGATTTGGACTCCACTTTAGAGACTAAACAACAACAAGAAGAGATATTTGTTCCTAAAGAGACTGAAAGGGTTACATTCCCCAAGAGTAGAATATCTGGGATGTTCTTCTTTCTTAATATCACACAGAGTCCCTGATAATGCCTCTGAACGGGTGGAACAGCACATACGGTTATACATTTTCTCTTTAGTTTATATTTTCAAGTGGCAGAGAAAATTGAGGCCTAGGGAAGCTGGCTGCGGGGAGAGTTATTCTCTACTTAAACGGTATTTTCTGTTTAAGTATAAAAAATGTGGATTGTGGAGAAGTGGTATCCACTCTTCTAAAAATTCATTTTTATTTAAAAGTACACTTTAAATTTGAATAAAATTCATCCTAAAATGACTAAATATGGTATGTTCTCTTTTTGATTCATCTTAAGTTTTATTTATATAAGTGATATCAAAAATAATATAGTATCCTTTTCAAAAATAAAAAATAACTGATAATGCTGATAAATTTTCACTATATGTCTATTTTGGTTTCTTCAATTCCTTCTCAACCATCCTACTCCCAAAATCATCTAAGGTAATCATTGTTACGAGTTTGGTGAATATTATTCCAGTATTATTAAAGTAATTTTATTATAAAATATTTTCTCATGTGAGAAAATATTTCCCAATAAATGTTATTAAGATGAGAAAACCTTATTAAGATGAGAAAATAATATCAGTCTATTACAATTTTAATATGTTTTCTTTTTCAATTATCTGTGGGTTATCAAATTTTCCATCATGTAACTTGTAACATTCTCAGTAACTCTGAATTCATTTCTTGTCTCAGGAGCAGGAGAGTGTACGTCACAACACAACTGTGTTTACACCGGAAGCAGAGAGGTTTTCCCAAGAGGGATCATCCCGGAACCTCCCCCCAGGGCTCTGGGGTCCTCAGCCCCTTTTTTCAGACCTCACCCTGTCCTTCATTTCTACAGACCTCAGAGTTTGACTGGCTGAGTTATCTCTGACTGTCAATCTCACAATCCTTCTCATGCCTGCTAGACTGTAATCCTAGGTGATTCATCATTGCACTGTGTAAAGGTACAGCATCCAGAAATAGTCACAGTCTATAAAATAAAAACTGCAGAGTCATCAGAATGTTTCAGAAGATGGGAAATCCCTGTAAGAGTGAATCGGTGGCATCTTCTCTGGCTCTGCTTCTCACCCTCCAAGTCCACACGTGACCTCCATCCACCACTATCACCACCAGATCACAAGTAGTTCCCAGGAAAACAGGAGCCAAGGATTAAAGGCCTACGTTTAAAGATGACTAGGAAAGAAAGTCAAAGATACTCAGATAGTAAGAGACAAAAACAAGTTTTGAGATAAGAGTTGACACAAGTTAGTGTCCTGGTCAGGCAAGACCACAGCTCAAGACTGGACAGAGGAAATGACCCATGACAGTTTGAAACCTATAGTCATGTGCAGATGTGAGAGTTGGACAATAAAGGAGGCTTAGTGCCAAAGAACTGATGCTTTCAAATTGTGGTGCTAGAGAAGACTCTTAGAGTCCCTTGGACTGAAAGGAGATCAAACCAGTCAGTCCTAAAGGAAATCAACCCTGAATATTCACTGGAAAGACTGATGGTGAAGCTGAAGCTCCAATACTTTGGCCACCTGATGCAAAGAACCGATTCACTGGAAAACCCCTGATGTTGGGAAAGATTTAGGGCAGGAGAAGAAGGGGGCAACAGAGGATGAGATGGTTGGATGGCATCACCAACTCAATGGGCACAATTCTGAGTAAACTCTGGGAGACGGTGGGGACAGAGGAGCCTGGTGTGCTACAGTCCACGGGGTTGCAAAGAGCTGGACTTAACAACTCTTAGTGACTAAACAACAACAAAAAGCTTAAACCTAAATCATCACTGGGAAAAAATGATCCATCTTATAGAGGTGAATCATCATGTACCTTAGCTGGATGCAAGTTACAAAGTTAAGCTTCAATATTTGGATTTCACACTCACTCTATAATCTTATTATAATCTGGATGTCTATGCATGGTTGCTTACAAGAAACATTGAGCTGTGTGAGTCTAGGAACACTTAACTGAAAATGTATGTATGTTTTTATATGTGTGCATATATGTATATGCCTAGATGTTTACACATATATGTGTATATTCAGTCTTTTTAGTTTGGTTAATGGGACTCATTACTAAGAGTGGGCAAATTCTCATGTGCCCACCTCAAGTTTCCGAGACTATAAATTAAGATCCAGATTCCAGATTGTGATAAATTTTCAAAAATAATGAGGACCACCTAGTCTTCTCAGTGCTATTTCTGCTCTAACATATTTTATGACTGTTATCAGAAGTAACTATAACCCTCTTGTGGAGACTTAGACCCACTTAAACAAAACTAATAAGCAAAAGTGACATCAGGAAGGTTAAGTTTTGCATATCCACCCCCCAAAGTCACGGAAACAGCAGCTGTAATTTTAAAATAATGTGGGATGCTTGCTCTTCCAATAAAGTATGCCAAGCTTCCTTTACTTCTAAAGAACAATCAAATTAATAAAATAATAGCTATCAATAGTTGAGATCTTATAGGAAGTGAAAAATCCATAAAAAAATCTTCCAACAAATCTTTTGAGGTAATCAATATTATTTGTATTTTTATTTTTACAAATAAAAATATTGAGTCACAAAACATTAAGAATCATGTCCAAAATTTATAGCAAGCAAGAATAAGAAAGTCGGAACTGGAAGCCTAATCTGCTTCTAAAATCAGTGTTCCTCGCGGCCATGCTGGAGGCCAGTGGGGAAGATCCCCTTGCAGTGGGCATCCCACTTGGGGGCCCTCAGAATGTCAGCACTGCTTTATAACTTAAATGATAAAGTGAACTTGAAGAACTCTGCTCAACTTCCACAAATCACTACTTGAAGCACACTACCAAATAAAAATAAAGCCCATATTAAAGTGAAGCCTCTGCAACTCCCTGTTCTCTATATGCTGCATGTTCTGTGGTCGCTCCGTCATGGCTGACTCTTTGCAACCCCATGGACTGTAGCCCGCCAGACTGCTCTGTCCACGGACAAATTATCACTAATCTCTGCCTCCTTCATCAACTAAGTGGCCTCCTCAATATTGTCTCTTTACAGAATGAGTTGTGGATTATGGTGCCACTCAGACAATGGCCTCGGGCCATGGAATGTCACTTCCACAGACATGGGATTTTTACACATCTCTTATGGTCCTACATTTCCCTCAGATGCCAGGTGTAGGCTTCCTGGTATACTTTAGTTTGTCCAAGTGACTAGAGAAGCTTAAGTCTATCCTTAACGTATTCATCATTTCATGAACCACCTCCCTACATTCCCTTCTGATTCAGTAGCTCTTGGTGATAAAATCGTCTCCTTCTACAGATGAAGTAGCATGGCTCTAAAGAAACAAGGAGCAAAGAACAGCACTTGAGAACCAAGAAGATTTTGAAAATCAAGGATAGCAGTTGAGCATCACCATATATGCATCTCAAGTAGAGCCAGAATCTGGATCACATTGCTTGAGTTGATGAAGTCGATGAAGCTGATGAAGTTGACTCTACATCTCTAATGAGACTTCAATTTTATATCCTTACATCGTTTCCATGATTACCAATCTCAGGATGAAAATGGAACTTACGAAAGCCTAGATCATAACACATGCCATTGTCTTTAGGTTTTGGTTATATTCCAAATTAGCAGTCAAGAAGAAAATATGTATTTCCATTAAAAACTCTAGCACTAATTAAGTAATCACAATGTTTATACGTTTTCAGAACACATCAAGTTTGATTGCCACATGTAAAATATCCATGACTTCTGTTAGCAACTCAATATTAGAAAAGCATAATAAAAACCATAATCTAGTAATGTTTGAGGCTAACACATATGCGAGTTTATATCTCACTTATTTTAATTATTATATTATTAGTCTATAGTATCATAATAAAAGTCATCATTAATCTCATATTAATTATTTAAAACATTTTAGTGTTTGAATGGAGCATCACAGCCCTGCTCTGATGTTACCTCTGTAACGTGGGATGGAAACTTGAACAAAGTTTATGTACGCTCCAATTAAATTTACTGCCTGTTACAACCTAAGTAAAACGATACACACAAACTTTAAAAAAATATGTAATTATAAGTAAATAATGTGCTTTATGTAATTTGAGTCTTCTTTCCATTTAAAAAAAATGACCTCATCAAATCTCAAATTGCTGCAGCCTGATGTTCACAAAGTTTAAAATGTGATAACAATTTTTATTGTAACAAATGATAGCTCATCATAAAGTGAGCCAGTCAACATCACAGGCCTTTTTTAATATTAGCAGTTTAAAAGGAAAATTGACATAGAACAGATAATTATATAATAACAGATAATGTGTGCCAGGCCTTGCAAATGAATACTGGGCTGCTAGGGGGCTCACTTTTCCTTTCATCACAACTCTTAGGGATTTACATTTCTAAAAAAAGAGATTAGACGGCTTTATCCTAAGATCCATTTGCTTTAAAAATGAAAATTTTCAGAACAAATGAATATTTTATTCAAGTTCTCCAAAGATCATTTTGATGGATCCATTTTGCAGTATTGCAATTGCCTTTTCAAGTTTATTGGGATTCAAAGTATAATTAGTTTCTCTATTACAGACTGCCTCTTGAATTACATGTTTAGGCATAATGGAAGTCCAACTAATTAACTGTGTTGCTGATGACCATGAAAACCCCCGAGTCACTACGGTTAACCTCTAGAGTAGGCTAAATTTTAAGGAAAAGTAATTTCCCTTTCAGAATTTAGGAAATGAAAAGAGAGAGCACTGTAGGTTTGGTTCCAAATAGAACTGGGAAACTCTTTGGAAATGATAGTGTTGTCTTACGGAAGTTCTTACTCTATGATAGCAAGAGAACTAAGGAAGAAAACAGAGACGGGAAAAAACAAGTCCTCACTTACCAGGTGTGAAATTGTACCGGGCTGAAAATCCCATAGATTCCAGCTCTCCATCAGCAAAAAATTTAATCCATAGAAATCTTCCACTGGATTTTATTACAGGTGGATTTTGTTGTCCACAAAAACGTCCAATTATTGGAGAAAATCCAAAAGGTCCATCTCGAACTTCAATATGATCAAATTTGCACTCCCAAGATGGTTCAATAGAGTACTTTTCATCAAAGTAAAGTTCAATGCACTGTCTTGGGGCAGCTAAAAAAAAAAAAAAAAGGAAGGAAGATTATGTCTAGAAGGTCCTTTTTTAAATTTGTAGTTTGACTTTTCTGATTCTATTTAAGATTTCATCTGGTATAATAACTTGTATCCAACTTTGACTGTGATATACATAGAAATACTAAGGGTGTTTGTTTCAGTTAGTATTCTAAGGATAAAATTTCTGTAAGAATGTCGAAGGGATGATTCTTAAAACTGATGAGGTTGCCCAAAATATTATTCTGATATAAAAAGCCCATTTCAATGTCTGACACAATGAACAAGTCACGGTATTTTTGTGAGAGGCTCCTAATTCAGGTTTAAAGAGTGGAGAGGCGTCTTTCTGTTACTTCTCCTGCATCTTCAGCAGAAGCCAGTTTTACGGTCAGACACCACTTGAGATCTGCTTCACATGGAGTTCTACAATCATTCAAGTAGTCCCAATCAGATGTCTTGGTTAGAGCGAAATGTGTGTAGAGGAATATGAAGAGTAACTCTTCCAGAACACAAGTCTTATCCCATCATTCTCAGACTTAAACTCGTTCAGAGACTCTCAGCTATAAGGGAACAATCAACATGATGAACACACAGGTTTCTTCGAAGCCTCCTACAGGTCGCCCCAGCAGGGACTTTATTCCCACCTCACAAACAGCCCAGGCTCAGGCCATTCCAGGCCTTCATGTTTTCTAAGACAGCATGCCCTTTCAAGTTTTGATGTGTTTTCCCACTATCTTGACTACCTGTATACTTTCAACCCAACTCCTGTTTACGTGAGGAAATCTTGCTTAAAAAACAAACAAACAACAACAACAGAACAATACACACACACACACACACATACAGAAAACATCTCCTCTCCAAATCTAAATACACAAACTGTATCTGTCTACCTTCTTCCTTCAGGCTCTCCTCATAGCTCTGTTGGTAAAGAATCTGCTGGCAGTGCAGGAGACCCAGGTTCGATTCCTGGGTCATCAGGATCCCCTGGAGAAGGAAATGACAACCCACTCCAGTGTTCTTGCCTGGAGAATCCCCATGGACCGAGGAGCCTGGCAGACTACACACCATAGGGTCCCAAGAGTCAGACCTGACTTAGTGACTAAACCACCACCAACCACCTTCTTCCTTCAGCACTCAAGCACAGTACTTGTCCTTGACGATTTGTCAACACAACAACACTGTTGGGTGAATTGCAGTAAATGAGCTTATCTTTATAAATATGCTTACAGCTCTCATTACAGGAGAGTGAGATCAGATGAGCGGCTCTGTAAACCTCTGCATGGAGGCATTTGCTGAAGCCTTTCCATTCTTGCCTTGTCATGGCCAACAGTTCAAAATTCTGGCATTCTAGACTGATACTCAGTCAGGGTACCCCCAATATAGTCATCACAGCTGTTGAAATATCCACATGTTTATCCTAGTTAGCAAATAGCTGTCTCGAATCCTTTGAGTGCTCTCCAGCCTCCTGACCCTCTCCAAAGACCAACCCCTCCAGAAACTTGAAAGTTAAGACCTGACACAGGAGGGCCCGCTTCCCATGTGATCAGCAATCATCCCGAATGACTACTGTTCCCTCCACACCAGTTCTTAAATATATATTGAATATCACACACTTGAGTGGCTTTAAAACTAAAGCCTTCGGTATATGCTTGCATTTAAAATGAATGCATGGGTATCAAAACGTATATAGAATTGAGATATGTAATCACCAGAAAATTAGAGACTTCACTTTATAACCCAGAAACTCTCTGCCTTTTCCTTCATAGTCCACATTGCCTTTCTCTTTATTCTGCCCTCCCTTATGTATTAGTTTACAAAAATCTATTCTATGTATTTCTTATCTCCTCTCTTTCCAGACCAATGCACTGGATGCCATGGGCATCCCAAAGGAGGGAGATTATAATATAATAGTATTTGCAGCTCCATCCAAGACCAATTAAATGAGAAAATCTTGAGGCTGACCCAGGTATCTGTATTTTTTAAAAGAGTTAAAATGCTATAAATGCCCTTTGGATGATGGTACTCATACTAACAGTCTCAACAGCAATCTCTGTATTTATCACCTATAAACATATATTTTCACGCCAGGACTATCCACTGAACTCAAAATCCACACATGCAATTTCTTCATGAGACATCTCCATAAACATGAAATTGAACATGTGGCTTTCCCTTTAATCCCCCTTTCTCCACCCCTATTCCTTAGGTGGCATAACGATTGCATCTAACACGTCACCAAGCCAGAACCTATAGAGTAGTCCCAGGATGGCCTACTCTCCCCTCCCTACAACCAGTCACTCAAGGTTCAGTTTCCCAAATACCCTTCATTGTTTTCCCATCAATGTCACTTATGTAGTTCAGGGTTTCCCTGTGGTTTATCTGGTCTTTCACAATAGTTTCCACTTCGGTTCTTTTCTTCCAGTTACTTCATCAAAATCTCAGCTTACTATTTCTCTCCTGAGATTATTTCAGCAGCACCCCACTGTCTACAATATCAAGTCCAAACTGGCCTGGGGGGCAGATGGATACCAAATTCTCCTTTATCTGAGACCACATGCACTCCAGCCTCCTCACTTGTACCTCTCCTTACCCTCTGCAAAAGCCCTCTGAATCGACATGGGGTTAACCAACCACACTGTATCTCTGAACCTCTGAACTCTGAACCTATGCTATTTTACACAGAGCATGGCAGTGTCCTGAATGGTCTTTAAAACCGAATGCAAGCATCTCTTTCTCCTTATAGCCTCATCTTTCTCCCTGTTCCAAACACTGCTCATCTCAGAGCCACTTTAGATTGTTTACTGGAAAAGAGCATAGTACCCAGGCCACATTGTAGGTTCCATAAGGCAAGTACCATGTCTATCTTGCTCAATACTCTCTAAACTGTACTAACAAGAGTGGTTCAGTAAATATTTGTGAAATGTATGAATGAAAAAGGGGCCAGTATGAAGTATTTCAAGGAGGGTTCACAGTGATAGGAGGTTCTCTTTATTTCCCAACTTTCAGTTTTGTCCTTGACAAGAAAGAAAGACCTATCAAATTAACATGTGCCTTGCTTGTAAGTAAATAGTGAGCATAAATACCTTTTATGGTTAACTCTGGTAAGGTAACTCTGTGTGTGTGTGACAAGGCGAGCACAGGTGTTTGGGAAGTTGCAAGTTTGGGGCCATTAGGTGCTAACACATAATATTGAGAACTTCTACCACTAGATGAAATGTTCATATATTTTTAAAAATTGTCCTTAATAGAGAGGTGTCTACAAGGGTAATGGAAATGGAAAATGTTCAAAGAGAAGCAAATCCCTTTTTCAGCACTTTTTATCCTTCAGGCTGAGAAAAAAATTGATGAGGAGAAGCATCATTTGGAATGCTGACTTTGGCGTGAAAGGATGAAAATGTCACTTTTGAGCACAGACTGAGGCTCAGAATAATATTCACATTGATATTTGGAAAATATGATTATGAATTTTAAAAAAACTTAATTGGGGGATAATTGCTACAATGTTGTATTCTGCCTTACAACAATGCAAATCAATCATAGGTATACATATATCTTCTCATTTTTGAGCCTCCCTCCCACCCTCCATGATGACATTTCTGCACATGAATACGTTTTGGGTGCTTTATATTATTTAAGAGAGAAAACAACAAAAGTATAGATTATTCTACTAATTATTTAACCAATAAAAGATGAGCTGCCCAAATGGTTACACATTCGGTAATATTATGCCAATCATACACCCATTCCATTAATTAAGAATTCCACATCAATGAGATCAACTGCAACTAAGTTGTTGAATTATTTTTTATTTTCCAGAATTTACCTGTTTATAAGTTTTTACTAATCATTTCACTCAGGGATTCCCTGGTGGCTCAGAGAGTTAAGCATCTGCCTCAATGTGGGAGACCCAGGTTCGGGGAAGATCCCCTGGAAAAGGAAATGGCAATCCCCTCCAGTACTCTTGCCTAGAAAATTTCATGGATGGAGGAGCCTGGTGGGCTACAGCCCATGGGGTCGCAAAGAGTTGGACACGGCTGAGCAACTTCATTCACTCACTAATGATTTCAATAATTAGCTCGATCCCACATTTTATAGTTGCTGGATTCACTCAGAGACATTTTTTGTGTAGGGTGTCCAGAACCAATTTTTGTAATGTCTCTATGTATCCTGGGCTTCGCTGGTGGCTAAGTGGTAAAGAATCCTGCCTGCCAATGCAGGAGACACATGTTCTATCCCTAGACGAAGGAAGAACCCCTGGAGAAGGAAATGTCAATTCACCCCAGGATTCTTGCCTGGGAAATCCCATGGACACAGGGGCCTAGTGGGCTACAGTCCATGGGGTTGCAAACAGTTGGACACAACTTAGCAGCTAAACAACATATATTAATCATTTCAATAATCAGCTCGATTCCAGATTTTATGGCTATTGGCTTCACTCAGAGATATTTACGTGTATGGTCTCCAGAAGCAATCTCTGTAATGCCTATATGCATACTGTCCATCCCGAGCTCAGGGACGGCCAGGCCGGACTTGGCTCCCTCACCTTCTATGATGTAGATGCATTCCCGGTCAGGGGGGTACTTGCTCGGATAGTTCGGAGAAGTGAAGATACCTCCGTCTGCATGTTTTGTCCAAGTTCCACACTGCACAGACTTCTGTGTTTCTGAGGTGGTTTGCTTTTCTGCAAAATAAAATTTTTTAAAGCCCCATTATCCAATTTTCTATACAACTAAAAATAGGACATTCTTACAATATCCATTAGTAAATTAACTTCTAAATGCTGTCTTAGTCAAAACTAATCAATTATACACACTATAAAACTCTCAGATATTCTGGAATATTAAGAATATGAAGAATACAGGAAAATGCAAGTGAGGAGAGGCCTCCCACTTGAATTTTTCCAAAGAAACACACCTGTTCCTTTTTTGGCTGCTCCAGACAAATGGAGGATGATTAAACTTGCTACAACTGAAACAGAACAGAAAAATTGAGATTAATGTATACTGAAATGACCAAATTCTATTAACAACATAACAGTTTAAAGATAAAAAGATATCAAAGAAGATTATTACTGTCAACCCTTCTCAGATAACTAAGAACTTGCACAAACTGATTCAAAATGTACAAATCAGGACAATTTAGGGATCTCCTCGGGAAGTAATGCCAGTTAAGAATGGTTGAGACTCAAGCTCCTAAGGCAAATTCAGACTTTGAGACTAAGAGCATTAACTAACATTAACTAGCATTAACTAACATTGTCACCCACTAATGTCACATCACAGTGGGCTTTCAGGAGTGTGGCCTGGCTGCCCTTTGTAAATGACTTTGCCAGCTTCTTGCAAAGAAGACAGAGGGTCAGCAGGTCAAAGGACGAAAAGGAAAAGTGTTTTCATCAACAATTTTAGGAAACAAATATTTCACCAAATCCTATGGCAGGTGGGGGAGGGGAACAAGGGAAGAACAACCTAATGTGGACTGAAAGCATTAAGTACCATAATAAACATGTTTCTTTTACAAAACTGACCGTACCAAGTAACCCCAGTCTTCAGCATGCTTAGGCTAGGAAATGAATCTCTCCTAACCTTAACTTTGATGCAATCCTTTGTATTATCCAGGAATATTTTATAATTTTAAGAAAGGTTATTTCTATACACATTTTATTAAGGCAGATTTTCAGTATCAGTAAAAGACTCTGATCTAAAACTTAACAGTAAATCTACGAAGACCATTAAAACGCATCCTACTGTTTTACTTCCACATCCTTGACTTACTTAATATTTTCACGAAGTCCAAAACTGAGAGAAGTATTGATCTAGTCTTCATAATTTCTGATTTTACCTTCTGATTTCTCTTTTATCATTTATTTTCTTGTCAATTATCTAAAAGCTCTCAGTTTCATTAGGTCTATAATTATAAGTCCACTTAAAAATGATTTTGGATACGGGCAGGTATAATCCACAATGATTTCCTAAACGAAAGTTCAGGACAGGATCTTAAAAATGCATCCATGAAGACTGTTCCAGGAAAAGTATATGTGAGCCCTGATATTAGTGTTTGAGAAAGGATGTCCATTATTTTACTTGTACTCTATCTAGCCTGTTTTTAGATTAAAACACTGGTTGTTATTGTCTGTGTTCAGGTAAAAAAAAAAAAAAAAAAGTCTTAACTTGCAACGCACACGCGTTTACAGCCACCAATACCAAGCTGCTGGTTTGGGGCTTCTACTCGGATGGAACCGCACTGTGGATTGTGTCCTGTGAGGAACACAGCAGCAACGCCGGTCTCCTGGCTGCGTGGCACGGGCAGCCTCACCCGCCCTCTATCCTGTCATATTCCCACCACGGATCTTCTTAGCCTGCCTTTTACTCGACGACTTCTGACGCTATTTGCTCCAGTCCCCCGCCCTCTCCTGAACCGCACGCGAACCGCACACTCGTGAAGCGACACTCGAGGTCTATCTACACTCTCCGGAAGAGTTGAGGCTGGCACTTGCGCAACCCTCGAGCGTGGCGTTCAGGTGGCTCACACACGACCCACCGGAGGGGCGACACGGGCCCGCTGGGCTCCAGAAGCCCCTGAAAGGACCGTTCCTTTTCTACGGAGCTGTCGAACCCGCTCTCTGCCCCCCAACCCCTTCCACCTGCGACCTCCCTGGGACCCGCTCCCCGTCCTCTGCCGCACGTGCGCGTCCCCACCGGGCACTCGGCACCCTCCACCCCCAGACGCCCCGGCGCACGGCGAGGCTGTTTTCCTTGGCCGACACTCAGCTCCAGGGACCACCGCCGCGCGCCGCCCCCACGCCGAGTCGAGGATGCTGCAATACAGAAAGTTTACATCTGCCCCAGACTCGCGGGGACTGCGGGGTCCGGCGAGGGCGCGGCGGGGGCCAGGCTCTCCCTGCGCGCTCGGCCAAGAGGGGGAGGGAGGCGGGGAGGAGGGTCCCCGGGGCGGCCCGGCGTGGCGGGAAGAGGTACTCACTGTGAAACAAACTGCGTCCATAGATCATGTCTGTTCCTTACACCAGAGACTCCAGGCTCCACTAATTCCATTTAGAGACGGGAAGACTTCCAGTGGTCAGGGAGAGGACGGAGTCGAGAGAGGGTTGAGAGGTGCAAACCGGGAACAGATGAAGAGCGGGGGGAGAGTGAGACGGGGGGGAAGCCAGCGATCCGAGCCCACACAGCAGCAAGATCCGAGTCCGCGCGTCCTCCGCCCCGGGCTCGCGCTCGCACCCGCTCGCCCTCTCACCACCGCGAAGCCGGCAGCATTCCGGCCGTGACGCTCGCCTCACGCCCGGGCGCCGGGCGCCTCCATCCGCGCCGCCGGCGGCTGCTCCCGCCCCCTCTGCATCACCGCCGCCGCCGCCGCCGCGGCTGGCAGGAGGGCGCGCGGGCGGCGGCGGGCCCGGGGCGAGCCCTGGGGCGCTCCAGCCGGGGCCGGGCAGGGGCTGGGGCCGCGCGGCGCGGCCAGGCGGGGGCAGGTCCGGACCGACGGCAGCGACTGAACGCGCGGAAGCGGCGGCGGCGGCGGCGGCGGGGGCTCGCTCAGTCCCCGGTTTCATACACCACGAGCAGCAGGTCGGAGCAGCCCTCCTCGGTCCAGCCCTTGGGGATCGTCCGCTGAGGCATTGAAGACAGGAGGAGGAAGGGGTCCGTCATCGGCTCGCCGGGCTGCGCGCCACCTCTGCGATCTTGCGGAGAGAGGAGCGGGTGGGTGGGCGTCTGGGAGGAGGGCTGCAGGGTGGTGGCGGAAAGACCGGGGTGGCGGGGGGCGGGGGGGAGGCGGGGACGGGAACGGGGCGGGGAGGGAGCGGGAAGATGGCAGAGTTACCAAGTGGGCGCCTGAGTCATAGCCCGGGGCGGCGTGACCCTCCGGGAAGCCCGCGGCCCGCGTGCAGCCGCGCAGCTCCACTCGGCCGGCGCCCCCCGGGGCTGGTGCGCGGCCGAAAGGGGCGGCGGCGGCGGCTGCAAGGACATCACACCCGCTCCGATCCTGGGGGTGGAGCGAGGGGGAGAGGGGCGAGGACCGGGCTGGGAGCCTTCACTCCGCCAGCCCGGGCAGAGGGGGCCAGAGGGCGCCGGGCAAATCCGAAGCTGGAGTCTCGTGCCGGCTAAAAAGGCGAGGGAGGAGGAGGGGCCAGGAAGTGAAAATCCCTTTCGGGGTTCACATGTTCACTTTTGAAAAACGCCTAGAAACTGCGATCGAGCTGTCCCCTGCGCCCCACAGTCCATCTGGCTAGAGGAAGCGGGTCCCGTCTCCCTTCGGGGGTGACCACTTAGCCGTATACTCCGGGCTCAGTCTGGGAGACCAGGCAGGGGCGCGCCGGCGGCGAAGGCAACATTAAAAGTTTCGCGTTTTATCGCCTGGCCTGACTCGGAGGTCGCCCCAGACAAACCGCTGGGGCAGAGACACCGGCTTCTAGCGCATTTCCTTCGCCCTCCCCAAGATATTTTAATAAACCCCAAGGCAAACACCGATCACCTCCCACCCCACCCCAATATGGACAGACGCGCGCTCGCGCAGCGCGTTAAACTCGGTGAGGGGAGGGAAAAAAAGAGTTGCTGGGGAAACAACCCAGAAAAAAAAAAATCCAGCTTCTAAAATGAGAATAAATGAATATGGAGAACCGTAAACGCGAGGTGGCCCGAGCAGGGCTGGAGCGCGTGGAGCGGGGTGTCCCTGCTTGGACGCTGCGGTAACCCCCCATCCCCGAGATGCGTCCTGCCCTCCCGGCTCTGCGCACTCAGCCCGCGCCCACCCGCCGCCGTCCGCACCCCCGGGCCCCGCGGAGGCTGTCGACCCCCGGACCCCGCCTCGGCGGCCCCGGACCCCAGCACGCCTAGCCGCAGCCCCCTACTCCACCGTTGGGACTGAGAGTTGAGGAGGGGTCGATGACGGCGGGGAGGAGGCAGGCGTAGCAAGAATTCGAGGAGGTAGAAAGCTGAGGGGCGCTGCGCCGCCGAGACTAGGTCACCTTAAAAGGCAAAGAGGAAAGAGCCGTGCGCGCGGACCTGCGGCCGGGCCGCCCCCTCCTGGCACCTGCTGCTGCAGCGCCCGGCCGCCCACGGGCGTGCGCGCGCGCGGGGAACCCGGGATGCTCGCGGCCGCCCTGCCCTCAGGTTCCCAGCAAAGCAGCGGCGAGAGGGTGGAGGTCTTCCTGCCAGTAATCTAAGATGAGGGATAATGAGGTGACCCAGAGGCCCGAGAGGATCCCCCAGCCCCGGAAGCAACCGCCAAGACTCCTTCCTTCCAGCTTTTGGCTCTTTGATACCGGGCAGCTGCAAGTCCTCGACCGTGGTGGGGTAAAGTGATGACATAGAGAGGGCTCTGTGTGTGTGTGTGTGTGTGTGTGTGTGTGTGTGTGTGTGTGTGTGTGTGTGTTGGTCCATTTAGTGAAAAGTGGGTAGATGGGGCAGGGTGGGAAGGAGAGCTAGAGCAATAGAAGGAGAACGCCAGACTGGGTGAAAAGGGAAGGGGGAAGGGAGAGACAGAGAGACCTAGAGACAGAGATAAGAGAACGCAGGGGGAGAGAGACTGCGCGCCCTCAGAGCGCCAACTCCATCAGAAGGCCTGCCTGCGAGAGGAGCTGTGAACTCGGGAGTGACCAAGGTGAGCCAGGGTGAGCCGATGGGTGGAGAGCTGGAGAAGTATCTCGGAAAACTGTTATGTATCTGCCCACGTTTCTGCTCATAAAAGGATCAAAGTGGGAAATAGTTACCAGGTCAGCAAGCAGTTCTTGTGCCGGAGAGGGGTGTGTGTGTGCGTGTGTGTGTGTGCGCGTGTCTGCGCGCGCGTGTGTATATGTGTGTGTTGGGGTGGGAGCTGAGTGGATGGGAGTGAAGGAAGACTTGAGCAGTTAGTAGATGGTGAATAGATGCCAAAGAGAACAGGTCATCTATGGGCCAAGGAGGACCATTTAAAAACGGCCAAAGATGTATAAGTTGATAGTAGAAAGTTGACATGTTAAAGACTGGATGGTAATTATTTTTTGCATCCAAAAATGTTATTTATGAAAGTGACTTTTTGGGAGAAAAATCGTTCAATGAAGCAGTGGCAACGTTAAAATTTTTCTTAAGGGAAATCTATTTCTCAACAGCAGTTTAAGGTAAGAAGAAGAAAAGTTGGTCTTTGCTAAATCCATCCACTCAAGTATGTCTAACAATCCCCCACCCCCACCCCCAGTTTGCTTTCCCAGGACACAGGTCTTTGTAACTTAGCTAACGAAGGGGGCACTGAAATACTGCTAGACCAGTGTGGGGGCCTTACATTGGAAGGGGGTATCCAGGCCAGAGGGCAAAGAATGGGGGCACCCAAACCTTTTGTCCACGTGGTAATTGCTCCAGTCTCCTATTGGCCAGCATGTCTGTCTTTGGGATCAGATTCTCAGAAATAGAGGCCTCTTTGATCTCTGACTACCTCTGCCTCCTGGGCTGTGCCTGGGGCTGAAGCATTATTGTTGTTCAGTCACTCAGTAGTGTTCAACTCTTTGCAACCCCATGGACTGTAGCAAACCAGGCTCCTCTGTCCTCCACTATCTCCCAGTTTACTCAAATTCATGTCCACTGAGTCAGTGATGCTCTCTAACCACCTCATCCTCTGCTGCCCACTTCTCCTCATGCCTTTGATCTTTCCCAGCACCAGGGTCTTTTCCAATGAGAAGGGCTGTACTTCTACTCAAACCTCAGTGTCCAAGTTCTGAGCCTGCATATCCTGAACTGGGAGAGAAGCTCCATGAGAGAGGCACTCAGGTCTTCTCTTCACTCCCCAAGAGAGAGAGTCAGACAGCTGCTAAGCCTTTTGCTCCACCCCCTGGATTCTTCCAGGTTATGGCTGCAACTTTTCCCTGGACGATTTCATTCATTTTCCTGCACACACACATGCACAAGTCCTGTTAACCATCCACCACATCCTGCTTGCTTGGCAACCTGCCTTTTCCCTTTTGAGTCATGAACCACCACTTCCTGAGTAATGCTACCTCACTGATGGGGACCCACGATTTTTTTTTACTTCCTGAGAAAAAGCAGCATATGGGAAAATTTAAGCTTCTCCAAGGGAAGGTTTTGCACACACATGGCCAGATTTCAAGTATGATTGTTTTTGAAAGAGAAAGCTTATAAACAGATAGCTTTGATAAGTTCAACGTGCTGTCCTAGAAAGAGGGAGCTTTGTCACAGTTCTCCAAAGTTAGCATTGAAATATAGACTACTTATAGGATAGAAGGCAGAATTAATGCCTTTTGAGCCCAATCAAAGTGTCATTGGTTTCCTTTGAACAGTGCACCCTATAACAATGAATGATAAGAAGAAATTCTAAAACCCTAAAAAGAATTGGGGGTTTCCATGGTGGCTTAGTGGTAAAGAGTCCACCTGCCAATGCAGAAGACAATGGTTCAACCTGTGGGTCAGAAAGATGCCCTGGAGGAGGGCACAGCAACCCACCCCAGTATTCTTGCCTGGAGAATCCCACGGACAGAGGAGCCTGGCGGGCTACAGCCCATGGGGTCGCAGATGGGTTGGACACTACTTAGTGACTAAACAACAACAACAAAAAGAATTGATGTAGGAAGGACACTTGCTCTTCTGATTCAAAAGCAAGTATTTATCTGCATACATGTGGTTCTCTATAGAAACTAATAAAGCTCCAGGTCTACTAGGGATCTTTTGTTAATTCATCTGAACTATTGGCATCTTCTTCAGTGTTTTTTATTTAAGTGGCTAAAATAGGTGGTGTTAAAAAAATTACTATAATCAATAGTGTTTCCAATACATTCTGTTGAAAATCTCCCAACACCCCAGTACTTTTGCCTGGAAAATCCCATGGACGGAGGAGCCTGGTAGGCTCCAGTCCATGGGGTCGCTAAGAGTCAGACACGACTGAGCGGCTTCACTTTCACTTTTCACTTTCATGCATTGGAGAAGGAAATGGCAACCCACTCCAGTGTTCTTGCCTGGAGAATCCCAGGGACAGGGGAGCCTAGTGAGCTTCCGTCTATGGGGTCGCACAGAGTTGGACACGACTGAAGCGACTTAGCAGCAGCAGCAGCAGCAACATGTTTTAAAGTTCTGTTTCTTCCATTTTATTAACTCAATATACAAGTCATAATGTCAGTTTATCAAAAACAGATCATAAATAATTGCTGCCAGACAGTGGCATTTTTTAAAATGATCTGCAGTATTCTAGTATGAAACTGAGTTTAAGCAGTATTGATAAAGTCATTTCTTTTCAATCTATAAATGTATCCTGACAGGTAGAAAATCTGCATAAAACAGAAGAGAAGTAAAACCTTTAAAATCTCACATTTAAGCCAGATAGGATATGTTATGAAAATAGGTGAAATAAAATATGATTTTCTTCCTAGTATGAATATGTTTTATTATATCATAAGAATATTAGCCTCTTGTGGGCAAGAACTTTCACAGGACTACATTACTCAACCAATTTTCACCTGTACTTACAGATATGTAATTGCTATCCATCTTTCAGGCTGAGACCTGCTTTTCCTTTTAGGGCTATTTGCTAAGTTGCTCCAGTCATGTCCGACTCTTTGTGACCTGTCCATGGGATTCTCCAGGCAAGAATATTGGAGTGGGTTGCCATGCCCTTCCTCATCTTGTTTCATATTTAATGGTAATTGTCCTCCAGGAAAAATGTATTATCATGTCTGGAGAAATGTGAGGGAAATAAAAAAGTTCCATTACCTACCGAACTATACCAGGTACACTTTAGAAAAACTTTATTTTTCTGATGGTTCATTTTTAATTGACAGTGGCTTAGAAACAAGATTTGTTAGTAACCACTGGCCTAATGAAATTGCTGCTGCTGCTAAGTCGCTTCAGTCGTGTCTGACTCTGTGTGACCCCATAGATGGCAGCCCACCAGGCTCCCCCATCCCTGGGAATCTCCAGGCAAGAACACTGGAGTGGGTTGCCATTTCCTTCTCCAATGCATGGAAGTGAAAAGTGAAAGTGAAGTTGCTTAGTCGTGTCTGACTCTTAGTGACCCCATGGACTGCAGCCTACCAGGCTCCTCCATCCAAGGGATTTTCCAGGCAGAAGTACTGGAGTGGGGTGCCATTGCCTTCTCCGAATGAAATCACTAGTAGTCTGTAAACCAGCATAAACTAAAGGAACTTTTCTAAGGATATGGACTGAGATTGAAATGTTCATTGTTCTGTACCCACTCACTGTTATTTTGGGGGAGAAAACAAGCCTCCATCAAGGGTTTAAAAAGGATTTAGTCATATTTAGATAATATAAGTTAAGGTGAAGAATAAATCTACATATTCCATGTCAAAACATCTGTTAATGACTATAAGCAAGACTACTTAAAATTGCCAAGTTAGATATGTTAATGGTACTTGTGGGTGCCAAAGATCATTTTTATCTTTAAGTATATAAAGTAATAGCATCACTTAAGTTTACTTCTTTTAACTATTTTAGGACATATCATGTTATTATTACCATGATTTATTGGATATTATGTGGATGATTTGGAAAATAATAAAAGATAAAACTTACTTGTTGAAAATAACTCTGAATGTTAAATTAGGACAATGCTTATATCTGACTCATGACATAATTCAAATTCATGATTCTTAGGAAAAAAACAAGCTTTAGTGCATGGAAATAAATTAACAAATATTACATTCAGAAAACGAAGATCATGGCATCTGGTCCCATCACTTCATGAGAAATAGATGGGGAAACAGTGGAAACAGTGTCAGACTTTATTTTTCTGGGCTCCAAAATCACTGCAGATGGTGACTGCAGCCATGAAATTAAAAGATGCTTACTCCTTGGAAGGAAAGTTATGACCAACCTAGATAGCATATTCAAAAGCAGAGACATTACTTTGCCAACAAAGGTTCGCCTAGTCAAAGCTATGGTTTTTCCTGTGGTCATGTATGGATGTGAGAGCTGGACTGTGAAGAAGGCTGAGCGCCGAAGAATTGATGCTTTTAAAATGTGGTGTTGGAGTAGACTCTTGAGAGTCCCTTGGACTGCAAGGAGATCCAACCAGTCCATTCTGAAGGAGATCAGCCCTGAGATTTCTTTGGAAGGAATGATGCTAAAGCTGAAACTCCAGTACTTTGGCCACCTCATGCGAAGAGTTGACTCACTGGAAAACACTCTGATGCTGGGAGGGATTGGGGGCAAGAGGAGAAGAGAATGACAGAGGATGAGATGGCTGGATGGCATCACTGACTCGATGAATGTGAGTCTGAGTGAACTCTGGGAGTTGGTGATGGACAGGGAGGCCTGGCGTGCTGCGATTCATGAGGTCGCAAAGAGTAGGACACGACTGAGCAACTGATCTGATCTGATCTGATCTGATAATAGCAAAGTCATTTATCTACTTATCTATTGTTTCTTTGACTTTCCCTCTTCTGTTATACTCAATCTGTTGCAAGGAAATGTCCCACATGTTTTCATTTCCTTTTGCAAGACAAAAAGAGAAATTTAAAATAGCTCTTTCCCCCATTTTTAGGGCAGACAAATTTGTTAAAAAGTACAGTTTCAGGAAGGAGTGATACTGCAGCAGAATTTGTGCCAAGCAGTTACAGTTACTTTTTTTTTTTTAAATCAAGAGATGATGTCATCAGTGCTTTTTAGTAAATGTATCACTTAAATAATATTCTTCAAAATAGTTTTCTAATGACATACATAGTTAATTTTTATAAAATTCTCTGGGAAAATAAAGGATGAATTAGAATTATTACAAGCTTATATACAATACATGACTCTTCACAATTATACTTCCTTCTAAAATGATGCTTTCTAATGAAGAAAAGGTTTTCAGAAATGACATAAAGCAGTGGCTTGTGGAGCAGCGCTCTGAAGACTATTGACACAGTACTCTGAGCACAGTGGGTTTTTGTCAAAGAAACAAACAGGTAAGTAAAGAGAAAATAGTTCTCATATATGCATAGAATAGACATTTGAAGATTTTATTTAAAAATGTGTGTCCTTAGGTTTTTGTTTTTGATGACTGTAATGTAGGAGACCTGCCTTGGTATTATAGGAACTAGATGTTCCCATAAGGTCAGATCATGAGAACCAAGTTAACATGAGTTAAAATTACAGAGGACTAAGTTACAGTTGGAGAAGGCAATGGCACCCCACTCCAGTACTCTTGCCTGGAAAATCCCATGGATGAAGGAGCCTGGTAGGCTCCAGTCCATAGGGTCGCTAGGAGTCGGGCATGACTGAGCGACTTCACTTTCACTTTTCACTTTCACGCATTGGAGAAGGAAATGGCAGCCCACTCCAGTGTTCTTGCCTGGAGAATCCCAGGGACAGAGGAGCCTAGTGGGCTGCCGTCTATGGGGTCGCACAGAGTCGGACACGACTGAAGCGACTTAGCAGCAACAGCAGCAAGTTACAATTATTTTAATTTGTAACTAAAGCACAGCATAGTTCTTTTGGTTCAAAGGTTTATAAGCTGATGCTTTTGAGTAATGTATTTTGTTAAGTCCAATTCTAGATAATTCTTGCTTCACTTAAAAATCATTATTGGACCACAGTTTACTGGCATTCCTAAATGTCAGCAATTTATTAATCTGAAAGAACAACTGATAATTCATGACAATCTCCTCCATCCTCAGCTACCCCTAGATACTATGCTGGGAATATCCGCACCATTTTACCATTTCATTTGTACTAACATATAGTTTTCCATCACTGTCAGTATTTTTAGAGCATCAGTTATGAGTATGTAGGATTTGAAATGGAGTGGATTTTCTGACTTCTGTGAGTGTTGAGTTTGAAATCCTCTGTCTTATCCCATCCTATCATTTTAGAATGAAAAAAAAAAAAAAAAATAGACCAGAAGAAGTGATTTCCACAATACCACTTCATTTGTAACATAATGACTGATGGAATCTAGATCTTCTAATTTACAGCCTGGGAGAAAAGTAGGAAGAAAAAAAAAAAACTTGCTACTCAATTTGGACTTTTTTCACCTGAGTTTAAAGGAAAGCCCTAATATTTTTCTGCTTTTTTTCACTAATCACTTCCAGCCAGGATATGTATACCTCCAGAGCCACTGCTGAATGTAATAAGTATATCCATAAAAGTGAAAGTGTTAGTTGCTCAGTAACGCCTGACTCTTTGTGACCCCACGGACTGTAGTAGCCAGCCAGTCAGGCTCTTCTGTCCATGGGATTCTCCTGGCAAGAATACTGGAGTGGGTTGCCATTCCTTTCTCCAGGGGATCTTCCTGACCCAGGGATCGAACCCAGGTCTCCTGCACTGCAGGCAGATTCTTTACCTTCTGAGCCACCAGGGAAACCCAAAGTGCTAAAAAAAAAGAAAAGCAAAAACAAACATTTTTTAGGCCTTATCTTAAAAAAAATCCAAGAAGCAATTAAAGAAAATAGCAAGTGAATTTTAAGAGAAAGCTCAGAGAACGGAAACTCCTTGACATACAGAACGTAATTGTCATGTTGTTATAAATTCTTACTGAAATAGATGAGTAATTACACGGACATACACACACACACACACACACGCACACACACGCACCCAACATAAGGAGAGACAAGGTGAGCAGACATGGGCAGTGTTGTTAAACTTTCCAGCACTGTATAATGCATGTCAACATTTCTTCTGACTCTGATAACACTTCCTGTATTATCTTCTCAGGTCCCCGTGACAGTCTCCTTAAGGACCTTTCAGCTTCTAACTTCTGCTCAGCACCAAAGCCAATGACACTTGCTGTAGCTTTTTTTTTTTTTTAATTGCTATGTAGCACACTGCTGCAAGACCATTAAGAAGACTGTGAGAAGGTGCCTTGGTTGTGCTCCATGAGGTACCAGTGGATGGGGCCAGAACTGAGGATCAACTTCCAAGACAACTGCTTTCTTCCTGTGTCCAATGCCTCGGGGTCCCTCGTTCTCTCTTTCACTCTTCCATTCTTAAACAGTGATGCTTGACTCCCCGGAGCTTTTCCACGTGGCCTGGACTTCCCACAGCATGGCAGTATCAGGCTGCTTACACATCTGACAGTGATTTCTTGACGTACGAGTAACAGGGAATGGAAGCCATAACACCAGGGAACGTGTCCATTTCAACTAGCACCTGATCATTTTGGTCGTATTCCACTGAGCAGAGCAATCGCAAAGTCCACTCAGATACAAGGGAACAGAGAAGTGGAATTCACTATCTGTGGCAAAGGGACATAGTCGCATCACAGAGCAACAGTATGTGACTGGAGATGCTGTGAATGCCATCTCTAAAAAGCATGATCTCTCATCTTTGAAATTGAAATGAATGCTTCTTTGTAGGTTCTTTTGTGTTTTAAAACCAAGAAATAAAGAGAATATCCATGGTACAATTTAGTAGGTACATAAATTGTATCTTTTATACAATATTGATTTTTATTAAAATACACTTATTTGTTACTATAATGTTATTATTCATTACTGTGACAGGGTACTATATCGGTTTACAGTTTTTTCTCATTTAAAGATACATTAATGTAACGTGTGTGTGTTAGTCACTCAGTTATGTCTGGCTCTTTGCAACCCCATGGACTGTAGCCCGCCAGGCTCCTCTGTCCCTGGAGTTCTCCAGGCAAGAATACTGGAGTGGGTTGCCATTTCCCACTCTAGGGATCTTTCCCACCAAGGGATTGAACCCTGGTCTCCTGCTTTGCAGGCAGATTCTTTAACCATCTGAGCCACCAGGGAAGCCCTTAACGTAATTTATAAAGATCAATACTTTTTTTTTTCTTTTTTGTGCTGTAATATTAGTGATATAGTAATATGTTAAAACTTTAATAAAGTCTCTGAGTTTCTTTTTAAAAAAATAAAAAATGTGATCTGTCAGACCTCCCCTTTTACTATCTCTGGGCTGGCAAGCATCAGAGTGAGTGTGAGGCTGAGAGCAATATAAAGGGAAACCAGAGGTATGCTACTCTGGGGCAAAAGATGCCCCAGTCCAGTTTGCAAAATGTTAAGCAAATAGGATCAAAGCAAATAAATATCATGAAAAAGATGCTGTTGTATACTTACAGAAAAAAGAAACATGGCAAGTTGATATAATGTTCCTGAACATATGTACAGCTAAAATTTAGCCTCAGATTAACATTTTTTTTAAAAAAAGAACTAATGAAAAAATAGAGAAATATATGAAATATTCATTGCAGTTGAAGATTTTTAACACAGTCCCCTAAGAAACTGACTGATTAAATACATTTTAAATTAGCGGGACATCCCTGGTGGTCCAGTGTCTGGGACTCGCTGCTCCGGATGCGGGGGGCCCCATTAATCCCTGATCAGAGAACTAGACCCCACGTGCTGCGACTAAGACCATACAGTGAGGATCAAGGATCCAGTGTGCCACAACCAGACCCAGCACAGCCAAATAAATAAATGCACAGATATTAAAAATATATAAATAAAACTAGCAAAACCTGGGAACATATGTAGGTAAGATTGATTTTTTTTAGTGTAAGCAGGAATTTAATTCAACATACCAAAATGAGTTCGCTACTCATTTTAAACTCCTATTAAACATTTATTAAAAACAAATATATCATAGGCAAACACAAAACTGGTAAATTCAACCAATAAACATACAGAACTAATATCAGAATAAAATAATATATCCTTCTGAAGTCATTATTCTTGCTCTAACAAGTCAACTAAGCATTCTTGAAAATTGGGTATGCTAAAAATATCTTCATTTTCACTCTTGAATTTAAGTGATAGGTTACAAGCTTTTAAATTTCAGTCTCTAAGTGTTTTTTTCTTCAATACTGAAAACATAGTTCTACTGGCTTTTTTGTGCCCCATGTCTCTTTTCAGAAAATTCTTGTCAGTGTAACTCTTATTTTCTGAGATCTGTGTTGGTTGTTTTCTCTTCCATTCCTTCTTAATCTTTAAAAAAGTCTGTTCAGTTGATTTTATTAAATGTTACTATTGTGATTCTAGCTGCTTATTTTCCCCAAAATATTCTGTTCAGTATTCCTATGTGTTTTTGGTTCGAGATCTATAACATTCTTTGTTATTAACACAAGATATTTCTTTCCATTTTTTCTTATTATCCTCCCCGTCTTTCATTCTGAGATGTGTGCCTAACCTTACATGTATTCTTCATATCCAAGAGTTTGTTTCCTGATACCTTCTGGATAGTATTTCAACGTTGACTGTTTCAATACTCTCATTTTATTTAACATTTTAAGAATGATCATTTTTTTGTATCCAGTATTTCTAATGTATTTTTCTTCAGTGAAACTTATTAATTGCTGTTAAATAAATCAACTCAAAACTTCATGGCTTAAAACAATAATCAGTTTATTTGCTCATGATTTTGTGGGTCAACAGTTTGTGCTGGGTTCAGCTGGATAGTTTTCCTGCTCTTTTGGTCTGGGTCATTTATTCAGGAGCCATCACTTGGTGGCTAAATTAGTATCAGATGGCCTAAGACTATCACACGCAGAGTCCTTGCATCTTTTCAGAGTGCTTACACAGAAATTGTGACAATTTTTTGTTATCCCTTGGGACCAGTAGCTATCTTGACATGATGCTTATGTAAAGAAAGAATAGAAACATGTATAATATCATATATGAAACGAATCGCCAGTCCATGTTCCATGCATGATACTGGATGCTTGGGGCTGGTGCACTGGGATTACCCAGAAGGATGGTAGGGGGAGGGAGGTGGGAGGTGGGTTCAGGATGGGGAACACATGTATACCCGTGGCGGATTCATTTTGATATATGGCAAAACCAATACAATATTGTAAAATTAAAAAATTAAATTAATATAAAAAAAAAAAAAAGAAAGAGTAGCGCTTTAAGTCCTAGCTCGCTCTTCTCTACCTGAAATTAGGCAATGGGAGTTTGGAGGATGCCTTCAGTCAGAGAAACTCTAATGTTTTCCTCCTGAGTTAGCCATTCCCCAGACCTTGCCCTATCTCATAACAGCCCTGTACCAAGTATTATTATTATTTTTAAGAAATTATTTTTAACTGGAGGATAATTGCTTTACCCTGTCGTGTTGTTTTCTGCCACTCATCACCAGGAATCATGCCCTCACCATCTGGAACCTCCCTCCCACCTCCCACCCCATCCCACCCCTCTCAGTTGTCACAAAACAGCAGGCTTTGAATTCGAGTCTCCTGCATTGCAGGAGGATTCTTTTTTTTTTTAATTAAATTTTATTTTGCTTAACTTTACAATATTGTATTGCTTTTACCATACATCAAGATGGATCCGCCACCAGTATACACGTGCTCCCCATCCTGAACCCTCCTCCCTCCTCCCTCCCCATACCATCCCTCTGGGTCGTCCCGGTGCACCAGCCCCAGGCATCCTTTTTCGGACATCGTACCTGGACTGGCGACTCGTTTCCGATATTATAGTATACATATTTCAATGCTATTATCCCAAATCATCCCGCCCTCTCCCGAACCCAGAGTCCAAAAGTCTGTGGAGGATTCTTTACTGCTGAGCCACCAGGAAGACTTAGCTAACAGTTAGTGCTTGCTTTAGGTGTCCTTGTCAAGCCGTTAAATTCTGAGTTACAGGAGAGTTCCTCCATATCAAAACTGTCTTCTTGATACTTGTATTTTGTCCTCAGCATGGCACCTGCTCATTAGTTTCCCAGGGTCTACTAATAATTATGTCCTTTTCAAAATAATAACAGAATTTTTCCCCATCAGGACATGGCTACCCTTGTTATTGGTTGAGAATCAATGAATGGGGTTTAGGAGCTGAGTTTTATATCATAAGTGGTTGTATATCTTCAATTTAGAAAATAATTGGCTTCCTGTATTTGAGCAAATGTTAGAGCTTGAGGTTGGAGAAGGCAATGGCACCCCACTCCAGTACTTTTGTCTGGAAAATCCCATGGACAGAGGAGCCTGGTGGGCTGCAGTCCATGGGGTCGCTAGAGTGGGACACGACTGAGCGACTTCACTTTCACTTTTCGCTTTCATGCATTGGAGAAGGAAATGGCAACCCACTCCAGTGTTCTTGCCTGGAGAATCCCGGGGACGGGTGAGCCTGCTGGGCTGCCGTCGCTGGGGTCTCACAGAGTCGGACACGACTGAAGCGACTTAGCAGCAGCAGCAGTAGAGCTTGAGGTTAGGCTGAGTTCAGAAATAAGGGAACAGAGCTCATCATCTTTTTTTACATTGAGCACAGTCTGTTAAATTTACACCCAGTTGATTGTTCACTTTTGCCACACAAAACAGTTCTGCTTCCAAGTCTGAATGAGGTATTCCTCAATATATTCGTGTAGTTACCATGAAGATTCCACCTGAAAACTCACACTCAAACAACAGGAAAAATATTTGTAACAGATGCTATAGCTGTAGAAGCCTACAATATGTATTAGAAATGATTCCAGAGAATTCGGAGGGGTAGTCAAACTAATGCCAAATATATCACGTGTGCAAATTTGTGGTCATGACAATCATCTTAGTGAACAGAGATTTATCTTTTTTGTTTGTTTTGGAAGTTTATCCCAAATGATTTTTTATATGACAAAGTCCTCAGCCTACTATTAGGAGTATTTCTGTTTCTGTGCGAAAGGCCATTGAATATCATTTTGTGATTGCAGTCAGTGGGACTTATCACCCCCTGTCCAACTACAAATGCCATCTCGCTCTCCTCCTTTTCTGCCTTGGCCCAAACTATACCTTCCAGTAACATCCACTGTATAATATAACTTGGGAAGATTCATCCCTCTTTCTGACAGCACTTCCCATGTAGTTTCACATGCCAAATGAACTCAGGTTGTTTAATATCTCTCTTTGGGAGGTCTCAGGGGCCCTTCGAAGCATCCCAAAGTTAGCTAGAAGTCAATTATTTAGGCAGGCTTGTGCATAGATAGAAGGCAATGGCATCCCACTCCAGTACTCTTGCTTGGAAAATCCCATGGATGGAGGTGCCTGGTAGGCTGCAGTCCATGGAGTCGCTAAGAGTCTGACACGGACACGACTGAGCGACTTCACCTTCACCTTTCACTTTCATGCATTGAAGAAGGAATTGGCAACCCACTCCAGTGTTCTTGCCTGGAGAATCCCAGGGATGGCGGAATCTGGAAGGCTGCCATCTGTGGGGTCGCACAGAGTCGTACACGACTGAAGCGACTTAGCAGCAGCAGCGCATAGATATGGGAGAAGGCAATGGCACCCCACTCTAGTACTCTTGCCTGGAAAATCCTGTGGACGGAGGAGCCTGGTAGGCTGCAGTCCATGGGGTCGCTAAGAGTCAGACGCGACTGAGCAACTTCACTTCTTTCACTTTTCTAGGGAAGAACAAAACTTTTATATAAAGCTTCTTCTTTTTGAGTGCTTGTTTTCCTTTTCAAGAATGTTCTGTATTGAATAAAGAGAGTAGTTTTGCAAAGGAGTGAGAGAAGAAGGGGCTTCCCAGGCAGCGCTAGTGATAAAGAACCCGCCTGCCAAAGCAAGAGACAGATTAAGAGACTAGGGTGAGATTCTTGGGTTGGGAAGATCCTCTTTATGAGGAAATGGCAACCCACTCCAGTATTCTTGCCTGGAGAATCCCATGGGCAGAGGAGCCTGACGGGCTACAGTCCATAGGGTCGCAATGAGTCATATACAACTGAAGCAGTATAGCACACACACACACACACACACGCACGCATGCATAAGAGGTCAGATTCATTCATGAAGAATCAGCGTGTTTTCCTAAAGTAAACTCCTTACACAGCCACTGAATACTCTCTGCACATCCAAGGCCATCCTCTGCCGCTGCTGCCAAGTTGCTTCAGTCCAGGCCGACTCTGTACAACCTCATAGACGGCAGCCCACGAGGCTCCCCCGTCCCTGGGATCCTCCAGGCAAGAACACTGGAGTGGGTTGCCGTTTCCTTCTCCTAGGTACTAATACTGATGGTATAGATTACTTTCAAAAAGACTAAAATGATTATAATTTTGATTCCCCAAAATAGGGAAAAAGTGCTCAATAATAAATGAAAATACATTAGATAAATAGATGATAGATAAAGAGAAAATGAATATTCATATGTTGGACTACAATACCTTATTTTACCTAACTGGAATATACTTTTAAGAACCACTTTGTCCATCTTTTTGAGATGAATGATTTGCCTTTCCTTAGAAAATCTAAATATTTCAAAGATGAATCATATTGTTTTTGTTACCCTTAGCAATAAGGACTTTTTATAATTTATTCTTGGTATATAGCTTTGACTCATTTTTAAAATTTTAGGCACAGAACTTGGGATTCATAACTGCATACAGATGGATAGAGGTGCTTGAAAAGAAAATCTCCTCTTGTGGAATACCAAATATAAAATTAAAGCCTATTATTGTAAGGGTAATGTGGATTAAACAATGAAATGTGGAAGTTAGTTTTTAAAGAGATTATTCAAATATAACATTTGTACTTTCCTTAAATAATATAAAATATATAAATATATTTATCCATCTCTGCCTCCAAGGGTAGAGAGTGATTTAAGGTCAGCAACTAATGCATTAAATTCTACAGCCAAAGTGACTGGTCAGTGATGAACACTTGACCAAATCAAGAAAATGATACACTGACATTATTTCTGTCAAATGTTCAAGGAGAGTCCACTGATATAGGTATTGGCATAAAATAGGAGCCAAATGGATGCTTACCTTAAGGCTTTATGAATATGGCTAAGTGATCTAATAAGTATTATTTAAACCTATTGGACTACTCAGTAATGCTAATTTTATGGTAATATACTTTGCATATTTTCCTACAAAGGATGTTATGCTATGATATATAGTGCATATATACTGTGGGATAATACAGATAGACTAGGAAAGAAGCATACAGAGCTTTGGGGCACAGATAGCCTCCAGAAAGGAAAAAATAAGCCTGGGGATGTTTAGGACCCTCAGAAAAAGCCAATTCTCTTTTTTTTCTCAGAGAAAAGCAGAACAGAAACAAATTATTTTGTATTATTTGAGCTTCTGGATTAAATTGCGCCTAAAGTACTCCTTCTGTGTTTTTCAGTTTTATGAGTCGATGAATTCGGTTTTGCCAAAGTCAGTTTGCATTGATTTATTGTCGTTTGCACAGGAAAAGGGATCGGTGAGGGTCGGGCACGACTGAGCGACTTCACTTTCACTTTTCACTTTCATGCATTGGAGAAGGAAATGGCACCCCACTCCAGTGTTCTTGCCTAGAGAATCCCAGGGACGGGGGAGCCTGGTGGGCTGTCGTCTATGAGGTCGCACAGAGTCGGACACGACTGAAGTGACTTAGCAGCAGCAGCACAGGAAAAGAACTCTAATTGATACAACACAATTTAGAGTAATTTTATCTGACAAAATCTTATTCCAGTCAGATGGACGGCAGGTGTAAGAGCACAGAGTCCAAACTCTTTAGGTTTTGTCCTGAGTAGAATTTGAAAATGGAGAATATGGGTCATCAGCTGACCATTGGTTGTATGTCATGTCTGCCCTAAACAAACCCAGTTTTTCTGGGTTTGAATTGATTGAACTTGTTTTTTTAATTGTAATTTTTAAAAAAATCCACATAACACGAAATTTACCTTCTTAACAAATCTATAGGTATACAGTACAGTGTTATTTATATGCACATTGTTGTAAAGTAGACCTCTAGAATTTTTCATCTTGTGTGACTGAAATTCTGTATCATTGAACAACAACTCATTTCTTCTTCCTCCCCATCTCCAGCAACAGCAATTCTACTTTTTGCTTCTATAAGACTGACTACTGTAGATACATTATGTAAATGGAATTATGCAGTATGTTCTTCTTTGTTTAACATGACATCCTCAAGGTTTGTCTGTGTTGTTACATATGGCATGCATTTTTCCTTAGGCTGACTGATATTCCATTGTTTTTATAAATCACATTTTTTTTAACACATTCATCTATCCATGGGCATTTAGGTTGTGAATAATGCAGCACTGAAAATGGGCATGCATGTACTTCTGTGAGGTCTTGATTTCGGTTCTTTTGGATAAATACCCAGAAGTAGGATTGCTGGATTGTATGGTGCTGTGCTTAGTCACTCAGTAGTGTCTGACTTTTTGTGACCCCATGGACTACAGCCCACCGAGCTCCGCTGTCCATGGGAGTCTCCAGGCAAGGATACTGGAGTGGGTTGCCACGCCCTCCTCCAGGATATCTTCCCAACCCAGGTATCAAACCCACGTCTCTTGCATTGCAGGAAGATTCTACAGTCTGAGCCACCAGGGGGCACAAGAAAACTGGAGTGGGCAGCCTATCCCTTCCCTAGTGGCTCTTTTCAACCCAGGAATCGAACCGGGGTCTCCTGCTTTGCAGGTAGATTCTTTATCAGCTGAGCTACCAGGGAAGTTTATGTTGTAAACTTATATGGTAAGTTTATATGGTAAACTTATATGGCAAGATTATATGGTAGTTCACTTTTAATTTTGAGAAGCAAGCCTGCACTGTTTTCAATAAAGGCTGCACCATTTTAATTTCCCATCAGTAGTGTAAGGATTCCAGTTTCTCCACATCCTTTCCTTTTTTATATATTGACTACCCTCACAGGTGTGAGATGGTATCTCAGTGTGGTTTTGATTTACATTTCCCTAATAATTATTAAAAAGCAGAGACATCACTTTGTCAACAAAGGTCCGTCTAGTCAAGGCTATGATTTTTCCAGTGGTCATGTGTGGATGTAAGAGTTGAACTATAAAGAAAGCTGAGCAATGAAGAATTGATGCTTTTGAACTGTGGTGTTGGAGAAGACTCTTGAGAGTCCCTTGGACTGCAAGGAGATCCAACCAGTCCATTCTGAAGGAGATCAGCCCTTGGTGTTGATTGGAAGGACTGATGTTGAAGCTGAAACTCCAATATTTTGGCCACCTGATGCAAAGAGCTGACTCATTTGAAAAGACCCTGATGCTGGGAAAGATTGAAGGTGGGAGGAGAAGGGGAGAACAGAAGATGTGATGGTTGGATAGCATCACTGACTCAGTAGACATGGGTTTGGGTGGACTCCAGGAGTTGGTGATAGACAGGGAGGCCTGGCATGCTGTGGTTTATGGGGTTGCAAAGAATCAGACATGACTGAGTGACTGAAGTGAACTGAACTGAATAATTAGTGAGGTTGAACATCTGTTTATATATCTATTGACCATTTAAGAGTAAGACCCAACTTTGGAAAAATAAAATAATCAAAATATTATTTAGATAAATACAAAAGGATTTATATAATTTGCTTATTTTACGAAATAAAACATCATCACTATGTTTTAGTTGGTTATTGATGAATAACTGCTTTGTTTTATTGGAAAAGTCAATAGTGAGTTATAAAATAATCCATTATTTTTTTAATTCTGATTTCAGCCTAGAAGCAAATCCACAGAAATTATAAGCATTATCATAAAAATCTCCATAACTGAGAATGTATAAAGAGATGATTTCATGGCCATTTTGATCATAAGGGAGCATGCTTATGGTTAAAGTTAATTATCTGAAGATGATGGTACGGGATATTGAGAGAAACTGGTTGTTGATGAAATCACTGGGCATCTGAAATTACCTCCAGAATTTTTAGTAGGTGAATAATGCATTCCATTTTTAAGTTTTGTTTTTCAATAAAATATACAACAGTTTTTCTCTAGTACACACTGAAATTTAGCTTCTGATTATGCAGCTTTTGAAACTGTGTCTAGATTTGTTTGAACTGGACTTCTACATTTGTGATAAAAAAACATTTCAGGAATATTGGGGTCTTGAAGAAATACCCCATGATATGCACAGAGAAAGAAAGGATTAGGCATTAAGAACATAAAACATTAGGTGCATAATTTGCGGCTAGTAGTGCCGGAAGTCACATCACCTTCATCCCACCCGTTTTTCCTAAATCAGTTTCAAGAATGATCAAATAACCCCCGCCGTCACCAAAAAGAATGATCAAATAGTAAAAATATTCTTTTGAATAAAGTCATTGCCACAGGTTGTGTGTTGCAGAGACTTGCTGAGAGAGGAAACAGGTGGCTGGAGAAACAGAGCAGGTGGAGGAGAAGGAGGTGGTACCTACCAGTCAAGACTAAAACAGGCTTGTGGTATTCACATGGATATGTCCCTGAGAAACACGGGTGGGAAGGGCACAGGCTGCAGGACACCACCCCCCACCCTTTGCTCTATGTTCAATCTCAAAGTGTGTACTTCTTTCTGTGCCGTGATATCTTCTTATTTTCTCGTTCAAAGTTGGTGGTTTTGCTTATTTCAGATATGTTTAAGCTATAGAAAAGTGAAGAGGAGCAGATAAATTTATTTTCATCTATTGTTCTCTCTTATTGTTACCTAAAGACAATTTCTAACATCAGATGAGAAGGTGAATGAGAAGACTGAGTATTTCATAGATGAAGAAGAAACCACGCAAGGATTGGATGGGTATGTGGTGCTAACGTCTATGCATCAGTTCCACTATTTGTGTACAGTCATTGATCTGTTATACCAAGCCTTGGATGGTACAAACCTTGGACCAGTGATAGTACTAGCCCATGGTAAGAACTTGGCTTTAGGAAAATGAAAGACAGAAAATGGCTATTTTCTGTATTATTTCCAGGCCAAATTTTGTTCAGAAAGGTAAATCTAAGGAAAAACAAAAATTAACTCATGATTGAAAACTTGATATAAATTAGATAATTCTTAATTTGAAAGACTGTGCTTCTGGAGTTGACATCGGACCAACAGTGATATTCTGAGTTTATTCTGAAAAAATAAAAATTTCCCAAACATACATGAAGATGGATAAAAGTAGAATAATCCTAAAACAAATTTTAATGTGGAATGACCATCTCAACTTCTTTGCCTTTTCTCTCCAAGGCAATAGTTTTTTAAACCTTTAGCTTTTCATTTTGCTCATTAAATTCATATCTCCAGAATTACTTAGACCGCTGTATATTGGATTCTCAAAGTTAGACACTACCTAATCAAAGACTTAACTACTTTGAAGAGCTAAAGGTTTAACTATTTTTCAGCATATTTTCTCCCGTACTTCATCCTTTGGTGAGACTTGTAGTCTATTTATTTAAGCAACTAATATTTAGTGTGTAAAACAATATTATCATGGAAGTAATGTTTCACTGCAAAGTCAAATAGTGTACATGATTTTGTGTCTTTCACCTAGAATTTTTTATTCTTCATTGGAGTTTCTGACTTTTTTTATTGGAATGTTCTCTACATAATAAAATTGATTTTCTTTTGAAAAGTTTAATTTAGTAAGTGTTCTGGGGGAACCTTTTTATTCTCTTGATTTTCTAACCTGAACGTGGTATGTTTAGCTGGTTTTTCTTTTGTTTATCTTACTTGGAACTTTAAACTTCAAGTTGGAAGCTTCCTCATACATTTATTTACCCTTAGTTTATTTCATGTTTTTAAGAATAACCTGAGTTAAAAGTTATAGGAAATATGGTACATTTATAAGACATTTCCACTGTCAGATCTGCTTAAGAACGAATGGAAACAAGCTGGATACAATTCTGCTGTGAGATAACTGAACTCAGGACTGTGGATGGCTCTTCCACCACTCACTGTGTTCAGCTTCTATTGGCAGAAAAAGAAGCTTGTGATAGCCACCAATCGGACTTTACTTGAGCAGTAATGAAAATTCTGCTCTTATTTTGTGATATAACAGTCAGCATTGTGCATGCTTGCGTGTTAAGCCTCTTCAGTCATTGTCTGACTCTTTGTGGCCCCATGGACTGTAGCCCACCAGGCCCCTCTGTCCATGGGATTCTCCAGGCAAGAACACTGGAGTGGGTTGCCATGGCCCCTCCAGGGGATCTTCCCGACGAAGGATCAAACATGCACCTTTATATCTCTAGCATGGGGAGGCAGGTTCTTTACCATGAGTGCCACTTGGGAAGCCTGCAGTTCAGTTCAGTTCAGTCTTTCAGTCATGTTCATCTCTTTGTGACCCCACGAACTGCATCATGCTAGGCTTCCCTGCTAAGTCGCTTCAGTCGTGTCCGACTCTGTTTGACCCCAGAGACGGCAGCCCACCAGGCTCCCCCCGTCCCTGGGATTCTCCAGGCAAGAACACTGGAGTGGGTTGCCATTTCCTCCTCCAATGCATGAAAGTGAAAAGTGAAAGTGAAGTCGCTTAGTCCTGTTCAACTCCTAGCGACCCCATGGACTGTAGCCTACCAGGCTCCTCCATCCATGGGATTCTCCAGGCAAGAGTACTGGAGTGGGGTGCCATTGCTTTCTCCATAGGCTTCCCTGCCCATCACCAACTCCTGGTGCTTGCTCAAACTCATGACCCTTAAGTCGGTGATGCCATACAACCATCTCATCCTCTGTTGTCCCCTTCTTCTCCTGCCTTCAATCTTTCCCAGCATCAGGGTCTTTTCCAGTGAGTTGGTTCATTCCATCAGGTGGCTTAACTACTGGAGTTTCAGCTTCAGCATCAATCCTTCCAATGAATATTCAGGACTGATTTCCTTTAGAATTGACTGGTTTGATCGCCTTGCACTCCAAGGGACTCTCAAGAGTCTTCTCCAACAGCACAGTTCAAAAGCATCAATCCTTTGGCACTCATTCTTCTTAATGGTATTGCTGCTGCTGCTGCTAAGTCGCTTCAGTCGTGTCTGACTTTGTGCAACCCCATAGACAGCAGCCCACCAGGCTCTGCCATCCCTGGGATTCTCCAGGCAAGAATACTGGAGTGGGTTGCCATTTCCTTCTCCATCTTTATGGTACAGACTACTGGAAAAACCATAGCTTCAACAGGATGGACCTCTATAGGCAAAGTAACGTCTCTGCTTTTAAAAATGCTGTCTAGGTTGGTCATAGCTTTTCTTCCAAGGAGCAAGCGTATTTAAATTTCATAGCTGCAGTCACCATCCTCAATGATTTTGGAGCCCAGGAAAATAAAGTCTGTCACTGTTTTCATTGTTTCCCCATCTATTTGCTGTGAAGTGATGGGATCAGATGCTGTGATCTTAGTTTTTGAGTGTTGTTTAAAGCCAGTTTTTTCACTCTCCTCTTTCATTTCAATCAAGAAGCTCTTTAGTTTTTCTTTGCTTCCTGCCATCAGCATGGTGTCATCTCCATTTCTGAGATTATCAATATTTCTCCTGGCAATCTTGATTTCAGCTTGTGCTTCATACAGCCTGGCATTTAACATGATGTACTCTGCATAGAAGTTAAATAAGCAGGGTGACAACAGCCTTGACATACTCCTTTTCCTATTTGCAACCAGTCTGTTGTTCCATGTCTGGTTCTAACTGTTGCTTCCTGACCTGCATACAGATTTCTCAGGAGGCAGGTCAGGTGGTCTGGTATTCCCATCTCTTGAAGAATTTTCCAGTTTGTCATGATTTACACAGTCAAAGGCTGTGGCATAGTCAATGGAGCAGAAGTAGATGTTTTTCTGGAACTCTCTTGCTTCTTCTATTATCCACTGAATGTTGGCAATTTGATCTCTGGTTCCTCTGCCTTTTCTAAAACCAGCTTGAACATCTGGAAGTTCTTGGTTCCTGTACTGTTGAAACTTGGCTTCCAGAATTTTGAGCATTACTTTCCTAGAGTGTGAGATAAATGCAATTGTGTGGTAGTTTGAACATTCTTTGGCATTGCCTTTCTTTGGGGTTGGAATGAAAACTTTCCTTTTCTAGTCTGGTCAAGGCTATGGTCTTTCCTGTGGTCATGTATGGATGTGAGAGTTGGACTGTGAAGAAGGCTGAGCGCCGAAGAATTGATGCTTTTGAACTGTGGTGTTGGAGAAGACTCTTGAGAGTCCCTTGGACTGCAAGGAGATCCAACCAGTCCATTCTAAAGGAGATCAGCCTTGAGATTTCTTTGGAAGGAATGATGCTAAAGCTGAAACTCCAGTATTTTGGCCACCTCATGCAAAGAGTTGACTCATTGAAGAAGACTCTGATGCTGGGAGGGATTGGGGGCAAGAGGAGAAGGGGACGACAGAGGATGAGATGGCTGGATGGCATCACTGACTCAATGGATATGAGTCTGAGTGACCTCCAGGAGTTGGTGATGGACAGGGAGGCCTGGCGTGCTGCGATTCATGGGGTTGCAAAGAGTTGGACACGACTGAGCAACTGATCTGATCTCTGAGCCACTGCTGAGACTTCCAAATTTGCTGGCATGTTGAGTGCAGCACTTTCACAGCATCAGCTTTTAGAACTTAAAATAGCTCAACTGGAATTCCATCACCTCCATTAGCTTTGTTCATTTTGAAGCTTCCTAAGGCCCACCTGACTTCAGTCCAGGATGTCTGGTGTGAATGATCACACCATTGTGGTCCAGGATGTCTGGTGTGAATGATCACACCATTGTGGTTATCTGGGTCATTAAGATAGTTTTCCTATAGTTCTCCGGTGTATTCTTGCCACCTCTTCCTAATATCTTCTGCTTCTGTTAGGTCCATACCATTTCTGTCCTTTATTGAGCCCGTCTTTGCATGAAATGTTCCCTTGGTATCTCTAATTTTCTTGAAGTGATCTCTAGTCTTTCCCATCCTATTGTTTTCCTCAATTTCTTCACACTGATCACTTAGGAAGTCTTTCTTATCTCTCCTTGCTATTCTTTGGAACTCTGCATTCAGATCAGTATATCTTGCCTTTTCTCCTTTGTCTTTAGCTTCTGTTCTTTTCTTAGCTATTTATAAGTTAAGCCATTAAACTATAATGGAAAGCACAGCTTTCCAATGGCACAAAAAGACAGCCATTTTGCCTTTTTGCATTTATTTTTCTTGGGCATGGTCTTGGCCACTGCCTCCTGTACAATGTCACGAACCTCGGTCCATAGTTTATCAGGCACTCTGTCTATCAGATCTAGTCCCTTGAATCTATTTGTCACTTCCACTGTATAATCATAAGGGATTTGATTTAGGTCATACCTGAATGGTCTAGTGGTTTTCCCTGCTTTCTTCAACTTAAGTCTGAATTTGGCAATAAGGAGTTCATGATCTGAGCCACAGTTCGATCCTGGTCTTGTTTTGGTGACTGTATAGAGCTTCTCCGTGTTTGGCTGCAAAGAATATAATCAATCTGATTTCACTATTGACCATCTGATGATGCCCATGTGTAGAGTCTTGTCTTGTGTTGTTGGAAGAGGGTTTTTGCTATGACTAGTGCGTTTTCTTGTCAAAACTCTGTTAGCCTTTGCCCTGCTTTATTCTGTACTCCAAGGCCAAACTTTCCTGTTACTCCAGGTATCACTTGACTTCCTACTTTTGCATTCCAGTCCCCCACGATGAAATGGACATTTTTTTTTTTGGTGTTATTTTTAGAACGTCTTGTAGGTAATCATAGAACCTTTCAACTTCAGCCTCCTTGGCATTAGTGGTTGGTGCATAGACTTAGATTATTATGATATTGAATAGTTTGCCTTGGAAACAAGCAGAGATTATTCAGTAATTTTTGAGACTGCATCCAACTACTGCATTTTGGACTCTTCTGTTGACTATGAGGACTACTCCATTTCTTCTAAGAGATTTTTGCCCATAGTAGTAGATATAATGGTCATCTGAATTTAATTTGCCCATTTCAGTCCATTTTAGTTCACCGAATCCTAAAATGTTGATGTTCACTCTTGCCATCTCCTGTTTGACCACTTCCAATTTACCTTGATTCATAGACCTAACATTCTAGGTTCCTGTGCAATATTGCTCTTTACAGCATCGGACTTTACTTCCCTCACCACTCACATCCACAGCTGGGTGTTTTCACTTTGGCTCCATCTTCTCATTCTTTCTGGAGTTGTTTCTCCACTCTTCACCAGTAGCATATTGGGCACCTACCAACCTGAGGAGTTAATCTTTCAGCCTCATATCTTTTTCTTTTTCATACTGTTAGCATTACCTTAATAGAAATTTTCAAATACATGAATTCAATGGAAGAATTCATAGAAATAATCGAAAGCAAGCAAACCAGTGTGTATCTTGTCCAGCTAGGTCCAAATAGCACACATTTAGCCTCAGGTGTCTAAACTTCTGATCTTTCCTCTGACCTACCTCAAGCCACGATCTTTGCTGAGCTGTGTTTTCCTTTTCCTGTAAGATGTCCTGTTTCACCAGAATACCAGACCAAGCACTGACATGAGTCCTCCAGGTCTAAATACTCAGTCCTATTCTTTTCATTATGGTTTAATCAATAAGAAACAAAGCTATTTACCCTAAAATTTAAGATTTTTTGAGCATGAAAAGGTTTCTCATGTGAATTTATAAATATTAATCAATGCTTCTTTTAACAATATTTATTTATCTGACTGCACCAGATCTTAGTTGTAGCATAAAGGGATCTAGTTCCCTGACTGGGAATCAAATCCAGGCCTCTGCATTGGGAGCATGGAGTCTCAGCCGTTGGACCACCAGGGAAGTCCCTAATCTATGCTTCTAAACATGGATTGTCCAACCTGACTTCAGGGCATTTTATTTCCTTGTGTTTTGTCATAGATGTGATTTGCACAGAAAGAAGTCTGCTTTCAACTCGGCATGATGCTCATACGTAATTACTATCAACATCCTTGAAAATAATTTCCAGGACCTGAAAGAGGAGTGCAGATGACAGACCTTCATCATGTGATTTTCCTAATGGCACACTTTTTTACCCTTTCTTTTAAAAGACTGAGGCAGGGTCCCATTGCACTGTAATTTAATGCTGTAGAGATTATTTTTTCTCGACTTTTTGAACTGAGGAAGATAAAATTCATAAATCCTATGGTATACAGGCCAGGTTTTTATGATATCCTTTTTCACATAAGTGCATGAGAGCAGGCTGGTGACCTGGGTTTGAGTCAGATGTGGACACAGAGCTGCCCTGTGGACTGAGCCACAGATGCATGTGCAGGGATTGTTGCTATTCAGTCTCTCAGTTGACTCTTTCCCACCCCCATGGACTGTAGCCCGCCAGGCTTCTCTGTCTAATAGATTTCCCAGGCAAGAATACTGGAGTGGATTGCCATTTCCTTCTCCAGGCCATCTCCCTGACCTGGGGATCGAACTTGTATCTCCTGCATTGGCAGGTGGATTCTTTACCACTGAGCCACCTTAGGGTGTGCCAACTGGAGTCCTGGGAATGCATTTCTGGTAATAGGCTAAACAAGAACCTGAGACTTTTTCTTCTGTTGTTTGAGCCAAATGAGGACATGGAAGTAAGAGTATTTTATCCCATTGATATCCATTGCTCTTTAAACTCTCTTTATTTTGACCAAGTGAAATCGTTGGTAGCTCAATCATGTCTGACTCTTTGTGACCCCGTGGATCGTAGCCTGCCAGGCTCCTCTGTCCATAGGACTCTCCAGGCAAGAATACCAGAGTGGGTTGCCATTTCCTTCTCCAGGGGACCTTCCTGACCCAGGGATCGAATCTGGGGTCTCTTGCGTTGCAGGCAGGTTCATTACTGACTGAGCCACCAAGGAAGGCCCATTTTGGCCAAACCAAAATCTCTTTAGGATAAACTCCAGAAGCTGAACTAACTCATATTATATAAATCTAATTAAATGCAGTTAACTGAAAAATATCACCAAGGTTTTATTTGGCAGATTTAATGACCAGAGCGTTTTAATTAAGTAGAATTTTCAAGGGATATTGATAATAGTATTTGGTTTTATATTGAGAAGAAAGTCTCTTTACCTCAAGAGAATGAAAAGAGTAAATAGAGACTGCAGTTCTTTTTTCGTTAAAAAACAATCACGTAGAAGCTGTTCATAGGACTTTTCAGGGTGACAGATGCCTGGTGTGTTTAAGCAATTAGCCTCTTGAGCGGGAAGGCAATTTCAGGCAAGCATTGGTAGTAGATGGTTTGTGAAAAGGTGTGTGATTCAGTTATTCAACAAAACCCTTAATTGCTGCATATACTCTCATCTCATCCTGAAACTGCACAGGCAGAATGGAAATCCAAAAGTTCAAGGTAAAACATTCTTAGCAATTGGCATTTGGGCCAAGAGGTTTCTTTACATGTTTGCTCTTTTTGATATTTGCTTCTCTAATTGAAGAATTAATTACCGTCAGCGGGTAACCCGCAGTGTGTTAGTCATTCTTCTGAAAAGCTCAGCACTCTGTCTGCAGATGCAGTTTCATTTTGCACCACATCTGATCTTATTCCTTCCCCACCTTTGCTAAGGAGATGCGGAAAGTCATATGTACTTCTCTGCCATACCTGCATTCTCAAAACAGAAAGCATGACGAAAAAGATAAGTGACTTAATCGTGATACGCAGAATTAGATGATGAAGGAGTGGACATGTAATCTCTACCCAGAGAGCTGAGATATGTGAGGGGAAGTGAGAGGACCACCATTCAGAGGGCTTCCTCCCAAGGCTCATGCTTTGAAAGTCACAATAGGTCTCCCCTGATGCAGAAATTATAAATTTATCTTAACTTTCAATTATTGGTTTGGATAAATGAATAGATGACTTGGAGGACTGTGAATAAAGATTAAATTGCATGATTGTAATAATAAAACAAAATCAAGTAAACTAAAAGTTATTATGTTTCTCCTCGCTTGCTCTATATTGTTTTGACCAGAATCCTTAAAATATTAATTATTATTATTTATCTTCAGTATCAAAAAATTCCTGCTCATTTCATGTTTGATGTTTTGGGGGAGTCTGATAGAAAAATAAAAACTGTATTTATATGATGATGTATTCAACAAATGTTATAGTCTATCAGAACATTATAAAGTTATCCTTTAATGTATTACAAAGAAAAGAGGATTTTTGAGCCTCATGCTGTAACTATGGCAACAGTGTAGGCTTAAAACAATAGCAAATATTGTTGGAATATGAAACAAATCTATTTCATGCACTTTAAACATTAAAAACCACTTCACAGTTCTCTGAGCATTTGTCAAAAAGCATTACTGTATAAATATTGATAATTAGATTCAATAATCTCCCTGGATTTAGAGCATTTCCTCTCATATGGCACATGGGGTGCTGGCATGCACTCATGAAGATTACAATGTAAACTCTGACAGGGGCCAAAATTTATTGAGATTGATATAGTTAATATTAAATATTTTAAAATATACAAAGTATATGTAACAACTGCTTCCCTGAAAAGCAGTTTAGTTCTAAATACATTTTTATGTCTACTGAGAAGACTTTTTGTAGCCTTCAAGATGGGCACATAATTAAATGTCTTCATAGTTCTGAATGGATCGAACATTTAAAGGGGTAGGGTATATTACTCAGGCATTAAAAAGGATGAAATAATGCCTTTTGCAGCAACAGGGATGGACCTGGAGACTGTCATACTAACTGAAGTAAGTCAGACAGAGAAAGACAAGTATCAATGATATCACTTATATGCAGAATCTAAAAAAAATTACAAATGAACTTATTTAGAAAACTCGTAGAAATAGAAAAGACAGAAAGACTCACAGAAATAGAAAACCTATTTATGGTTACCTAAGGGGAAAGAGTAAGGAGGGATAAATTAGTAGTTACATATACACACTACAATATATAAGATAAATGACCAAAAAGGAGGACTTACTATATAGCACAGGGGACTCTGTTCCATATTCTGTAATAACCTAAAAGAGAAAGGAATTTGAAAACGAATAGATACATGTTTATGTATAACTGAATCCCTTTTTGTACACTTGAAACTAACATAACATTATTAATCAACTATCAGACCAGATCAGATCAGTCACTCAGTCGTGTCCAACTCTTTGCAAACCCATGAATCGCAGCACGCCAGGCCTCCCTGTCCATCACCAACTCCCGGAGTTCACTCAAACTCATGTCCATTGAGTCAGTGATACCATCCAGCCATCTCATCCTCTGTCGTCCCCTTCTCCTCCTGCCCCCAACCCCTCCCAGCATTAGAGTCTTCTCCAATGAGTCAACTCTTCGCATGAGGTGGCCAAAGTACTGGAGTTTCAGCTTTAGCATCATTCCTTCCAAAGAAATCCCAGGACTGATCTCCTTCAGAATGGACTGGTTGGATCTCCTTGCAGTCCAAGGGACTCTCAAGAGTCTTCTCCAACACCACAGTTCAAAAGCATCAATTCTTCATCACTCAGCCTTATTCACAGTCCAGCTCTCACATTCATACATGACCACAGGAAAAACCATAGCCTTGACTAGATGAACCTTTGTTGGCAAAGTAATGTCTCTGCTTTTGAATATGCTATCTAGGTTGGTCATAACTTTCCTTCCAAGGAGTAAGCGTCTTAATTTCATGGCTGCAGACACCATCTGCAGTGATTTTGGAGCCCAGAAAAATAAAGTCTGGCACTGTTTCCACTGTTTCCCCATCTATTTCCCATGAAGTGATATTTTCCAATATAAAATAAAAATTAAAAAAATTTCTGCCTGAGCAAGTCAAGACCCAGGTAATGACAAGAGCACTTAGAAATTAAACGATGACCCTATATGCAAGACAGCTAGAGAGACACAGAGATAAAAAGACTTTTGGACTCTGTGGGAGAAAGCGAGAGTGGATGGTTTGAGAGAATAGCATTGAAACATGTATATTACCATATGTGAAATAGACCTCCAGTCCACGTTCCATGCATGAGACAGGATGCTCAGGGCCAGTGCACTGGGATGACCCTGAAGTATGGGATGGGGAGGCAGGTTGGAGAGGGGTTCAGAATGGGGGACGCATGTGCACCTATGGCTGATTAATGTCAATGTATGGCAAGAGCCACTACAATATTAGTGATAGTGATTAGCCTCTAATTAGCCTCCAATTAAAATAAATAAATTAATTTAAAAAATTAAAGTTTGAGGAGATCACGGGAAAAAGGAGGAGAGAGTACCAGTGAAAATGCTCAGTGTTTGTTAGGCTGTATTTTACCTAATTCGATAAAATGAAACAAAGTGTTTATATAATGGTTATGACATTGATTTGCAAAAGATGAGTAATTGACATTTTTCTTAAGATAGGAAAAGTTCATTTTGTTCTAATGTGAATTCATGAGACTGTAAATTTTTTGTAATGTGGGAGATACTTGTTCACAGAGAGAATACTCTTAGCTCCAGAGAAGCAAATTTGCAATAGAGAATCAGTGATATTTTAATGGTCAGAGTAAAACTTAGCATCACTAATCAGGTAATATTAAAGTGAAGTCAGAACTCTTTCTGCCCATACTTTCCATGTCACCTTTATTTTACAATCAAGTACTGAAATTTAGATAGTTCAAACTTTTAAGTGCACAATATATTCTTGTATGGAATAATTGCAATTCAATTTACTCAATATATTCTGCATAAGTTATATAAAATAAAGAGCATTTATTTTTATCTATTCTTTTCCTAATGACCAAAATTATGCTAATAAAATTGAGAAGCAGTAGAACAAATAATCATTTCTGAGGTTCAAAATAAAGTGCTATTTTAATTAAAATAATTATCAATACTAATGGTTGATATTTACCATTATGCACTTACTAAGAGCTCTGCTGGTCATGGGATAGTAACTTTTAAAAAAAGCATAATATAACTTCAAATTATTTTTCTTAATAAACCTGAAAGATAAATAATAACATGAATCAAAGGAAGATTATGAAAGAAGTATAGGAAATTACTAAAGGTACAGGAAAAGCTATCAAAATTTATCACTCAATAAAAGTGCATATTGAACATACTTTACATTGTGTTAATGGATCATAGTCACCTATCACCACACATAGATACCTTTCTTTGTGTGTGTGTTTGTGATAAGAACCAAAGATGTTGGCATATTTCAAGTATATAACACAATATTATTAACTATATTTACTACACTGTATGTCAGAACCCTAAAATTTTTTCCTCTTATAAGTGAAAGTTTTCATCCTTTGCCCAATATCTCCCTATTTTCTCCACCTTCCAGCCCATGGCAACACCATGCTACATTTTACTCCTATGAGTTAGACTTTCTTCTAAGATTCCAAATATAAATGAGATCATATGGTATTTGTCTTCCTGTGTCTGTCTTATTTCATTCAGCTTCATATCCTCCAGGTTTATTCATGGTCTGCAAAAGGCAAAATGTCCTTCTTTTTCGGGGTGGAATAATATTTCATTGCAAGTATGGACCACAGGTTATCCATTCATCTGTCAACAGGCACTTCAGTTCAGTTGCTCAGTCGTGTCCGACGACTCTTTGTGACCCCATGAACCGCAACACACCAGGCCTCCTTGTCCAACTCCCGGAGTTTACCCAAACTCATGTCCATCGAGTCAGTGATGCCATCCAACCATCTCATCCTCTGTCGTCCCCTTCTCCTCCTGCCTTCAATCATTCCCAACATCAGGGTCTTTTCAAATGAGTCAGCTCTTCGCATCACATGGCCAAAATATTGGAGTTTCAGCTTCAACATCGGTCCTTCCAATGAACACCTAGGACTGATCTCCTTTAGGATGGACTAGTTGGATCTCCTTGCAGTCCAAGGGACTCTCAAGAGTCTTCTCCAATACCACAGTTCAAAAGCATCAATTCTTTGGTGCTCAGCTTTCTCTATAGTCCAACTCACACATCCATACATGACTACTGGAAAAACAATAGCCTTGACTAGACAGACCTTTGTTGACAAAGTAATGTCTCTGTTTTTTAATATGCTGTCTAGGTTGGTCATAAGTTTCCTTCCAAGGAGTAAGCGTCTTTTAATTTCATGGCTGCAATCACCATCTGCAGTGATTTTGGAGAATTCACTCCAGAAAAATAAAGTCAGCCACTGTTTCCTCATCTATTTTCCGTGAAGTGATGGGACCAGATGCCATGATCTTAGTTTTCTGAATGTTGAGCTTTAAGCCAACTTTTTCACTCTCCTCTTTCACTTTGATCAAGAGGCTTTTTAGTTCTTCACCTTCTGCCATAAGGGTGGTGTCATTTGCATACCTGAGGTTATTGATATTTCTCCTGGCAATCTTGATTCCAGCTTGTTTCATCCAGCCCAGCATTTCTCATGATGTACTCTGCATATAAGTTAAATAAGCAGGATGACAATATATAGCCTTGATGTACTCCTTTTCCTATTTGGAACCAGTCTGTTGTTCCATGTCCAGTTCTAACTGTTGCTTCAGATCAGATCAGTCGCTCAGTCGTGTCCGACTCTTTGCGACCCCATGAACCGCAGCACGCCAGGCCTCCCTGTCCATCACCAGCTCCCGGAGGTCACTCAGACTCGCATTCATCGAGTCAGTGATGCCATCCAGCCATCTCATCCTCTGTCGTCCCCTTCTCCTCCTGCCCTCAATCCCTCCCAGCATCAGAGTCTTCTCCAATGAGTCAACTCTTCGCATGAGGTGGCCAAAATACTGGAGTTTCAGCCTTAGCATCATTCCTTCCAAAGAAATTCCAGGATTGATCTCCTTCAGAATGGACTGGTTGGATCCTCTTGCAGTCCAAGGGACTCTCAAGAGTCTTCTCCAACACCACAGTTCAAAAGCATCAATTCTTCAGTGCTCAGCCTTCTTCACAGTCCAGCTCTCACATCCATACATGACCACAGGAAAGACCATAGCCTTGACTAGGCGAACCTTTGTTGGTAAAGTAATGTCTCTGCTTTTGAATATGCTATCTAGGTTGGTCATAACTTTCCTTCCAAGGAGCAAGCGTCTTTTAATTTCATGGCTGCAGTCACCATCTGCAGTGATTTTGGAGCCCAGAAAAACAAAGTCTGACACTGTTTCCACTGTTTCCCCATCTATTTCCCATGCAGAGATGGGACCAGATGCCATGATCTTCGTTTTCTGAATGTTGAGCTTTAAGCCAACCTTTTCACTCTCCACTTTCACTTTCATCAAGAGGCTTTTTAGCCCCTCTTCACTTTCTGCCATAAGAGTGGTGTCATCTGCATATCTGAGGTTATTGATATTTCTCCCGGCAATCTTGATTCCAACTTGTGTTTCTTCCAGTCCAGCATTTCTCATGATGTACTCTGCATATAAGTTAAATAAACATGGTGACAATATGCAGCCTTGACGTACTCCTTTTCCTATTTGGAACCAGTCTGTTGTTCCATGACCAGTTCTAACTGTTGCTTCCTGACCTACATACAGATTTCTTAAGAGGCAGATCAGGTGGTCTGGTATTCCCATCTCTTTCAGAATTTTCCATAGTTTATTGTGATCCACACAGTCAAAGGCTTTGGCATAGTCAATAAAGCAGAAATAGATGTTTTTCTGGAACTCTCTTGCTTTTTCCATGATCCAGCGGATGTTGGCAATTTGATCTCTGGTTCCTCTGCCTTTTCTAAAACCAGCTTGAACATCAGGAAGTTCACGGTTCACATATTGCTGAAGCCTGGCTTGGAGAATTTTGAGCATTACTTTACTAGCGTGTGAGATGAGTGCAATTGTTAGGTAGTTTGAGCACTCCTTGGCATTGCCTTTCTTTGGGATTGGGATGAAAACTGACCTTTTCCAATCTTGTGGCCACTGCTGAGTTTTCCAAATTTGCTGGCATATTGAGTGCAGCACTTTCACAGCATCATCATTCAGGACTTGGAATAGCTCCACTGGAATTCCATCACCTCCACTAGCTTTGTTCGTAGTGATGCTTTCTAAGGCCCATTTGACTTCACATTCCAAGATGTCTGGCTCTAGGTCAGTGATCACATCATCATGATTATCTGGGTCTTGAAGCTCTTTTTTGTACAGTTCTTCTGTGTATTCTTGCCACCTCTTCTTAATATCTTCTGCTTCTGTTAGGTCCACACCATCTCTGTCCTTTATTGTGCCCATCTTTGCATGAAATGTTCCTTTGGTATCTTTGATTTTCTTGAAGAGATCCCTAGTCTTTCCCATTCTGTTGTTTTCCTCTATTTCTTTGCATTGATCACTGAAGAAGGCTTTCTTATCTCTTCTTGCTATTCTTTGGAACTCTGCATTTAAATGTTTATATCTTTCCTTTTCTCCTTTGCTTTTCGCTTCTCTTCTTTTCACAGCTATTTGTAAGGCCTCCCCAGACAGCCATTTTGCATTTCTTTTCCATGGGGATGGTCTTGATCCCTGAAGAAGCTGAAGTTGAAAGGTTCTATGAAGACCTACAAGACCTTTTAGAACTAACACCCAAAAAAGATGTCCTTTTCATTATAGGGGACTGGAATGCAAAAGTAGGAAGTCAAGAAACACCTGGAGTAACAGGCAAATTTGGCCTTGGAATACGGAATGAAGCAGGGCAAAGACTAATAGAGTTTTGCCAAGAAAATGCACTGGTCATAGCAAATACCCTCTTCCAACAACACAAGAGAAGACTCTATACATTGACATCACCAGATGGTCAACACCGAAATCAGATCGATTATATTCTTTGCAGCCAAAGATGGAGAAGCTCTATACAATCAGCAAAAACAAGACCAGGAGCTGACTGTGGCTCGGACCATGAGCTCCTTATTGCCAAATTCAGACTGAAATTGAAGAAAATCGAGAAAACTACTAGACCATTCAGGTATGACCTAAATCAAATCCCTTATGATTATACAGTGGAAGTGAGAAATAGATTTAAGGGCCTAGATCTGATAGATAGAGTGCCTGATGAACTGTTGCTTACTGACCTGCATATCGGTTTCTCAAGAGGCAGGTCAGGGGATCTGGTAGTCTCATCTCTTTCAGAATTTTCCACAGTTTCTTGTGATCCACACAATCAAAGACTTTGGCATAGTCAATAAAGCAGAAATAGATGTTTTTCTAGAATTCTCTTGCTTTTTGAATGATCCAGCACATGTTGGCAATTTGATCTCTGGTTCCTTTGCCTTTTCTAAAACCAGCTTGAACATCTGAAAGTTCACCGTTCACATATTGCTGAAGCCTGGTTTGGAGAATTTTGAGCATTACTTGGTAATTTGAACATCCTTTGGCATTGCCTTTCTTTGGCTCTTTGACTTATAGCAATTTAAACATTCAGAACAATGTCCTAGATCTTCAAGTTTTCAGCTCCTATCTCCCCAGGCTGGACCTTGAGTAAATAGGTGACAATTATCCTTTGAATTCCAGCAATGTTGTCAGTAAAAGTAAATGTGTTAAGTGTTTTGGCAGCAGAGTCACTGAACTTTAAATCTTTACATTTTTTGCTTCTTTCCAGAGAGTGAGTTTAATGTATCATGGCTATTAACAATTCAAAATTTACACAGTGGATTTATCTCTTCAACATTTGGTAAATGGAGTATGCTATCTGTGACAAATATTACTAATCTTTTATTTGTCTGGTGGGTGGAAGTAACACATACACCATTCTGTGGCAGCAGTATTTGACCTTAAGAAAATAATTTATGACACTTCATGTACTTGTGGAGTATCAAAATCCATGATCCTTTTGGACCTCCCTCCCACCTCCCGCCTCCCGCCCCATCCCACCCCCTCTAGATTGATACAGAGCCTGCTTTTTGAGTTTCCTGAACCATAGAGCAAATTCCTTTTGGCTCTCTATTTTATATATGGTCCAAAAGGGAGGTGGTATATGTATACCTATGGGTGATTCATGTTGAGGTTTGATAGAAAACAACAAAATTCTGTAAAACAATTATCCTTCAATAAAAGAATAATTTTAAAAATTCATGATTGTAATTCTAGAATATGAAATATGAGAGTCTATTTTCATATGTAATAATACTTTTCCATTTATTGGCTTATATTGAATCACCAACTTATGGATCAAAAAAAAAAAAACCCTCTTAAAATGCATTAAAGAGAAAATGCAATCTGCTGAACAAGTGAAAGCATGACAAGAACTCATCATAATGAATAAACTCATCTTCATTTCTGTCACCAGAATTGCATGGTTGACAAGACAAGAAAATAAATTACATTTTTACTGTTTATTTTTTGGATGAAATATTACAAATTGATTTTAATTGTATTTAATGTTATGTCTTAAAAATTATAAAAAAGCAAGGCACATTATCAACACAGATAATAGCAGTTTTCACTATAGAGACATAGGAATATTAATACATGATTGAGGTACTATGATTTTTAAAATACAATTTTTATATTTCAGTAAATTTGGATCAATAGAGAGGTTGTGCAGGTAGAATCATCATACTCCTCTCACCCAGTTCCCTTGATACTAACATCTTGCATTACCATGGTACATTTGTCACAACTAAAAAAAAAAACAATACTGGTATACTAACTCAAGTCCACACTTGATTCCATTTCAGTCCCCTTCCCCTCATCCATGCCTTTTATTTTTGTTCCAGGATCCAATTCAGGATACCACATTACATTCAGAATGTCATGATATTTGAAAAATAAATTCTCATTGGCAAATCTTCAGTGGAAAAATATGATTAAATCTACACATGTAAAAAAACCATTCAGTATGAAATCTATGCCAACTGGTATTATGCACAAAGGTGATAGAATGAATGAGAATTATAGTCATCAGAAGACATTATAGCACTCTACACTGAAGAGTTCCCTGAACGAAAAGGACAGAAATCGATGAGACTCACATTCAATTTAGGAATGTACAATGAAATTTCAATAAAAAGGCTAAGAAGTGCTTTTTATATTTAGAAGGATAGTTAAGATATAAATACCACCAAGCAAATGATCTGAGAGTTAAGTAAAATGATAAGATGGTGGGGTAGCAATTTATGATACCCCTAGGCACCTAAACTCAAGAATCAATACAGTGTTCTACTGAAGATTGTAAAAATCTCCACAGAGATTTTAGCACCAAAGAACTGCCTAGATAAGAAATAAACAAACAAACAAGAAATTTGTTTATCTTCTTCAAAAAAAGATTGACGCCGATCAGTCTTTGATTGACACTTGCTATAGTCAATACTCACCCTAAATAGGTCATGCTTCTGTTGCTTTATCAATTCAGAATCTGTTTAGAATCACAGCTGCTGCTGCTAAGTCACTTCAGTCGTGTCCAACTCTGTGTGACCCCATAGACGGCAGCCCACCAGGCTCCCCCATCCCTGGGATTCTCCAGGCAAGAACACTGGAGTGGGTTGCCATTTCCTTCTCCAATGCATGACAGTGAAAAGTGAAAGTGAAGTCGTTCAGTCGTGTCCGACCCTCAGCGACCCCATGGACTGCAGCCTACCAGGCTCCTCCGTCCGTGGGATTTTCCAGGCAGAAGTGCTGGAGTGGGGTGCCATTGCCTTCTCCATAGACTCACAGAGAGACAAGAAGAATTCTTGTTTTTGAGAAAAGCTGCATACCTCAGTAACCATGATTTGATGAAGCATTTAGATACATTTGAAAGGTACATTCTTTTGATTTTTTTGTATTAATGAATAATCTATCAAGACAGGATTAATTCATGATGATAGCATTTGCTGTGCATCGTAGTAATAATAATAGTAATAGTAATAAATGATTTGGGCATACAAAAGTAAAAAATGTAGGTAGTGTAACATATGTAGCATTTTATGCTACAATGTTTCCTCACTGTTCTTAAAATAATAAAAAAAATTGTGTGATACAACAATGTTTCACCAGTGCTCTAAAAATGAGGAAAAATTTGTTAAGAAATTATTTAGAAGATGCTAAGGGCTAAGAGTCTGACACGACTGAGCGACTTTACTTTCTCTTTTCACTTGCATGCTTTGGAGAAGGAAATGGCAACCCACTCCAGTGTTCTTGCCTGGAGAATCCCAGGGACGGGGAAGCCTGGTGGGCTGCCTGCCGTCTATGGGGTCACACAGAGTCGGACACGACTGAAGTGACTTAGCATGGCATAGCAAGACTTTTCCAGGTGGCTCAGTGGTAAAGAATCCGCTTGCCAACACAGGAAATGCAGGAGACTCAAGTTGGATCCTTGGGTCAGGAAGATCCCTTGGAGAAAGAAATAGCAACCCACTCCAGTATTCTTGCCTGGGAAACCCCATGAACAGAGGAGCCTGGCGGGCTAGCATCCCTGGGGTCACAAAGAGTCAGACAGAACTGAGCACATGTGCTTGTATGATGAAATGCTAAGTGATCGGTGCTCCCAAAGCAGATACATAGATACACACTCTATATTTTTTTTAAACTTTTTTTTAAAAAAAAAAAAAAAATCCATGAAGTCTTTTTCTTGAATATTTGTATGGCCCCTGCATTTTTATTTGTTTGCGTGTTTCTTTATACAGGTAGGTGTCATTTGTAACCTTTCTCTCCTCTGTGTCATTATGGCTGTTCTGTGAGATTTCATCTCTTTAACGTGATTCTTTTTCTCCGCCTGCTCTTTCAGGTTCATGGTCAGTTGATGGATGGCCTCAGCTGACAATGTCTTTTGGACGTACCTGTGGCATCTTCCACGGAGGTCTAGTTATGGAGCAGCCAGCCAGCAGGAAGGTGCCAGCTCACTGTCTAAGCACCACAGTGAGTCAATGCCTCCTGGCCTCCTGGTCAACTCAAAGCTCAGGAGAAGAGAAGCCCCAGTCCACCTGGTCACTGTCTTCTCCTACGCATGTGGTCAGGGAACCCTAGCCGACCGCAGTGAAAACTAGAATTCACTACCTTTGTTCGATACACAGATGTCTCAGTCCTACCGGGAATGGTCATGAATCTGAGGTTCTCTCCTGCCTGACTCTGCCCTCTCCTCTTCTACCGAGTGAAGAAAGTCCTGGACGGGGACTGGGCGGGAATCGTCAGTCCCAGGACGTGCCTCTATCTGCTCTGTTCTGTCAAAATGTAGTGAAACTGCGGGATCCATCTTCCACTCCACACAGCTGAGTATCTTCCTTGAAGATGAAAGAACAGTACACCTGAATCGGTGATGAACTCGTGAAGAAGAGCTGCATGGCTCCCTGACACGGTGGGCATTGACACGATAGAAAAATAGACATCTGTTTTTTTCTCAAGCCACTGTGATTTGTGGTCTTCTTGTTTGTATTTTATTATCCTTTAGCAATTGATAGGGAATATGAGAATACCTCTTTCCTCACACTTTTGTCAGCAGGTATTAAACCTTTTGATCTTTGGTAGCTGTAGATAAAAGTGGTATCTTAATGTCCTTCTTGTCTAAATGTGACTATTAATATTTTATATTAATTAAAAGTGCATCCTATTTGCAGAGAACATTGACATTTCCTTTCTCATTTTTCCATTGGTTTATTATTATTATTATGGATGTATAGTAATATAAAGTTAACAGTACCATATTTGTCACAAGTGATTTCCTTTATTTTCATCCTTACTTTTTTCTTATATCTGTGGTCATTTTTTGGCCATGTAAGATATTACAATATTTTAGGTAATAATATTTATCTTTTAAAAATAATTCTTAATTTGTTTCATGCTTACAGATGTCTTGCGTACTGCAACTGTTTTCCTAATCTGTATTTTCTTCTAATATTTCATGATGTTTTTCATATAATTAAGCTCTCTCAAATTTGTTTTGATAAAAGCTATAAACTTGTGATTCACTATTCTTCCTCTCTAACTGGCTGCTTAATTATCACAATGTTTATTGAATAATCCATCTTTTCCATAAAGATTCAAATGACCATGTTCTGATATTAATACTGAAACTTAAAATCAAATAAATATGACCCTCTAGACCAAACATCAGAATCTAATGTTATTTATAATAATATAATAGTATAGGATGCCAGGTTAGGTTTTAATCCCTCAGGAAATACTTCTCATTACTAGCTCAGGCTTTACTGGGAGTGGATATTAGAGTGTTGTTGAGGGAGATGAGTAGAAAAGAATCAAAGTAATAATTATTAAATGTCTAGACATAATGAAATTTTATTGTAGAAGATATTTTGCATTCTCATTTTTCTCACTTTTAGGAACTATTGGTAAGATATCTAAAATTTTCTTTAAATTTCTATTTTGCCAACAAATCTCTATATTATTAGTTCTTGGATAGTAACTCCATAGTGTGAACTCATGTGAATTATTTACCTGCAAAACATACACTAGTTTTGATTCAAAATATAGTTTTCCCCTTTCATACAAATTTTTTTTTAATTAAATTTTATTTTGCTTAACTTTACAATATTGTATTGCTTTTGCTATACATCAGGATGGATCCGCCACAAGTATACATGTGTTCCCCATCCTGAACCCTCCTCCCTCCTCCCTCGCCATACCATCCCCCTGGGTTGTCCCAGTGCACCAGTCCCAGGCATCCGTTATCAGGCATCGTACCTGGACTGGTGACTCATTTCAGATATGATATTATACATATTTCAATGCTATTCTCCCAAATCATCCCACCCTCTCCCATTCCCAGAGTCCAAAAGTCTGTTCTATACATCAGACAGGGAGGCCTGGCGTGCTGCAATTCATGGGGTCACGAAGAGTCGGACACGACTGAGAGACTGATCTGATCTGATCTGATGAAGCTTATAAGGAAAGTCAGTACAAATCAACATGCAGACACTTGTCAATCATAATTTATCTCTGTCTGAATTTTAAAAATTTGTATGATTATATACAAATTAATACAAAATATTATAGATCATACAAATTTTTAAAATTCAGACAGAGATAAATTATGATTGACAAGTGTCTGCATGTTGATTTGTACTGACTTTCCTTATAAGCTTCATCAGATCAGATCAGATCAGTTGCTCAGTCGTGTCCGACTCTTCTTGACCCCATGAATTTCAGCATGCCAGGCCTCCCTGTCCATCACCAACTCCCAGAGGTCACTCAGACTCACATCCATCGAGTCAGTGATGCCATCCAGCCATCTCATCCTCTGTCTTCCCCTTCTCCTCTTGTCCCCAATCCCTCCCAGCATCAGAGTCTTCTCCAATGAGTCAACTCTTCGCATGAGGTGGCCAAAATAATGGAGTTTCAGCTTTAGCATCATTCCTTCCAAAGAAATCCCAGGGCTGATCTCCTTCAGAATGGACTGGTTGGATCTCCTTGCAGTCCAAGGGACTCTCAAGAGTCTTCTCCAACACCACAGTTCAAAAGCATCAATTCTTCGGCGCTCAGCCTTCTTCACAGTCCAGCTCTCACATTCATACGTGACCACAGGAAAAACCATAGCCTTCACTAGACGAACCTTTGTTGGCAAAGTAATGTCTCTGCTTTTGAATATGATAATCTGCCTAAAAGGCCATCTCAAGTTTTTAGAAACTGTGAACTTTTCTTGTATGAATCTCTTTTATTCAGCATCATCAATGGAGTATGATTGCTACTTGTTAAAAGTGAAAGGATGTAATATCACACTCAAATGATTCTTTTTCAGACAAATAAAGATTCTCAAACCAGATGAAAGTGAGAATAACAATATCATTAATAAACCTTGCTTCATTCGAGGAATCTGCCTATCAAAACATTATTTAAATTTAATTGAAGAATCTGTCAATGAGAATGATGTATAGAAGTTTCTGTAAGAAAACACAATTCATGAAGGTAAGTATGTAAAATAGGACTTTTGTAGGCAATGGATTAGTCTGTGAAGGTCAGAGGTCAACCGTGGAAACCCAGGTTGTGTTTTCTAAGTGAGGGGATGATGGAGGATAATCATACAGTAATCAAACACAGGAGTTTGCCCAAGCAAGTGATGTGGAATTAAGACTTCTAAAGACTATTAAGACTTCTAAATAACAATACATAATTTACTATCTTGCCTGTAAACCCAGTGGCTCAAACCGTGGGCTGGATAATCCCCTTGCGAAGCCCATCCCCCTGATCTCTGACCCTGATGGCCTGACTCTACCTCCAAATTCCACAATAGGGTCTTTGGCAACACATGAACCTGTGAACAATGACTTCAGAGATGTCTTTCCCACCCCCCAAACACCCCTCTTTCCAGTCATCTCAAGAATAGGTACATCAATGATGCTCTTGAAAATCATAGAAACCAGGAATAAAACAACTTATGTGTCAAATTCTGCATGACTCACATCAAGAAGAAATGAGTATTAATCTCCTACTGCTCCTTTCTTGACATATGACATAAAATGGTAAAATTCATGGCTCTATCTTCTCCTAATTTTTCCCTTTAAAATAGTTTCAATTTTTCTCAACCTGCAGAGCAATAAGACTATATCCTTTTATTTTCTTCTTTGTTGAATTATTTGAGTGTGGTGGTAGGTTTTGGTTATTTTTTCAGGAAATCTCCAATGAATAAAAAGCCAATGATTTATGTTTACCCCAGGGTGGCAGTAAGCAGAGTCACTCACACACCAGTTTGAGGGGTTTTTAGTTCTAGGGTCCAGCCCTACCCAGCTCTGCAGTCTTCCCCTTTTTCCTTTTCACTTTCTGGACTGTCCTGTCAGAGAGGCTATAAAAGCAAATTGATGTCTCACTTTTTTCTATGCAGTTTCTTCTAGTCATTTTTTCGCCTCTAAATCTGCATTGCCACTTTTCTTTTTCCAAATAGAGATTTACTATGGAAAGCTGAACAATTGTCTTCTGTATTTTCATGTGGCATCAGGTACTTTTACTTCCTACTTTTAAAATGTTGCATATTAAAATTAAAGGATGATGTGAAAACAAAGACATATACCTTAGGTTGCCATTTTGCAGTGTTTCAAACAAAAAGGAACTGTAGAGCTGAATTCTAGAAAAGGACTCAACTTTTCAGCATACAAGAATGAAAAGATTCTGATTACGTAAAATGTTTGAAATCATTGTGTTTCAAAATGGAGAGAGTTTTTCTAATGGAAAACTATATCTTGAAAATTATGGATCGATGATTACATACTAATGAAGATAGCAAAGAAACAATCTTACTCATTCAACAAATATTTACGGCACAGATGCGATGGCTCAGGCATGATTCTAAATGTTGAGGATGCATGAACAAACATGCAGAGTCCTTTTCTTGTAAAGACAACAAGCATGCTGGAATAGTAGATATTAAATAGGCAAGAGTACATGGGGCCATTTCATTCTTGAGGGGATCTCCCCAACCCAGCAACCGAAGCCAGGTCTCCTGCACTGTAGGGAGATTCTTTACCAGGGAAGCCTATTAAATATCCAGGACACATGAAACACCCATCCATCTGAGAAGAGGTAGCCCAGTTCAAGTGAACTCAAAAACTCATTTACCCTGAAAAGTAAACAGAAGTCATATTTCCAATTTAATGAAGGCAACAATGATATCAACTGGCCTGTCTCCTTCCCCCAAATGGACAGATACTCTTACTCTCCGGGTCTTGTGTGCATCACTCCCCACTGCTTTCAGAGAATGCCCCTGATCGGTTAGAAAAAATGCATCACAATCAATTTTGGGCAAATTATTACCCCTTTAGCAGGAGTGTTGGTGGCATTTGCTAAAAGCAGCTACCGGGAAGAACTTTCTTTCTCAGAACATGTGTGCAGTCACACGTCTGATTCTACTGACAGAGCGTCTTCAGTCCTAAGCTTGAAATTATTTTCCCTTTTCATCATCTGACTCTATGGCACTGCCAGCTTTGATGATTTAGGAGCGATCCATGCATTCTGAGAGATTTTGACCCCATTGTCTCTACAAGAACATCATCTCAGTCGACATTGTCTCTGGTATGTAGATGACAAAGCTAAAACTGAGAGGAGTTTAGTAAATGAGAAGATGCTATATGCATTGTAAGTGTCAGAACTGAGATTAAAACCCAAGGCGTTATCACTTCAAGGAGTGCGGACTTTCCTGCAGATCAGCAGTTTCCAACTCTTTGTGTGCATCAGAATCACTTGGAGAGTTTGTTAAAACACAGATTCTGGGCCCCACGTCAGAGAATCTGGCTCAGCAGGAGTGGGTTGGGCTCAAGAATTTCTATTTCTAACAAATTCCAAGTGATGCTGGTGCCACTGGTCCAGGGACCTCCCTTGGAGAGCAACGATGGGGTCCAGGCTGGCCTAGAGATGCTCTTTTGATTTTAGAAAGTTTGAACTTGGAAGTTTTCATTTTTGTTATTGTTTTTACCTATGGTCACCTGGTGGGTGTGAGTAAAGAAAAATGCAGCTCTGAGAACCATTTCTCTGCCCTGGCGGGGGTGAGGTTGAAGGAACAATCACAGACAAAGTTTTGCACTGTTGAAAAGCAACAATTGCTTCTTTTAGAATTATGGTGTGAAAGTAATGAAGCAACTCTGTCACACTGATAGTGACTTGAATTTAGCCATGAAATTAAAAGACGCTTACTCCTTGGAAGGAAAGTTATGACCAACCTAGATAGCATATTCAAAAGCAAAGACATTACTTTGCCAACAAAGTTTCGCCTAGTCAAGGCTATGGTCTTTCCTGTGGTCATGTATGGATGTGAGAGCTGGACTGTGAAGAAGGCTGAGCGCCGAAGAATTGATGCTTTTGAACTGTGGTGTTGGAGAAGACTCTTGAGAGTCCCTTGGACTGCAAGAAGATCCAACCAGTCCATTCTGAAGGAGATCAGCCCTGGGATTTCTTTGGAAGGAATGATGCTAAAGCTGAAACTCCAGTATTTTGGCCACCTCATGCGAAGAGTTGACTCATTGGAGAAGACTCTGATGCTGGGAGGGATTGAGGGCAGGAGGAGAAGGGGACGACAGAGGATGAGATGGCTGGATGGCATCACTGACTTGATGGGTGTGAGTCTGAGTGACCTCCGGGAGCTGGTGATGGACAGGGAGGCCTGGCGTGCTGCGGTTCATGGGGTCGCGAAGAGTCGGACACGACTGAGCGACTGATCTGATCTGATGAGCAAACAGTTTCAAATAATTAGCATTATTTAGTCATTCTGGGTTAGTTCTTCTTGCATAACCTGTTTTAATCTGAATTTGGAATACTGTTCCGGCTTGCCTGGCCATGGATATTATAAAGCTCTTAACAATCTTAGAAGACATATTTTCAAGCACTTTTTATTTCACAACTGTTGGACTTAAGTGAAAATAGAAAGGAGAACAAGTCCTTTGGGTTATTTGTTCTAAAAAAGTTATTTGCTGAAATATCCCATCTGCAGACAGACATCATTCCTAAGAATCTGAAAGATGTGTCCAGCAAAGATTCACACATTCAAATCACTTTGTAATGTAAGCATAAGTTAATTCTTTGTACCCTGTAACTTAAGAACTTAATCAGTAACTCATGAGAAATTTATTTTTTCTCATACCCTCTGGGTGGTTATTTGTGACCATCTCTTGGACAGGGCCAAATTGAAGGTTACCTTATTTTCCTTCAGTGTGATGGAAGAATACAGTTTTGTGATTTTGGGGATAAAACAGTTTCTTTCACTACATGCTTGAGCATCGTTCCCTCACATTTA